>CAMRHE010000048.1:5882500-6497500 GCA_947044405.1 Leptodactylus fallax | reverse complement strand
TGGCGCATTGTAGGTTCAAGCTGTATTTGATACATAGGATGCATCACACACACATCCGTGAAAATGTGACTTAAACAAGATGCTAAGTGTCTTATACAGAGGTTTTAAGGTAGGGATTTTGGGATCATAAATACTCTGTTCTAAACTCAGGTTAGCTGCTCTCCTTTGGTGTGGGTCCTTGGTTACGTGCACAGAAAATTCTCTAGAAGGCTATGAAGTTATTGGCCGTCATTGGTTAGACCAGAGCACGCCCAAATATAGAGAACTTATTCATCATATGAATGGCATTATTTCAATGGAAACATCTATTCCAAGTGGGGCGCGCTGAAGAAGTTTGAAGGTCAGTGGACAATGTGGCTGCTACAGCCAGGGTTATCTTCACCCGATCTTATCAGCAATTCTACACTTAGGTTCTTTCTCCAAGGTTTGAGTTAATGCACTGCTGTCCTACTGCTCTTGTGGGGCTGGGGAGTGAAGAATGATGGATTATGGAGCACAGGATGAGAAAAATATGGCCAATAGGTGTGCATTGTGCTCTCCATTGGGGAGGAAGAGGGTGGGGGGGGAGTTTTGTACCTGTTTGTGGGTAAAAACTGTAAAACCATTTATAAAGCTATTTGATAAAAAAAAAAAAAAAGAAGTGTAACCAGAAGGTATTTGCACTGTGCTCATACAGTACTTATACACTGCATAATCATACTTTGAAGTCATTTATTAGATTAAGGAGTACTTGGCTGATCTAAGGAAACACTGAATTGGCAGATTTTTAACATTCGGCGAACAGTCTTTCCATATATAAACCAACTAAAGTTGGTTGCAACCAAAATCGATTGTGTTGAAAGTATTTTTCAAAATATGGAGAGGTCAGAATCCCTGTGGGTAGGGGCAAACGTTTACGTAACAAACAGTCATTTTGTATAATGAAGGTTCGTCAGAATGACTTTCAATGTCTGGAACGGTCGTCTGATGAACGTTTGGTTTAGACAAGCAATGGCAGTGTAAAATCTAATGTGTGTGGCCATCTTAACAAACGCCCTGTTTCCTTTTAATAAAGGAAGTCTTCCACTTGGTGGTATGTAAATATAGCACAGAAGGAAACTGTATTTCTAGACTGACTAATATGTCATGTGAGGAAATCAAAGTGTTCTCTGTTACAGAAGTAAACCCATCTTCTCTTTATTTCAAGATCACACAAATTATGTAACTGGTTTTGAAGAATATCATAGAACCATATTAAAGGGTGTTATGGTTTCAACAAATAGGTTTATTTCTTATAACATTAAAGGTTATCTAATTTCCAATGTACTTTAAGATCTCTGCCTGCTGTCTCTAATACGAACCTTCATTGTTTAATTCCAAGGGATAACAATGTATCCTAGTCATATTAAGGACACACGGTTTCACTGCTTGTTACAGCACATCTACAAATCGTACAAGAACAATCCATTGTGCATTTTGCTGCACGTTCAGCAGCACAATCCACATGCTTTACATATTGTTTGCATATTTACTGAAGGCTTCACTCTATGCAATGCATAGGGTGAAATCCACAGAAAGAATTGACATGCCACAAATTTGAGCACCAAATATTAATTTCTCACTGAGATTTTTGTGTTAAAATCACATACATTTTGCTATGGATTTTTCTCCCATAAACTTGTGATTTTAACCTGCACCTTTCCTGGTGTCGTCCTCCCACCTGTGTTAATAATATACAAACTTATATAGGTAGGACTTGTGTTGGTCAACACAACATACAAACTTGAATGCTTTGTGTGTCTGTAAATTTGGAGGAATATATAGTCATTTCTCATCTTGTATTTGGCAGAGATTACAGAGGATGGTCTCCACTGCACATAGCCGCATGCTCCGGACATCTAGCCCTAACAAAATACCTTTTACAAAAAGGAGCTTCAGTTAACATCAGGGATTCTTGGAATTATACTCCACTTCATCGTGCTGCATGGAATGGACATGCCGAATTAGCTGAGCACCTGTTAGAATGTGGAGCATCTCCTGAAGTCTTGACATCTTCTGGGGAAACAGCAATGCATCTTGCTGCAGAAAATGGCCACCTTCCATGTGTCATAACACTGCTGAAATACAAGTCTTCACCTAGTATCAGAGACAACAACAGATGGACTCCACTGCATTGGTGCTCTGTTAATGGCCACGTGGATGTGCTGGATTACCTAATGTCCCTAGAAACAGACACTGACACTGCCATGACAATGCTTCATTTGGCTGTGCTGGCTGGAAGTATACCAGTCACCAACTATATATTAAAGAAAAAAGTCGATGTGAATGCAAAAGACTCCCAGGGATCTACTGCCCTACACTTAGCAGCAGAAAATGGTTACAATGAGGTAAACTATTGATTTTTTTAATACAAAAGATGTGAACCGAGAGAGGCAGGTGGTTTGGGCCCCGCACCAGAAATGACGCCACGCGAGCAGATTTATTTGAAGCATAATTAATTTTCTTTTCTTTTTCCCTCTCCCTTCCCTTGACACTGAACATATCTCAACTATCCCTAACTGACCCTGGCTTCACATTTGGGTGCACCCCCTTTTCCCCAGTGGTCCAGGTGACCGCTTACAGTCCGTACAGGGGGGGGGGGGCCGTCTTTTTTTTTTGGCCCCCTCTCCCCCGGTTTCGGTCTTGGGGATATGATGTCCTCTTTAACGCAGGGGACCAACTGGAGCAATGTATCCAACAGCGTTCCACTCGCCACTGCGTCCTGCCGAATCCATTCACTGAGCTGGGATGTAATGCCGGGGTTTGGGTGCTGCCGCTCACGCCTGCGGTCTCTATCTGTGGTTCCATATACACAGTCACAATGTCAGTCTCACTGACGGAGCATAGTCCTTTCCCCCCCCCCTTTTCTTTTTTTCTCTTCCCTCTGTTTGTCTCTGGACCTCGCTTGCTTCGAAAAGCTCCACACCAGTTCAATACAACCTTGCCAGATGGCTGCTCCTCTCTTTCTCGTCACTTCCTGCTTCTCTGCTCACACTCTGTCTGCAGAACGGCAGGCTGACATGGGGGGGGGGGGGGGTCTCCTCCAGCTCTGTCACAATTACATGGCTGCTGTCTTAAAGGAACAGAATCACAGAAATACATTCAACATTAACAGTTTATACAGACATAGTTTAGGACACTTGGCTGTCTCTTACAAAGATATTTGAAGCATAATTATCCTTACAACTATTAATATATGCTGCTATAGAAGCAAGTGGGCATGTTACATATATTATCTCCTTCCTGGTGGCCCTGTGGGCAACATTACAGGTAATGACTTCCAAAGCTAATATAGAGGATTATAGTCCATTACTTCTTTACTAGCTTTGACCTCCCCCCGGGCTCTTCTCCCCCCCTTCGCTTTCTGTATGATACAAATCTGTAGCTGCCTAATGGGTAACCTCTAACTACTTTCCATGGAACTATGGTTGGGAAACACCACTATATAAAGCACATCTACTATATACATGAAATATAGATCTAAGGAGACAATGGCTCTGCTTTCATATTAAACAAAGACATAGACAAAGATATCTCCCAACATGTTATTGGTGACTCTTGTATCTGCTGCTTTAAACCATTCTATTTTACTGCTGGGAAATCACAATCATGTCATTGGATGTGTCAGCTATAAAGTTCTTACAGGTTGAGAACATTTAGTAATGTACCAAGACAATGACGGGCACATTATGTTAGTCTTCTGAGTACTGTAGGTACATACTGTGTCTTTGTAATGAGTTATGTTTTATTATCCTGTTTCTGTGATGCCAACAGGAATGACAAATTCATTACTCAGAGATATTCAAACCAAATATGACCACTAGGTGGTGTTACATTGTCATAAACCATGCCGCAGACTTTTAATAATGTCTGTTAAAAGCAACACACTTTATCGCCACTCATTACAAATCGTCCAGTAGAGTTTCATAGCAAAACTTCACAAAAATAATACCGTGAAATAATACCTTGGATGTATAATTTATTTTGTTAACTTACTATTTTGCTGTGCTCTACAAAGACAACAAAGCAATGTTCCTATACTTACTTCCTAATATATACTATAACAAAGTGTTGTCCATTAAGAGTGTATCATACCCTAGGCACAGAAGATCCCCTGATTTTCTGATAGGAAAGAATTGCATCTCTGGGGTTTCTATCTACACTCATTGACAAATAAATAACACATTGAAATAGAAATCTGTTTGTTTGTAAAACTTGGCATGCAGATATGTCTCAGGCAGAGATGTAAATGATTAAAAGGGTTGTCCAGGCAAAAATGGACACCCAAATTATTTTTTAAATCGGTCGGGGGCGGTTAAAAAAAAAAAAAAATCATACTCACCTTTCCTGGATGCAGCGGTGCCTCCCCGCGCAGTCTGGTCCTGCAGCTCTATTGTTGTCTTCCGGCAGAAGTACCCACCGCACATGACTGCTGAGGCCAATCAGGGGTCTCAGGAACCAGGGACGTTGCAGCTGGCAAGAAATTCCACAGAAAGAAGAAGACAGCTGAGCTGCAGGACTGAACCGCCCTGGGAGAAGCTTCAGGGACCGGAAAGTATGATTTTTATTTAATTTTTTTTTTTTACCTTCCCCGGGCCGGACAATCTCTTTAAGCGTGGCCTGATTAGACACTGGAGGGAATTAATCATTACCTCTATGCCAGTTTTCTGACTCCAGTCCACTGAGTCCCCCAACAAACTGCTGACCACCCTGACCACCTTCGTGGTTGCCCAGGTCCATCTGAACCATGGATCAGCTGTGTAACTTGTGTCCTTTCACAGAAAAGAAACCCTGCTGTGAAACTCATGGTTATCTTGCCATGGCCCATACATACCACCTCCATGTGTGTGAGGTGCCACAATCCCGCCTTACAAAACACGACATTACAACAAAACTTGTGTTAAGGGCTGGGTCGGTCATTCTTATTTTACCCTGTGATGTAGAAATAGCATTAACCCCTTCACACTAGTCGTGTTTTATTATTTTGGGCAAATTACAATAGGTCCATGGATATGTTGTACAAACATAGACTATCAATCCACATAATAAAATTTTATTTCCTGTTTCAGATGGCAAAGTTCCTGCTGAGAAAAGGCGCTTCTTTTCATACACGGGATGACAACCAGCTCACTGCATTACACCGAGCTGCCGGGCGAGGTCACGCTCTGATGGTGAAGCTGCTAATGCAGAAAGGAGCTCATGCAAACTGCACTGACTCACTGAATCTAACACCTTTACACCATGCAGCCTATAGAGGGCATAGTGCGGTATGTTCTGTTCTACTTCAACATGGAGCAGATATACATGCCAAGGACTGGCTTGGAAAAACAGCATTGCACCTGGCAGTAGAAAGAGGGCACACTCATGTAGTCAAAACTTTGAAGGAGTGCGGGGCTGATCCTTGCATTAAAACCAAGTGGAACGAATCAGCTACAGACATGGCTGTACAGGGCAGCTACAAGGATATTCTGAACATCTTAAACATGGGGGGGATGAATTTATGCTAGAAACAAATGTAATATTAAAGGGGTTGTCCAGGATATTAAGTACTGGGGCAGGAGGCCGGGAAAGATGAAAAAATAAAAAACATACTCACTCACTCATGTGTGGCGGGGAAAAGCCCCAGTGCTCAGCAGGACCGAACAGCGGCCTGGTACACCAGAGCACCAGGGACAGGCGAGAGTGTTTTTTTAAATTATTTTTTACCTTCCTTGGCCTCCACAGAAAAAAACAGTTGTTCCTGGAAAACCCTTTTAATAATGATCATTCAATACCTGTATGAATGTTAACGGATTGCACAGGATTTACAAAAATGTATCCAAGAACAGGGAATGGGATAAAATAAGATTAAAAAAAACCTGTTTTCCCCTTTTCAATTTCCCCACGCTGCTGCTGCTCCAGTGGCCCTGGTTACTTCCTACAGAATGTGCACAAATGCACAAGTAACCACTGCAGGCATGGCACGTTATTGCTGCAGGAAGTATGCAAAGATCAGGGGTACCAACTCGGGCTACTTTTTGTAAATTCCAGACAATCCCATTAATACTGTTTTGATATTTGGTTTAGACATTTAACACATTAAAAATTCTACTGAGAAAATAAAATGGTAAATTTTAACCTCCAATGATGGCTGAGCACTGTCTGAATCAGACTGATGCTCCAACAATTTACTAGGGAATATCTCTATGTGCTGGACATGGCTGAAATAGATAGGTAAGTGTTCTCTTTGTAGAAAAATACAATAATTACAAATCCACAGCAAATTACTGTCTGTTTCATATGGGTCTAATAAGTTCAGAAGAGTGTGAGGAAGCCAAACCTATTTTTCGATCCTGAGGACACTTGGGTAGAAGCCTAGGCAGAAGTCAGAGCACAGACAGGTCTCCCTAAGCTTTGGTGAACACAAAGGTACATAATGGAGAGACTTACCACTTGGGAATAACTCTGGTCCATTAACCTTTGAACAAGGACTACAATGGACCACACACACTTTTTATTTTAGTGGCACTTTAGCGATAGATAGCATGCTCCCTGGCTTCACAAAAGTAAATTAGTTGAGTGTGTACAAGGATATATAGTATCACAATCTGCATTGAATTACAGTTAAGGGATTTTCCGGGGGAAAATATTTCTCTATACAGCTCAGAAGGGCTGAAGAAAAAAAAATAGAAGCAGTTTTCAAAGCTCCCCTGCTGTACCCGTTCTGGTCCCTCCTGACACACAGGAAATGACTGTTCAGCCAATAACTGGCCACAGTTCTGATCCACCTCAGACAGTGATTGGCTGAGTGCCATTTCCTGTGTATCAAGATGGACGAGAAAGTAGAGACCAGTAGGGAACTTTGGTTTTAATGTAAACAAAATACAGGCCTGCTTACACACCACTTCCTTTTTCTTTGCCAAAGTCTTTGTACAGACTGGCGCAGGAATAAGAGAAGAGCATGCTTTTTTTATTTTTTTTAACCCCATTCTGAGCCATATATAAAAATAATGTAATGCCATATTTTTGCCATTTTAGAATAATGATTATTTCTTATGTAATGTACAAATGATCCAGAAAGCTAAACACAGCCTGTAAGTGTCACTGCTTATGACAACAAGAACATTATGTAATGAGCGTGTGACCTTATTACTACATGTTCTCAGCGTCATGCCATGTCCGCTGGTCTTCACTGTGCAGCTGTATGAATATTTTAGTGATTGGATTCAAGGGAAACTCAACTTCTTGCTAAACATAAACCTATGTGCAAACCAAACTGTGGTCCCTTTACAATGATTTCTATTCTAAGGCTCATGTCATTACAGGGGACCTTTCGCCACCTCCACCATGTCGCTGCTCTATTTTTGGAACAGCTGGAATTTTTTTAGTGCTGTTAGTTGTGGTGTCTCATATACTATTTAGTCTCTGTACTGTAAGGAGGGTGGTGTCAGGCAGGAGAAGGCTCGGATTGGAGCACTGACACTGCCCACTTGACAGTAGAAAGCCTAAATAGCTTATGAGGCACCAAAACAGCACTTATTGCTCAGGAATGGTGTTAGCTAGAGAAAATATTCCATCTGTTCTGAAATCAGTGGAGCAGGACATAACAACAGATGCCAAGAAGTGGAGTTGGTGAAGGCAGTGAAAGGTCCTCTTTAAGGCTTACATTCCTATATTTGGAGTGTATGTGACAGAAAGTTCATGGTGTATATACAGCAAACTCACGCACAGGGTCCTATTTACCTGACAGAAACATAATTAGTATATTCTTTTTTTACAGTAGAAAATAACATATTAGACTATGCCATTCCATACAGTATACAGTGAAAAAGTCTAAAAGTCTAAATGTAATGTGACATGAAAAAATATTATCCACCAAACATTATAATGAAGCTCCAGCTATAAAATTTAGAAAGTGATTTCCATGACTTTTGTAATTCCATTGTGTAGTTTAGATATTTAGTTAGTACAAATGTAATGTATGCAAAGAGATATATAAATAAATATAATGTATAGAAAGCTTAGTGTCATTTCTTACCACCACCTGCTTCTATTATTTGATAGAAAACAATGCCACATTTGTGGCTAACACTTCTGCTATGTTAGTTGTGGGCACTAATGGTGGGCATATGATGAACTGAAGCACAAAAAGTGAACTTAGGCTCTGATGAACACCAACCGCTTATAACGTGGTCAGTCAATTTTCTGACAAACTGTTGCGCTATTATTTTTCAGCATTTTGGGCAGAATATGCAATGGGAGGCTCCCAGCGGGACCTCCAATGCATTATGCAGATGTAAACAAAGTATTACAATGTATGTGGTGCCAACGATGACCCATCTAAAGAGTTTAATGTATACATATCTATAAATAAATACATATATACATTTACCTGTGACAGGGTAGTGCTTGATGTCAATATCATCTGCTGTGTCAAGAGATTTACATAGGATTACTGAATACAGAAGATGAGAGAGAAACATGGAAGGTTACCTATTTTTACGTTACAGGTATATCAATGGATTTGATTCTCAAAGATAACTAACGTGACATTTTTTAAGTATTTCTAAAATTTAGGGGCGATTAAAGAGGTTATCCAGTTTGTACTATTGGAAATCCTGTCTATCCTGTATATCGGCTGTATTTCCTGGCCCAAATTCAGTGATCTCTGATGCTAGGGGTCCCTGCCTTTCCGCAGCTCTACAGTCCTATACTATATACATGGAGTCCTGGTCTCCAACCAGATTCAGGCTAGGAAATTCAGGCATAATATAGTCTGGATTTTCCAGACCATATCTGCCCCTGTGCATGGTAATAACTGGCACATCTTAAAGCAAATACTTTGCAACTCCAATGAAGACTTTATAATGATATACAAAATGTTACAATGAAAAATGTTACTTGGGAAATAAGTATATAATTCCTAACTATACGGTAATTAGAAAATTCACTGCCAGAAATGTAAAGTGTAATTGTCAATTCACATGTCTGATATACCATGCACCATAGATATGTCTGTTGTTGTCATTTGTGAGGGTCTGGGCTGCTCTAATGAAAGTTATGTCTTTTCGGTGCCTTTCTTGGTTCCACTAGGGAAAGATGAAACACAGCCATTAGTTTGGGACTTGTCTACATCTCACCAGAGTTGAGCGGATTACATGCCTCAATTATATGCTTCACATGGTCCCAGATTCCAGGCACTGAATGACAGGAAGTCGCTTTTAAACAAAATATAGGTCTGCTTACTCGCCATTTCCTTTTTCTATACCAAAGTCTTTGTACAGACTGGCACAGAAATAAGGGTGCACTGTCAGGAAGGATAAGCGCATAGCAGTGGATCTACAGGAATGGCCTATACATGTCTATGAAAACTGATTCATATCGCCATGTTTGTAGATCATTCTGAGCACTGCCTCCCCCAATACAAGTGAGCAAGGAAACCTCTCAAACTGTATAACCATGATTGAATGCCCACTTGTAGTTGAAGTGGTCTCACTGTCATAGTTATGACTGTGATAAAAAAGGTTTCTGAAAATGCATAGGGACCTTATCATGGAAAATACCTGCCCTGAGCAGTGTTCAGGGGTGTGGCTCCCTAGCTGGTATAGAGGGTCTGGTGATGAGTATATAGGAAGTAGTTATCCACCCCTTTGTGTTTACTTCTTTCTGTTGCGCCAATAAAGGCCCCTTTACTGTAGATGACCGACCATATCTGAAGGACCCAGTAAAATCAACGTGGCCATACATTCTTTAGGTTTTCACATATGCCAGGAGTCAGCAACCCCCGGCACGTGTGCCACTCCATTGGCATATTTCTCTGGCACAGCAGTTTCGTTCAGACCAAACATGGCCAAAACGAAACTGCTATTATTATAGTCTGGCTTCTCTGCAGAGATCCAATCAACGGTCACTGACGTCAGGCACTAGCGCCGAAGAGAACAGGTAGTCGCGCTGGAGTCCATAGAAGGTGAGTAACATTGTTTTTTTATGTTTGTCACCTCCCCTGGGTCTCCTCTTATTATATTCTGGGGTCTGAAGAGACCCACAGTATAATAATAGCTAGTGAGTGGCTAACCCCAAAAATTTCGGGTTTGGCTGAACCGTCGCCATGATCGCTCACTAACGGGGAATCCAGTACAGGATTCCCTGTTAGTGAGCGTATCGTTTCTTTCAGCTGTATGTGCAAATGCACATACAGCTGAGCTGTCAGTGTAGGCCCTGACACAGGCGCGATGGCGTAAGTCATCAGCTCCTATGATCAGAAGAAGAATGTGGACGCTGTTCGTGGGACTGCAGCAATACTGGGTAAGTAGCATAAACTACTGTGTGGGGGCCCACTGGGGAGCATATAATACTGTGTGGGGGGCCTACTGTGGAGCATATACTACTGTGTGGGGCCGCACTGTGAAGCATATAATACTGTTGGGGGGGGACCAAAGTGGAGCATATAATACTGTGTGGGGGGACACTGTGTAGCATATACTACTGTGTGGGGGGGGGCACTGTGAAGCATATAATACTGTGGGGGGGGGGGAGAGCCCAAAGTGGAGCATATGGGGGCCACTCTAGAGCATATAATACTGAGTGGGGGCCATTCTGGAGCATATAATACTGTGTAGGGGCCACTCTGGAGCATATAATACTGTCTAGGGGCCACTTCAGAGCGAACTGTACTGTCTGGGGGCCCCTGACCATTTATATCACACAATATCTGTTTTATAGCAGACATGTGATATTATTACAGGCTGTAATAACATTGCACAGGCACTATAAAACAGATCCTGGTTAATTTAAGGTTAACTTGCCGTATTGGCACTCTGCAATAAATTAGTGGGTTTTGGGTTGCAGTTTGGGCACTCGCTCTCTAAAAGGTTCGCCATCACTGCCTTAGGTTGTATTCACACTGCCATCAATTCACAGCTATTCCATGCATGCAGCAGTATTCTTCCCATCAAAACTTTTGGGTACTTTGGATGCCGATGTCTTGTGACACAGTATCTGTTTATAGCAGAAACCGGGCAGCCAGTGTGAACAGACCTTCAGTTTACTAAGTATGATATATATGGAGGACTTGTGCTGCACAAAGCTGTGGGGTTCAAACACAGATATTCACTTCCAAAGTTTAATAGAAGAAAGACGTACAGACACCCGAAGCCATTACATACAGATTAGCTAATTCTGGTGGGGTTTTGGATACTATTTCTATGTAAGAACATGATGACGTAAACGAGAGTGGGCACCACCAGACCATATAACGGACAGTCACCGCGGAGATGAAAGGGCCAATAATAATCCATCCTAGTGACGGAAATGCGCACTTCTACTTATACAAATGTGACTGGACGAGCTGGCGTGACGTCACCGCGAGCGTCACGTCCCAGAAGACAATGTAGATCCGGTTGCGGAAGTCGTGGTGCAGGGATACGGCGAGTTGAGGTGCTGGGTAGTAGACGTAAGGTGGCTGCTGGATTCAGTAATGTGAGGCCGCGGCCGTGCGGTGTCAGGTGTCAGTTCTCAGAGCTGGGCTATTCGTAGCGTCCTGGAAGCCGCGAACCACTATACTGTACTTCTGTCATAATAACCCGAGGGGCCATTATATAATCCTGAGACAGAGCTCTGGTTTCGTACATAACCTCTATGCACAGAGTAGAATTACCTTCGACTTTACATTTGTGCTGACAGATCCCGCCAAAAATCTTAAGGGGATTCTCCAGTTACAGATGCAAATGGAATTAAAATAAAACGGCATTTCCCTCTCTGTTCCCCCAGCCATCAAACACCTCTCTGACCATCCTCCCGGACATTGTGTGACTGCTACTGTAACTCAATGGCCTAGATTCATTATGGCAGTTTAGTGGCGTACAAGGCATAAAAAGTAGCAATTTGTGTACAAATAGGATTCTGGTGCAACCAAAAAATTTCATTATTGCTATTTTTTTTTTTTCATTATTGTGCCAACATCACTTATTTACCAAAATAGGGGATGACAAGGGTGCACACGGAGCGGCCCCATAAGATTTGTCATTTAAAGGGATTCTATCATTGGGAAACCCATTTTTCTCCAAAACCACGTTGGAATAGCCTTTAGAAAGACTATTCTTCTCCTACCTTTATTATTCTGACCTGCGCCACTGTTTCTGAGAATTTTCATTTTTCTTTATGCAAATGAGTCTTCAGAAAGCACAGGGGGTGTCCTGTGCTCAAAGAAGACGCTCTTCTGAAGATCCAGTGCCGCCTCTCTCTCCTTCTGCTGATGCCTCTCCGCCATGTCATCAGCCGCTGAGTCTCTGTTTGCGAAATGGCAGAGACGACTGAGCATGCGTGGGATTTGAATCCCGAACAGAGACTCGGGGGCTGATGACGCGGCGGAGAGGCGGAGCTGGATCTTCAGAAGAGCGTATTCTTTGAGCACAGGGAACGCCCCCTGTGCTTTCTGAAGACTCATTTGCATAGAGAAGAAAAACTAAAATTCTCAGAAACGGTCGTGCGTAGCAGAAAAATAAAGGTAGGAGAAGAATAGTCTTTCTAAAGGCTATTCCGACGTGGTGTTAGTGAAAAATGGGTTTCCCAATGATAGAATCCCTTTAAATGATATGGAAAATGTTTGCCAGCTATGAGTTGGTGTATATTTCCCTCCAGGCGTACAGCCCCGCAGAGGGTACGCCTCACCATATATGAGGCACACCCTCCACCGCCTCAGGGGCTATAAATCTGCCCCAATGTATGCAGCAGTCACAAACCATACTACTGGCATTGTGGTTACCAATAATACAGTATGTGGCCGCTGCTGAAATTCTGGCAGATAAACCAATAAATATGCACCAGAATTCTGGCATAATTTGCACCACAAAACTGGTGTATGTGCTTTACACCTCATTTTCTATGTAAGTGAAGAGGCTGCAGCCTCTTCATAAATGTGTTTGAGGTCGAGGCGCTAGAATGGATATCTATTGTACAGTGCTGCGGAATATGTTGGCGCTATATAAATAAAATGTATTATTATATCTACGCCAGGTAGGAGCTGGTAGGAAACTGTTGTGAGTTTTAGTATATCAGAAATTGCAGGTGTATGTTTGATGCACGAAAGAGCCTTGTGCCAAACGTGCTCCTCCCTATCCAAAGGTATCAGGATACTGGCATAAAGGGAATGATACATTTCCCCCTTTCTAACAGTTTGTGCACTTTATATGCTGTGTGGGTGGGGCTTTATATGCAAAACTGTGAAACAAATAGCCACAAAATTTGGAAGCTGCACCAAAATGTTGTCTTGCACCAGGGGTTTTTGGATAACCCCTATAATGTGTATAGGGCTTGGAAGACTCACTAATATGTTCACATCTGCATTGGTGTCTCCAGTACAGAAATCCCGGACAAAAAAAAAAAAAGTGCTGCAAGACTGGCTTTTTGTCCAGACAACGACAGACCCCATTACAGTCCATGGGGTCCTTCAGAATCAGTTGCTGTCTGCCATTTGACGGACCATTTTTCATTTGTTCTGGTCTCTGATGCAGCAAGTGTGAATATAGGGTAACACCCTGTGTAATTTGCTGTGGAAAAAGTGACATACAAAAAAAAAATATACCCCCAAAACGCTGTGCTAGGTTGTATAACCATGAGGGCAGATGTTTCTGAATTATTGCAGCTTTTCAGTGTAGATTATGTAGCAAAAAATCAGTAACAATTTACAGTCTAAGGCAGGGTTCACACTACCGTTGGAGTTCGTTATGAAGGTGTCCGTTAAAAAAAAAAAACGGACACCTATCATAACAGACATTAACTGATGTTAATGTGTCCGATTTTTTTAACTGATCCAAAAAAATGGACATAAAATAACGGACAGTAACTGATGGCTATCAGTTACTGTCCGTTACCCATAGACTTCAATGTTAAAAAAATAACGGACACTTGCTGTCTGTCAAGAATCCGTTTTATTCAAACGGACAAAAAGTCCTGCATGTAGGATTTTTTGTCTGTGAAAAAAAAAAACGGACTTCTGACGGATTTGGTATAAACGGACACAATATAAAAACCCATTGAAATGAATGGAAATTTTAACGGATTTCTGACGGTTCAGCTAGTGTCCGATACTAAAATCTTGTAACAGACAATAGTAACGGACACTACTGACTGTCACCAACGGTAGTGTGAACGCCCCCTAATACATAGATGAGATATACCAGCACGAAAATCATAAAAATTGCCCCTTGCAATACAAGAAAATGTTCATTCAACATGTGAATTGATTGAGGATTTGGGGCAGAAAGAGCCCAAAAGACTGAATGTACCGGGGCAATTTTACTAATGTCTTTACACTTGTAATGTAGCAGAAAGCGCACCAAAGTATGGCCCAATTCTAGCACAAATGTCATGTCTGGTTTTTGATCGTGCCTTACGCTAGGTTCACACTTGCGTTCGGGTTTCTGGTCGGGGGGGTCCTCTTGGGGACCCCCTGAACGGTAACATCTGATTAAAACAGCGGTTATCCGTGGACCCCATAGTCTATAATGGGCTCCGCCGGTTTCCACCCAAAAAGGGCAAAAAATGCGTTTTTTAAACAGTTTTGGGGACGGAAACCCTGAACGTGTACCAGGTGCAGGTGTGAACCCAGCCTGACATATGCCACAACAGTATGTGTATATAATCGGCACAGACTAATATGCCGTGATCAGAGGCGTGACTCTCGGGGGCCCACTTCGGGGCCGCCGCAACACAGGTTACCCTCACATATTAACTGCATCGGCGTCTGCATGACACCGATACAGTTAAAATACATTCTCTACTCGTACGTAGCTCGTAAACCACAAGCCACTTCAGGCCTGTGGCCTACGAGCTGACCTAAGATGTCTGTGTCCTGGCACAGATGTCTGCGCGATGACGTCTTTGTCCTGCGCCGTCCGCGCCAGGACGCAGGTCCTGCTTCTTCAGTAAGCGGCGGCAGTGCCGGCGGTGGAGGCTCCTCCTCGGGGGATCGGAGGTAGGTGAGTAGCATCGACTCTTTTTTTAAATCACTTTGGGCATTGTAATTGGGGTTGGGGGTAATACATATAAGAGGTCAGTTGGGAGCATCGGGAATTTAGATAAGAGGCCATAACTAATATAAGGGGTATTAGGGGGCTTTAATAAAAGAGGATATAAATTATAGTGAAAGGTCAGTGGGGGCTGTATGAATGTAAGGGGAGATAATATTAGGGGGCATTTGGGCAGTATTAAAGGGGTTTTCTAGGGAATAATAAAGTTTACTGGTAAAGATGGTATTGGGCAAATTGCAGCGGAGGCGGGGAAGGTGAAACTTAAAAAAAAATACTCACTTGTCTCCGGGCTACCGATGTCTGCAGTCCTCTGATGCTGTCTGTCCAGGCACACGCTCGCCGCTTCCCTGCCACAAGTCCCGCACTGCATGTGATTGGCCTCAGCAGTGGCTAGAAAAGACTCGGTGATGTCACTCATATACATGACTGGGTCCTTTCCAGCTAATATTGAGGCCACTGATGGCCTCAGCAGTCACGTATGGCACATGTCTGAACAGACAGTGGCGGCAGACACCAAAGCACTAGGGACAGGTAAGGCTGGGTTCACAGTAGCGCTTGGTTTCCGTTTTTCGGGTCCACTTGGGGACCTGAAAACGGAAACCCAATTAGCTTGTAAAGCAGTTACCTGCGGACTATAATGGGGTCTGCTGGGTTTCTGTCTGGTTTCTGCCTGAAAAATGTGGAGAAACCCTCAACGGGGTTCAAGTGTTGGTGTGAACCCATCCTGAGTATGATTTTATCACCTACCCCACCTCCACTGTGATTTGTCCACTTCCTGGACAACCCCTTTAAAGAGGACCTTTTATGTCCTCATGAACCTGTGATTTTATATACCGCTAGAAAGCCGACAGTTGACTTTCCCGTAATGTACCCCGATGGAGGAAATATCGGTGCCGTTAGTTTCGGCATATATCTGTCCCCGCTGTCAGAAGGGCGTTCCTGACAGTCTAGCGTCATCGCTGGGCTGTGAGGAAGGTTCCCCCTGACAGTACTCTAACATAGCCTTGTACTGTCAGAGGGGCGTTCCTTACCGCCCTGCGATGACGCTGAGCTATGAGGAAGGTCTCCTCCCCCATTACAAGTCTTGGGGGGGGGGGGGACGTTCCTCACAGACCAGCGATGACGCTAGACTGTCAGGAACGCCCTTCTCATAGTGGGAACAGATATCTGTGCCAAAACTAACGGCACCGATATCTCCTCCACTGGGGCACATAACGGGAAAACCGACAGTGCGCTGAATTCAGTGCACTGTCGGCTTTCTAGTGGTATATAAAACCGCATATGCATGCGAACATGAAAGGTCGTCTTTAATACAAAGGGGTTATTAATAGGCATTATTAATACAGAGGGGCTTTTATGTAAGAAGGCATAATTTATACAAGGAGACATAAGAGGGTATAATTAATAATAGGGGAATTCGGCAATATTAATTTTAGGTGGCACTCGGCATTAAATTGATTTAAGGGGGTACACAGGACATTATTAGGGGGAATTATTAATTGAGAGGCAGTATTAAATGGGGCACATAGAATCATTATTAAATTAAAAAGGCTCATGGGGTTATTATTAATTTCCAGGGGATTTTATATCATATATTTTATAATTGGGGTAGCAGCAGGATGGAGAGTTTATGTAGTTGAGGACAATGTGGGTCGGGTGCCTGGAAAAGTGAGGAGCCAAAGATGTCTGTGTTACAAACTTTACAGAGACTGGAAGAAGTGGTCATGGCCGTCCAGATGGAAGAGACGATAAATGTAAACTGTCAGAGATGTCACCAGTAACAACATTGTTCCTGTTCTGTATTTACCTAACTGGTCTTCACAGCCCTGTGTAGAACCACTATCTACCACTGTACGGTCACCGTATAGTGATAGTGTTGGTATACCTGAGTTGGGGGCCCACTTGGATGTGTTCGCCCCCCCTGTGCTGAACCCCTAGCTTCGCCTCTGGCCGTGATATTATATGTGCAAGTACATCATAGTTATAAAATAAGATGAAAAGCATGAAAGATCATTAAATGGTTTACAAATATTATGCTAAGAGGGTCACTCTGTACTGGTGCAATAAAATGTATTGTAACAACTTATTCATAGAGACAGTGAGCAACGTAAGGCTGAGTTCACACCTGCGCATGTACTCCGTTCCAGGTTTCCTTCCCCGAACCCATTTAACAAATGAGGAGAGAAAAGCGCTGTATGCAGGTGTGAACCTAGCATTAGACCATATTCACAACTTCAGGCTTCTGTCACCAGGCTGCCTCAAATGCTACTGTAAAACCGTGCAGGTTATCCATCTGCCAAACACACCCGCTCCATGCACACCTCTGTGTTTTCATGGCTAGTACACTGACCCATTCATTTCTATAATCACATACACACGCCTGTGCATACAGGTCTGTGCATGTAGCCTACATCTAGAGCGCCACAGGGGCATAGGGCACATACATGTAATGTTTGCTTCAATATTTATACGTAGAGGGAGGGGACAGAATTGGTTTACAGGATCAATGTGACAAAATCTGACACTATTGGATTGTCCTTTTGCAGACATGACGTTGAAGGTAAACATTCAGTCTTAGGGTGAGTTCACACGTACAGGTTTTCAGAAGCTGTTCTTGAAGCCAAAACTAGGATTGGATTTAAAAAAAAAAAAAAAAAGTTTCACCCTATACCTTAACTTCTTTTAAGATCCACAACTGATTTTGGCTTCAAAATCTGCATCTGAAAAACTGAACGTGTTTACCCGCCCTACTACAATCATATGCGATACCGCAGGATGATATATGTGAGACTACATGCGATGTCGCCAGCGTTCCGTATACAAGACAATCTCCTGACGCACTGACCAGCGAAGTCCTATAGCATGCCGGGGACTATTTGGCGTCCTGACACTGGCGGAGGAATATGGCTCTAGTGGCAGCGCGTTCCGGCCGGCTCACCGCCCGACTTGTTCGTTGCAGATACGTATCCTCGTCACAGTGATGGCGGCTGTACCCTACCTCTCCGCTCCCGCCGCCCCCCCTCGTCCCAACGATGGCATTCTCATCGGCGACCGGCTGTACTCGGAAGTCTACCTCACCATTGATAACTCCATCATTCCCGAGGAGCGCCTGTCGCCGACACCCTCCATGCTGGATGGCCTAGACCTGAACTCGGAGACCGACCTTCGTATTCTAGGCTGTGAGCTTATCCAGTCAGCTGGCATTTTACTGCGAATGCCACAGGTAAGAGGGTGCTGGGGTCTTATACAGTGAGGGGCCTGCTTCTACTGATACTTATGTCAGGAGGCCGGGGGCGCACAAGATGGCGGCTGTGGCTCACGTCTTCCCTAGTGCTCGTCACTTACCACTTCTTGTCTCCTCAGGTGGCCATGGCGACTGGTCAAGTGCTATTCCACCGCTTTTTCTTCTCCAAGTCGTTTGTGAAGCACAGCTTTGAGGTGAGGAGGCTGTATATGTATATACAGTATATATGTAGTGAGGTAGAGGATAGAGTGATGCCGGCCATACAGTACCTGCTGAATGTGGACATACACCGTCATCCTCTATATAGTCATGGCCCTCCATCCTATTAAGAGAGAACACAATTGTGGGCTTTGTCTGCATGCACAATTACAAAAGAAGTCCCTGTTCACACTGTGTCTTCTTTTCTACTTCATTCTCTGTTAAAGAGGGCCTGTCACCTTTTCTGACATATCAGTTTTAGTAAATACTTGTTATGCCCCCTGGAGATATAGTAACCTGACTACTTGACGTTGCCATTCTAGTAGGGATGCCCGCCATTGTTAAGGGGAATGTTAATTTTATAAATTTTCAGGAGGAATAACAGAGGGATGGCAAAACACAGATGTCTAAAAAATATTTCAATGAGGCCCACACCTCTGTGGCTGTGAAGGTGCAGACACCTATCTATTGAAGGTGGCTGCAGCACACGGGTCCCAAAATCTCATTTTCGTGACACCAGGTTCACACTAGCATTCGGGTCTCCATCTATCGCGTCTGCATGGGAACCTGAAAGACGGAAACCCTGTCCACTTAAAAAGCAGTTACATAAGGAAACCCGTGCACCCCATAGACTATAATGGGATCTGCCTATTTTATAAGGAAACTGGCTTAGAGAAAAGTCCTCCTTGCAAGACTTTATTTTGTGCTGATTCAGCGATGGAGTGCTCGAGCACTAGTGTGACATAGATGCAGGTCCACCTACTTTAAGACATTTATGTCACATCCTGTGGATAAGCCATAAATGTCTGAGATGAAAGAAACCTTTCCTGCCACAGCCAGTTTTTGTTCAGTTTTTTTTTTTTTTGCATAACAAATTCTATTTCATAGTAGCACATAGTACATTTTATATACCGTAGGATGTACTGGGTAGCTGGAAAATCCCCAGATTGAATGGAATTAGAAAAAAATTATCTGCCATTTTCTTCTGGGTATTGTTACAGCATTCACTGTGCAACCAAAATGACATTTTGCCTATATTCTATGGATTGATATGATCACGACAATACCAAACTTATATAGTTTTTCATTCCCAAATTTTGAAAAATAAAAGTTTCTTTGGTTGCATAGTCTAACACCCACAACTTTTTTATTTTTTTTATTTTCAAGTATGGAGCTGCATAAAGTATATACTTCATTGCTTATGTATTGCAGTATATTGAAAATCCATTCACTTCTATTACAGGCTGCCTATGGCAATATAGGTCAATACCCTGAACCCCCATAGATCAGCAGCTTGCAGCAGCACTCATGTGAGCAACACTTCCACTTCACGGGCCAGTGATATCCCTTTCAATTTTCGCTTGGCCTGTTTTCAGCTCAATCTCATTTCAGTTAAAGGGGCTTATCCGCAATATGAAATATAGCCACTATCTAATGTATGGCAAAGTGGGAAAAAAAGAAAAAAAAAAAAAAGTGCAGTAGCACTCAGGCCACCACTGCGGTCTCTTCAAACTGATCAGTCGGACCCCTATCATTCTTATATTGATTACTCATCCTTTAGGATAGGTTTTCAGTATTATAATCCCAGAAACTCCCTTTACCATTGGGCTGGGATCGATTTTTACACACAGTTGTTCATGCACTTATCATTCTGTGTAAGGCCCGTGCATAAGGGCAAATAATCCAGATTGAGTAGTTGTGGGTTTCAGTATCTGAAATTAAAACAAGACAAGTTTTGTAGTTTTTTCTTAATTGAAACTTTCTTTTGACAATGTTTACATAGGGCTAGGCAATACTGATCACAATCGCAGTTAATGGAGTATTTTACCTCAATTTTGATTAATAGTGATTATTTAGGTTAAGTCCCTTTTATAATATGAGTATGTGACGGGCAAACTTCACGAGATTCCTCTGGCAGTTTTGTTCAGAACGAACGGGAACTGCTATTATACTCTGGGGTCTGAGGTAAGCAAACTCTCCTCTCCTGGGCTCCAGCAAACTCCCTGCTGTCTTCTGACTGACGCCAGGGACAGCTGAGGTCTGTGATTGAGCCTCAGAAGTCATGCAGTGTTGTGACGCCACGTGACCCGCTAATAATAAAAGTTCAGATTCGAACGTGTTCGATCCTAATGAAGCTGCAGGTAGAACCTTAGAAATATGGTAATAACCAATGTGAACAAAAAAACGTTGGTTATCCTGGTTGATTTTCGGTTATTTTACAATCAGTCACTCAGCCATACGTTTACATGTTGTTATAACATAAATACATTAAATGTGATACAAACCTAAAGAAGCACTCCAGCGAAAACACTTTTCCTCGCCTGGCTGTCTTTCACACTTTGCATTTCTTTATGTATATTGCAGTCATAGCCATGCAGTTCACCATTCGGTCTCCTCATTAAAGCCATCTGAAACATTAAATGTCATTTTCTCTGTTGTGCTATCAATCCCATGATGTTCCTGCATGACATCACATGGGTATCTAGAGACCGTGCCATCTCTGACTGACATGGAACAGTGCAATTTTTGTCTAAGAAACCATGAGTATACAGGAGCCTTCATTAAAACTGTGGAACAGGAATCTGTTCAATCGTGATTAGTGCTAGTCATACAGTTTACCTCTTGTGGACAGTGTGTAAGGCCTGGTGCCTGAGATGGTAAGTCCCCATTTAAGCAGAAAGGCATGTTATTCTTGGGGGTCACCGTAAAATCACATGACCCAACTGGAGAAAAGGAACCCAAGAATTTTTAGATCAAAGACAATAAGTAAGTAATGCTAGCAAAATTATATATATTCGGGGAGTAAGTACATAATGATAGAATAATGAAAAATTAATAGAGTACTTCTATATTTATTTGTTTCACCCCATAGAGATGAGTGAGATCTGTGGTACAGAGGACACATACTAAAATCTTAATCTGATTTACTGGAGTCTGTTTGATAAACTGGCATGTTTCTAGTTCTGTTAATGGCAGATTGAGCACATCTTAATGTGCAGCTTTTCCTGTGCTGTCAGGTATTGAAATATGGTACTCTCATCACATTGACTTCTTTTCAGATTGTTGCCATGGCTTGTATCAATCTCGCTTCCAAAATCGAAGAATCTCCCAGACGGATTAGAGATGTGATAAATGTTTTTCATCACTTGCGCCAGTTGAGAGCAAAACGGTAGGTTTCTTTATTATGGAAATCTGTGATGTGTGGCTTGTCTGAGCAATATCTTTCCTTCTGCAGATTATCATGTCCCCAGTCATTGGTGACGTGAGAGTTTTAACTTACAAAAGTGGTGCACAACGAATCGTTCCTCCTTTATTCCCTCTTTATTTCACCCGAGTTGCAGGGTCATCACTTCTTGTGAAGAGCCAGTTTTCATGAAGTACATTTTGTTTTGCTGTGATGTTCTTTTCAGTCCAATTGGCCATGCAAGTAATAAATGACACATACAAGACCTTGGTGTTCCTATTTGTTTTTCCTGCCATCAAATATATAATTTTATCCTGTATTCTTTGTGCATCGTTGTTGTGTTAAAAATACCCTCCTGATGTCATATGAATATCTTGCTTAATTTTTCAGTTTAGATCTTGTGTTGGAAGTCTTTTCAACACTTAGCTATGTATGGGATGACCAAGCCTTAACACTGCTTATATTGCAAGTCAGAGGCATGACAAAGGTTTGATTTTGTAATAGAATGTAACTACATGAAATAATGGCTAATGGTATAGTCCACCTGAAATCTGTATATTCAGACAGTCCGCTTAGAAGTATCTAAAATTATCAATTTTTTTATTTATTTTTTTATCCTGTTTTTGTTATATGGTTTGGCCTTACTGCTGTTACACGAGAATTTGTCATGTCATTGTCAACTAGTGTCTTATTACATGTAACATTTATACTTTTATGAAGAAGGCAGTAGCTCCATAACGTGGCATGTGTGACACCATATTTTGTGGAAAAATGCTATGTGTAAGGTTTTACTCACACTAGTGCCATGGCTTGTGACTTTAACTGAGCTATAGCATATTTGATGGATCCATTTAGAAATGAATATCAGCAACTCCCTATGGGTCCCATCAGTTTCTGTGGGAGATGGTATTTTTGACAGCAATACAGGTATTAAAAATACCTGAAAGGGCAACAGAATTTTTTATATATATATATAGACTGTGTACCCGAAAAGAACGAAGTCAGATTTTTATTTTTTTTTTTCCAATTTACAAAATTCCTGTGTATTTTACAACTTTACTCATATTCTGTATGTCTATTACTGCTAGCTTTTGCAACACAGCAGAATATTCAAGCAACACTTGACAACGTGATGTAGTAATACATACACAGTATTCCTGCTCCGATTGAGTTCCATAAGTTACACTTTTGATACTGTGAAATTGAGTTATTTTAACCACTTAAAGCAAATGTTCAGCTCTTGAACATCATCTGCCAGTCTGTCTATATGGAAGCTGCATAAGATGTCAAGTATGTTTTGGAAGTTCTTGGGTTTCCAGAGCTGTCACTGGCCTTGAGCTTACAGCGTTCATATATACAGAAGTCCTAGTTTATTCTTAAGGCTAAGTTCACATCTGTGCCAGAGTCTCCGTTGTAGAATCTGCCGCAGAGAAAAATACTGTTTTAGCGGTCTGCCTTTCCGTTGTTCGAGTACCTCCCAAATAATGGAGAGCCATGCGCAGATGTGAACTTAGCCTAAATAATGTAGTCAGAATTCTCTTCTATAAGTCACTGGACTGGTAGGAGTTATATGATGAAACTAGCTTCTAACACCTATACTATAGTGGTCATAGGACGCTGTGATGACTACTTTATTGCATTCTACGGAAACTTGGATTTTCTATTAAGGGTTAGACTAATGCTTGCCAATTCTGAAGGGGACTGCAGCAGTCCACCCTATTTATGTCAGACAGGGTTGCAGCAGAAGATATTAGCTCTATAGAGAATAACACTGAGGAGTCTTAGCATCCACTACTGATAATAGATGATGTCATAGCTTATCTAGTCTCCTTCCCGACACAGAGCATGCCTATGGCCATGAGACTCCTGTAAAACATATCACTAAATGCTGTTAACAGAACAGAGGAGAATCTCAGGCAATATGGCAGACCCCAAAATAGAAATAAAAAAATAAAAGTTTTAAAAGAGAAAAAATCTACAGTCAGAAAATAAAAAGTTTACAAGAGTGCTTTCACAGTGCTTTCACTGTCTAGTTTTAATAATAATAGAAAGTGATGCATTCACTTTCATAGTATTAAAAAGTGTTTGTGGTCAGACCTAAGAAAGTCTGAGTAATTCAAATTTAAAGGGGTTTTCTGAAATTATAATGTATAGAACCCCCTCCTTCAGTTTGGATATCAATATTAGATAGGTGGAGCTCTAACTCTCAGCACCTATGCCAGTGAGCTGTTTGAAACAGCCTCTTCATTTTTACATTGGTCTTTACACTAAGCAGCAGATGTTCTGAATATTGCTGTTTTGTCCCATTCACTTGAATAGGCAGTGCTATACGTTGAAAATTTTCTGCTTGGTATACAGACAAATATGGAAAAAAAAGAATCTGCTTCAGAACGTTTAGTCATTTGGCTGACGAATCTGCCCCCCATTGGCTAGATATGGATTACCTATCCTAAGGTTAGGCCATCTGATGCAATTTTGGGGAAAAACTCCTTAAAGGGTAAAGGGGTTCTCCAGGCTTACTTATTTTATGTCTTCTCCTGTGGAAAGGCCATAAATAGTTGATCGATAGGGGGCGCCCACACAGTATACAATATGGGGCCGGAAGCAGAAAGCTCCGTTCGCTGTGTAGTGGCCCTGCACCTTCACTGCAACTGCGCTCCCTTTTCTGCTTCTGCCTCTGTATTGTTTTCAGGATGGGCACCAGAAGCTGCACCACACAGATAATCGGTCCGAGTGTCTGACCCCTACCAATCAGGCACTTATGGCCTATGCTGAGGATAGGCCTTTAAAAAAAAACCCACAAATAACCTGGAAACCCCTTTAGGTCATTTCCCGTATAATAGAAGCAACACGTTCCGTTGCAGTCTTTTCCGCAGCATTTTCTGGCTGCTTCTCGATACGTGGGACCTTAGCCTTAAAGTAGAACACCCACAACTTTTTATTCTCTGGTCTGTGAGAAAAGCAGATGATGTACAGTGTATAATGCAGGTAATCTTCTTTATGGAGGCTGCATTTGTGTTAGATACTCTAGGGCCACAACTGTGTCATGTGACCAGCAATAAGACTCCCCAACAGACACATATGTGGACAGGAAGTCAGTTTCTCCATTCATTTCTATGAGAGCCTCGATGTGAGTCTCAGAGGAATGCGTGCAGAAACTGACTTCCTATCCACATATGAGAAGGTGTGTCAGTTGGGAAGTCTTATTGCTGGTCACATGACACAGCTGTGGCCCTAATAGAGTATCTAACACACAAATACAGCCACCATAAAGATTACCTGTAATATTTCTATTTCCTATTCTTTTTGAAGCTACTATTGGCTTTGGCTCAAAAATCTGCAACCAAAAACCCAGCTTTTTTGCCACTTGTGGCCTAAGACTGAATCAAGATATGCTGTAACTCAAGAGCTTTATAGGAATCTGATTCATAAACGTCTATCTCATTCATATTTAGTTGTGTCTGTTCTGAATTAAACTAACAGGACCTTCTATCTCTCCTGACATATTCCATATAATATAACAATTATTTCTTTGAACTGTGTATTGTCATTCCTATGTTATTCCTCCTGGAAATGTTTTACTAAATTAACAGATGGATTTTACCATTCTTCCTGTCAGTGTTGGCTGTTGTAAATGTATTCTTACATTTACAGGGGGAATAACAGGAATAATGTACTGCAGAGTTAAAAAGAAGATTCAAACTTGTTTTATGTACAGTCATGGCCAAAAGTTTTGAGAATGATACAAATATTAATTTTTACAAAGTCTACTGCTTCAGTTTTTCTAATGGCAATTTGCATATACTCCAGAATGTTATAAAGAGTGATCAGCTTAACAGCAATTACTTGCAAAGTCAATATTTGCCTAGAAAATGAACTTTATCCCCCAAAACACATTTCAACATCATTGCAGCCCTGCCTTAAAAGGACCACCTAACATCGTTTCAGTGATTGCTCCATTAACACAGGTGTGGGTGTTGATGAGGACAGGGCTGGAGATCAATCTGTCATGATTAAGTAAGAATGACACCACTGGACACTTTAAAAGGAGGCTGGTGCTTGCTATCATTGTTTCTCTTCTGTTAACCATGGTTATCTCTAAAGAAACACGTGCAGTCATCATTGCACTGCACAAAAATGGCCTAACTGGGAAGAGTATTGCAGCTAGAAAGATTGCACCTCAGTCAACAATCTATTGCATCATCAAGAACTTCAAGGAGAGAGGTTCCATTGGTGCCAAAAAGGCTCCAGGGCGCCCAAGAAAGACCAGCAAGCGGCAGGACCGTCTCTTAAAAGTGTTTCAGCTGCGGGATCGGGCTACCAGCAGTGCAGAGCTTGCTGAGGAATGGCAGCAGGCAGGTGTGAGTGCATCTGCACGCACTGTGAGGCGGAGACTCTTGGAGCAAGGCCTGGTCTCAAGGAGGGCAGCAAAGAAGCCACTTCTCTCCAGAAAAAACATCAGGGACAGACTGATATTCTGCAAAAGGTACAGGGAGTGGACTGCTGAGGACTGGGGTAAAGTCATTTTCTCTGATGAATCCCCTTTTCGATTGTTTGGAACATCTGGAAAACAGCTTATTCGGAGAAGAAGAGGTGAGCGCTACCACCAGTCTTGTCTCATGCCAACTGTAAAGCATCCTGAAACCATTCATGTGTGGGGTTGCTTCTCAGCCAAGGGAATCGGCTCTCTCACAGTCTTGCCTAAAAACACAGCCATGAATAAAGAATGGTACCAGAATGTCCTCCAAGAGCAACTTCTCCCAACCGTCCAAGAGCAGTTTGGCGCTCAACAATGCCTTTTCCAGCATGATGGAGCACCTTGCCATAAAGCAAAGGAGATAACTAAATGGCTCAGGGAACAAAACATAGAGATTTTGGGTCCATGGCCTGGAAACTCCCCAGATCTTAATCCCATTGAGAACTTGTGGTCAATCATCAAGAGACGGGTGGACAAACAAAAACCAACAAATTCAGACAAAATTAAAGCATTGATTCTGCAAGAATGGACTGCTATCAGTCAGGATTTGGTCCAGAAGTTGATTGAGAGCATGCCAGGGAGAATTGCAGAGGTCCTGAAGAAGAAGGGTCAACACTGCAAATATTGACTTGCTGCATTAACTCATTCTAACTGTCAATATAAGCTTCTGTTACTCATAATATGAATGCAATTATATTTCTGTATGTGATAAAAACATCTGACAAACACACATAAAAACCAGAGGGCAGCAGATCATGTGAAAATATAATATTTGTGTCATTCTCAAAACTTTTGGCCATGACTGTAGAATACTGAAATAGACATGCAGCTCCTCAAATGATGTCGTGTTCATTTATTTCAGCACAGTTGATATCATTTTGTGTATTCAATGCAAACTAGTTCATAAAAGTATATAGAATAAACCAGTGTTGTCATGTTTTCCTATTTTTCTCTGTAGATTTTTGAGTCTTGGTTAAATTTAGGAAACTAAAGCTGGTCATAGACATTAGATTTTTATTAGTGATTTTTGCTCATTTCTGTGATATTCACAAAGAACCTGGCCTAGATTTTACCTATCTGGGCCTATTTTCTCCAAGATGAGCAGCGCTCTCTCAACCATGCCATGTTATTTCTAGTGTTGAGGGTCACAGTTGACTAATGTCTATGGCCAGTTTACTGGGTGTTTTTAACTCCCCCCCCCCCCCCCCTTTTTTTTTTTTTTTTTTTTTTTTTTTTAATATCCTTATAGAAAATTTAGTGCTAGTGTAATGTCAGAGGTGGAAATACATGCTTATGTCCAGGCTGCATTATTGTGATATGTTTGTGCCTATTACATTAAATTGGATGTACTGTGTTAACCCGTACATAATTTGATTTTGTTATTTTTATACAATTCCTTAGTAGGTCATCATTTACATATGTGAATCAATACATAAACATGTTGCCTTCTATCTGTTAGATGCCTTTATTGACTTTACATTTTTTTCCCCTTGCAACCGACTATGCAGCAACCAGCTACATTTACCAATGCCTGGGTGATGTGGAGTGGTACATAGAGATGAAGCTGTCGTCTTGGCAACAGTGAGTGAAGTGTCGAAAATCCCCATGGAGAAGCCAGTGCTCTGAGAATAGGTCACTGGAATCGGGGACTCACAGGTTGGCCATTGGTGAACCATTTGGACAGACTCCTGTATCATGTTAAGCCTTTGTCTTTGCTGTCCAAGTTTATTTTAACTGACTGTCAATATATTATCTTGTCCAAAAGAAACACGAGACACAGATACCACGTTTAGCATATATTGCTTTTATAGCAGTTGTATGTTTTCTAACTAGATTTTAGCAAATTCTGTATTTATTTTAGTTATGCTGGGTTCACACTAGCGTTCAGCTCCCTGTCGTTTGGGTCCGCATGGGGACCCTAAAGATGAAGAGCCTGTCCGCTTAAAAAGCGGATACCCACAGACTATAATGGAGTCCGTTGGGTTTCCACCAGTTTTATACTGAAACCGGCGGAGAGAAAAGTCCTCCTTTCAGAAATTTTCTCTCCACCGATTATCTGCGGCGGAGTCTCCTACGGAGCTTTTAACACAGATGTGAACCCAGCTTTGGCTGTACATTTCCTAAATGGTTGTACCTCTCACCTTACAATTCACAACTAACCATAATTATTTGTGAGGACTTTCCTTATTACATCTAACATTTTACTGAGGGTAGTGTATTATATATTCTGTTCATGTCTTAGTAAACCATAAGAGAACACCTCCCATTGCATATAAACAGTTTCTTCACTCTGGTCCATAGTTGGGTGGTAGAATGAGGAAGCCTGCACCAAATATATCTGACTATTTGTCCCTTTGCCAGCTGACTAACTTTGAGTAAAAACCTAAAGAAAATAAACATTAAAATCAGAAATCACCCATAGGCTTAAATCAAGTTGAGATTTTGTTTAGTCCCAATCGTCCTAGGCCTGCTTCATAATATTTTCTTGAGTCTGTTGCACAGCTTCCTGGATAGTTAAATTATGTTGTGCAGATTTTCGGTGCCAAATTCTCCAAACGAATACTTAAGTGAATGGGGTTTAGTAATCCCCTGTTTAAACTGCAGAAATCATCTGTACAGAATTTTTAAGGCATGTTTTGGATTTTCAAACTGCACTTTTTTGTCTGTGAACCATGTTTATATTTAAACATACCTGGTTCACAGTCATGTGCATGCTCGCCCTCCCATTTCATACAGATGCATCCAGAGTCTGATGCAAAAATTTTTTTAAAGTATTCTTCACCAGAAGTTTTGCATCTAGTTGGGAATACGCAGTACATAAAAAGCCTGCATGGCGATGTATGAGGAGCGCTGCCATATACAAGGGTCTTAAAGAGGACCTTTCATGTCCTCAGGCACATGCGGTTTTATATACCACTAGAAAGCCGACTACCACTGTTGGCTTTCCCGTTATGTGCCCCGGGGCTGGAGATATCAGTGCCGTTAGTTGTATCACCGATCTCTGCTCACTGTCAGAAGGGCGTTCCTGACAGTCTAGCTGGTCTGTGAGGAACGCCCTCCCTGGCTGTACTCGTCCATAGTCCTCTGCTGTCAGAGGGGACATTCCTTACCTCCCAGTGAAGACGCTGAGCTGTGAGTAATGCCCCTTCCCAGCTAGACTGTCAGGAACGCCCTTCTGACAGTGGGCAGAGATGGGTGTCTAAACTAAAGGTATTTCTAGCGGTATGTAAAACTGCATGTGCAGGAGGACCTGAAAGGTCCTCTTTAAAGGCGCCCATAAACATGAGAGCAAAATGTTTCCAAACATGCCGATTTCTGTAATGAATAATTATCATATGTGTATGGGGTATGTCAGCTCTCCTCTTATGGCAGATGTTTGGGGAGGGGGGGCGGATCCAGTAGTTTATTTTGAACATTTCCTATCCTTTGTTCTCATGTAGATGAGCTACTGCCAGCAGTGTCTGACATTGGCTTGTTCTTTTTACTTCATGTACATATGTATCCAGGTATTGGGAAGAATAGCTGTAAGACAGATGAATGCTATTAATGGTGTAGGGCGAGTTTAAGAGAAATGGTCATACTAGGAGGAAGTCCTCACTAACAAAACATATAGTAAATGCAGAGCAGAAACACAACTTTAGGCACTTTCTTACAGCATTACAACCTGTGTCAAGTAATCACACCTTTAAAAAGTATATACAGTTTTGTAGACTTCTCTTATTGATAAATTATGATGCATAAATAAATGATATTATTAAAATTTCAAGATTTCTGGTGGAAAATGCATTCTACTGCCTTGTGTAAATTGTCAGCTTGTTTAGGGGGTTAAGGAGCCATCTGTGCTCCTGTATAACCAAACCTGTAGCTATACTGATGCCAGTTCATTACCTTTCTGTTGATATTCTGGAAAAAAAAGCAGTGAAGACATTAAGGCTATGCTTGCTCACATCTGCGATAGAGGCTCTGATCAGAGCCTCTATCACAGATTCTGTCAAAAATCTCAGACACAGTTTCGTCCAGCAAAATGACAGATACCTGATGGCTCCCATTATAGTTTATGGGGTCTGTTGGGATCTGTTTGATATGATGGATCCATCCCAACATAGGAACAGAAAAGCTGAAATCCTGACAGGGACAGAAAAAAATGGGAAGTCCCAATGATGTGAACACAGTCTTACTAGGGTTTATTGCTTGTACTTTTTGAGTGTGGGTTTTGTTTTTTGTCGTGTACTATTAATAACTACAAGCTGTTGAAAGCTTGGTGCTGACCAAAATCCTTTTTTAGTTTGTCCTGTGTAGATCATTGCACAATTAATAATATCACTCCCACCACACTAGTACACACTTGTCCTCACTGGTGTGGAGTCCTAGCATATATGGAAATATCTCTTAAGATGGTTTTATTTTATAAATGGGGAGACGATAGAAAGTCCAGATCACTTAAAGTGCAATTGTTGAGAATTAATTCATATACAGAATATTAAAATGTGTGTCTTTGTTCTGCAGACATCACAGGCTTTCACAGTGTAATAACTCTTTATATAGTATCAACACTATATCCTCAGTAAAGTAAATAATATTGTGATATATCTGTCTTTCCATGTAAATAATTATATATTGTACAATCTTAGTCAGGTTATGAAATGCAGAATTTAGTTACATATAGGGAATTGTTGTATCTCTAGAAAGTACACATGCTCGAGTATTATCCAGGGCTATAGACACTGAATTTTATGGCAGTTGTGTAGTTGTGCTACTAAATATCATTAGAGAGTAACTACTTATAGTTGTAACTAAACATATGATTTGTTCTAACCATCTTTATGTTTTCTCCATTATAAGGATATGAAATAAAAATGTCCCTCTGCATAGTGTCATACCAAGTTGGTGTTGCATAAGTTTGGGGATTTTCATATTTGTGTTCTTCAAAGCTCTGGTCCAGGGTTCAGCAACCTTCGGCACTCCAGCTGCTGGGAAACTACAATTCGCAACATGCTCCATTCACTTCCATGAGAGTTCCAAGAACAGCAGAGCAAGTATGCATGCTGGGAGTTGTAGTTTTACAGCAGCTGGAGTGCCGAAGGTTGCCTACCCCTGCTCTAGTCCCACACCAACCATTAGGATCTTTACTGGGCAGAACAGTTTTATTTCCATCCTTAAAGTAGCACTCCCGCAAGATTTTTTTTCTTTATTTTTTTTTTACTCTGGCCTGTTAGAAAGGTACATGATGTAAATTATTGGGAAGGTGATCTCCTTACCAGAGTTTGTATTTGTAAGTTGTCTACTCCCTACAGGTCTTCAGCAGTGTCATGTGACCAACAATCTTGCTCTCAGCACAGGAAGTCAGTTTCTCTAGTCATTTCCATGAGACTCATATCAAGGATACAAGTGCATCTCAATAAATTAGAATATCTTTGAAACGTTTATTTCTTTCAGTAATTAAATTAAAAAAGTGACCTCCTATATTTTCTAGATACTTTACACACAGAGTGTTCTATTTCAAGTGTTTTATTTCTGTAAATGTTGATTATGGATTACAGGTAATGAAAACCCAAATCTAAGAAAATGTGAATATTGTAAAAAAGTTCAGTATTGTAAATTCAGTGTGTCATCTGCCAAGGTTTCCTAAGCCTTTAAATGGTCCCTTAGTCTGGTTCAGTAGGACACACAATCATGGAAGACGCTGATTATGAACTGTATTACTGAAATGAATGAACGTTTCAAAGATATTCTAATTTATTCAGATGCACTTGTATCATAAGAATGAATGACTTAGGAAACTTGTCAGCTGGAGAGTCAGAATGTTAGTCACATGGCAGAGCTGAGGACCACAAGGGAGTGGATAACCCGCAAATACAGCCTCCATTAATATTACCTTCAATATAGGTTACATCCTGTGCCTTTCTAATGGAATTAAAATGTTTTGTGAGAGTGCTTCTTTAAAGGCACCGTATCATGGCTGGTCCAATGAGCTGTTATTCCTAGTGGCACAAAAAGTTTGTATTAAAAAGCATGCAGTGGGTTACTACCTATTAGTCTACTATATCAATGCTCTATTTTCACCTGAGTAATTTAAAGCAGAAGAATGCAAAGAAAGTACAAAGTCAGTGACAGTCACTCACAGGGATTCACTTTTCATGAATATGTCTAGTAACTCGACTAGTAACTGTGAATCTGCTTTATTTGTGCCACTTGGCATTATAGCTTAGTGAACCCAACATTCTCTTTACTGTAGTAGGATTTTTTGATGACCCATCTGCCTTCTGGCACAGTCATGAATGACTACAGCTTGGCTGCATTGTCGGATTGGACCTGGTCTGAAATATCTCCTGTTTTGTCAAAGGCTCAGGCTTTTCTCAGACTGCCACATATGTACAACTCTATCAGCTCAGATTGACTTCTGTGAACATGTGGTTAGCAGATAGGAACACTTTCCTTTAAAGTACAGGATACAGCAGTTAAAAACTAGAGGTCTATAAACAGCAGTATGACTTGTTTTATTGGGTAATTGCCACAAAAATACTCAGCCAAGTGAGATTCCGTAATCTTGCCTGCTACATCATCTACGTATTGTTATAGAAAGATAATTTTTGGCTAGATATACCCAGTGTGAGACCTGGTTACCAATTACTTATACTCTTTCTAGTAAAGACATGATTGCTACAGCACAAAATCGTGGAATATTTGATGAATCCATATTGTAATTACATATGTTTGCATTGTCTGTTGACTGCAGCATTAAAATTAATAAGTGAGCACCTTAATATTTTGTATATGGTGTTACTTTTCTTAAGGCTTTTCACCACCTATCCAGAACACCAAGATATTTTGTAGTAGCAATAAGGTCTTTCCAGATATAAAAGGTAATATCCAGGCTCTCTGTTTACTTTTGTACTTTCTGCCCTCCTATAGACCTGTTTCCTGTACATAATAAAGGCTGTTAACTTTGTCTATTAGATTGTGACAAAACAAATCACAAAACCTAACCAATCATGATGGCGTGTCTCAGTGCTCTGTCTGTACACCTTTTTTTTAATGCCCTAATAGTACTGACTTGTAAATTGTTATTGTGCCACTTAGTAACTATAATAAACCTGGCATTGTTTAGGTAAGTGCGTAGATCATTGCCCAGCATTGACAAATGTGGCAAACTTTAAGGGTGTAAGATCCAAAATGTCTCCCAAATCAATAAAGGGGCCTATAACTGGAGCAGAAACGTATCTTTGTGGCTGCAAATTGCTCAAACAATGTAGAGATGATCTTTCTGAATATGCAGATCAGCCTGCAAGTGTATCTGGCCGCGTGTAATATGCCAGGTTAGCCTACAGACAGCTGCACGTGCTCCTGCTCTCCTACCCTTTAGTTACTGGGCATATGCAGTCTCTGCCTGCATGTCTGTAGGTAAATGTGGAAATATGGGCTTCCCCCAATGTACTTGATCTCTGCATTGCTTCTTTTGGTTTGTGGCCACAATTATGCTTCTGTTTCTCCTAACGGCCATTACTCTTATTTATTCGGGAGGCATTTCAGACGTGACTGACTTCTTTAATGGCACTACTTTTAATATTCTGGCAGCAATAACACTAGAATAGACAGAAGTGCAGATCCACAGGATTAAAATTGTATCAAGTAGCTATGGACTGTGGTCAGGATGACAATTTCCGAAAGGATTTTTTACTAACTTTCCCAGAAAGTTCTAGCTGTAGTTTATCATCTATATCACAGTTAGTCTTACCTTTTTCCATTTTCCTAAACTGGAATGCAGATTGGCCTCCTTTACAGTTCATAATATGTAGGTAAATGTTTTGCTTCTTTCTTTAAGTAAATTAGCACTCTTCAAGGTGATTCTTCCCATTATAATATTTATTTCTATGATGGACTGCATGGGCCAAGTTCTGATCCATTTTGCTACATTCATCATGGCCTTAGAAGCAGTGCTCCCTCCTAATATGTTGTGACAAGAGAGTATACCCAATAATCACTCCTTTTTTTTCCTATATGATCACACCAGCCATGGAGAAAGACCTGTTGGGTATATATATGTGATTGTGTCCTTTAATGCTGCTTGATCAGAACCAAATTGTGATCAAGCAGTAGCTAAATTAAAACTATGGCATGTGATGAAGGGGTGTGCCACGTTTATAACTTATCACCTATCCACAGGGTAGGTGGTTTAAGTGTCTCATGACAAGACCAGGGATCCCTTGTGCCACTGTCTGAATGGAGCAGCAGGTGCAATACTACTTCCTCTCTATGGGGCAGTGTGCCTGCTCAGCCTCTGCTTCATTCACACTGCAGTACAAGCGATCTCTGGTTCCCATGGTCAGTGGAGTTTTCAGCAGTAGTAGCCCCAGTGAACAGACACTGATAACTTGTAAACTTGGGAAAATTGTTTTAAGGCTAAGGCCCCACATTGCGGAAAAGCAGCTTTTTTTTGTTGCAGATTTTGCTGTGTTTTTTTTTTTTTTTTTTTTTTTTTTGAGCCAAAGCCAGTAGTGGATTGAGGAGAAGGGAGAAGTATAAGTATGCCCTATATATTTCCATTTCCTTCTATAGCCATGTTGTGTTTTTTTTTTGTTTTTTGTTTTTATTGGTCTGGTATTGACAAGTTAAAATTAACCAGACCTGTTTAGATCCCTTTGTTATCCAAGTTTCTCAGGCTTAATGCAAAGTCATGATGATTGAGAGTTGTCTATATAATGCTGACATAGGATCAAGTAAAGTTACATCCACATTGCTGTGCAAAATTAGAAGTATTTACTTACTTTTGGTTAATGGGATCTTTTTGTGAAATTCTTCTCTTGCTACCCTCCAATTAGATGCAATACCATTTTTGCCACAAACTAAATCTCATTTTGACAGCAAATATGTCCAAGTAACTGCAGGTAAACTTTCACAAGACACAAGGTTTTCTATTCTGTACTTGGTATTAAATTAACCACATGCTGTACTTCTCTGAATATTTTTCCACCCTGGAAAACCCTTCCTCACAGACCCCAAAAAATCCCATTAAGTATTTTGCCCCGCAAGGATACTAAATAAAGCCTTGTACCTTGTTGGTAAGTCAGTAACCTTTATTGAATTTAGGTTACTGATACTTGTTTAACATCTGATCTAGCACAATAGCTTCATTTAAGATGCATAATATAGTTCCTACACGTGCAAATTGTTTGGTGCAGGAAGATTTTATTTTTTTTTCTAAAGGGGTTGTGCCTCAACACATATTTATCCTCTATTCGTAGGACAGAGAATAAATTGCTGATCAATGGGAATCTGAAAGCTGAGAGAGAATAGAGTATAAATTGCTGATTGTGGGGGAACTGACCTTTGAGTATAGCTCATCCGTAGTATAGATTAAAAATCGCTGATCGGTGGAGGTCTGACTGCTGAAACCCCCTTGATCCCAAGAACGGTGGTGTTTTACGCCTCTCTGGCAATGCTGCTGAACGTCCTGGTGTACGGAGACACCCCTGCTCTGGTTCATTTCAGTGGGAGCGCTGGAGATAGCCGAAGTACAGCACCTGGTTATCTAAGGCTCTCCCGTTAAATTGAATGGCAGCAGGGGCGCATCTTTATCCACAAGGGATTTTGGCTGCATTTCCAGTGGGGCGTAAGATACTGCTGTTTTCAAGATCAATGCAGGTCCCAGCAGCCAGACTCCCACTGATCAGTAATTAATGCTCTATCCTATGGATAGAGGTCCATATGCGGTCTTTGCATATGTTTGATGGGTACTCTAAAGGGCGAGACTTATTTAAGATAAGCATTTTATGTACTGGTTTAGATCTGTTCACCACTTTCATCACATGCACCACAAATAATATGAGGATGTCTCTTAATAGTGGCGCCTGTTGTGCAGTCCTGTGTGCCAGAAGCTGAAACTTACTCCAGCTAGGGGCAGGTGTAGATCCCATTTGTAAGTTGCTCCTACTTACTACTTGAGCAGGGAGGTAATAATGTGACTTGTGCCAGAAAATTTGAGTAACACCCTTAATACATTTTCTCCCAGGAGCTTTCCAAGGACATATTGTTCTGCAGTGTGGATACATTGGGGCACATTTATCAAAGCAATTATGTGACACTATGCCACTTTTCTTGCACAATTCGTGAACAACGTGGTGTAGTTTAGGATTTGCCACTTATTCCTCAGTGGATCACTACAGTAGGACTTGGAATAGAATCATTTCTTAAAATGTTAACCGCACATTTTCTGTGATCTCTTACATTAGATTTGGCCATTTTGACTGCTGAACAGCTGGCTATCTGACGTAGGTCCACAAAGCACCCCCCAATCACACAGTATAGGTTTTTAATGTTGATGGTGAGATCATTCATACGAACAATCCCATCATCAGTCCGAAGGCCATCTGAAATCTAGTGTATGGTCAGCCTTACACCAGTTTCTTGCTCTGCATGAAGCATCTTTTTATGAAATTGTAAGAGATTCTGAAAATTACAAATTGGTAACAAGTATTTGTGGCTTGATGTTATTTTAGTTGATCGTACTCTGCACCTTTGCACAACTGCTGTATCCTGACAGGCATTCACCAAGAATCTCTTAAAGTAAACTTGGACAGCATGAGGTGAAAGTCTGGACATGCTTGCAGGAAGCCAAAACTTTGGTTTCTGTTGCCGTTTAGTCGGTTGAAAGGAGAGAAAATAGAGGCCAACAAAACAGTATTTTCATCTCAAAACAATATTGATTTTTATTTCCCAAAAATTAGGACACCAAGTCCACTGATACTTGATCAAAGCTACATAAACACCAAAAATCAAGTCATCAAGGCAGAAAGAAGAGTGTTAAAGGAGCTGGGATTTTGTGTTCACGTGAAACATCCTCACAAGGTGAGCTAGTGCAATATGGGAAGTCTTGGGCTAAATTAAGTACTTTCAGTCAATCTTACTCGTTCGATATGGGTTCAGAAGCAATAGGATAAAATGACTGAGGAATGCATACATGATAGAGTCCGTTTTACAGATGCTATAACTGTGCTTTAGCTCTATGTATGGAAGCCATATCTTTACTGCCAAGAATGGTGTCAAAATTGGTCCAGATCAAGCAGGGAAACTTTCCCTGAGGCTTTGTTTTTGATAAATTTCACTGCTTTGTTCTGATGAGATCCAGGCTCTTTTGTGACACAAAATTAGGCTCCCACGTGGCCTGTAATAAAACCATCGTGAAAGCACTTGGAGTTCTCACAGACATGAGTGTATGTAAAAGCAGACATTTGCACAGCACCTGGGATGTGGACTCTGATTTGTGTATAATATAGAACTTTTGTCATGATCACAGGCGCAAATTGTTATAAGAGTTGTTAAACCACCAAGAACTTTATTGAATGAATAATTACATTTACATTAAAGGGGTTGTCTGAGATGGCAGAAAATGCCCACTGACAGGTAATGTGATAAAATAAAAATGGCATATACCACAGAATCCAGTGATTGAAGTATTGGATAATAGGGCAGGTCACTATTGCAACCAGGGAGGGCCTACGTAAGAAATGCGGGACTGCTAGTGGATTAAAGAGGACCTTTCATGTCCTCAGGCACATGCGGTTTTATATACCGCTAGAAAGCTGACGGTGCGCTGTTGGCTTTCCCATTATGTGCCCCGGGGCTGGAGACATTGGTGCCCCGGTGGTTTTCTGCCCCATTGTCAGAAGGGCGTTCCTGACAGTCTAGCTGGACTGTGAGGAACGCTTCCCCCCCCCCCCCGACAGTACTCGTTCGTGGGCGGTAAGGAACGCCCCCTCTGACAGTACAGGGCTATAGATGAGTACAGTTGGGGGGGCGTTCCTCATAGCCCAGCTAGACTATCAAGAACACCCTTTTGATGATGGGGCAGAAAACGAATGGCACCGATATCTCCAGCCCCAGGGCACATAACTAGAAAGCTGGCAGTGCGCTGACTTCAGCGCACCATCGGTTTTCTAGCGGTATATAAAACCGCATGTGCCTGAGGATATGACAGGTCCTCTTTAAATGGGGAATTTGTTTTATTTTCTCCGGCGGTGGCCACTTTACTATTCTCTAACTATTCAGCTATTTTGTTACAATATTATCTGCTTGTATTTTCATGTAGTCATAGGACCTCAGATATGCAGATCCCTTTTCTTGGTCATACCGGTCTCCTTATTGCAATGTTTGTGTTTCATTTTATGTTTTCTAGATCATTGTTATGTATCTCCAGGTCCTAGAATGTGAAAGGAATCAGACCCTTGTTCAGACCGCCTGGTAAGTTTTCTTTTATTTCAAGTCTCCTTTTTTTTTTTTTTTTTTTTTTTTTTCTCACTACCAGGAAAATTGTAGCAGAAATCAGTTATTGGTGTTCTCAGGCGCCTAGATTGTAAATCATTTCAACACATGTACACATACAAGAGTTTCTGCTTACTGTTTTCATGGCATGAGCAAGATATCAATTGGAGATCTCTGTTTAACTTTGTTCTTTTTTCTACTCTTTGGTTAAAGGGTAGTCCATGATGGTAAGTCATAGAACTCTGCCCTCTGCACCACACCAACCTCCGGATGGCCTGATTGGCTGCCCTTCTCTTCAGCCAATGCAGTGCAAGCTCTCATCCGTGATTCACTGAAGTGGTCCATATCCATCTGGTCGCATCTTCTAGTTCTGTGCTGGTGTCCAAAGGATTTGTATATTTGCTTTCAGAACTATTTTTGTAATGTGCTTTTTAGAAAGGGGAAAATGTTATGTTTTATTTTAAAACAATCGCCCTTCTTGCAGTTTTTTTTTTTTTTAGTAGATCTTTGTTTAGAAAAAAAAAAAACTCATCCTTTTGAAATGTTACACTTTTGGTATGCATTGGAGGTAATGCTGCTATTATAAATAGTAAGGTGAGTTAAAAACTTCTTTAATGTTGTCTGAAAGTTATATTTACCTTAAAGGGACATTCTGGGTTTGTTTAAAGGGGTTTTTTGGTAATAAAAATTGTTTGAGGCGCTGTAAGGTAACAAAATAAGCACCCTCCAGCCTCCATTCAGCTGTGCCCTTTGCCAGCCAGTCATGTGATGTCTAAGCACACAGCCACTGTGGCCATTCACTGACCTGCCTATGACCACTGAGACCTGTGAGTTGTGCCATCTAAACACTTTGGCCAATCACAGCCTTCAGTAGTATCATCACTAAGGTAAGTCATTGACCTTCATGGACCTGTGCTTAGGCTATACATGAGTAGCTTCCCCAGAAAGGATCCAAGGCTGTACTAGAGGCAGCTTAGTGGGACAAGTATTTCTTATTTTATTATCTTGCAGCAGCCATAACATTAAAAAAGTGTATGTGTGTATATTATATATTTACCACACAAACCCTTATAGTTTCATAACTGTAATGAAAGTTTGGCAACTTTCTAATGTACTTTGACTATTAATTCCTTGACCCCTACAAGATCTCTCTTTGCTGTCAGAACATGGAAACAGTTTGTTGACTTTTAGTGGATTTGTCCAAATGACATGTGCACAGCTCAGGAAGTATGAGTAAATTCACATGTGGCAAATTTACTGCAGAAAATTCTGTGTCTAAAATCTGTTCCATTCATTTCTTTAGGACTGGTTTTATTAGGGAAGCAAATGACACATGCAAACTCCAATCAGTGAGACAGTCGTAGAAGCTTCTTCAACAAATCTACAATCTATCAGATTTGTAATCTATCAGATTTTGTAAAAAAGCCCCTACAACGGTGTAGGCAGCAGGATTTCAGCCTCGGATGTAAACCGAAAATACTTCATGCATTGACAGCAACCAGAGATTTTGATATCTGCAACAGACTAAAGCCCTAAAATACTTTAGAGTTGTTTAGCCTTCCATTATTCAACTGTTGACCATTTTTAGTATAACTAGAAAACCCTTTGAGGTTCTATAAGGTATACACAATAAACACATTGCAAATGTGTCTATTCACATTGGATTGAATTGAGATCTGATTACAAAAGATCCCTCCATTTAGGCTTCATGCACACAAATGTGTACATTGACACCGTGGTAGCTATATTTATTATATTGTAATGGCTCCATTCACAAGCCCATGTATTTTCACGGGGCCGTGAGCTTGGGCTAAACTCAGGACAGGTCCTATTTCTGTCCATTTTTCTGACCCAGGCCACCTGCAAAGGCACGCTATAAAAATGGAGAGTCTGAAGCATAAAACTTATCTGTATAGCCTTTAAAAGGGAAAGGTTTGACATGATTGAAACCTTTAAATATGGTTCATAAGGGACGTGTTTTTTATTTAACTAAACCAAAGTATAAGGGGCACAATCTAAAATTAGTTGGGGGAAAGATCAGAAGCCGTGTCAGGAAACAATATTTCACTGAAAGAGTAGTCTAGGCTCTGAACAAACTTCCAACAGACCTGGTTGGGAAATAATAAATCACATGTCTATCCTGAGATAAAATGGTGGTGATGTAACGGCAGATTAGATGGACCATGTGGGCTTTCTCTGCTGTCAATCTTCTATGTTTCTTGGTCTTGCTCTTGTGTGAATAGTTAAACTAACATAGCAGATTTAGAAGATTCTTGTAGAAAGTATTGGTAAATGCTTATTATGCAAATTTTGAAACCCTTGGGATATGTTCACACCTAGCAGATTTATTGCTGAAATTTCTTCAACTAATAATCCAGTTCATACAATTGTTGCAGAAATTTCTGCAGTGAATCTGTTGTGGGTGAATCTACCCTTTAATAAGTATTTTATCTTTTACATTATTACTCTATTAAGAGATGGGCAAGCCTGGTCAGAAAACATATTTGTAATTTATCTACTTTAAGCTTAATGTTACTCGTCTATGTATTATAAATATAACCAGAGTGAGAAGAAAAAACAAAGTATACCGAGTCTCCAAAGTGGTCTTCATTTTTTTTTTTTTTTTTTTTTTCTAATAAAGCTTGTGGCTAAATTAGATTACAAAGTGATGTAAGTCATGTTTGTGTCTTTCAGGAATTATATGAATGATTGCCTTCGAACCAATGTATTTGTCAGATTTGAAGCAGAAACTATTGCGTGTGCTTGTATTTATCTTGCTGCTAGAGTTTTGCAGGTAAGGTTTTAGGATTTTTTTTTTTCCCTTTTAAAGGTCTTCAGAATAGTCTGATTCACATACAATATCAGTGGACTTTCCACTCTATTTTGGGAGATTACATTCATTGCTGCAACCTCATCAACCATTGTCTTCTACTGGAGAGTATTGACCTAGGAATAAAGCCTTACTGTATAATGGTGCCATTTGCTGGCCACAGTATTTTTTTAATGTCTCCCTTGTGAAGTACTTTTTTTTTTTTTTTTTTTTTTTCCCACGCAGTTTATTTTATGTACTTATTTTCTTTCAGTATGTACCTATTTCAGATAGATAGATTAGTATTATAATTCAACTATTATTATGTTATGTTATAAAGTTATTTTTTTATATCTGAAAATTTAGGGTTCCTTTTCCTCATCTGGGTCATGTGATCTCATCCCAGACTTTCCTGTATAATTCAGACTGGGTGGAGTGTACCACAAAAACTGCTATCACTAGCTACATCAGCTGTAAGATGGCTCCCTTCATACAGATATAATAATTGAGCTCAGAGCTCAGCCTTCCTGACTCTTTACTTATTTAGGTGGATATGAGGAGAGCAGTGTGATAGCAGCAGTGATAGTGCAGCCCTCTTAAATGCCTTTGTGATGCTGTGCTGAGGCATCACAGGATTGATGGCAGAGCAGAGAAATCACATGGTCTGAATGAGGAAGGATTGCATGAATATTCAGAAAGAAAACCCGTAACTAAAGTAAGGTAACACTAGCTGACATATATACTGGTTGTTCTGGGCACATAATGAAAAGGGGGGAAAAAATGACTCTAGCGCTTCTTTAAAGGGGTTGGCCGAGTTTGAATAATTTTTAACCTCCTGATCATGGGGGGAGGCTGACAACTGGGATAGCCATAGATCATGAGAATGGGGGTTCTGTCCCCCTGTCTGAATGGAGCAGCAATCCGAGCATGCACATTGCCACTTCTTGCATTCTTTGTATAAATTTTTGCAAAATTTCAAAATCATTTTGACTTAGTTTAGTGACAATAAGCTGTGCAGTCTTGCTTTCTTCTGACCCTTTCAGTATTTGTCTTTAGATTCCATTACCGAATAAACCGCACTGGTTTTTACTTTTTGGAGCTACTGAAGAAAGCATTCAAGAAATCTGTGTCTCGACTTTGAAACTTTATAGCCGGAAGAAGGTAAGTTGCATTATCATACATGCAAGTCCTTCCTTCACCCCAAATATGGGTTACAGCAACCTAGTGCCAAACAAAACATATTTCTATATGTACTTGATATGTTTCAACAGCCAAACTATGACTTTTTGGAGAAAGAAGTGGAAAAGAAGAAAGTTGCCTTGCAAGAAGCTAAACTAAAAGCGAAGGGGCTGAATCCTGATGGGACACCTGCTCTTTCTACTATGGGAGGTTTCTCCCCAGCATCTAAACCATGTATGTTTCCATAACAGTTTTCTATTTTGCATTTGACCCATTCTCCATAAGGTTTCGCCATGTTTTAAGTCCAATTCTGGTCAGTCATAAATTGAAATTACAACATGAAGGTAATCATAATCTATAAATTGAGTGATTAAAGGGAGTCTATTACCAGGATGACGCATACTAAACCACCCACACAGTTACATAGGTCAGGCTCATCAGAATATAACATTCTCTGCATTGTAAGATATTTCATTCAGAATATGCAAATATGCAGTCTGGAGCAGTGAGGGTGACTCTGTTGCAAACTTCTGCACCCCAAAATGCTTTAATATGTCGTCCTTCCACCCCCCCCACCCGCTCCCTTCTTCGAGTGATGGGACCAGGGAGCTAAGCTTTTCATGGGGAAAAAGCGTTGCTTTCAGGTAAAGCTGACCTATGTAACTCTGTTGCTGGTTTAATATGCTTCACCCTGGTGACAGACTCTCTTAAATTTGTACCTGTCCTGTGGTTTTCCACAATACACTGGTCCCATCATATGCAGAGTGATGTTATTCCCTTTCCATTATTGCTCCTCTGTAATCTTTCTGTTGCAGCAAAGTGAAGATATAAATGTTTGAAAGCATAAAAAGTAGTCACGGGGAGCCTTTTCAGCCTAGTCATGCTGTGTTCTTCACTTTGCGGCCACAGAAAGATTACAGACGGGCATCAATGGAAAGGGAATTACTTGGTCCTGCAAATGATGGGGCCAGTTTATGGTGGAAAGCCACCTATTAGGTTCTTTTTAATCTTAAGAAGTGTGTAAGCTATGTAATGGTAGAGATTTTTTCCACATAAAGTGTATTATTCAGCCATGTGCTGAGTGACTTTTTTTGGTTATTTTAGCATCTCCAAGAGAAGTAAAAGCAGAGGAGAAATCTCCAGTATCTATAAAAATTAAACGTGAACCAGAGGAAAAGCAGTCATTGAAGAGTCCTTATAATGGGTGAGTTTTCTTTTCACTGCTATGCTGCGCCGTCCTGCTCATTCATGTAAAAGTTATGGTTGCCTGTTCTTTTTAAGGAATACAGAGGAACATAGAAAGTTGTTTTGTGTCTTGTTTTCATTCCTTTATACAGTCACATTACTAGTTGTATATGTGAACAGTGCATGTAGAATGAAAGGAGATAAGAAATCAAGAAACATTTTATAAGTATTAAGGCTTCACTCGATTCAGTGAATGCATTGGTTTATGAACATGTATGTGCTGAAGGGTCTGCCTGTGCAGTGCTGGAGGCTATAGACGATCCAGTGACCGACCTTTATGTAGGCAAAATGTGCTGTAATTTTCTCTTAAAATAGAAGCATAATTTGGACTGGCCTGCAGGGCGATCAGTAGTTAGGATCATGTGAAAAGCATGTGTGTGTAGCATGCAATTCTTGGCAGATCTAATAACAGTATACAAGTAGCTGAGACACTATCTAATCTAAACTAATCTTATCCTGTCATATTACCACACTTTAGGCTTTAAAAAGAGCTCAGAGTACGTCTGCCACATTCTCTCCTCTTTAACATTTCAACAGTAGTAACAGGGTCAGTAATATGGTGACAAAGACCAATGAAAAAAAATCTCCCCACACATGCAAGTTTAACATTAATTATTTGAACATTTTACCTAGATTACGATTTAACAAAAAAAAAAAATCTTAGGGCACTCCCTTTTTATATGTCACGCCCTCTATTTATATGCCACAATTCTGATTGGATTGCATGGATGTAAAATAGTTGAAATAATTGATGTTGTCTAGTTCACGTCAATTAAGGGTTGGTTCACACTTATTCCTGGTGTCTGTCTGCCATGAATCCGACCTAAATATCAGAAAAAAGGATTGGGAAAGGTTTGCAAATGGTTTAAAAACCCATTCACTTCAATGTATTTTTAAAGCAACCTGCAGGTGTCCGATTGCAGCCTCTGAGCCGCAAAGCTGCTTTTTTTGGTCGGAAACAAAGTCGCGCATGTCTATACTTTTCATTCATTAGGCTTTTCATTCATTTTTTTTTTTTTTTTTTTTTTTTTTTTTGTAGATTGCGAAAAGAAAACAAAAGAAGTCGAAGTTTAAGCAGATCGAGATCACGAACAAAATCAAGATCTCGCTCTCCAAGAAGACAGTAAGTGTTATTCATGTTGCCTATACTAACTGTGGTGCAGACTAACTTGTTTCTGATAGTATAACTAACATTAACCTTTCCCAAAGTTGTGTGTGTGCGTAGTTATCTGCCAACGTTGGGACTTTTAACACTAGCTATTGAACACAAAGGGACTATATCCTGTACCGGTCAGTTATGTGTTGGTTTAGAAGGTACTTATTTTTCTCATGACGGGCAATTCAATTATTTTCTTCATTATATTTTTTTTTTTTTCTCTCCTTGCAATGGATTGTTACAATTCAGTGGTAAACAAATAGTTAATCTAAATCTTTATAAAATGGGGGGCACAGACTTGTAGCCTGTTAAAGGAATTATCTGGTTTTGTGGTATAGCTAAGGCTGCTATTGCTATAAAAATAAGGATTTCCTGCCTCTCTAAGATGCTTCTGATCCCCGTTGGGCTCCTTCCTGTCCCTTCTAAGCACAAGGTAGATATGGCCAGTCATTTAACCTCAGTACTTTCACCTCTGAGAGCTTTGATTGACTGCAGCAGTTACACAACAAAGCCAATGCAGCCAACTACAGGTCTCAGGAGACTGTGGACTGAGCAAGAGAACAAGGCTGGACTGGAGATGACTGAGGGGTATTTCTTATTTTATTATTTCACAGTGCCCCCAGCATTTAAAAAAAAAAAAAAAAAAATCTGTTTTGTGAAAGCCCTTTTAATTCTGCACTGTATTGCACTTGACTGTGTTCTACACTAATATAATGGTGTTTGATGGCCCTTCATATTTTTTTTTTATTTTTTTTTTTTTTCCTTTAGCTACAATAATAGACGGAGTCGATCTGGAACTTACAGCTCAAGATCAAGAAGCAGATCTCGTAGTCACAGTGAGAGCCCACGTCACAGACATCACAATCATGCGTCCCCACACCTCAAACTGAAGCATCGTGGGGATGATTTGCGAGGCTCAAACAGACATGGTCACAAACGGAAAAAGTCACATTCCCCCACCCCAGGCAAATCCAGGGAACACGGTGATCCTTCCAAAAAGCACAGGCATGACCGTGGCCATCACCGAGATAGACGGGAGAGGTCTCGTTCTTTTGAACGGTCGCACAAAAGTAAACATCACGGCAGTGGTCACTCTGGACATAGCAGGCACAGGCGCTGACTGCAAAGCCAGAGGATCAGAAGGGAAATATATATGTATGTTTGTAAGGACTTTGTAAGTAGGCTTTTGTAATAATTATAAAACATTTGACTACAAAAATGGACATTCATCAGATATTTTTGGTTTTCTTTCAATGTATATCTTTTTTGCACATGATACCTTGACAGTATGACATTAAGGAACCATGGTCAGAGGACATTGATCAAAAGTTGTATTAAAACAGCTTCTGCGAATGGATTGCTGTAAAAGGTCTTATTTTTATATAAACTGACAGCAGACACTGGTATATTTAAAGATTATTTAAAGATGTGTGGAATCTTTCATATTGGTTTTAGTCTGCATGTATACAGATTGAATTTTATTAGGAAATAAATTAGAAAAACCAAAAGCTGTGCCACATCTGCGCTTGTATGTATTTTGTTTTTTATCTAATACTTCCTGCTCCTTTATATACCCAAAAAACATATCACAGGAAAAAGACCACACTTGCCCAATACCAGATGAAACATGGCTGTGCAGGATGCTAGCTTGGTAGAAAGAGCACAGGTACAAAATGCTAATAAAACATCCACTCGCACACCTACAATCCATGAGGGGGGGGGATGCCAACACTTCAAATACACTCAAGTAAAGCTGGACACATAATGTGAGGTGCACAGCGCCAAAGAACAGTCGTGCCCCTAACTATTAGATCAGGTGGGCTGTCCAGCACCTCCATATATGCACCCTGCAAATGTAACGTCCTGGCTGCATCCTGCAAAAAAGGATAAATAACCATGAGGTATTTAATATTTTTGCAAAATACACAAGCTCGAAAACAATCGTCAAAGTTCCTCATGTCATTGTGAGTACCTAACCAAAAAATCAAAAACATCGCTACTAAAAAGGATATAATGTACAAAATATGACAGAAAAAAAGGTGACATCCAATACCACATGAAACATACATACACAGTAGGTTTGCTTTTTCAGCTGTGAATAGAAAGAGAATAGAAACTTTGGGGCACTCATTCTGGGAAAAATCTTTGCTAATGTGGGAAATCCATAGACATAATAATTTTATTTTTTACACAGTTCATATAGATTTTCATTGTTTAATGCCGATGCTGTTGCCGCCACTGTGGCTGAGGTCACATGTTGTGGAATTGCAGTGGGAAAAAGCTGCAATTTACAGTCCTAGTGAAGTGAATGAGATCATCTCATCCCCACATTGTGGAGGAAAACGCTACAGAAAATGCAGCATTTTCACAAATGTGTGTTTGAAAAACACAGCATGTTAAAATTACTTGGAAAAATGAACAAGTGTTTTTGGTGATGTTTTCTTCAGTGTGGTTTTTTTTTTTTCTCTTTAAAGGTACGTTAAGAATTCAGACAAATTAGCAATGTCGGTAGACTATTAAGTGATTCTGGCTGAAATACCCCTAAATATAAAAAAAAAAAAAAAAAAAAACAGTCCACTGAAACCCCCAACATTGGAAGAACTGGGGGTCCCTCTTTCTTCTCCCAACTGCAACGATTTGGCTCAGAGGAGATTTAATAGAGTGGCGTCAAATGTCAGTAAAAGCAGGTTCGCTTTGAAAAATGTCTTGTTTTTCTCGTCTGCTTCACTGGGGGACACAGCACCATGGGTATAGACCTGGTCACTAGGAGACAAGACACTAGGAAAAAGCAAAAGCTGTTGGCTCCGCCTCCAGGCTATACCCTGCCACAGCCACTGTGCATGGATCAGTTTGAAACCTAGTGTCATAGGAGGCAGACATGACCTGACTCAGGTCTTCTGTCTTGCATCATTTTTATTTTTACCTTTCTTTCAGGTGCAGGGGGTAGTCAGCGTGTACGCCACACTAGTCATACCCTCCTGCGGGCGCAGCGCTCTGCAAAAGAGCAGCCTCGCCGGTCACCCAGTCCCCACTCACCATTCGCCGCACCCCGAAAGCGTCCGGAGTACCGGTGACCCCACTCCCACGTGCGAGGTCCTACCGAGGGGGTGACCCTGCGGCGCCTGAAGACGCCAGACTGGTGAATATGAGAAGGAATAGAAGGCAGGTGAGTATGAAAGTTACCTCAGCCCCTCTCGCTCTCCCCTTCAGGCTGGCCTCTGCCACCGGGGGTTTTTTTCCTCAGTGATGGCGTCTCTCATGGTTGTTCTTCGCCGGTTCTGCTGGCTCATCAATGAGGATGTCTCATGTCCTCTAAGCACATGGAAGCCGGGACATGATCCTCTGCTCGCTCCAGGGTGTGATTCTCCCTCCGGAGGCCAAGATCCTGAGTGTCCCACCTTCGGAGGTACTCTCCTTGCTCTCTTTGAATCGGCATGTGGGTCTTGCGCACGATCGCCTCAACCTTCTAGGCTGTACCTTTCATTCACTCTGTCGTTCTCTCCTCTTGAAGATTACGGCCTGCTGGGACAAATCTCCGGACAGCCTCATCTGCTTGGTTCTCTTTCCACCTTGGTTCACTGAGAGATTCTTTAATGTATCTCCTCCCCAGGAATTTCTCAAGGGAAGTCCTTCTTCCCCTCTGTTGGTAAGTGATTCCCACTGCCGCCAATTTCCCCGGCTGGGGAGTGGTCCTCGATGCTTTGATTGTTCAGGGCCTGTGGTCCAGGGCCGATTCCTCCCTCTGGTTCAACCTGCTGGATCCCAGGGCTATCTTATTTGCCCTTACTCCTTGGACCTCTCTTCTCCAAGGACATCTGTCACAGTCCAGACTGACCTCTCCTCCATGGTCGCCTACTTGAACCCTCAGCGGGGCACCAGGAGCCGTGCGGCCTTACTAGAAGCCTCACAATTTCTTCCTTGGGTGGAGCGCCTTGTTCCAGCTCTTTCGGTGGTCAACCTTTTTTCTGGCGTGGACCACTGGGTGGCAGATTACTTGAGTCGAGAAAATATTGCTCCGGGCGAGGGTCGCTTTATCTGCAGATCTTCCATCCATTGTGCTCCCGCTGTGGCGTGACAAACGTCGACCTTTTTAGCCTCTGCCGGAACCACAAGGTTCCCGGCTAAATTGCCAGGCCTCTGGATCTTTGAACCATCACCGCTGGTGCTCTTGTAAGTTTGGTTTTTCACTTCCTCTTCTCCCTTGGGTCCTCCAGAATCTCAAGACCAAGGGGGTTCAAGCTATCCTGGTAGCACCAGATTGGCCCTGCCGGGTCTGGTATGTGGATCTCATTTTCCTGTTGGCGGATGCTCCTGGCCTCTTCCTCTGCGGGTCGACCTTCTGTCTCAGGGACTGCTGTTCCACCCCACCTTGACTCAGCTGCGTTCACGGCGTGGCTGTTGAATCCGAGGTTTGAGGGGTCGTGTTTTTTTCGGAGTTTGTTATTCTAACATACTCAAGGTCCGGAAATTCCAGATAGCTTAGATCTGCCATCAAACGTGGAAGGCTTACGTCCACCGTTGGAAGAGTAACGATTCTCATCGGATCTTCTCCAGTCTGGTCTGGATCAAGGTCTTAGTCTTCTTTCTTTTTAAAAGACTTTCCTACAGGAGTGCCACTCTGTGCTCCTTTGGAACCCTTGGATCCGTGGGATCTTAACCTCATCTTTAAGGTGCTTCAGGTTCTCCCCTTCAAGCCTATGATATCCCTTTCTTTGCCTTCTGTCCTGGTAGAATGAGTTTCTGGTGGCCATTACTTCCATCCGCAGGGGTCCCGAATTGGCTGCCCCTTTTTTTTTCGGCAGCCTCCCTTTCTGGTCCTCCACAAGGATAAGGTTTTCCTCTGTCTGCCACAGTCTTTTTTTTCTTAGGGTGTTTTTCCTGCTTCCACTTCGAGGACTTGGTCTTGCCCTCTTTCTGCTCGGTCCCCAGGCATCCATGTGAGTGCTTGCTCTTCCCTGCCCGGTTGTTGCCCGGGCAATTTGCGTGTATACTGTCCCTCACGGATCCTTTCTCTTGTTCGGACACTTTGCTCATTCTCCATGAGTGCCCTTGCCAGGGCCTGCCTGCTTCCAGAGCTCCCATCTTCCGATGGCTTTGGTCTGAGATTAGGGAGACCTATCGGTTTAAGAGTAAGGCTCTGCCTTCCCGTGTGACGGCTCTCTCCTCTAGAGCTGTTGGAGTTCCCGGGGCCTCCGGCATCAGGCTTATGCTTCCCAGGTCTGTAAGTATCCCACTGGGCCTCCATCCTCTTTCTCTAAGTTTCACCAGATCCATTCTGTGGCCTCTGCTGATGCCAATTTGGGTTGTAAGTTTCTGGAAGCGGTTGAGTATTACAGGTTTGCATGGCCGTGTTATTCCCACCCTCTGGGACTGCTTTAGGACATCCCATGGTGCTGTGTCCCCCAGTGAAGTAGACGAGAAAGTGGGATTTTTGTGTACTCACCGTAAAATCCTTTTCTCGTTGTATTCACTGGGGGACACAGATCCCTCCCTTGTTTTTTTCAGTGTTCCTGCCCGAACTGTGTTGGTTTCTTTTTGGGTTCAGGCATTGTTGGTGGTTGTTGGTTCCATGTTCCTTTGTGTCTCTCTCTCCTACTGCTACGGTACAAACTGATTCATGCACAGTGGCTGTGGCAGGGTATAGCCTGGAGGCGGAGCCAACAGCTTTTGCTTTTTCCTAGTGTCTTGTCTCCTAGTGACCAGGTCTATACCTATGGTGCTGTGTCCCCCAGTGAATACAACGAGAAAAGGATTTTACGGTGAGTACACAAAAATCCCACTATTTAAAATGCACATTTTTCTTTGCACTTGTCTAGTTAGCAGTGCCATGGTGCTGAACTGCAAGTAAGGACACCCTTTTCTGGGGGCTCTAGCTGAGTGTGCTGTCTTGGTGCTTCTGCTCAGGAAGACCGCCAGTCGCTGTTCCTTTGCCACAGTCCACAGCTGATGTCTGACATTGGTCTTTACCTGCAGGTAGTAGCCTGAAACACTAGAGTGATTTTATCCAATCTGGACACACCCTTTCACATACCCCATTAGGAAATCTTGAGTTCGCCATTTCAAATAGTCATGATTTTGGTTTTCATCAGAATTGTGCAATCGCTGTTATCCCCGTCATGGACTATGATGTATTCCCTGCAGGCTTTGTCCTCCTGTTTTTCCTAAAGTTTCCTAACTGCATTATATGTATCTGACTACTTCTGCCTATGCCAACGTACTGAACTTTTAGTTTATTTTAAACAAAATCATGAATATACAGATTAAAATTGAGAATTGCCTTTAAGGCTAAGGCCCCACGTTGCATAAACGCAGCTTTTTTTGTTAGATTTTGCTGCGTTTTTTTCAGCCAAAGCTAGGACTAGATTGAGCAGGAAGGAGAAGTATAAGAACTTCCTATATATTTCCCATTCCTTTTTAAGCCATTCTTGGCTTTGGCTCAAAAAACTGCAGCAAAATATGCAACAAAAAAGCTGCATTTCCGCAACATGGGGCCTCAACCTAAAGGTTGTTTGGGACCACTATGCCATCAGCATGCCATTAAGCAGCCGGGGTTTAAGGTTCCCAAACATTTGTATCCCACTGCCTTTTGAAGCCAGTATACTTAGCTGTGAAAGGTTGAGCATGTATGTGTAGTGAAGCGACATGTACTGACCTCTACTTCACTGCGCACAATGCACATGAGTCCCACATCCGACACTGAGGATCTTCAATTTATCCCTGCTAAGGATACCGCCGGCGATGGGATACAGTGATTTGTGACCCTAAACCCCAGCTGCTTAACAGCATGCTGGCGATATAGCAATCCCAAACAGGTGAGTCTAAAGCTTTTTTTTTTTATTGTTAATGTGGGCACTGATTGTGTTATAACAGGGACATTGGGGACTCTCAAGCCCTGGTCCATAAGAACCTGTTTTCTTTTTTTTTTTTTTAACTCTTATTTTATTTGAATCTTTACATTTTAATCTTTCATACAACATTTTCCGAAAAGAGAAATGAATACATGGAAATGCCTTCTGTGCTCCACAAAAAAGAAATACATAACCTGTGACTGTTAACTGTCCAGAGTCAAGATTTACAAATGAACTGACGACACTTGCACAATTCATCCCGCTAGGCGATGTTCAAGTGCTAATGAAGCTTACAAAGCAGATTTTGAATACATGTACACTGTTACGTGTACTAGCAACGCACAGTCAGAATTAGAGGTGGGGGGGGGTCCAAGAATGGAGTGTGTACAGTGGGCGTAACATCTGCTGGGATGTGGGGAAGTGCACTAATCGGATCTCGTAAGATCTCAAGGGTCTGCCCTATCAGAGTCCGTTGGGGCAGGTAGCGCTCTCATGCCATGGCGACCATATTTTTAAGAATCTGTCATGTGTTCTGGTCGACCAGCTGATCAGCTCCTCAAACCTCATAATTTGATTAACCTTATCGATCCAGACCTGGATGGGAGGGGTAATAGGTTGTAGCCAAAACAGGGGGCTGATCGCTTTAGCCGCATCAATCAAATGGGTTGTGAGATTCAACTTAGAATGTCGCATATTATGCCTGGGGCATGAGAGGAGCACCCACTCTGGGGATAGGGCCCCCTTGTATTCAAGGAATGGAAATAAATGGGCTTGTACCTGTAACCAGAACGGCTCGACCATCTCACTTGACCACCAAATATGGGACATGCTCCCAACACTTTTCTGACACCGCCAGCATAGGCTCGAGGCTGCTAGGCCGTGGGCATACAGCCACTCCAGCGTTTTGTACCACCTAGATAAGATTTTGTAGTGGGATTCTTGCATCCTGACACATGTGGAAAAGCCATGTGAGGATCTGAGGGCAGCTTTAGTGTCCTCTGGTGTCAAAGAAATGTTAAGTTCTTTTTCCCAAGACTGCATGTAAAGTGGTGTGGATTCGGCAGAGGGAGCCATTAGTTGTTTTTTTGCAATTTTCCTCATCAGAGGGAGCTTGCTTGAGAAAAATTTTTTAAAACTCTGTGAGCTGTTTGCACGTGGGGCCCGTGCTTTGTATCACTGCCACTATCTTTTTGTAGTGTTTGTAATGGAGGAAGGTGAAGGGGACTTCAGGGAACTTGGCTTTGAGCTGGGGTTGGGTCAGTAGAGAACCTTCTTGCAATAAATCACCTAGCGTTCGCGTTTTAAATCTTGACCAGAAGTCCCTATAGAGAGAGGCTGTAGAAGACCTAACTACGGGTAGAAGGTCTGCAGGTAAAATCAGGGAGGGAGCGGGTGAGAGTACTGGGCCGTGGTCCAGCCATGTCTCACACACAACCCTGATAAGGGGGTCAAAGTCACTTCTAGGTAACTGGCGCTTTGAGGGGAGCCACAAGTATTGCCTAAACGTCAAACCATTGTATGCTTCAGCTAGCGCCCTCACTATGGAGCTTTTTAGAGGTGCAGTCAGGGCCAGCCACCTACGCAATTGGATTGCTTTATAATAAGAAGAGATGTCTGGCAGAGCTATGTCTCCCTCTTCTCTACGCTTTATCAGAAGCCTATGTGCGAACAGTGGAGGCTTAGATTTCCACACAAAGGAGGAAAATTCCTCGTATAGATTTAACAAAGGAGGGAGGGAGGTGGATGGGAAGCATTTGTATAACATAGGTGAGTTTAGGGACTATATAGGTCTGTAGGAGGTCCTTTCTCCCAAACCACGATAGATAAGGAAAGTCGTAGGATTTCAGGGTCTCTTTTACGTCTATTATAAGCGGCTGGAAGTTCAGGGGATAGATGGCATCTAGGTTGCTGGGAAGTTTAATGCCCAGATAGGTTATGAAGTCTGATTTCCAAGTATAGGGAGAGTTTTTCTGTAAAACTGACACAGAGAGGCGGGAGTGTTATATTTAAGAATTCAGACTTGGATTCATTTACCTTATAATTTGACAGTGTCCCGTAGTGTGTCAAAAGTGATTGTAGCGCTGGCAGGCCTCTCTCCGGATTTGTGACTAAAAATAGGACGTCGTCCGCTAATGCCATGGACTGTAGCGTATGTGGGCCTACGCTGAATCCTCGTATGTCCGGGTGAAGCCGGACTGCTTGCAATAGGGCCTCAAGCATAAGGAAAAACAGTGTAGGGGAAAGCGGGCACCCCTGTCTGGTACCGTTGGTAATGTCAAACGGCTGGGAGAGAGAGCCATTGACCTTGAGCTTCGCATGCGGCCGGGAGTAGAGGGAGAATATGGCTGAGATGAAAGGTAGCGGAATACCGTGTGCAGAAAGGGCCATCCTCATTATGGGCCAATCAACCCTATCGAAAGCTTTCTCGGCATCTACTCCCAGCAGCACCAGCAGAAATCGGGTACGTCTGGCTAGGGCAATCACATGTAGCAATCTGGCTGTGTTGTCTGAGCCCTCCCTGCCCTTCACGAAACCTGTTTGTTCCTCGTGAAGTAGTTTGGGTACTAGATTTTGTAGTCTCAAAGCAAGTAGTTTGGCCCAAATTTTAAAGTCTAAGTTAAGTAGGAATATGGGTCTGTAGCTCTTACAGGCACGTGGGTCCTTACCTTCCTTTGCAATCGATATGATGTGCGCCTCTTGTGTTTGTTTAAGTAACTTATGCTCTTTCAAAAAGGAATTACACATGTTCACTAGATGGCGTAAGAGAGTGTCTCGAAATCTTTTGTAATAAAGCAATGGAAAGCCATCAGGCCCTGGGCTCTTGCCTACCAGGAAGCTATTTAAAACTCTATTTAGTTCAGAAACAGTTACGGGGGCTAGCAAAGGGTCCGTGTCAGTTGTCGTAAGTTTAGGGAAGGAAAGAGAATTCAGAAAGTCTTGAATTTGGCTGTGTTTGGAGATGGGGTCTACAGGAGGAGAGGTGGCAGCATTCAAATTATAAAGGTCAGAATAGAACTTCTGAAAAGCAGCAGCTATCTTGGGAGTATCACTAACCATTGATCCATCTACTCCCTTTACCTCCGCTATGTGTGACTTGGCTCTGTCTTTCTTGATCATTGCTGACATCAGCTTACTACCTTTATCTCCGTGGACGTATAGTTTTTCTCTAAAATTTAGTAGTTGCTTCGCAGCTGAGTGATTTAAGGCCTGTCTTAACCGTTCTCTCAAAGCCAGCAATTCCTCATGCGCTCTAGAAAAATCTTGAAGTTTATGTAGCGGCTCTATTGTGGCAATCTGGGCTAGTAAGGAATCTACACCCCTTTGTTGTTGCTTCTTAACTGCCGACGCCTTGGAAATGAGAAAGCCACTAATATATGCTTTGTGCGCCTCCCACACAGTAGACTCAGAGACCTCAGGTGTGCAATTAGTCTCAAAAAATTGGACCAACGCCCGATTTGTCTCCTGGCATATAAGCTCCCTATCAAGTAACGATTCGTTGAGCCTCCAAGTCCACTGTGCGGCGGTAAGGTTAGGGACATTCAGAACCATTGAGACTGGGGCATGGTCTGAGATACTAATACAATCGATTTTCGATTTCAGGGAATGGGCAGCTAGGGAGGACGAGCAGAGGAGGTAGTCTAATCTCTGATAGGACCGATGCGGATTAGCATGAAAGGAGTAGTCTTTGGTCTGAGGGTTATGAAAGCGCCACATATCAATGAGGCGCATCCCACGTAGAGCCAAATGGACTCTTCTCAGACCTCTCTGGGTATGGGAGATTTCCCGAAGAGGAATCCAGCAAGGGGTCTAAAACTAGGTTCAAGTCTTCCCCTAGCAGGATCTCCCCAGTCGCGAACTCAGAAAGGTCCTGAAGGGTGGCTACGATCCACTCGACCTGGTTATGGTTGGGTGCATAAAGTTAGCAATAGTCACAGGCCAGAGTTCCTCTAACAAAGAGAAGCCTCACGTCTGCGTCAGTGTGAGTCTGCTGGCAAACGAACGGGGTTCGAGTGTCGAATCGCCACAGCAACTCCCTTCGAGGTCGACGTGGGGTGGCAGCTGTAATACCATTGACTAAAGGGTACCTTGGGCATCTTGGGAACTTTATTGTGTTTAAAGTGAGTTTCCTGCAGGAGGAGTATATCAGTTTTAAGTTTACATATTAAACGCATAATAGAGTGGCGTTTGCTCGGTGAGTTAAGACCTTTCACATTAAATGTGGTTACAGTATCTGACAACATCTCCAATTCTCGTTTCAGCAGATTTGAAAGCTAGTCTGGGGATTCGGTAGAGTCAAGGTAGGGGGTCAGGAGGGGGGGAGGAGCGTAATTCCCAGTTACAGGGAATGGGGGGAGGGCACTTTGGGTGTGGGTCGACCGGGAACTGTAGCAGTTTTTAGTAACCAGACTGTGCGTGCAATTGTATACAAAACGGCGGTTTTCAATCGCCTATATGGCAAGTGAGGTTGGGGAAACGGAGGGTATCCTGATGGGTGTCGAGCCTGCATGACACCGCCCTCTAAAAAGGAATGAGTTGTGTAGTGAGGGTATTTAAGGAAGCTTATAGCTAACATTGGTGATACCTAAGCCTTAGTTCTGGAACCAAGTGGGGGTCCGGGCATGTGAAGGGGGGAGGGGGAGAGACAGGCAATCACAAGAACCAATAGTGCCAGAGGCTCCAGCAATCCAGCCGAAAACAGAAGGCCCAGGGGCCCCCACATAAGTGTGAGCAGCCACCCGGGCAGTTCTGTCAACCGCAATGGAGGCCAGAGCCACTCTAAAAAATACAACAAAAAGTACAATAAAGGGTAGTATTATAAAGTATTCTGGAGGATTAAGTTAACAACCCTGTCTAGTGTGTGTACCCATCATATCATTTTGTTAATGAGAACAAATATGGTACCGTCTAGCTAGAGTCCAGTATCAGCTCAGAACTCAGTCCACTACCGCGAGGTTCCAGTCGGACCAGTGCTAGGTGTTCAGGAGGAGTCCAGACGGGGATTCATAGCCATTTTCTTCCCCTTTGGAGACTTGGGTTTCAGAGGGTCCAGGTGCAGGAGTACCGGTAGATCTCTCACGTTAAGACTCGCTGACGGCATCCAGGAGGGTATGTCCAGTGGCTCAATTTTGAGGGAAGACCATACCACCGGTAGGTCCGCCAAAGAATAGATGACCAGTCTCTTTGTACCCAGCAAAATAGCAAGCCCAAAAGGATATAACCATGCGTATTGAATGCTCCGTGCAGTTAACTCCTCCAGTAGCGGTTTCAGCAACCTCCTCTTGAACAGGACAGAGGGAGCGACATCTTGGTACAGGGATAGCTCGGTATCTTCATATGTGATCTTTTGTTTGTTTCTGGTGGCCGACAGTATCGCTGCCGTATCTACAGTGCCTTGCGAAAGTATTCGGCCCCCTTGAACTTTTCAACCTTTTGCCACATTTCAGGCTTCAAACATAAGGATATAAAATTTAAATTTTTTGGTGAAGAATCAACAACAAGTGGGACACAGTCGTGAAGTGGAACGAAATTTATTGGATATTTTAAACTTTTGTAAAAAATAAAAAACTGAAAAGTGGGACGTGCCAAATTATTCGTCCCCCTTAAGTTAATACTTTGTAGGGCCACCTTTTGCTGCGATTACACCTGTAAGTCGCTTGGGGTATGTCTCTATCAGTTTTGCACATCGAGAGACTGTGTTCAGGGTGATGAGCTGTGTTGCTTTTACGCCAAACATATCGTTTTGCATTGTGGCCAAAAAGTTCGATTTTGGTTTCATCTGACCAGAGCACCTTCTTCCACATGTTTGGTGTGTCTCCCAGGCGGCTTGTGGCAAACTTTAAACGAGACTTTTTATGGATATCTTTGAGAAATGGCTTTCTTCTTGCCACTCTTCTATAAAAGCCAGATTTGTGCAGTGTACGACTGATTGTTGTCCTATGGACAGACTCTCCCATCTCAGCTGTAGATCTCTGCAGTTCATCCAGAGTGATCGTGGGCCTCTTGGCTGCATCTCTGATCAGTCTTCTCCTTGTTTGAGATGAAAGTTTAGAGGGACGGCCGGGTCTTGGTAGATTTGCAGTGGTCTGATACTCCTTCCATTTCAATATGATCGCTTGCACAGTGCTCCTTGGGATGTTTAAAGTTTGGGAAATCTTTTTGTATCCAAATCCGGCTTTAAACTTCTCCACAACAGTATCATGGACCTGCCTGGTGTGTTCCTTGGTCTTCATGATGCTCTCTGCGCTTTAAACAGAACACTCAGGTGGATTATATTTATCATCATCAGTCATTTAGGACAACATTGGATCATTCAGAGATCCTCACTGAACTTCTGGAGTGAGTTTGCTGCACTGAAAGTAAAGGGGCCGAATAATATTACACTCCCCACTTTTCAGTTTTTTATTTTTTAAAAAAGTTTAAAATAACCAAATTTCGTTCCACTTCACAATTGTGTCCCACTTGTTGATTCTTCACCCAAAAATTAAAATTTTATATCTTTATGATTGAAGCCTGAAATGTGGCAAAAGGTTGAAAAGTTCAAGGGGGCCGAATACTTTCACAAGGCACTGTACATATGAAAGCAGACTGCATATGATATCTCGCGGCGGGTCTCTTTGGGGCGAGGGCGTAGGGCCCTGTGTATTCGCTCTATCACCACCTGCGCAGCTCTTTCAGGGCCTAGTAAATCTGAGAAAAACTGTGTAGCCATATTTGGGAGAGAATCTGGCAGATAGGACTCCGGTAGGCCTTTCAATGTTATATTCTTCCTCCTGCTTCTATTTTCCTGATCTTCTATCAAAGTGAGTGAGCGGTCTATCAGATCCCTGTGTAGGTTGGGGTGTTCAGAGACTGTGTCTGTATGGGACTTTATGTTGGAGTAGGCCTCTTCCAGATCAGATACTCTGTAGAACCTGTTTTCTTAAGGCTAAGGCCCCACGTAGCGGACTTTCTATTTCAATTATACCTATAGGGAAACCGCCAGTGTTTCCATAGGTATAATTCACATGCTGCAATTTCCAAAACCGCATATTTTTCCACAGTGTGTGGATGGGATTCGCTAGTGACTTTAAAATGCCACATGTCAATTATACCTACAGATATGGAAAGGTATAATTGAAGCAGAAAATTTTGAAGACTTTCTGTGAAAAGTGCTGTGAGAAAAACCGCCATATGTTGCTGTAGCGTTTTTTCCCACAGTACTTTTTTGCTGTGGCCCGCTAAGTGGAGTCTTAGCCTTAAGGAGACTTTCTCATCTGCTTACAACTTCTCCTGGAGGTTACTTGGGACTTATGAGGGGTGGGCTTTCTTTTAAAGGGAGAAATGACATAATTTCAGTCAGAAATACCACACAGTACCCGCCCTAAAACACTGAAATGCAATCGGTAATTCACTAGCACTGAACAGGACCCTTGGTGTATAAAGCCAAAAGCTGCAGAAGAATAAAGCACACCAAACCAAAGTGAACACAAATAATGAGCAGCAAATGCAGAAAGTAATGGTTAACCTGACCTGGACAGTATGAGATCATATGTCTATGCATTGGCCTGCTCCACTATGCACTACAAGTATAAGTGGTGATGGAATGATATAATATATGATAGTGGTGTCAGGGAGTTGCTCTGGCCTGTAGAAAAATTCTTCTACTTAATGAACTCCGGCTATGTAAGATCCACCTAGGATCTGCCTACATCAGAGCAGATTGCAGGTGGATCTGCCCAGAGGCTAGGTACTGGAGTCTTGTTACTCATTTTGGGTTCAGACCTCTATCATTGCTGGAGAAATCAGGATATTTCTCCATCACCGCATCTATAGAATGGAGCAATCACTACCTATGGAAGAGTGGAGATACCCAAGGCTGACATACTCTCTAGAGCAGGTTAGTATTAGTTTCTGTATTTGTAAGGGTGGGTTCACACTTGCGCTTGAGTCCGTCTGTTGCCAATCCGAGTGAAAATCTCGGGAAACTGGATAGGCACCGGATAGCAACAGGTTAGCGACGCATTGCTTAAAAACCCATTCATTTGAATGGGTTTTTATAGCTATGCGTGGGTGTCCGATTGCAGCCTCTGCGACGCGAATCCAGTTTTTTCGTCGGAAACAAAGTCGGACATGCAGGACTTTGTGTCCGACGAAGAAAAACGGTTTTGCGGCGCAGAGGCTGCAATCGGACACCTGCGCATTGCTTTAAAAACCCATTCAAATGAATGGGTTTTTAAGCAATGCGTCGCTAACCTGTCGCTATCCGGTGCCTATCCAGTTTCCCGAGATTTTCACTCGGATTGGCAGCGGATGGACTCAAGCGCAAGTGTGAACCCACCCTTACCCATTATTTGTGTTCAGTTTGGTTTAGTGCTTTCTATACTTGTGCAGCTTTTGGCATTGTTATTGGGCCTATACACTGTGTACCTGTACAGTGCTAGTGTATTTGAGTGCTGGAGCATGGGTACCTTGTTACGTTTCTTGTTGCTGGGTCCCTGCAGGCCACACTTCTTTGTTAGGCCTACTGCACATGAGGTAATTCACTAGCACTGAACAGGACCCTTGGTGTATAAAGCCAAAAGCTGCAGAAGAATAAAGCACACCAAACCAAAGTGAACACAAATAATGAGCAGCAAATGCAGAATTGTCTGGAAATTCAGTATCTGTCCAATGACCAGATTTCCCAGTCAGGAGACCCAGGCTCAAAACCTCATTGTGATCTTTGATGCTAGGAGACCAGGCCTTCCTGTGACTCCCCTGTACTGTATATAGTATTGGTCAGGGAAGCTACAGGGAGGCAGGGACTCCTTAGCATCATAGATCACGATGATGTTAGGAGTTCTTCTGTCTGGACCAGATTCAGTCCAGATAATGCAGGCAATATACAGTCTGGATTTCTAGACCACATTTGCCCACATGCAGCAGGTTTTAGAAGTGTAGATGTTTTCTTTAATACCCCACCTGTGGTGCTAGTGTTTGTTTTATATCATTCTTCATTGGGTTTTTACTAGAAACTTATTTGTATCACTCCACCACCACGTCTGCAGTCAGGATGCTTAAATGTAGTAGGAAGATATTCACACACAGATATTCAGGCAATGTTTATGATAATGAAAAGTTGCACTATACAGCTGTCACAAAGTGGCAGCGTGAGGTAACAGATATATAGGGAGGTAACCGATATATAGGAGTGTTGCATTCTGCGATCTCCAAAGTCTTATAGAGAGTGAATGGAGCGGCAATATGTATGCTTAACCTGCAACTCTAGGTGAGGAAAGTGTGGAGATGGGACTCCACGTTTAATGATTTGTGGGGTCTCAGCAGATAGGGGATAACTTTAAAGGGGTTGTTCAGTCCCAAATCAGTTTTTCATACTGATGATCTATCCACTGTAAAGGTTATCAGCTTGTGATCTGCTTGAGTCTGACACCTGTATCCCGCACAGATCAGCTGTTCCAGCAGTATCTGAGCGCTGGAAACTATAGCAGTGTGCAGGCTCTCCTATTTGTTATAGGAACAATGCCTCCCGTCCATTATATACGGGTGGTTCCAACAATTTGCAGCACTGCTCCTATTACTTGAATCTGTGCAGAATCTGGGTGTTGGACCCCCCACAGATCATATATTGATCTATACTGTGGATAGGTCTCAGTATAAAGAATGGATTTGGGGCCAGACAACACCTTGAAATACCTCTTTCATATATTTCATCTTGAAAGTTTATTTTAATTTTCCAGTAGATATGGGATAGTATAGATGTCCACAGAAAAAAAATGTTTCCAGTGGTGTCTTGTGGTTGAAATCCGACATGCCCAGCTCTAATTCCCCCTAAAAGCAGCTGGATCTGGACTTACCAAGTCACCACCCATACCATTGAGATTTTTGGCATACCCAGATGAAATTTGTGTAGGGCCAGCTGTAATGTGCGAGGCCACTGTAGACAAAATGACCCACTAGACTTTATTCTACTATTTTTGGGGATGCTGCATACATAAGCTGAAATAATTTCCTGTATTTGTCTCTTGTGTAGCTCGATATGATAGAGAAATATACCGTCACTAGCAACATCACGAGGAGAGAATGTGACTGATACCGCCCTAGGCACCTAGCTCTCAGGAAAGGCTGAGGTGAGTTATTGTCATTAGAATAAAGGACGTGAAGGGACAGAATAATGTGCCACATACAATAAAGTGTTCTATACTCTCATGATGTCCTGTATATGGAAATATAAGGAGAGGCTCCATCCTGTGTGACTGCAGCAAACGCTGTTCACAAAGAGGTACAAAAGTGCAGAAAAGTAAATATAAAGTTCTGGGAGCAGTGTCACCACGGGAAAAGACCACTTGGTGGCAGTATCTATCCAGAAAAAGTGATTCTAAGCTACAACTCGAGTAGTAACTCAAGAATATGGCATGTAATCATAGCCTGTAACATATCACCATTAACTAGGAAAACGCATCCTCTGCTGTTAGGTCTGATATCTAGCAGTTTGGTCCAGATATGATCAAAAAAGCAACGACAGGTTTTAATGCTTGTGTATAAAACAAACTATAGATCCGATCCACACAAAAGCAAACAAAGGAATAGCTCAGTAGACAATACAGAAGATTTCAGGCTTTTCTCTTGGTCTTGTCTAATAGTTATATAGATACACATAACCTAATGACTAATAATAATAATAGGGCAGCAGATTGATCTCAGAAACTAGGATTGTTAGCAAAGCAGTCATCAAAGGCAAAAAAAAAAAAGATACAGTAAAGGTGGAATTGTTTGCCTGGCCCCCCCACATAAATTCTACTGGTATCCTATTGGCTGGGTTTATTACTAAGCAGGATAAACTCAGAAATCCATTGTAGATTCACATTTCAATTTTGCTATTGAATTTTTATATGAACCTGTCCCTTTCTAGAAATCAGGGATGTGAAGTCGGAGGTGAAAAAGTTACTAACTCCAGCCTCAAAACAGAATGACTTATTATTTTTAATGATATTATAAAATTATTAACATTGTTATGATTAATTAGATACATAGTTTGTTGTATATTTACTTTCATAGTAATGAATCACTAGATTTTTATTGTAATAGAGGATCTGCTACTGCCCTGCTAGAATTCCTGGCTATTAATTTATTTCTTTCAATGTATTTACAACCTATGTGAAGTAACAAATAGTTGTTTTTTTATGAAGGCCTATCTATGATTGTGAGGGTACTATAAATTGTATAGAACCCTCTGCTTTTGCCTCCATATACTTTGTAATTTCCAGGTCAGCAGCAGTCCTGAACAACTGATCGGGGTGTTTTTTTGTGCCATCAAAAAAATAACTTGGAAATCCCCTTTACAGAGGCTATACCACGAAAAGAATGTATCCTCTATCTATTGGATAAAGGATAAATACCTTATTGGTCGGGGAATGACCGTTGAGACCTCCACAGCTTCGAGAAAGAGGGATCCTTTCCCTTTGCTGCACATTCAGCCTGACCGCAGCTAGTGGTGCTGGACGGTGCTCCTATTCACTTCATAGGAACAATGGAGGTAGTGAAGCACTCTGCTATGTCCATCACTCACATTCACTTTACTGGGAGCCCCAAAGATTGCCAAAGTCCAGCACTTGGCTATCTGCAACACTCTTATTGAAGTGAATGGGAGTGCCATCCACCACCATTCACAGGCTGAATGTGAAAGGACCTCCTGTTTTTGCCTTGTGGCATAACCCATTATAGCGTTTACAAAGAGGAATAACAGAAAAAAGCAGAAACATATGACTGTTACCAAGTGGTCACATAGGGGACAAGACAAGAAAAAGTAAGAGAAACTTTTATATGGCAGATAAAATAAACGTCAAAGCTAAAGTTTCACATAAGAAAGTAAAAGTACAATGCAAATAGTCAGAACCAGGACTTCATGTACACGGATGTCATACAGCTCTTTAGTACAGAGCTGGACAGACTACATAAAGTTCTAAACGTACAGAACTATTCTCAGCTTTGCTTCTGGGGGAGAATTCCTCCATACCTACAGCATCTGATAGAGCATGACATAGTGCTATTTCTGTCAGACTGGATGAGAAATTGCAGGCCGGCGGCCATACAGTACAAATCTCATGCACCTCTGTGTATTATACCTCCATACAAAAGGTATCTGTATGGCCAAATGGCAGTACTTAACATCTTAGGGTGACTCTTTATGACAACCATGTAATAAGCACAATAATAGTTCATTTTATGTTTGACAGCATAGTGCGTATTTTACAGGAGTTTTTGGTTCTTACAAGAGATCTTGTGTGGTGTGTATACAAAGCTTTCTCGCCATCTGCCACATTCCCTTCATTATTTATCAGGTACAGCTCAGTATTTTTAGTAGTGGCTGTGTCTGGTACTGTAGCTCAGTCTCATTCACTGGAGCAGAGCCTGGTCAGTCAACTGATCAGTAGGAGGGCCAAAAGTCAGATAAAATGGTCTATCCTAAGCATAGGTAATCAATATTGTACTTAACCCCTTAAGGCTTAAAGGATCAGTGATTTGCCAAGATGGGAACAATTGGTCCCAAGCCCTGACTTTGAGAGTGAGTCTTATGGAAATAGCCGAGCAGTGCTGCTCTACGCTGTTCCCTTAACTCCCATAGAGGAGAATGGGAGCTATGGAAGTAGTGTAGTGCACCTAGCTATGCTGTTTCCTGCTCAGCAGTGCTATGCTGTTTCCACAGCCCCCATTCTTCTCTATGGGAGTTAAGGGAACAGCATAGAGCAGTAGTACTTGACTATTCCATTAAGTCCCGGCCATAGGGGTCAGGATGGAGAGCAGTTATTCCCATCTTGGCAGCGGTTTGCCGAGTTTAGAATAACCCTTTAACACAGTAAATAGCATGTAGAATGTCTTTTTGGAGTGTAATATTACAAGGTATAGTTCTTATTAGATTCTGGAGATAGGTCATTGATGAAGGGATTTATTCTGATAGCCAGGTGTATAGTCGGAAGGAATTTTAGAAAATGTTGTTCTACTTTATGGGGGGAGGGGGTTTGCCAGGATAATAAGCTGAAGGACACTAGGATGGACTGGATGGTCAATGCAACAACCACAAAAATAGTTTTGCGTTTGATCTGGATGGACATCTCTTTCCTGCCTTACAAACTACTGTATGCTACTATGTACATATTTGCTTATGTATGTCTGACCTAACAACAAATAAAGTTTAGTGCAAAATGAAAGGTTACTTTTCATACTTTGTGTCAGTTCTTCATGGTGTGCATGACGACCAACATTTCCTTAGAATGATAATCTGTCTTGGTCGTGTGATAATCTCGCTGGTACACACTTCTTACAGCCAGGTTGTCATAGCTCCGTCTTGTACCTGTGTGATCACCACACGATCAGGTCAGATTATCATCCTGTGGAAAGAAGAGATCATGAAGGATCCATTCACAGACTACAGAGAGAAATCTTGAAAACTGTTGGGAAAGCCAAATCATATACCGTAACTTTTCAATATACAACTATGAAATTTTACGTGAAAACCTCAAAATTCATAAACCATACTGAGGTTTGAGCCACATGTCTACCTCACTATCTGAATGAGGAAGTTGTAACTTTCCAATAATTGTGGCACTGACTTGCTTTGACTTGAGAACTAGAAGCTAAGTAATCAGATTCCTTAGCCCAATGTACCAAGTAAGCATTGAAACTAAGACTAAGAAACCTGGTTTATGTAACACGTTTGTCAACCTTTTCTTCTTGTTTCAGGTATGAGTCAAGATTTTGTTTACCCTGTTATAGAGGAAAAGGAAACCCAATGACAAGGCAATTCATAATAGTTTACAAGTGACTCATATCTAAGACTATTACAAAAGTATGTGGCACAGCTATTGTCTAATATTTATCTACATGTAGAAGGTTTTCCATTTTCTTTTCTATGAAATGATATATGTATATGTGGATATAAAAGTTATAAAGAAGGGAGGTAAAAGTTAATATTAGGCCCTGTACGATATAAAGTATGCATTATAGCCACAGTCGAATCAAGCATGGTGGAGGACTCTGGGAAAAAAAAATTGGTGAGTAACAGTAGTGTATGTGTGCTTGATTTAACCCCTTAAGGACCCGGCCATTTTTCGTTTTTGCATTTTCGTTTTTCCCTCCCCACATTCCAAGAGCCATAACGTTTTCATTTTTCAGTTCACAGAGTCACATGATGGCTTATTGTTTGCAAAACAAATTGTACTTTGTAATGTCACTATTCAATATGCTGTGCAATGTACTGGGAAGCTGGAAAAAAATTCAGAATGAGGTGCAATTGGAGAAAAACTGCATTTGTGCCAAATTCATATGGGTTTAATTTTTACACCATTCACTGTGTGGTAAAAATGACATGTTACCTGTATTCTGCGGGTCAGTACGAACATGGCGATACCAAATTTATATAGTATTTGTAATGTTTTGATACCTTTTAAAAAATTAAAAACTTTGCTAAATAGAAAAAAAAATTTTGCGTCGCCATATTGTGTCACCTGTAACTTTTTCACATTTACATGTATGGAGCTGGGTAAGGCGTCTTTTTATGCGGGACAACATGACGTTTTTATTGATACCACTTGGGGAAAGATCTGATGGTTTGATCACTTTTTATGCAATTTTTTATAGGAGACAAACGCTATTTAGCCATTTTGATTTTTTTTCCCCGCTACGCCGTTCACCGTATGGGATAAATATTTTAATATTTTAATAGTTCGGGCATTTTGGAGCGCGGGGATACCTAAAGTGTTTATGCTTACTTTTGTTTATTTACTTTTATATCTGATCTAGGGAAAGGGGGGTGATTTGAACTTTTGTGTTTTTTTTTATTTTTACATACTTTTAAAAACTTTTTTTTTTTCTACTTTTACTTGTATGATCAGACTCCCTAGGGACCTTGAAACCTATGGAGTCTGATCGATCATACTATTCACTGTGATACTACTGTATCGCAGTGAATAGCAAAATGCCGTCACTGCTATTAGACGATGCCTCTGGCATCGTCTAATAGCTATACTGTAATGACAGGCCTGGGAGCCTTCAATAGGCTCCCGACTGTCATGGCAACCAAGCGCCGCCCTCCGATGACGTTCTGGAGGGCGGCGATGAGGTAAAAATGGCGGCGCCCATGGCGGCTCTGCAATTTAGACGCCGCGGTCGCGTTTGACGGTGCAGACACTGATCGCTGCTGTTAGCGGTGGGTCCTGGCTGTATTATACAGCTGGCACCCGCGGTGTATGGAGAGCGCTCAGCTCCTGAGCGCTCTCCATACATCGTCATGCGACTCAGGACGTACTATTACGTCCTGGGTCGTTAAGGGGTTAAAGGAGTTTACAAAGATTTGAAAGGACTTGCTTAGAGAAATAATATGAAAATAAATACAGTAATTTTCTAATCTAGACATTTAAAAGTTAAACTTTTTTACAAATATTAAGTTAATATTAAATTAAGAATTTTGCAGAATTTTAAAGCTTTTCTCTAACCATCTTAGTGGTGACAGTCTTTTGTCTTGATCGGTTTTCAATAGATATGGCCATTAATACAGAAACTTTCTATGGTCTGGGACTTATGAGAAACCCAGCCATGATTTTCTTATTGTGGACAGGTTATCAGGCAGGGACACTACATGCATGAGAAGATAACCCAGCCTCAATAAGGAAATCTTGGCTGGTTTTCCGAATATAAAGAGTTCCGGCATTCATGGTCATATCTATTGGCAAGTGATCAAGACAACAGACTGTCACCACTGAGATGGTTACAGAAAATTTATAAAACTCTACAAAATGTTTAAATATTTATATTTGCAAAAAATGTTTCACTTTTAGTTGTTTAAAAATTTAAATATAGTTATGTTCATAGGAAAACCCCTTTAACTAAAAGCTACTTCCTCACTGGATTTAGCTCTGCAGAGGTACAATGGGTACGGAAAGTATTCAGACCCCTTTAAATTTTTCACTCTTTGTTTCATTGCAGCCATTTGCTAAAAGCAAAAAAGTTCATTTTATTTCTCATTAATGTACACTCAGCACCCCATCTTGACAGAAAAAAACAGAAATGTAGATATTTATTAAAATGTATTAAAAAATAAAAACTGAAATATCACATGGTCATAAGTATTCAGACCCTTTGCTGTGACACTCATATTTAATTCACATGCTGTCCATTTCCTTCTGATCCTCCTTGAGATGGTTCTATTCCTTCATTGGAGTCCAGCTGTGTTTAATTAACCACTTCCGTACCGCCCATAGACTATATACGTCCAAGTGGTGGTTGTCTAGTTCTGCAAGGACGTACCGGTACGTCCAGCAGAACGAGCTCTACTGCGTCCCCCCCACTGTACTGAGCTTGGAGGTCCCGCTGTCAATAGACAGCGGAGACCTTAAAGCTTTGCCCAGAGACCACTCTGTGTGGTCTCCAGGACTGATCGCTGTGACACACCGTCACAGCGATCGTAATGACAGTCGGCACATGAGCCGATTGCTCCGCTGTGCCCACACCCCCCTCCTGTACTTAAGCTCTGAAGTCCCACTGTTAACAGAGAGCAGGGACCTCAGAGCTTTGCCCGGATACCACTCTGTGTGGCTTCCGGGCATGAGATTGCTGTGACAGCCAGTCACAGCGATCACATCGTCTGGCGCATGAGCAGAATATGCTCCTCTGCGCCCCTCCCCCTTCCCTCCATCCCCCTTGCACACAGCTCCGAAATCTCTGCCGTCAATAGACAGTAGGGATCTCAGAGCTTTGCCTGGAGACCACTCTGTGTGGTCTCCGGGCATGTGATCGCTGTGACAGCCAGTCACAGAGATCACAATGAAGTTTGTCACATAGTGACAAACTTCATTGGCTGAACACCGATCTCACTCTCCTTAGCCAAGCAGAGAGGGAGATCGGCACTTCTGCCTCCACCCCCAGCAATACTCCATGGTCATAGCTGTCAGAAGAATTGTGGCAAGGCACAGATCTGGCCATGGTTACAAAAGAATTTCTGCACCACTCAGTGCTCACCTAAGAGCACAGTGGGCTCCATAATCCTTAAATGGAAGAAGTTTGGGATGATCAGAACTCTTCCTAGACCTGGCCGTCCAGCCAAACTGAGCAATCGTGGGAGAAAAACCTTGGTGAGAGAGGTAAAGAAGAATCCAAAGATCACTGTGGCTGAGCTCCAAAGATGCAGTAGGGAGATGGGAGAAAGTTCCACAAAGTCAACTATCACTGCAGCCATCCACCAGTCGGGGCTTTATGGCAGAGTGGCCTGAAGGAAGCCTCTCCTCAGTGCAAGACATATGAAAGCCCACACAGAGTTTGCCAAAAAACACATGAAGGACTCCCAGACTATGAGAAATAAGATTCTCTGGTCTGATGAGACGAAGATTGAACTTTTTGGCATTAATTCTAAGCGGTATGTGTGGAGAAAACCAGGCACTGCTCATCACCTGCCCAATACAATCCCAACAGTGAAACATGGTGGTGGCAGCATCATGCTATGGGGGTGTTTTTCAGCTGCAGGGACAGGACGACTGGTTGCAATTGAAGGAAAGATGAATGCGGCCAAGTACAGAGATATCCTGGAAGAAAACCTCTTCCAGAGTGCTCTGGACCTCAGACTGGGCTGAAGGTTCACCTTCCAACAAGACAATGACCCTAAGCACACAGCTAAAATAACAAAGGAATGGCTTCGGAACAACTCTGTGACCATTCTTGACTGGCCCAGCCAGAGCCCTGACCTCAACCCAATTGAGCATCTCTGGATAGACTTGAAAATGGCTGTCCACCATGTTCACCATCCAACCTGACGGAACTGGAGAGGATCTGCAAGGAAGAATGGCAGAGCATCCCCAAATCCAGATGTGAAAAACTTGCTGCATCATTCCCAAGAAGACTCATGGCTGTACTAGCTCAAAAGGGTGCTTCTACTTAATACTGAGCAAAGGGTCTGAATACTTATGACCATGTGATATTTCAGTTTTTCTTTTTTAATAAATTTGAAAAAATATCTACATTTCTGTTTTTTTTTCTGTCAAGATGGGGTGCTGAGTGTACATTAATGAGAAATAAAATGAACTTTTTTGCTTTTAGCAAATGGCTGCAGTGAAACAAAGAGCGAAAAAATTAAAGGGGTCTGAATACTTTCCGTACCCACTGTATACCTTCCACATTGTGGAAACACATTTTTTGTTGTTGCAGATTTTGCTGCGGTTTTTGAGCCAAACCCAGGAGTGGATTAAGCAAAAGGGAAAAGTATAAGAGCTTTCTATATATTTCCCATTCCTTTGGCAGCCATTCTTGACTTAAGCTAAAAAAAAAAACAAAACAGCAAAATATGCAACAAAAAAAAAAAAAAAAGCTTAATTTCCACAACGTGGGGCCTCAGCCTTAAAGGGAGTCCACCACCACCAAAATAATTTCACCACCACTTATATGGTGTTGTAGGGGTTGTTATTGACATATAGTGGGGAAAAAGTATTTAGTCAGCCACCAATTGTGCAAGTTCTCCCACTTAAAAAAATGAGAGAGGCCTGTAATTGTCATCATAGGTAGACCTCAACTATGAGAGACAAAATGAGAAAACAAATCCAGAAAATCACATTGTCTGATTTTTAAAGAATTTATTTGCAAATTATGGTGGAAAATAAGTATTTGGTCAATAACAAAAGTTCATCTCAATACTTTGTTATATATCCTTTGTTGGCAATTACAGAGGTCAAACGTTTTCTGTAAGTCTTCACAAGGTTGGCACACACTGTTGCTGGTATGTTGGCCCATTCCTCCATGCAGATCTCCTCTAGAGAAGTGATGTTTTGGGACTGTCGCTGAGCAACACGGACTTTCAACTCCCTCCAAAGGTTTTCTATGGGGTTGAGATCTGGAGACTGGCGAGGCCACTCCAGGACCTTGAAATGCTTCTTACGAAGCCACTCCTTTGTTGCCCTGGCGGTGTGCTTGGGATCATTATCATGCTGAAAGACCCAGCCACGTTTCATCTTCAATGCCCTTGCTGATGGAAAGAGGTTTGCACTCAAAATCTCACGATACATGGCCCCATTCATTATTTAATGTACACGGATCAGTCGTCCTGGTCCCTTTGCAGAGAAACAGCCCCAAAGCATGATATTGCCACCCCCATGTTTTACAGTAGGTATGGTGTTCTTTGGATGCAACTCAGCATTCGCTCTCCTCCAAACATATGACGAGTTGTGTTTCTACCAAACAGTTCTACTTTGGTTTCATCTGACCATATGACATTCTCCCAATATTCTTCTGGAACATCCAAATGCTCTCTAGCAAACTTCAGACGGGCCCGGATATGTACTGGTTTAAGCAGGGAGACACTTCTGGCACTGCAGAATCTGAGTCCCTGGCAGCGTAGGGTGTTACTGACAGTAGCCTTTGTTACGTTAGTCCCAGCTTTCTGCAGGTCATTGACTAGGTCCCCCCGTGTGGTTCTGGGATTTTTGCTCACCGTTCTTGTGATCATTTTGACCCCACGGGGTGAGATCTTGCGTGGAGCCCCTTATCGAGGGAGATTATCAGTGGTCTTTTATGGCTTCCATTTTCTAATTATTGCTCCCACAGTTGATTTCTTCACACCAAGCTGATTGCCTATTGCAGATTCAGTCTTCCCAGCCTGGTGCAGGTCTACAATTTTGTTTCTGGTGTCCTTCCACAGCTCTTTGGTCTTCACCATAGTGGAGTTTGGAGTGTGACTGTTTGAGGTTGTGGACAGGTGTCTTTTATACTGATAACAATGTCAAACAGGTGCCATTACTACAGGTAATGAGTGGAGGGCAGAGGAGCCTCTTAAAGAAGAAGTTACAGGTCTGTGAGAGCCAGAAATCTTGCTTGTTTGTAGGTGACCAAATACTTATTTTCCACCATAATTTGCAAATAAATTCTTTAAAAATCAGACAATGTGATTTTCTGGATTTATTTTCTCATTTTGTCTCTCATAGTTGAGGTCTACCTATGATGACAATTACAGGCTTCTCTCATCTTTTTAAGTGGGAGAACTTGCACAATTGGTGGCTGACTAAATACTTTTTTTTCCCCACTGTAGTGAATATACAGTTGCGAAAATCAACTTAATCCATATGTAAATAAGCTAGTCAGTCTCACCTCGGCCTTCTGTTTTCATCTCTGGTCACTGCACATTGACAGCGGTCAATCTTTAAGGAGGTGGTACTGGGTGGTGACCACGGGTGAAATTGGGTGCTCTGTCATGTCTGGCAACAAGAATACAATTTGACATAAGAAATGTTATGTTCACTATGTCACAACAGCCCCTACAACATTATATAAGTGGTTTAGAGATTTTGGTGGCAGTAGACTCCCTTTTAGCTCTAAGGCTCCAGTTCAAAATCTGAAACAGGGTCCCAAACTATATGCATTTATATTACTGGTGTCTTGTGGCAGATGCGTCTTTGGGCCCCCTGCGTCTTCTATAGCTACACCTTTCTCTTGCTGTCCATTTAAACAGTAAAAAGAAAAATTAATGTATCTTCCCTCTTTACTGTTGCTGGTATTAGCCTATTAATATTTCTATTAAAATAGAAAAAAAAAATAAAAAAAATTGTAAAGTGGTTGAATTAGATAGGCCAGCAAAAGTCAGATGGAAATAGGCAAAACACCAGATACATGTGACTTTTTATTATTTACAATGCTTTGTATTTTGGGAAGCTTCAGTGTATCAGGTTATATGCACTAGCATGATATGTACTTGTGCAGAACACAAAAGCGCCTTCCATTCTAGTACACTGCATACTGGTGAGTACAAACAGATACTATAAAAGAATCTGAGATGAGATGAAACACAATGCCCTATGTTGTTTTTCAACAGACCACCTGTCTTGATGAAAGCAAACACGAAGGGTTAACAGATTTTTTACTGTGCTATAGAATGAACATTGTCAACATTACAAGCACGAGTGGTCTATGTCACTCATTTATTTCTTATTTTCATTTTGTAATCTTCAGTTTTTCTAGTGTGGAGCTGGAAAGTACAGGAAAATAGACTGGACATAGCTTTAGTCTAATTCGCTTCATAGTTTCCCAACAATTCTAGAGTTGTATATTAAAGGGGTTTTCTGGCACTTTTTAATTGATGAATTATCCTTAGGCCAATAGAAGATCAGTGGGGGGTCTGAAACCTGGGACGCCCCTGGATCAATTGTATGAAATGGTAACCCTGACCACCACTCTCTCTTCACAGGCCATGTGACATCATCATTCATATAGCCTGATCGCAGTTCAGTCCTATTCTAGGTAATGGGCTGAGCTACAATACCAATCACAGATGCTGCACAAATGTACCACGCTGCAGCCTCTTCAAACAGCTGATTTGCCAGGGACCAGGGTGTCGGACCCCTGCCATACTTAAGTTGATGATCCATTCTAAGACCAACATTGTGTTTCTGTATGGCCAGTGTGAACCTGTATATGACTTCCAAGGAGAATTGACTCAAAAGTCTTAAACCAAGAGGAGCCCTCCTGTCATATAAAATGGAGTGGTGGTGGAGTAGATGTGGTCTGGGTCCATTTTGTCTTTCTTTCTTTTATGTGCAAACATGTACATAACAGTGGTCAGGATAGCATCAACTTAAAACACCCTCTAGTTCTAGTTAAAGTGAACCTAGCCTTTCAAGAAATGTTCAACAAGTAGCTATTTCTGGGCATTATATGTCTTATATTCTGCATTTCCTATAGGCTTTATCTATAATATTTAGTAGTCTCAGGACTGATGGGTGGAGACTGGTTGCTATGATCTCTAGACAGCACACACAAAGTAGAAGAGAACCTGCTCCATGGTTCATGGTGTTACAAGTCACAATAGCGCCCATTAACCTTCTAAAAACATAATAATTAATAATAAAAACAGACACACTCCACTTTGGTATAAATATGGCCGCAATGCCTTTATTAAGGGGTTACCAGTTCCAATAAATAATTAAAATTAATGTTAAATAAATAATCAATAAATAATTCAAATAAATAAATAATTCATAACTCTGAAAATTAACCATAACAGTGTTCAAACCAGTCCCCACTAATAAAGCACTGCGACAAGGAAACATAGCATTTAAATAGGGCGGTAGGGCGGGTGCTGCTCCATCTGGATCCACGGGGACGAAGACCACAAACAGCTGATGAACAGCTGTATATAAAGGCTGAATTTTCCCGCCACTGACACCAACGGTCCAATCAGCTGACAGCCCAGCTTCTAGGCAGATTTAAAGAAACTTCTGGAACCTACTCGTGCCGGAGGCATAGCTGACCCATAGATAACCTTCTTCAGGTAATTACCACTGTAAATATAAAATAGGAGGGAAAGGAGAAGGACCGTACCAAAAACAAAAAACTGTAATTGACCTAATTAAAATTAATTTAACCATGTATTTATAACCAAATCAAAACACATTATCAGGAGCTGTGACTGTAACACCATGGGCCCCCATCCGTTAAACTACTGGGGGCGTTTTCACTCTCTCGCACACTCTCACTTACCAGCGGGATCATATTGGACATTATATGGAAATACTGACCAACACTGATGTGGGGTGAGATAAAGACTTTTTAGTGCTTGAAGCCGCTGTCTGTGCCTGTGTATCTCTCCTCTTTCACTCAGCTCCTATTCACCCCTCCCCTCTTCATAGACATCTATGTAATCTGACCACCACCTCTCCAACTGGATCCTAGAATACCTCACAAACTGACCTCAGTATGTGAGAGCCCAGGACTGTGTATCAGACACCGTGATATGTAATACGGGGGCACCTCAGGGTACAGTTCTTGCCCTTTTTCTCTTCACACTGTATACTGCAGATTTTAGGTGCAACTTATCTAGCTGCTGCTTACAGAAGTATTCTGACGACTCTGCAATAGTAGGTCTCATCACAGACGAAGATGACGGAGTACAGAGAACTGAACCAGGATTTTGTGGATTGGTGCCAGTGGAACCACTTTAGGATTAATGCTGGGAAGACCAATGAGATGGTGGTGGACTTTTGCAAGCGCAGTTATCCTCCAAAACCAGTGGACATCCAGGTGATGGGCATTGAGATAGTCAATAGCTATAAGTGCCTGGGTTTGCTCCTCAATAATAAGCTGGACTGGGCAGATCACTTGGATGCACTGTACAGAAAGGGTCACAGCAGGCTCTACCTGCTTAGGAGGCTGAGGGCCTTTGGGCTCCACTTCTTAGGGCCTTTTTCAACTCGGTAGTGGCATCAGCCATCTTCTTCGGAGTGGCCTGCTGGGGGAGCAGCATATCAACCAGGGATAGGAATAGACTCGACAAGCTGATTAGAAGGGCCAGCTCTGTCCTGGGGAGTCCCCTGGACCCAGTGCAGGTGGTGGGTGACAGAAGGATACTGTCCGTGGTGAGCTCCATGCTGGAGAATAACTCCCATCCCATGCATGAGACCGTGATAGCGCTGGGCAGTACTGTTAGTGATCGACTCACTTCACCCTAAGTGTGAGAAGGAGCGATATCGGAAATCTTTCCTCCCCGCTGCGGTTAGGTTGTACAAGCAACACCGACCTAAGCGGAGATCATTCCATACAGAGAACTGAAAGATCTTAAATTGTGATATCCCTTCTACTACTTTTTTACCTTTACCTTTTTATCTGTACCTACTGTCACTGTAATGCCTCTACCTTGGAGCTTTTGTATTTGTATTATCTATGCTGCTGTAATACACTGAATTTCCCCATGGTGGGACTATTAAAGAATTATTTTATCTTATCACTTATCTTATCTCTGGGAGTCCAGACCTCTAGCAAACATGAAAATGTTTAGGTATGTACACATTTGGTCAGGTCTACTAATACTGTCTAATAGTTAGACAATGCACACTTAAATTAGACAAAAATTCTGGTCCATATTCATTACAGTAGTAAATCTGGCCCATTGTCTCTGAGGCCCGTTATGGCATTCTCACATTCAAGAGCTGGAACAATAAGTGACAGTTTTCAAGTGTAAGTACCCTGTAGAGGGCAGTATTCAGTTTCCTTAACCTATATATATTTTACTATTAGGTCAGTGGGATATTGTACTTCGAGTGGACCATGAAAATGCTATGAAATCTGTAGGCAGCATATTATAGAACAACAAAGTGATATATAGCAGCAGATCGATATATAGTCATATGAAAAAGTTTGGGCACCCCTATTAATCTTAATCATTTTTAGTTCTAAATATTTGGGTGTTTGCAACAGCCATTTCAATTTGATATATCTAATAACTGATGGACACAGTAATATTTCAGGATTGAAATGAGGTTTATTGTACTAACAGAAAATGTGCAATATGCATTAAACCAAAATTTGACCGATGCAAAAATTTGGGTACCCTTATCATTTTATTGATTTGAATACTCCTAACTACTTTTTACTGACTTACTGAAGCACAAAATTGGTTTTGTAACCTCACTGAGCTTTGAACTTCATAGCCAGGTGTATCCAATCATGAGAAAAGGTATTTAAGGTGGCCAATTGCAAGTTGTTCTCCTATTTGAATCTCCTCTGAAGAGTGGCATCATGGGCTCCTCAAAACAACTCTCAAATGATCTGAAAACAAAGATTGTTCAACATAGTTGTTCAGGGGAAGGATACAAAAAGTTGTCTCAGAGATTTAACCTGTCAGTTTCCACTGTGAGGAACATAGTAAGGAAATGGAAGACCACAGGGACAGTTCTTGTTAAGCCCAGAAGTGGCAGGCCAAGAAAAATATCAGAAAGGCAGAGAAGAAGAATGGTGAGAACAGTCAAGGACAATCCGCAGACCACCTCCAAAGAGCTGCAGCATCATCTTGCTGCAGATGGTGTCACTGTGCATCGGTCAACAATACAGCACACTTTGCACAAGGAGAAGCTGTATGGGAGAGTGATGCGAAAGAAGCCGTTTCTGAAAGCACGCCACAAACAGAGTCGCCTGAGGAATGCAAAAGCACATTTGGACAAGCCAGCTTCATTTTGGAAGAAGGTCCTGTGGACTGATGAAACAAAGATTGAGTTGTTTGGTCATACAAAAAGGCGTTATGCATGGCGTCAAAAAAACACAGCATTCCAAGAAAAACACTTGCTACCCACTGTAAAATTTGGTGGAGGTTCCATCATGCTTTGGGGCTGTGTGGCCAATGCTGGCACCGGGAATCTTGTTAAAGTTGAGGGTCGCATGGATTCAACTCAGTATCAGCAGATTCTTGAGAATAATGTACAAGAATCAGTGACGAATTTGAAGTTACGCCGGGGATGGATATTTCAGCAAGACAATGATCCAAATCTACTCAGGCATTCATGCAGAGGAACGATTACAATGTTCTGGAATGGCCATCCCATTCCCCAGACCTGAATATCATTGAACATCTGTGGGATAATTTGAAGCGGGCTGTCCATGCTCGGCGACCATCAAACTTAACTGAACTGGAATTGTTTTGTAAAGAGGAATGGTCAAAAATACCTTCATCCAGGATCCAGGAACTGATTAAAAGCTACAGGAAGCGACTAGAGGCTGTTATTTTTGCAAAAGGAGGATCTACTAAATATTAATGTCACTTTTCTGTTGAGGTGCCCATACTTTTGCAGCGGTCAAATTTTGGTTTAATGCATATTGCACATTTTCTGTTAGTACAATAAACCTCATTTCAATCCTGAAATATTACTGTGTCCATCAGTTATTAGATATATCAAATTGAAATGGCTGTTGCAAACACCCAAATATTTAGAACTAAAAATGATTAAGATTAATAGGGGTGCCCAAACTTTTTCATATGACTGTATATAATCTTGAGGGAAAAGTGAGTATAATTTGTAATTTATGGATTGCAATTCCTGCTTTTTCGGTGCTTAAGAGTCCACTGGGCGGTCCTGTAAATGTCTATATATGCAAGCTTACCCAGACAATAGTCACAATCCTAGAAATCAAATAGGAGAAGAAAATAAAGGTTTATTTATCCCTGTTGTTGAGATTTTACCTTTTTATAGACCTTATTATGTCAGCTGTATATTTCCTCTACATCACATCATGTAGTTTGATGCACTTTTGTTTTCCCAAGGGTTTGCTGAGTAATTCCTATGACTCAAGTAAAATGACTACAGCTTTCAGAATATCCAAGTCACACAGCTTTAAGACTGACCTGCTCCTCTCTCTGTAATGGGAATAATTACAAAACATTTTTCAAGTAATCATCTGCAACAATTTTGTAGATTTTCCTGCAGAAGTGAAGGGAACATTGCTGTTCTAGGATAGGAAAATAGGTATTATTAAGAACATAGTGTGGGTCTGTAATGATAGATCATACATATACACACACTGAATTTCTCTGCGGTGTTTCTAATATTTACTGAGAACTGATGACTATATTTGGAGTGAGGGACTATGATTGTTCATCACAAACATTTCCACTGAAACATATCAGGATACTTACTTTTTTCCACCCCTGAATGAAAAACCAAGAAGACGTCACTGTTAAGGGAACCCACAACCACTTGGAAACAGAATAGAATGGCAAATTGTTTAATAAATTGTCTTTATTTTATTTATTATTGTTGTCTTATTGTTTATGAAACCTTTGTAGTTAGTGCTAAGACTTTGGTGAGCAACTGAGCATGTGTGCTTCATGTCCCAGGTCCTTGAATGATAATATGCTACCAGATAGGCCTTGGCCTAGATATCTGTGCTCTGTACAGAACAGGGCTTTTGGCTGGATCTTCATATCAAATGGTCTGAGGTTTTCCAAGGGCTCAGGCTGGATTCACATCTGCGCCTGTTAGAAATTCCGTTGTAGAAACCGACGAAAATCTGCAGAGAGAAAAGTCCTGAACAGAGGACTTTTTTCTCCATCGCTTTCAGTTTTGAAATGGCAGACACCTGATGGACCCCATTGTAGTCAATGGTGTCCGCCAGTGTCCATTGTTTAAGTGATCCAGCTCTCTTAAGTGACTGACGCTAGGTTCACACTAGCGTCGTGATCACTGTGACAGAGTCTTAAGATTTAAGGTGGTCATAGATATCTACATCAAGAATAGTCACTTGTTGAGCCAAATCTCTAACAACATTCCCAATTGTTTTGAGCTTTTGAAGTCTGCCCATCTTGTACAATGCCTGCAAAATGCAGATCTACATATGTGAGTGGTCCTGGAAAGAGCTGTGTACCCTTTTGCCTGGCTGCTCATATCTTTGGAATGGCTGAACAGATTTGGATAAATTGCCAAAATGCTCTGGACAACAGTGCCTGAGCTTCTACATATTCTCAGACTCAGTTACAGCACTTACAGATGGCCTGAATGGCTCTGCCATAGCAGAACTATGATGAACTACCATGTTGTTAAATTGGGAACTCATAACCGCGCCATATTAATAGTCACAGAACTCTTCAGCACAGCCCATAGTATAACTACTACTAATCTATGGAGATCCTTGTCAGTAAAATAGATTTTATGTAGTTCAAGTAGAATTGATGATTAATGTAAAGCAATCTGAGTACTAATATAAGCATTGCATGGTTTAGTAATGCAGTACACCAATAAGGCAAAAGAAATCTTAATATTTCTATGTAAAATTATGTTATTTTATTTTAGCAAATATTTCAGTGTAACCATAAGGAAATTCCACAAGGTTGATCCTGCTGTAACAATATAACAAACAAGGTGTAGTGGTGTTGTGTAAAGTGCATTTTGGCTTTAAACTACCCACTGCAGATTTATTGTTGACTCATGGATGATGCATGTAGTGGATACATCTGCAGGGCATAATATGTACCATACTATTAGTAACATGTCAGCGTGACTCACTCTTTCTCTCCTTAATTGTAATGTGGTTGCTGGATATGTTTTCTAGACAAACAGTTCTGGGGTCCATACTGGGATTTGGAAAGGGCTATTAGAACATTCTCTTCTGATTTAGTGAGTTCTTTTGGCTTTGGACAGGGTATATATTTCAGTAAATTACACAGGTAGATAATGAATCAACCCTGCCATTACTGAGCAAAAAAATGGATAGAAATATACATGTACATACGTGCATACCTACATTTGGTCTCTTGTGTGTCTCGATAAATTTTGTGCATCAACACAATGCAACCACAGTGTTTCCGTATGGAAAACAAGGATGTGGGTGCAGGAGCATAACTAGCAAAGACTGGGCCCCATAGTAAACGTTCGACTTGGGCCCCCCTAAGGCGGCATAGTGCCCCCTTTTCTGGACCCCACATGGTATAACGCCCCATTTCTACATACTATAATGTCTAAAAGTGGCCTCCAGATAGTATAATATCCCATAGTGGCCCCTCCACACAGTATAATGTCCCATAGCATCCTCTCCAAACAGTATAATGTCCCATAAGAGCCCCTTCACATAGTATAATGTCCCATAGTGGCCCCTCCACGCAGTATAATGTTACATAGTGGCTCCTGCACACAGTAAAATGTTCCATATCGACTCCTTCACATAGTATAATGTCCTACAGTGGCCCCTTGACAGAGTATTATGTTCCATAGTGGCCCCTACGGTGTTTATTGCAAATATTGCAAAATAAATTTTGGTAGTTCACTCATGAACTACCATGAACACCGTATACACGACCGTGATTTTCACGGTCCTGTGTGTGGGCCGACAGTCCAGGCCGCATCAGATAGGACAGGTCCTATTTCTGTCCTATTTTGCGGCCCATGTATCCGTGGCTCCTATTCATTTAATGAAAGGAGCCACGGAAGCACGGCCCGTGCATGGGTGGCACACGGGGACATCCCCGTGTCCCTCGTATGCAGCCCATTCTTTTAAATCATGGCAGGCTGGTTGCTGCACGGTCGTCTGCAACTGGCCTAACTCAGGTTACCACGAAGACTTCTTCCAGACACAACTTGTTTCTGCAGAATTTGCTGCCCATCCTGCTGCTTTCCCCAGTATTTTGTCTACTTCTGCTCCCAGTGCCTTCATAGCTATACTTTCTCCAGTTGTATAGATGGTAATAGTGCCCTACAAAATTACAGTGCTTCCTTTGCGCCCCACATAGTAATAGAGCTCCATTAGAGCCTACACAGCATACTAGTGCCCACCTTTGTGTTTGCACACAGTAATACAGTGACAGTGCCACTTTGCTACCATTCTTTACAGTAATAGTGTCTCCTTACTGACCCTATTCAGTAATAATACCCCCTTAGTGTTCCCACACAAAAATAATGCCTTTTTAGTCCCCCTTATTGCCCTTACAGAGTGATAATGTTTCCACACAGTAAAAATACCCCAATAAAATGAATACTCCCCTAAACCATGCCTGCGACCTACATGGATAGAGTTGAACATGATGCCAGGAGGCCCAGTGCAGATGCACATTGTCTATCATCCTATGATTACAGAGGCCCTGCAAACCTGTAGTGCATACACATGGCTATGGCAAATGGTACATGTTGGGAGACAATACAAAAAGGAAAGTAATTTTTCTGAGAAGAAAAGCAATCATTCATGACAAAACACTTCTGAGCACTGCTGTATTTACCTAATTTCACCCAAGTGAAGAACCCAAAGCACACAATGGCAGCGTTCCAAGCACTTCCTCCTGCCAATTACGTCAATATCTACAAAAATGTGAAATGTAGTAAAAACATCAAGAGTATAGCATGTCGATAGTGTTAAAGAGAAACTACATTGTTTGTGCAAACTGTTACCGACATGGAATAGCTTCTTTTAATAATAATAATAATAATAATAATAATAGTCCTTTAATAGTCCCACAGTGGGGAAATTCAGTGTGTTACAGCAGCAAAGATAAGATAAGCAGATACAAATACAACATGTACAGGAATGTTCCAAGGTGAGAGGCATTACATTAATAGCAGACAGACAGATAGGACGTAGCAGAGGGGGGGGGGGGGGGGATTTAACAGGCAGAGAGATATTTCAGTTCTCTGTATGTAATGATCTCCGCTTAGGTCGGTGTTGGTTGTACAGCCTAACCGCGGTGGGGAGGAAAGACTTCCGATAGCGCTCCTTCTCACACCTAGGGTGGAGCAGTTGGTCACTGACAGTACTGCTCAGCGCGATCACAGTCTCATGCATGGGATGGGACTTCTTCTTCTGCATGGAGCTCACCACGGACAGTATCCTTCTGTCACCCACCACCTGCACTGGATCCAGTGGGCTCCCCAGGACAGAGCTGGCCCTTCTAATCAGCTTGTCAAGTTTATTTCTGTCCCTGGTTGATATACTGCTCCCCCAGCAGGCCACTCCAAAGAAGATGGCTGATGCCACTACCGAGTTGAAGAAAGTCCTAAGAAGTTTTCTACTAGAACACAAAATAATCCCATCTCCAGTACAAAACATAAAGACATGCTTACATTTGCCTTCTGTGACATATGCCATGCAATACTGCGAGCATGTGAATGAGATCCAGAACATCAATTGTGCAGACAGCCATCTGCTACAATAGATGTAGACTCTTTGAAGCTGTAGAGGAAGTAGTACACAATGATCAGGCCTATGGTTTACTGGAATGTAACACTCTTATCTCTTGGTGCTTCCAGCCCTGTTTAACATTTTACAGAACTTAAATCAGGTTCTGACAAGAGCTGTCAAAATGCTGCAAGAAAGAGTCACAGCTATCAGCTTTGTACACAGGAGCCACATGGTGATAGTCACTAGCCGGTACAGAGATAGTGCTCTGGACAAACCTCCGATGTCTGACTGCTCAGAAAACACGGCACAGACACAATGTACATACATACAGGATATTACAATAATTTAAAGCATACTTCCAATTTTATAAGAAAAATGCTCACTGTGCAGGATTTGGCACTATAGTCATCACTGTGTTAGCCATTTCTGCCATTAATCTGCAGCACAGACCTGCCGTCTCCTCTAAACTACCAAGTGTCTTTTTGTGGTTTCTAGGACTTCATCTTCAGTGCTGGAGCCAGCACCATAGATAATCTATAGTGTTAGCTGCCGAGCTGAAGGCAGTATGAAGGAGCAGAACAGGAGACTTGCTAGCTTAGTGCAGTCAATAGCACAGATTTCACTTTATTTTTGGATTGTGCTGACATATACACACATGGGGATACCTAATATGTATATTTTATTTGTTTACATTATTTATTTTTTAAATTGTAAAGGTTTTTTTGTTTTTTTTTAAGCTGCTTCATTTACATCTGGCTTCAAATCTATCAAAGTGACATACATAACAGAGGTATGACAATTGACATACAGTAATACCTCGTACACTCGCGTTTCCGAATTTGCGAATTCACAGATTCGCGATATTTTTTTGGCAACTAACATATATAGATTTTGCTCTTTTTTCTCAGATCTGTGAAATTAAAAAAAAAAAAAAACCTTCGCTATTGGGTAGTAGCGTCCTGTTCGTTACGTATCCGGTAATTAGTTTCATTTTACTGTGAGTGTATAAGAAAAATGAATGAATGTATACTGTACAGTATACTGTTGTGTAATGTATAATGTATACATGTATAATGTATAATGTATACTGTTTAGTATACTGTACAGTACTGTAGGGTAAAGTTTATTGACATTTAGGGGTTAAACATTAGAAACCAGCATTGTAAGCACTTCTAATTGCTTGTACCAAACATTCGCGATTCCTCGCGATCCGCGACCGGTTCTGGACCCTAACCTCGCGAATGTACGAGGTATTACTGTACATAACAGAGGTAACACGGTAGTGGCAGTTCAATATACTTGGTGGAGGTGGTAGACTGCCTTTACTGGACCTTTTACTTATAAGTACTTTTCTTAGATGGAATACATGCTAATATACAGTATATACATCCACAAACTAAACAGTCAACATAGTATTTTTATTCAATAAAAAGTTGTACCTATTACTAGGCAAAACACAAACTGTAGCAACTTTTAGTGGCCTCTAGGGGAAAGTACAGTTACTCCCTCTATCGTTTTACTATTATGTCTGTCTGATCACAAAAGATAAATAGCCCCATTATTACAACTAAATATATGCAACTGGGATACCATTACAACTCCCCTTGCCTGCTTACAGTAGTTAATGTACAGAATCAGAGATACAATTGAACTACATTTTGGCAGAGGAGTATTTCTGGAGGGAAGAAGGGGGGGGGGGTAATACACAATATACAGTGACAATTGGATGAGAATGTGTGTTCCTATCATTTAGTCACCTAGCAGTGGATCAGAACACAGGTCAAATGTCAGTGTCTGCAAACTCTGCAGCTCTAAGGTGCCCATATACAATGGAATCAAGTTGGCCATAATATTGCTCATGATCCACAACACATGATATGGAGGACAATCTGGGCTGTGTCCACAGAACACATATATCAGATATCTTGTGCCGTTTTTATGGTCTTGGTGGCTGCTGTCAAACAATTGCTGAATATGGAAAACATAATATAGAAGGGGGTAGGTAGGGTGGCACAGTGATCTGTGTAAATGTGAACAGATTGTATGTTCTTCCTATGTATGCTTTGTATTTACATAGGTATAACAGCCCAAACAATAACAAAAATGAATAATAAGAACAATTTGTATTCATACAGTGCCAACATATTCTACAGCCCATGTACAGACAAATTCAGACACTACAGTACATCAAATTAACATCAGACAAAATGAGAGAGGACCCTGCTCTTGGCGTTTCGATCAAATCAGACTCGAAACAAATTTTGGGAAATTCTATCTAGTTATTCATCTCTAGTTATGAGAAAAGGTTAAATAAATGAATTTATTTAGTCTTGAGATGAGATATCTAAGGAGAACATGGTACATGTGTATATGTATATTAATGATGCATACAGAAAATATGGTAAGGGCCACTCCCTCCATTTGGAGTAAAAAGGTTCAGTCTCAAGAGGTATTAAAGCTTTCTTACTGAAAGTGAATTTGTGACATCATAGCCACCTCAGGCTCTGGTCAGAAATAGCTGATGGTTTTAACAAAGGCTTAAAGACCATATGTGTATTGGATAGTGATGACATATCCTTAGTATAGGTCATCAGTATTTGATCAGTAGGGGACTGACACTTGAACCCTGCACTAACCAGTTGATTCAGCTGGCAGCTGTATACAGGGTATATGGCTGAAAGCAGCTCCAATTTAAGTGAGAGGGATCAGAGCTACCATTCCCCTGTCACATTACTACAGAGCTGTACACGTAATTGTGTTGTGATGATGTCATACTTTATAGTATGTACTAGAATGGGATTATGACCATATCTAGTGCCCATCTCTAGATTGCTCAGCTCTCCTATGATGGATAGATTAATACCATGGTTTTATATGTTGTATACAGTTGGTAGATGTAATTTTTGTTTTTATTCAAATACAACATACCTGTATTGTGATCAGACCCAATGGTCATGTCATTCTGATTGTAGTGTTATCTGTCTTTGAGATCCAAAGACCAGGTTATGTTAAGTGTTTAGTGTCCTATGTCTGTATAGAGTGTCATAGAACGGTACTATGGCCATATCCAATAGTCAGGTCATTTTGAGGGTACAGTATCTTATGACTGTATAGTGTTATGGCCCAGTGTCCATTCGTGACATCTGGTAAATGTATTTATTCAGCGTGGCAGAACGATTATGTCCACTATTTCAATGACATTTGGCAGATGTAGTTTTTTTGTCTGTTTTCAGTGGAGCAGAACAGTATTATGACCTTGTCCAGCGCTGAAGTCATATTGAGAAGATGTTGAGTTCTATGGCTGCATAGAGTGTTCTGCACAAGATATACACATATGTACCAGCCGACAGCAAAGTGTTCTTGGACACGGTTTATAAATATTGGCAAGGATGACTTGTTCTGCCCGTGTCCTCTCCACTGCCGGAATGAAACACAAGTAGCAGTCAGAAATTCATTAGCAGAACCGAATCAAATGCTGGATTTGGTATAATCATCATTTCATTTAGGTGAACGCTCAACCAAATTATTTCTATACCTGCGTCCTGAGTCAGTCTGCTTTAAAAAGCACATACTTCCAATCCACAATGGGAAATGTCCTTTTCACAATCACTTTCGGAAAGTATAGAAGACTTCAAAACTCAAACTATCATTTGGTAACTCAACCAACATCAACTAAAAACACAGCAGGGGAGATTTATCAAGACCGGCAAACACCTCATCATAATTTAAGTGCGTTGTCCAGCAGTCCGAGCGCCTATGCGCTGCCGTAGATATCAGACAATGGGTCTAAATACTGATAAATCTGCCAGTGCTAATGGCCCCATCTACACCACAGCTACTTCATGTCCCTTTAGAAAGTGGCAAGGGCAGCGTTGAAAAAGTCACAAACTCATGGAATGAACCTTTTTTACGCTGGATTTCTGGCATAGGAGATTGATAAATCTCCCCAACATCTTCAGGATGGGTTCCATTTAGATTAAAGGGGTATTCCGATCTCAAGAATGGAGGTTGCTCTACCACCACCTCATGCCTGCTGTGAATGGGGAAGTGGCTGCTCTCATTTGCTACTATAGGAGTTATGAAAATAGCTGGGCCTGTAAGGAGAGACCTGCACATGCACAGTCATCTCTCCACTCACACCAGTCGTGAGATAGGAGGTCAGGTAATTCCTTCTTTCAAGATATGTGTTGGTTCCACAGCTGGAACCGCATCCATCAGACATATATGTCCAAGATGAGAATATGTCTTTAAGGCATTTGTACTATCCATCTTATAGTAAATTACAGAATTCACTTGTGCCCATTAAATGGCCCCTAAAGTTCCAAAAGACAGACCAGAATAAGTGTACCTTTCTCTTCTAAATCCTTAGAAACAAAATCTTCAACTATTTCTAATAGTCAGAGCTGCAAGGATGTATGCCACCCATCCCATATTAGCAATCCACATAGGTGAAAAGAAATATAGTTATACCCCTGTGTGGTTACACTATGATAGCGAAGAGCAAATTTATCATGGTCTTTTAACACCTAGATAAATTCCTTGAGAAATGCATGGTGTAGTACCCCTGCTTTTAGTTTTATGTCTATGTGACAATGTAAACTGATTTGTAAAAGATATACAACGCCATTTCTGTGTCACTCAGGAAATCAATAGATTGGACTAGTTTTCCCACCATCACTTACTTGCTCATTACATTAAGGCGAGAGAACATACAGAAGTTGTTATATGAGATACAGAAGGACCAATTAGCAGAGGCTCTATTTCTTCTTCGAGGTTTGGCACATGACAATGGCACATTTCCCAAGATAGCATTATGGAAATGATGACTTCCCTGCAAGCTGCTAAGTCACTTAATATTAGATTGGTCTTGTTTTTGTCTCATTTATTACAGTCATGTTTTTATTTTAAGTCTTCAATACTGGGAAAGCGTTCTCCATTCTTTCAAGGGACGAGGATTCAGTCAATTGCAATAATATTCAAATATGATGAAGTAAAAAAGCTAAAAAGTTTCCTACTTTTTAGTTAAATCTCCAGGCATAAAGCATAAATCAGGTCTTTCCACTGGTTAGGGCTGATTTCCAATAATCTTACTTGCCAGAGATTCCATAGGATTCTTCCGGCCTGCGGCCATCTCCATTGTAGCCTAAGCTAATGAAAAGACTAGGAAAGTAGCAAAACCCCAAATGTATTCATAGTCAATAATATTATATGCAATGTACTAAACTAAAAATCTATAACAAAAAAAAAAACCAAAATGAACAGTAGAGAACATATACCACAATCATGTTATGTTAAAAAATTACTTCTTTATTACAAAGATTTAAAAAAAACGCTACAATTATTGTTTTCACATCAAATTACAGAGAAACATAATGGATTAGATTTAGGCTACCTTTACAAAGCAGAGTCCTGCACTAGGCTGAGAAATAAGTACTTTATCACAGCCTATTGCACACCCAAGGATAATCTGATTTCACTGGTCCTCATAGACATAAGTCTATTAAGGTATTCATGAATTCAGCCTGAGAAATAGTAAGTTCTATTTTTTCTCAGATTGTTCACACGGACCATTAAAGCAACAGTCGTGCGAATAGATCCCTTAAAGTCTATGGGCCTGTGTGATGATGTACTGTGTGCTGTATGGTGGTGTGCAACTAAAGCTGTCATGTCAATGAGCCCTTAATTAGCTAATTGTGCCAAAATTCTGTCTTAGGCAGAGGTCCCATGTTGCAGAAACGCAGCTTTTTTTGTTGCAGATTTTGCTGCGTTTTTTTTTTTTTAGCCAAAACCAAGAATGACTACAAATGGGAAATATATAGGAAGCTCTTATCCTTCTACCTTCTGTTCAATCCACTTGTGGCTTTGGCTCAAAAAATCGCAGAAAAATCTGCAACAAAAAAGCTGCGTTTCCGCAATGTGGGACCTCAGCCTTAGAATGTATATGAGACACTTTTTATAACTTGTTAGACAAGGAAGCTGGGCTTAATAGGAAAGGATCAGATTTACTAATCCTTCCTAATATTTAGACTTGTGAACCTTCAAACTGATGCTGGAAGATAAATTTGGTGCATCTTTAGATTTTCGGGTCTAAGTTTACACCACTTTGTGAAGCAAAATCTGGTTGTAAGAGAAAAGGAGCTTGGTGGAGTCCATAAAACGCATAGAGACCTGAAATGTTGCACATTGATCTGGATAGTGTCTTATTGAATTACCTCCGTCATGGTGGACAGCAGCTAAGCCTACATCATATGAAACATTACATGAAATATGCCTTACACAGTAAATGTGAATTGTCCAATAAATCAGAATGATAATTTGCATCGCTAAGGGTGTGTGCTGTGGTTTCTTCTCCTGTGTTTTTATTGGAGGGAGAAGAGTAAGCTTTATGTATCTGTTGCATCAAACTATCTAGGGATTTTACTGTTTTGTTCTGATGTGGTTTCAATTGTAATATTAAATGTTACGTTTTAGAATTTATACAATGCTCTCTCTGTGATATTTACTACTATTACTATTACATTATGTAAGTTCCAGTGTAGATAAAGCTACAGTATTTCTAGGTGCCAATAAATGACACAGGGCAGATAATACCTGACAGAACTGGATCCTTGGTTGTCATTGACAACATAGTCACTAAACTTCCAAACACTTCCAAATGCTGACTCGGCTCCTGGAGAGTCTAGATGCTGAACTAGGCCGCCATACCTATTCTACAGCTATGTAAGCGGTTATGTTTGGCAATTCTGTGGGCTTTATGTTGCCTTTGATATTCATCAAAGTGTACTGTAGTGTTTGCAGGATTCCAATGGTGTTGTGACACATCCGCTGACTTACTCTTATATGATAGGCAGAGCTCTAAATATTCCAAAAATTTCCACTTAAACTAACGATGACATTCTACAGCTACTTATAGGTAGTAAATAGAGACTAGTTGGAAGAATATTTTGTGTAATGAACTTTATGTTAACATGTCCAGTTGAATCACCTGAGTATACAGTATATAGTAAATGACAGTTTATTGGGAAATATTGAGTGCCAATAACCAAAACTAAGGAGTTTTCCAGATAAAAAGATACTTAAAATGCTAATTATGGGATCCTAGCATAAAAAATGATACTTGCCTTACATGATCCCCTGCCTTCCTGGTTCCGAAACTTGCCATGCCATATTAGCCAATCACTGCTAATAAATATCTTTTCATTTCCTTGGAAGGCCCCTTTAAACGTGTTTAAATAAACATGTTGTAAAAACCCTTAGCAATAACATAAAATCTAGCAGTTACAATATACAGTGCCCCTATTAAAGTAATAGTCCAGTACATTGCCCACTTCATAGTGCCATACCATTACTAGATAATGATGTAGCCAGCCATATGCCCAAATGTAGAAGCAGTGGATATGGTGGGAGAAACATACTGGGTCCCAGGTCACCACCTTGTGTAGTGTTCAAAGAACACTTCTCTTCTGTGACAGGTCAAGGAGATGCACAGTGGCTAAAGTTGAAGGGAGCTAATAATTTCCCAATCTGGATTGTGGGATTTTTGTGTGAAGACATCGAAATTTGGGGACAGACCCTGCAAAATAAGGGTGTAGTAGTGGTAGAAGAGTCTGTGGACCCAAAATGTTCCAGTGATGTTGATGATGAACGTCCTGAGAGAGCAGGATGGGCTGATGTTGCAGGAGTTGTAGGCAAAATGTACTGGAAGACAGTCCTAAATCAGTAGCCTCTGAATATGACTGTGCAATGAGTGTTAAAGGTGTACCAGGTCCTGGCAGCCCACCTTTTCTCACTATGAGACCAATTTTGGAGAGATATAGGTGCTGGAACACAAGATACTGATAGGAAAACATCTCCAGTCTGTCAATATTACCAGATGATTCCCTGTACCTTATATCAAGAAATCAAGGCCATGTTGAGGTCGAGGAGCTTCCAGAGGGGCCATACAGACTAGCTTGGAGAGCCCTGCAGGAAAGGGAGAACCACAGAAGGTGTGCTTGCCTGCAAAGACTGCATCAAGTACTGAGTTGTTTGCTATCACTTTCTTTTTTTTTTATCAACTGTCTCAGTTCTTTGCCAGTAAAGTAAAGCATTAAGCATAGCTGGTTGCCCACCCCTGTGTCAGTTCTAGCATGTTAGAATACCTTCATACAATTCCTGCATAAATTGCTCAGGTAACAGAACATTTTTTATTAGTGCCAATCCAATAGAACCTATCCAACAGTGCCTATATATAATACTGATAGTCACAGTGACCATGTCATTGTGTGTATATAATAGTGATGACTGCAATGCCTTGTAGTCATGCGAGGCACAATACCCTATGAGGACTGCTGACTGTAGTTTACTTTCATTCTATTCATATTTCAAAAGGGATCTTCGACAGTTTCTTTCAGTAAAGATGCAATAAAATTAATCTTCTAATTTTAAATACATTTTTACCTCTTTAGTTGTTGTAAAACTGTCAACCATAGATGGCTCTGATGACCATGAACCATGTGCCAGAGTAGGTTTACCTATATGGAGTAAATGTAAATCTTTTGATATGTGAATATGTACTTGTCAAATTAGAGGAACATTTAGGATTACAATCTGTAGAAGTGTCAAACTGGGAGTCCTTTTAGATCTGCTTTATTGACATAAACTCTTGATAGATCTCGTAGACTAGGTTCACACCTGCGCGTGGATTCTGTTCGGGGTTTCTGCCCCCGAATCTTCTTGAAAAATGCGGAGAGAAAAGTCCTGCAAGCAGGAATTTTCTCTCAGCATTTTTTGGGCGGAAACCTGGCAGACTCCATTATAGTCTATAGTTTCCACGGGTAACTGCTTTTTAAGCGGATTAGGTTTCCGTTATTCGGGTCCCCAAGCGGACCCAAAGAACGGAAACCCAGGCACAGGTGTGAACCTAGCGTTAGTTGTATTCTGTTGAATACACGTAGGATGAAATGGTTAATCATACAAATAACTCACATCCTTCTATTCAGCCTGTACTTATATGTTGATGACTTCGGAGTAAATTTGTCATAGGATTCCTAGTGTTTATGTTACTTCTGTCTCCTAAACTGTAACCACAATCTCAAGTATGATTTGCTTAAACTTCCACCATCCTTCAAGTTGAAGACACATCTCACTGTTGCCAGGTTACATGATTTAATATTTTGCAGATGTTCACACACCCCTCTCCTATGCTAGAACTGCGTCTTCCTTACATATTTTTCTTGGCTAAAGCAGGTCAATTATCAGCAATACATCCAGGCTACCAATGAATGCACATTCATTTGTACATTTTCTTTGGAAAAATTATTGTGGAGAAATGTTGTGTTGAAAAAATGTTTATATTGATGGATTATAATACTGTGCTGAAAAACTGCAGATTTTAAGAAATGGTTTGTGTTTTTGATTTTTTTAGACTTTGGTGCATATCACAGTGGCTGTGCTTGGTATTGCAGCTCAGCCTCATTCACTTGTATGTGACTGAGCTGCTGCTGTACTATATGAATGATGGACATGACATCATCAGCACATGGAAGAGGCCGCTGTGCCCATGAGCACTGTGGCCTCTTCCTACAGCTAATCAATGTGGGATCCAGGTGTTGGACCACCAACAATCACATATGGAAGACATCCTAAGATTAGGTCAACAATATGTAAGTCCCAGAAACCCCCTTTAAGAATTAGTATTGTAAATTTGCACACAACTCTGTCTGTATTAGTAAATACTTGCATTCTCCGTACTGTTACAAAACTGTATCATCTTTTCTTAGAACTCTGTGTTGTGATGTTCCTCTGTAGTTCCCCTAGGAAGTGTATTAAATATCTGAACATTGGGTGTTACCATTCCTCTTGTCTGTGGGGTGTGCCTCTACATTGATATTGACAGCCTCAATGTGTAGGGACCTGCCTCATTGATAAGGAAAATGGTAACAGCCTATTGTTTCTTCATACATTTCCACAAATGCACAGTCGCTACTCATAATGCTTTTTTTTAGCATCACATTATTACAAAATTATAAAATTAGACAGACAGGCACATAGATATAACTAGACAAAAAAAAGAGAGGGCCTTATGTTAAATTCTATTGGATTTATGGGCCTCAGAATACTCAGGATTAAGAAAATGTTTTAGAGAAGGGGACTTTGTCTTCTGTTGGGAGGCAGCTTGCTGTAGCAGAATGTCACCTCACTCTTTTCTGAGATTGAGACTAGCAAAGCTAAGTTACAACCTGTTTGTGTCAGTTTGCAGAACATTTTGATACTGAGAAATCAGTTTTCCTGGCTTTTTCACATTCATTTCTTGGTGTAGAATCTCTGAAGCACTATCCATAATGTTCTTAATATGCCTTGGCTCTAATGAAAAACAAAAATCTTCCAGAAACTTTATTGGTTCTATCAGACCTTGTTGACCGTAGCAACGTATAAAAGGGCAGCCTTAAAAGCCAACTTTACTGTTAGATGGTTTTGATAAGTGAGGACCTAGGATTTTATTAGTAACATCCACTAGACTAGTACATTTTAGTGATGATTTTAATATTTAGAACATAAGTTACGATAGACAATGCCTTGAGAAAACTGTAAAGGGGTTTTCCCATCTTAGGGATCCTCCTGTCCTCCTGTCTCCTCTCCACCCAGGCCAGGGACCTTGACAACATTGTGTAAACAATGGGAGGAAGAATTTGACATATCAGGCGTTTCTAAAGCAATGTGTTTAAGAAAACTATTGCATTTATATATGCTAGCAGCTTAGATAGGATCCTTGAAATCAGAATTCCCCTTTAAGCTAAAAGTTTAGTAATATCCCGCAGATGGAAATACCCTTTGAACTAATTGAAAGCCGCCAAAGTATACATATAAATGACTTTGGCTATTGAAGATATAGTTGATACAGTTGATCCAGGAACCAGAAGGCATTTATTTATTAGAAATAGTTCCATGTCTGCTACATATTATGAGCCGTAGCATGTCACACACACTTTGGGCATACCTACCAACTTTCAGAGGACAGATTTGGGGCCATTCACACATCAAATATTAAAGAAGTCTTCTGCCTCAGATTTCTAACCACTTTCTGATCTTGAGCCTCCTCCTCCTCCTGCTTAGCCTCAAAAACAACAAAGCTCATAAGTAGGTTCTGAATCAGTTGCGAAATCCATGGGAAGAACGAAGTGGACGCTTATATTCTTGTGGTTTTGTCAAACAGGATGGAATCTGGAGCTGATTTTAAAGCATAATCTGGAAAGAGGGCATGGGTGAAGATGCAACATAGTGCCAGAACTTGCATCCAATTTTTTTGCATAAGCTATACCAACAAATACAGGTGCATTTCAATAAATTAGAATATTTTTGAAACATTCATTTCAGTAATTCAGTAATACAATTCCTAATCAGCGTCTTCCATGATTGTGTGTCCTACTGAACCAGACTAAGGGACCATTTAAAGGCTTAGGAAACCTTGGCAGGTGACACACTGAATTTACAATACTGAACTTTTTTACAATATTCTAATTTTCTTAGATTTGGGTTTTCATTAGCAGTAATCCATAATCAACATTTACAGAAATAAAACACTTGAAATAGAACACTCTGTGTGTAAAGAATCTAGAAAATATAGAGGTCACTTTTTTAATGTAATTACTGAAATAAATAAACGTTTCAAAGATATTCTAATTTATTGAGATGCACCTGTAAGTGGTGTAAAGTTACACGTTTTCCACCCATTGAAATTAATGGGAGGCAGAATTTCCAAAAAATTCACTGTGTGATCTTACCCTTAGACTAGACCAGGGATAAGCAACCTTTTTTGTTCGGCGTGCTGATTTCGATTAAAAAAAATCAAAGTTGAGGTACTCGGAGTGCTGGTCAATAATTGTAAGTCTGACGACCCCTGCACACGGTATTATGTCCCATAGCGGCCCCTGCACAAGGTATTATATCCCATAGCGGCCCCTGCACATGTTATTATGTCCCATAGCGTTCCCTGCACACAGTATTGTGTCCCATAATGGCCCTTGCACACGGTATTATGTTTCTTAGCGGCCCCTGCACACGGTATTATGTCCCATAGTAGTCCCTGCACACGGTATTATGTCCCATAGTGGCCCCTGCACACGGAATTATGCCCCATGGTGGCCCCTACACACGGTATTATTCTCCATAGTGGCCCCTACACACGGTATTATCCTCCATAGTGGCCCCTGCACACGGTATTATGCCCCATAGTGGCCCCTGCACACGGTATTATTCTCCATAGTGGCCCATGCACACGGTATTATGTCCCATAGCAGCCCCTGCACACGGTATAATATTGTAACTTTTATAATATTCCAATTTTCGCCACTCACTAGCTATTATTATACTGTGGGGTCTCTTCAGACCCCTGAGTATAATAAGTGCAGGGTCAAGAGAGATGTCAAACATAAAAAACAAGGTTACTCTCCTTTTCCTGCGCTCCACAGCCACTCTGTTTTCTTCGGCGCTTCTGCCTGTAGTCAGCGACTGCTGATTGAGTCTCAGGGGTCATGTCACGTCATTATGCGTAATGACACCGGACGTGACCCCTGAGGCCCTGTCAGCTGTCTCTTACGTCAGACAGAAGCGCCTGAAGGAAGGTTAGTTAACATTGTTTTTTAAGTTTGATCACTTCCCTGGGGGTTCTGCTTATTATACTCTGGGAAAGAGACCCCACAGTATAATAATAGCAGTTTCGTTTCAGCCGTGTTTGGTCCGATCGAAACTGCTGGGTGATGACTCGGGCTGCCTGTGCCAGGTAAATAAGCCTAGAGTGGCACGCGTGCCGGGGGTTGCCGACCCCTGGACTAGACCATCTAAAAATGCACCAGATTTATCATCCAGTTTTAGCCACCATGATAAATGTGGTGCAGATTTAGACTGTCTTGTCTAACATAGCACTATTATACATTATTATTATATCTGCCCCATTGTATTCTAATGTGTTCTGTTTGGAAATTTTTCGGAGCACATTCAATCAATTTAGGGCACGACACTAGACGTATTGTACAGATACAGTGGATGGCATTGTGTAGTGAAAAGGGCAAACACATCCAAGAAGAGATCAAACATCCCAGAGTTTCCATGTTATCAATGACAGTATTGAAGATTTATCTACCCGCTAAGTCACAGGACACAACAATAAAGCCTTTTACGTCTGTAAACTGATTTAACCTTACCTGGTACTTACTCAGCTACATGTTCACCCCTATGTGCGAGCATTGTTTTTTCAGCATACGTGCAGGGAAGTTGCATTCCTTTTGAAATGATAGATAATACTGAATTCTTTTTTCATCCTTCTGACACACTAAAGTTTTGTTCATATCTTGGGGCATACCATGATTTATCCAGAAAACTGAACTTTAAAAAAAAAAAATATATATATATATATCAAATAAACGCCCTGTTTGGAAAGGTTTATACTTGGAAAAAGAACTTTCCACATGCACAAGAAGCTGTGTACTACACAACCTATATGCCTTCTCATGGAGTACACAATTGGGGGGGGATTCATTAACACAACTGTGCCACTTTTCTGGCATAGATGTGAAACAATGTGGCGCATATGTGACGCAAGGCCTTTTCTTGCACCAAAGATGTGCCACATCCCCTGCTCTATCTCACACTTGCGACTTTCTTCAAATATGGACCAGGACAAGGACGCCTCAGCCCAACATAGTTATTATAACTAACACCAGTTTTCTCAGTTTATAAGAGTGTGGTCCACTGTGGAGTGTAGTCCAATCTTCCTGGACTGGAATACCTGTTCAGAGGTCGCAGAAGTTAGTCGTTGCGTGCAACACAGATGTCAAACAGTTCTCAGTAACAGTGGTTATGCCACTAAACATTAGTTCAGTAATGCAAAGAAAGTGAAATCTCAAACATCTTTTAAGTATATACATTACATTTTGGATTTTTGTTTTTTACTCCACACTTTCCAAAAGCCTTAACTACTTTATTTTTCAGTTCCCAGAGCCATATGAGGGCTTATTTTTTGCAGGACAATTTGTAATTCATAATGGTACCATTTAATATTCAGTACAATGCACTGGGAAGCTGGAAAAAAAATTCAGAATGGGGTGGAAACACGCCATTTGCACAACTTTCTTACGGGCTTTGTTTGTACAGCACTTACTTTGCAGCCAGAATATCATGCTACTCATATTCTGTGGTCCAGTGTGATTACGGTGATATCTTTACTTTTTGTTACATTTTAACACCTTAAAAAAAAAAAATCTAAAAGTTTGAAAAAAAGTTTTGGAGTTGGAGTTGTCATATTCTGACACCCTTAACTTTTTTACATCTCTGTTGTATACGGCGCTGTATAAGGCGTCTTTTTTTTGTGGGGCCAGATGTACATTTATACCATATTGTGTAACGTCTGATGTTTTGACTGTTTTTTATTCATATTTTTATGGAGGCAAAACAGCAAAAAAATGGCGATTCGGTTTGCTTGATTTTTTTTTCCCGCTACAGCGTTCACCATATGGAAAAAATATTTTTATAAGTTTGTAGATCAGACATTTTCAAATTCAGGGACACGTAATGTGTATGTATTTATTTATTTTTATTTTTTTTTTGCGACCGTGTGTCCATGCCTTATACAAGGATCGTAAATTATAAAGCATGTCCTATTTTTGACTGCATTTGCGGCACGTACAAGTGTTGGGGATTTTAGTCTTTTTTTGGATCCTTGATTGCGAATCAGTGTTTGTGGACAGTAAAAACCACTATGATTATGTGAAGGAGGCCTTATATTATAGACTGCCTAGCGCAGCCTTTTATAGAAGCAATGTAATGACAATCCTAGGAGCCTTCAATAGGCTCCCAACTGGCATAGTAATGGATCACTGCCCCTGGATCTCGTTCCAGGGGATGGCAATACACACCTTGGTCAGCTTTGAGATATTAGAAGGGTTAATGACCTGCTGGGTCTCTGCTGAATATTTAAAGACTCGACATCCGCTGTAGCGGTACGACGGATGGCAGGAAGGGGTTAAACGGTTGTCCACTGTTTTCCCCCTCAGTCCGGGAAAGCTGCTTCCGGAGTCTTCTTCCAGCGGAAGTCCCTGCCTCACATGACCACTTAAGCTAATCAGCGGCCTAATTAAAAGACATGGGTCGTCACCTCCTATGACATCCAGTGTCCTTTCCTTAGGCTGCTGAGGCCCCTCAATGGCCTCTGCAGTCATGTCTGGCGGGGACTTCCGCCAAAAAATGATCCTAAAGCAGCAGGACTGGACCACAGTCAGAGACACCGGAGCACCACAGACAGGTGAGTATGTTTTTTTTTTTTCACCTTCCCAGGTCCCCGTGCAAAAATCCGCTTATCCTGGACCACCCATTTAGGAGATATAGCATATAAGATTTTTCATTACATAAACTGGATACATTTTGTTATTGTTTTGATTTGGAATTGAATGTGTAGGATTTCTAGGGCATTTGCATTTATGCAAATAAAAGTTATTACAATGATTTTGCACTTTATTTGCATTTTTGTAAATCGCAGCATGTCAATTATACCTACGGAAATGCTGGTGTTTCCATATAGGTATAATAGGGACAGAAAGTGTGCAGAGGAAAATTGTGGATTGTCTGTGGAAAGCTTTGCGGAAAATAACGTGATGTGTTTCTGCCGTGGTCTTTTCCGCAGCGGCTCACTACATGGGGCCCAAGCCTTAAACTCACTGCTATTACTTTTTTTTTAACACAACTGTGTTGTTCTACTGGCACTGGCTGAATTACTATTACTATTATATTAGGGAATATTCACACATCATAGACCAATGGCTCCAGATTACACAATATGGCTCCTCATTATAGGGGAATGTTTACATAGAATTTGTAGACAAGAATTTTGACATGCAAAACGCTCATATGAAGGTATGAAATATAGGCAAAATACATTCCCGAACAGCATCCCAAAACTTCAATGAGAAGGACTCTCCAAAGTTCATAAAGGGAATACATATTAGTTTCTTTTGAGTCTTTTGCTGAATCAATAGGATGCCATTAAAAACTGTTCCGAAAGTACTCCAAAACACATGGCAAAAATGAAAAACACTGAAAATCAGACATGTAGTATCAATTTTGCTGTGCAAACATACCATAAAAGACACCGCCTTCTCTTCTACAACCCCAATTCCAGTGAAGTTGGGATGTTGTGTAAAACATAAATAAAAACTGAATACGATGACTTGCAAATCCTTTTCAACCTATATTCAATTGAATACACTACAAAGACAAGATATTTAATGTTCAAACGGATAAACTTTATTTGTTTTTTTTGCAAATATTCACTCATTTTGAATTTAATGCCTGCAACACATTCCAAAAAATCTGGGCCAGGGGCAACAAAAGAATGGGCCAGGGGCATGTTTACCACTGTGTTACATTACCTTTCCTTTTAACAACACTCAATAAGCGTTTGGGAACTAAGGAGACAAATTATTGAAGCTTTGTAGGTGGAATTCTTTCCCGTTCTTGCTTGATGTACAACTTCAGTTGCTCAACAGTCTGGGGTCTCCGTTGTCGTATTTTGCTCTTCATAATGCGCCACACATTTTGAATGGGAGACAGGTCTGGACTGCAGGCAGGCCAGTCTAGTACCCGCACTCTTTTACTACGAAGCCACGCTGTTGTAACACGCGCAGAATGTGACTTGGCATTGTCTTGCTGAAATAAACAGGGACGTCCCTGAAAAAGACATCACTTGGATGGCAGCATATGTTGCTCCAAAACCTATATGTACCTTTCATCATTAATGTTGCCTTCACAGATGTGCAAGTTACCCATGCCATGGGCACTAACACACCCTCATACCATCAAAGATGATGGCTTTTGAACTTTGCGCTGATAACAATCCAGACAGTCCTTTTCCTCTTTGGCCCGGAGGACACGACGTCCATGATTTCCAAACACAATTTGAAATGTGGACTGGTCAGATCACAAGACACTTTTCCACTTTGTGTCAGTCCATCTCGGATGACCTCGGGCCCAGAGAAGCCGGCGGCGTTTCTGGGTGTTGATATATGGCTTTCACTTTGCATGGTAGAGTTTTAACTTGCACTTGTAGATGTAGCGACGAACTGTGTTCACTGACAATGGTTTTCTGAAGTGTTCCTGAGCCCATGTGGTAATATCCATTACAGAATGATGTTGGTTTTTAATGCAGTGCCACCTGACGGATCAAAGGTCACAGGCATTCAATGTTGATTTTTGGCATTGCTGCTTACTTGCAGAGATTTGTCCAGATTCTCTGAATCTTTTGATGATATTATGGACTGTAGATGATGAAATCCCTAAATTCCTTGCAATTGTACATTGAGAAACATTGTTCTTAAACTGTTGGACTATTTTCTCAGTTGTTTACAAAGTAGTGAACCTCACCCCATCCTTGCTTGTGAACGACTGAGCCTTTCGCGCATGCTCCCTTTATACCCAATCATGACACTCACCTGGTTCCAATTAACCTGTTCACCTCTGGAATGCGCTAAACAGGCATTTTTTGAACATTCCTCAACTTTCTCAGTCTCTCCCAGTCCCCTGTCCTAGCTTTTTTGGAACGTGTTGCAGGCATCAAATTCAAAATGAGTGAATATTTGCAAGAAAACAAATAACGTTTCTCCGTTTGAACATTAAATATCTTATCTTTGTAGTGTATTCAATTGAATACAGGTTGAAAAAGATTTGCAAATCATCATATTCTGTTTTTATTTAGGTTTTACACAACGTCCCAACTTCATTGGAATTGGGGTTGTAGATCACTGAACATTCATTAGCCAATCAGATTTCTTCTCCTTGTGATATGTTTTCCATAACATGCTTGTTTTAACCTTAGTTCACATTTTGTACTACAATAATATACACCCATCAAAACCCTATTAGCAAACTGGAAGTAAAAAGAGAAAACATCACTCATAGCGTAAGAGTCCAACAATCATAATCAAGTATTACATGACAAAGAGAAAGAAAACAGGATAGGGAATGAAAAGCAAAATACAAGTAGGTCTTCTCATAAAACATTTGTATGCAAGCCAAAAGGCCACATTCCAGCTGCCAACACCCACTTTGTTTGACGTCAGCAATCATTAAAAAATGTCTCCGGTTACCAAGGAAATAAGTGCGATTGTAAAGGAACTGCAGGTGTGGGAGTGCAGGCTCGATCTTGCTGAAAATGGAAGCTCTTAAGAATGACTTGCAGATTGTCCTAAAGTTTACTGTGTGTCTCGTAAGTGGCCTACAGTAACATACAGCTCAAATCACTTATAGTTACTTACGGAAAGATAACATTTCAGTTCCAAAGGCTCCACTTACATTTGCCTTGTTGTGCAGATGTTTTTCTCAGACATAGTAATATTGTCTCTTATTTGCCACTTAACCTGTACAACCTCGAGGTATCTGCTCACAAATTGTTAACTACTTTGTAAATAGTTAATATACACAGATCATATTATAATAAGCATTATAAGGGTGAGTTCACACTGTGCTTTTCTAATTAAGAACTGCATGCTTTCTTTAAATTGCAGTAATGAGTAGCACATTTTTCTATGCCAGTAAACCACATGTTTTCGTTTTAATAGCCAGAAGTTTACAGGTGAAATGCATAGCAAAATGTGCTGGGCATTACTGCAATTAAAAAAGTATGTGGCTCTTAATTAAAAAAGCGCTGTGTGAACCCAGCCTAACAGAATTAACTAAAGTAGTCAATATGTATCACTCCCATTAAATTATAGAGGACCATACACCCACTCAAGAGCTTAGCATCACTGATTCCAGCACAGTTGGAATTTTCCCTCTGGCCTTTACTGTTCCCAAGCAACAAGTGCAGTTAGTTTTGGTGCCTGATGTGCTATTTAATTTATGTAATGTCAGAAGGGCGGTGTCAGGCAGGAGGGTTTGATTCAGAGCACCAATCAGAGGCAGCCAATGTCAGAACTCAGAATCACACCCCTTGCCTGCTCCTGCCTGACACTGCCCTTCCTCACATTACAGAGCCTAAGGCAAAGTCCCCATGTAGTTAGCCACAGCAAATAAGCGCTGCGGAAAAAAACATGGCGGAAACACATCACGTTTTTTTTTCTGCAGGGTTTTTCACAAAAAGTCTACAGAGTTTTCCTCTCACTTTCTGTCCCTATTACATCTATACAGAAAACACCAGCGTTTCCACAGCTATAATTGACTTACTGTTATTTTCAAAAATACAAGTGTTTTTGAAAACACAGTTTTTTTGCTGCAGATTTTTTTCTGCAATGTGTGGATGGGATTAACCAGAATCCTATCCACTTTGCAGGTACTGTAAAACGCAGCATTTTTTGCTGTGCCCAAAACAGTGTGTTTTAGCAATGTGGAGCCCGGCCTCAAGCAGTACTCCAGGTATGTTCCAGATACCAAATGCAGGAAAACCTCTTTATTCTCCAGACATACTGGTGTCAGTATTGCAGTCTATTCCATGATTTTACTTTTACTAGAGTTTTCCCGATTTATATATAATAAATATTACAATGTAATGTAGCCAAGTGATCTGGGGCTAGGACCATAATGGCATGGCAGGCTATGCGTGGAGCTGCTCCCATAGTGCCCCTGGGGTATTAAGATTCTAGCAGAGCTCTAGGAGGAGGAGCTAATACACATATGACGGCCTAGCATTACTCTTCACACCCTCTCAATGGAATTTCCCTATGATGACAGCACCTGGATCACATGCATTGTATAAAGGGACAACCTATTCACTTACATGACAGACTTCATTCTTCTCATGCAACCATTGTTATAAATTGATTTACTGGATCTACAATAATTCTGTGTTGTGGGTTAAGACCTGTATTCATGAAATTCATGAATTGTGCCCATACACAGCTGCAATTCTGTAATCTTTGTATTATACTACAGTAGGCCCAGGATTATAGTGTTATTTCCATAAATCCAGGTGTGTGGTCTATGCAGCACAATGTAGCTTTCCTTCATCTATTCTACAATTTTAACATCATATTAATATGACAATGTTCCAGTACGTTGCATAAATTCCATGTAATGATGTGATCATTCTCATGTACAGTTAGGCGTTGCATAATGATATATCATAGCCTGTGTATGGTTCACATTATAGGTATTGGTGAATCATCTCATAAAGTGCTAACATATTCCACAGAGCTGCACTCATTGGAATGACATTAGCCCTGTTCTCAATGGGGCTTGCAATCTAATTTCCCTAATTTCTCGGACCCACAACATACTGTGCCCAATTTCATAGGAAGCCAGTTAACCTGTCAGCATACTTTTCTAGGGATTAAATTAGAGAGACTGGAGGAAACACATGCAAATACAGGAGGAACATACGAACCCTATGGTCAGGTTTAATATCAGGACCATAGTAACAGTGCTAACCACTGAGCCACCATGCTGCCGATCTCTAGATGGTATGCATGTCCTGGCTCACCGTATAGGGCCAGTCTCCACTGCCAAGTTGGCTTGCGGTAGTTATGTACAATCAGGATTTTTTTTTTTTTTTTTACATTTGTAGCATAACAATGAATGACTTCCCAATGTCACACTGCAAAGCTATAAAAGAATTGCTTGCATCTTAGCAAAAAAATTGCTGCTGTAAACACTCTTAGCACAATTGTTCTCAAACACAATAGATCATAAGTGAGACTGGTGCAGAATCGTTGTATAAGCCAGCCTTGGACTATAGAGATTGGCAATTGACTATTATATAAAAGGTGATAGGTGCGGCTGAGATATTTTATTAGGATTATTATATATGGCACCTGGCAATGCACATTTCTTTTATTGCAGTAAACATGAATTAAACGCTTATCTGTACTTTTGACCCCAATTGTTCTTAGGAATGTATTACTGACTTTCCTGAGGTTTTCGCTAGATTGAGAAGTTTGTGTTTGATCTCTGTCTCTGCAGGGTTTTTAGTTCATAGGATAAGCAGTTCAGGTGTGCCTTCATTTCTTTACATCTGACATACCTGTCACAATGCTGACATAAACTTTATAATAGGATTTCAGTGCACAGCGAGTATTTTATATGTACACACAGAAGGTACAAAGACAATTCACAAACTGCTTACTGTAGAACATTAGCACCAGGTAAGAACAGGCAGCTGCTGCTGCGGGGATTAACATGGCCCTATAACCCAGCTCTATACACTTCTGTGTCACCTGCCATAAATCACCGACATTCTCAAAGGCAAAGGAGGAATTTGTGAAGTACAGTGGAGTACAGTACATTGCAGCAAGGAGAAGAAGCTCATGTCTCCAGCGATATAGATTATTGCACAGTACCAATGTACGGCACTTGGATACATCTGCATTTTAATTGTTGTTATTCCTTTAATCTAGTGTCTATATACCTGATAGCTGCCAAATTATTACACATTCTAGAGTATCAGACATGACAATATCTCAAACCCATTTGGAAAAGGTAAAGCACCTCTGCTAAAAGGGGGTTACTCAATTTGACAACCAGTCTACATTTACCCCACCAGCGCATACATACATCATAGAGGGGAGCAAACACTCAGGATACCCTACTTTGTGCCATAGCAGAGAGTGGCTCTTTCTTGGGTAAATCTAGCCTATCTATCTATGTAAAACATGATCCATATGTAATATTACTAGACCGCCGCAGTGGCCACTAGATCAGCTTCATTTGAAAAGGGGGATTTTAAGGCAATGGCCCAGATTTATTAAGGAACTTGTACCAGAACTCTGGTGTAAGTTGTTGGTGCAGATCAGTTCAAATAAATTTACTAGTGACTATTTGCATATAAATGAACTGGAGCCAGTGACTTGCTAAAAGTGTCTAGATAGGACGGCATGGGTTTGTTTTCTCCCTGCAAAAGTGTTGGAGCAAAAATAATGGTCCAAAGTGCACCGACTAGGAGCTTAAAAAGGTGAAAGTGATCTATTACACATCACGTGCAATTGTGACAAATTTGATGCATTTTCTGACAGCCTGGCCTACATTTAAGCTGTGTACCTATCAGACACCGTTGGTAAATGTCAGCCAATGCCTTTGATTCAGCTGGTCTTCCTACATTCCAGTTATCTTGCTGGATTCAGCTCTCTAGTATACAGAGAACACAAGATATAATGTTAATGACAGACGACTAACTTATTCACACCTTTGCTCCTGATTTTTGTCATAAGGGAACACCTTTCTAAATAGAGGGCCCTACATGAACGCTAAGTAGGCCTGTACATCCATCTCTCCTTTCATTGCTGCACAAACTAAGGATCAGTAGACTCCAGATTTAGAGATGGATGTGGGTCACATACCTACTAGGCATTTATGGCATATTCTGTAGATATAGCCATAAATGTCCAAATGGGAATACTCCTTAAATATATAGATAGCAAAAAGAAATTACAGAAAAAAAAGAATAGCTTTTATTCTATACCTAGATAGGTGTCTCATTATCGGTTTACATTGCCTGGTGGCTTAGCCTAAATGCAGGCCCTCTCTTTAGAAAAGCGCTGCCTTATGTCACATGCTGCATCATTCTCAGTATTGTGTCCTGTCCTGTGCACTTTTACCTATTTCTTGACATCATTTGACAATGGATTTGTCATTGAACCTGAGAATGCTATTTCACGCTCATTCTTAAAGAAATATCAATTTGTACACAATTCCCACAAGATTCTTGTCCAACTATGCTATTATAAATCACAAGAGGTATGATAATTAGGTATGGTAATTAGGGGTATTCTGACACTCCGTCACATGACTGACAGGCAGCAGGCCTAGACGTTCAGGAAGTCTTCAGGAAGCCTTAACAAAACTTCACTATGTGAAATCCTATACAGATATGTAGGAGTATAGACTGGAAACAAATATACTTTTTCTTAAAGGGGCTGTTACACCAGCTCTGCCCATATGCCCTATTGGGACCTTTAGACATGACAGAGATGTGGCTTTTCACTTTGGACCCCTTCTATAACTCATTCCAAAAAACTGCCATGAATTATATAGGAATCTAAGCCGCCTCACTTCAGTTGGGCATTTTAAATTCCCCCCCATCGTATTTTACTGTCAATGAGCAAACAATGAAACAAATATGAAAAAGGCTACATTTATTATCATCTGTCTTAAATATAAACTGCAGGATACAAATGATATTATAAGACAATATGAATTAAATACAGTCTAATGCTTAGCTGACCATTAGGCCTCAGTCACAATACTCTATACATATCTACAGCGGGCACAAGTTGTTTTTTTTGACTGCAGCAAAGTTTTTAGAGCTGTGATTACTACCTCTCACCAGTAGATGGCAAGTAGAGTCCTCCAAATGACTTCTGTCACTAGTGCGATCAGATATTACATTTAGTGCTTGAGGTAAATGTAGGTATGTGTGTTGTATAGATATATGCAAATACAGACATGCATACGTACTGCACATACACATGTGTGGGCGTATTGTATACTTTTTCTTGATGCTCTCACCAGGGTAGTCCTCAGTGCCGGGAGCGGAGAATGTGTGGCCCCAGTGGGCTGCCCACGTGCTTGTCCCTGAGTGCTGTGCTTCCGGTGGAATCCAGCTGATGATATGTTGCTCTCCCCTGGTTAAGATATTTCCTCAGGAACTCACTTTGTGTTTGCTTTGAACACAGTCACAAGGCACAATGTTATAAATGAACACAAAACCTTCACTACTGGATACAGAAATAGTCGTGCCTGAAATTCCCTACAATTAAAGCTATTTCAGATATACTCACCATATATTCATATATCTGCTCAACACTCAGACGGTGTTAAAGGAGTTGTCTGGAATTAGTAAAAGGGATCTGATTTTTATCAGAAACCACCTCGCAGTGCATCTCACTTATGTCCAATGTATAAGGCATGAACGTTACTATCAGTCCTGCTAACACTGGTGTAACCATAGGGGTGACAGTGGTCATAACTGTAGGGCTGAATCCAAGGGGGCCCAAAGCTTGCCCTTAACACACTAGGGCTAGATAAACTTTTTTGTCTCCTTTCTGATTTCCTTTGATGGCTGGCAGTCTGTGCATTGTAAACTTATTACCCTGCCCTCTGGTAAGAGGAGTAAGAAGATTTATGATACACAGCCTTCCACTGTCAGAAAGGAGAACATTAACCCTTTCATGGCAAAAATACAGCAGTTGGTCAGAAGCATATAGACAAAAATGTATTCTGTAAAAGAAACTGTGGCAAAAAAGAGGGCATGCTTACCATGTGGGGGCACAAATAGGGGATGAGAATGATGGGAAGTTTGTTTGCAAAGACATGTTGTGAACAAGTCTTAATAGTGGTCTGGCTCCAAATTAAAAAAAAAAAGGAAAGGAAAAATGTAAATGTATGGATGGGATGTGGCTGACGGTTTTGAGAGTTGTGCAGGGGGGCTTAAGCAGAGCTTCTGCAGCCAGGCCTATAAGTCTTTAGTAATACCCCTGCCTTCTAACATCACAATAGGGATCTTCACAGCATTGGGGATGTGCTGGGACTTGGAGATAGGTTTGTTCTGATAGTTCTCCACCCTATGGACTTGAAACAGATCATTTAAACATGGAATAAAATTTAATTTTCAGAGGATGGAGGTAGTGTCCTGGCTTTATAAGCATACATTGGACAAAAGCGACAGTGTTCTTGGAAATCAAGTAGATCTTTTTTTTTTTTTAAACTAATCCTGGACATCACCTTAAATTGTTCTGGCCCAACCTGACTATTCTTTATAATAACATTTTCCCATATTGTTCCCATTTTGGCAATAATATACAAACCCAACACAGTAAAAAATATGAATTACCCTTAAATTGGGTAAAAACTAACCACATGTGTACCATGAAGCATGCCCCAGGCTGACCTTTTATTACATTACACAATGGGGACGTATCCAGAGTAGAAGACGCTGCTGCATCTGGAGCAATCGGTACATTCTACCTTTCTCCATTGTTGTTCTCCTGTTCACTGGTAATTCAGGAAAAACAATTTTCCAAGTTATTCAGGTAAATCTTCAGGTGAGCCTTGTCTGTGCTAAGGCTGAGTAGAATTTCTCCTGAGAATTGCAGTAATTTTATGCCGTGTATCAGTCAGAGAAGATGTCCTCTCTTTAGGAGGATGTGGCGACTGTAGCATGGGTAAGCTACTCCCACTACTCTGCCTCAGCTTGTTGAAGTTGGTGGCACTGTTAGACCCATATGTTCCAGATAAGCTCATTACCTTGGTGCCATTACTGGTTGGTAAAGTTAGAGGAGGTTTCTTCTGCGTACCAGTCATGATGTGAGATGATGTTAGCTTGTCTGGAGTAAATGACCTTTGTGATGCGGGAAAGTTTCCACTAAATCTTTTCATTTCAACCAGTTGTTGCTTAGCTTGTGTCAAGGCCTCGGTGAGCTCATAGCGTTCTTCACACTCCATGCGCACTGTTTCCTTAAGGAATTCAATCTAAAAAGACAAACTTATTTACTTTAACACCAATAAAAACTTAAATGGGGTTTCTGTTGGTTACAATTTTAAAAATTAAGTACTTACCTCATTGATCTCCCACTGCCCCCATTCTGATGATTACCAGGCCCTCCTTGTCTCTACTACCTGTTTCTGTCTTGACACATAGGAAGCACCTACTTGTTCAATCACTGACTGACGTAGGTCACCCATTGCCCTGTGACTGGCGGAGAAGGCATTGCCTGTGTGTGACAATGGGATCATAGAGTAAAGACCAAGGGGATCTAGTACACCTCAGAATGGGAGCAGCAGAGGATCAACAAAGTAGGTATTTCTTCTTTTATCTTTTTATGCCATTTTAAATCACTGATACACTGGGCATAATTTAAATAAAAAAATCAGCAAAAATATTTTCAATCTCTATCGTGAAATATTTGATGAGAATTTATATGCAGTCTCTTAAAACAATATTTGCTCAGGAAAAAAAGGTATCAAACAATCATATCACCATACCATGTGACAAGTGCCTTGCAACCAAATTCACCTATACTGTGAGATCAGTCTTTCACATTGTTGCAAAAAAGAGGTCTAACTTGACACTTCTGGGCCCCAATGTTAAATATGTAGGAGGGCACTTACTTGCCATATGCTATCTATAATAGCGACTGCTACCTCTGCCACTCCTACAGCTACACCCCCTGCTGCCAAGGCATTTTAGTTCTTTGTAAATGTATAGGTCCTAATGCATTAACCACTTGTTTCTCCTTCTTCCAGGTAAGGCTTTGAAATAGAGAATCTAAAATGTTCATTTTGCTGTATTTGTCTTTTGCTCCGATCTAGGCTTACTCTTGTATTTTGTACCTGACTTACAGCATTACATTTCAGCACCAGTTTAGAAACAGATGACTGGACATACTCCTTATCAATTTTCTGGAACAGTGCAGAAATCATAGCCCCTTCAATAACTGCAAGTTGTCCAGGTGCTGAGGCAGCAGAACATCCCGCTCCATCGCACTACCATATCATAGATTTACTTTACAACAGACATAATGGGGGCTGTATGACCAAATGCTGCATAATGTTATGTTTCATTGTAGTTGTTACTGGTAAAGATGGTGTCATTATTTAAAAAGTTTATGGGGTCAGGTAATATGGGGAATACAGGGATAACTTTGCTCCTGTAAAAAAAAAAAAAAACCCAAACTGTGTTGTATTTAGTTGAGTTTTCTTGTCTTAGAGATCACAAACTGATCAGTCTGATAAAGTAATTTGCACTAATAATATACAGTTGGATGTGACACTTGCATGTAGGCTGCAAAGTTGCACAGAGAGTCACAGAGTATTACATCTCTGTAGACAACCCAAGTTCTGACTGCTATTCGGTGACTTCTTGTCTGCTTGTAGACAAAAATAGACATGGAGGTAGAGTATGAACTAGAGTATGAAAGCAGGCCATACAGTGCACAGCTGTGCCATATATTACTGTGTGCATAAGGTGATTTACACTATAAGGGCAAATTGTAGAATTTTCCATCTATGGATATTAGTTCAATTGATTTAAATGAGTTTGTTGGTAGGAAACAAATTAATTTCTGGAAGCTCTATTCAGATGAATGGAGCTGTCACAGAAATTTCCATAAGAAACATTTATCACCTAACCACAGAATAGGTTATAAATGTATGAACATTGGGGGTCCAACCATTAGGACCATCACCGATCACAAGAACTGGAGTCTCTGATTCCCCTGTTTGAATGGAATGACAGTATGCATATGTAACCACAGTTCCATTATTTTCTCTGGGACTTGTGCTGTGCTCGATTATCTCTGTCAGACCCACAGCAGTGATCAAGCATCATCACTCCTACTCCTCCATTCACACATGAGACTTGTGACCAGAGTGGATTCCGACATTTGCACCCAACGATCACACATTCATCACCTATAATGCAGATAAGTGATACATATATGTCATGTGAAAACCCCTTTAATAGCTGCACTTTAAATTTCTGTTTTGTTTTATCTGCTGAATGCATACATCTGTCAAATAGATCAGATGCATATTATATCACAGATGCATCAACCTTGGAAACTAAAGGGTCCTTCCAGGACCTACCACAAAGCGTGTGGTTATGAGCAGAGATATGGGCACACTACCTCTTGTGTAGCCTGATCCAGGTGGTGGCTCAGCTCTGCACAGTTTACATTCAGTTCTTTCAGTTTCTCAGCTTTTGTGTGGAACTCTTTTCTCATTTCTTCCAAAACAGATATGTTGTGGTCTTGTTCCCTTTTCAATCGAAGTTCCAGCTCAGATACTATTTTCTTTAGGTTTGCAACCTCGTAATCTTTAGCCTGATCTTTCTCAGTAAGTCTCATTTGAGCTTCCTGTAACTTCTTTTGTAGCATGTTCACCTCGGCATGGAGATCATCACATGCTTTGGATATAAGTGAAGGTATCTGTGAGACATTAGAATAAAATCGAGAGAGAGAGAAATATTAGGAGACAGCTCATTGATGGTTTGTAGAGTGGATATGTAGACGTGCACTTTGCAGTTGACCAAAGTGAAAAATGTGAATGAAGTCATACAGTATCAGCTCCCAGTCCTCGGGTGTATGGATGGGTTAGAATGCTGACCTTGTGTGCCTGCAAACATGAAACTGATTTGGAGGTTACTGCATTTTCTTGTAGTAACATTATTTCCACATATATATCACTGCTGTCCATGTGGAGGTAAAGACCACATAGCACAGAGGGTGTTGGAATTTGGAGGCTACAATCTTCTATTATGGTAGCAATCGATATCTCATGGGGTATGTGCACACAGCAGACACGTTTCTATTTATCTTTTTGTTTACCGACAGCTAGAGATATATTGAACAAGTGATTTAGGATAGTTCTATTAGTCATCTGCCTTCTGTCCATTGTGTAACACTAAACTATGGGGCAGATTTATTGAGACTGGTGTTTCCTATGCCACACTTAATAAAAGGCCCTGACAGACGCAAGGCATACCTGATTTATCAAGAGGCTCCAGCTTACCATTATGAAGTACAAATTGTCCAACACAAAATAAGCCCTCATACAGCTCTATGAATGGAAAAATAAAAAAATAATGGCTTTTGGGAGGTGGGGAGTGAAAAATGAAAGAAGAAATGGCTGTAGCTAGAAGGGGTTAATGATAACATTGGTTTATTACTCTTTTACTGCTACAATATTAATATGAACATCAATCTTATCATTACGTTTTTATTGATTATATTCTAAAGGAAGAAAGTACATTGACTAACATGAGGTAATATAAAACTGATTTAGAATAGAACGTTCTAAGTAATAAATGTGGATATGGGAAAACCTGCAGAGAAAAAACAACATAGTAATGATAATAACAAGACTGATGATTGAGTTCTCAAGTATGAACACGCAAATAGAGAATTGCAGAGCAGTAGGTCATTGGAAGACTATAGAGGCTGATTACAAGAGTAGCCAAAAATAAGGAAGAGATGGCGGAGTAATCACTTAGACCGCGCTACAAATCACACATGTGCCACAATACTACAATTGTGAGATGGATCTATATAAGTAGTATTGTTATCATACATGCGTTCATATCACAAAACAGGATTGTTTTAGGCTGATATCAGGGGGGTTAATTCACATTTACAAGCAGAGAAGCCAGCATTTCCTTTGCTCCTTATCGAACTGACTCAAATGTATCTTAGACTCTTGCAGAGCAAGTTTTCAACAAAACAATGCACCAAAATGGTGTTGAATGGTGTCACATGTTAGGCCCCACTCTTTTCAGAAAGACGAATCAACACGAGATTTTTTTCAATTAGTGAAGAATAAGTAGTTTGAAAAATCACTAAGAATTTACTATTCATTTCCATCATTATGATCCTCATTGCCAGCAGGTTAGAACATTATGTCACCCTTATGTTGGCTCTCGCACTATACAGCAATAGCTATTGTAGAGGTGGTGCATGGCTATGTTGCTGCCAACTGCACACCTTCATTGCCACTGATCTTACCTGCAACCTCCTGACAAATTAATTGACCTTTTTTGAAGGTTTATGGCTGCTGAGGCCTTTATACTCCTTGCTACAGTATAAAGAATACTCCTGGATAAGTCAGCTAAAGCCCTTTTCTCTTTGTATCTAGGTGGGAGAGAGAATTCGAGAGGACTTTTTCTGTGTCTCACTAGAATAAAATGCTTCTTATAACCCACAAGTGTTTTATTTTCCAGAAATTACAGAAGAATAGCCATAATATCCTAACCAGGTGTATAAGACCCCGGTCTAGTTACACTCAAGCTTTCCCTCTCAACCAGATGTATGCAGCGTGGTAGGAACCATGGAAAAAAAATCTGTCGAGTTGCCTCCTCATCCAACCTTTATAGTGTGATGTTTTCCGCTCTAGTCAACTCTGTATATTCCAGAGAGGTTTAAATGACGACTGAGATGTTCCTACTATGCATGTTTCCTGGACCCCTTAAACCTATGAAAAAGAATGTGTAGATTTCAGAGGTTACCATCTCCTCTAACACTAGAAGTCCCAGAGAGGGGTCATTTAACATTTCTACCTTTGGAACCCAGAGATGACCTGAAGGATTTTATCTAACATCCTATAATCACCGTCTTTTGTTCTGTAATTAAGGCCATTACTGTCACACCACAGGAGGTTGTTGTTTTCCATTGAGTTTAGCCATTTAGTGTCTAGTTAGTTCTATTCAGTTTATTGTATTTGATAATATAAAGACTATACATATTGTATTAAGTTTAGTTTTATTTGAGCAAAAAAGCACTGAAACAATTAATCATTTTTTATATATTTTAAATAGAATTAGAAATTTTAGAGCAAGGTACAGCTGTGAGTAATGACCAGAAGCATTTGTCTAAGGCAGGGGTAGGCAACCTTTTTTGTTCGGCGTGCCGATTTTAATAAAAAAATCAAAGATGAGGTACTCGGAGTGCCGGTCAATAATTGTAAGTCTGACGACCCCTAAACTAAAGTCATATACCACAAACCATAACACAGAAGTGCTTCCACCAGATGCTTTAGGACACATGCGTTTACTGCTATTTCCTGGGACACTCCTGTACTTTCTGATTAGAAGCAATGAAAGTCCATGTGCAGCCCCCAATTAGTGGTAAATTTATTGTGTCCAGGAGCCCCGTATGGCGGCATCCTTATGGTGAATACACACTATGTATCTGGATGCAGCTATATTTGGAACTTTTTCATTCAATGTAAAACTGGTGCATTTTTGCACAAAAAAAAACAAAGCCGGAGTTTTCTGTGCAAAAACACATCCTTAATATAGAAAACACACCGTTATACAGAATAATGTCCCATAGTGGTCCCTGCACACGGTATTATGTCCCATAGCGGCCCCTTCAACATGGTATATGTCCCATAGCTGCCTCTGCACACGGCATTTGTCCCATAGCTGCCTCTGCACACAGTATTTGTCCCATAGCAGTCCCTGCACACAGTATTTGTCCCATAGCGGCCCCTGCACACAGCAATATGTCCCATAACGGCCCCTACACACCGTATATGTCCCATAGCAGACCCTGCACACGGTATATGTCCCATAGCGGCCCCTGCACACGGTATTATGCTCTATAGTGGCCCCTGCACACGGTATTATGTCCCATAGCAGCCTCTGCACACGGTATTTGTCCCATAGCGGCCCCTGCACACGGTATTATGTCCCATAGCGGTCCCTGCACACGGTATTATGCTCCATAGTGGCCCCTGCACACGGTATTATGCTCCATAGTGGCCCCTGCACACGGTATTATGCTCCATAGTGGCCCCTGCACACGGTATTATGCTCCATAGTGGCCCCTGCACACGGTATATGTCCCATAGTGGTCCCTGCACACGGTATTATGCTCTATAGTGGCCCCTGCACACGGTATTATGCTTCATAGTGGCCCCTGCACACGGTATATGTCCCATAGTGGTCCCTGCACACGGTATTATGCTCTATAGTGGCCCCTGCACACGGTATTATGCTCCATAGTGGCCCCTGCACACGGTATATGTCCCATAGTGGCCCCTGCACACGGTATATGTCCCATAGTGGCCCCTGCACACGGTATATGTCCCATAGCGGTCCCTGCACACGGTATTATGTCCCATAGTGGCCCCTGCACACAGTATTATGCTCCATAGTGGCCCCTGCACACGGTATATGTCCCATAGTGGTCCCTGCACATGGTATTATGCTCTATAGTGGCCCCCGCACACGGTATTATGCTCCATAGTGGCCCCTGCACACGGTATATGTCCCATAGTGGCCCCTGCACATGGTATATGTCCCATAGTGGCCCCTGCACACGGTATATGTCCCATAGTGGCCCCTGCACACGGTATATGTCCCATAGTGGCCCCTGCACACGGTATATGTCCCATAGTGGCCCCTGCACACGGTATATGTCCCATAGTGGTCCCTGCACACGGTATTATGCTCTATAGTGGCCCCTGCAGGCAGAAGCGCCCGAAGAGTACAGAGCGGCTGCGGAGCGTGGAATAGTGAGTACATTGTTTTTTATGTTTGATCATCTCCCCGGGGGCTCCGCTTATTATACTCGGGGGTCTGAAGAGACCCCACAGTATAATAATAGCAGTTTCGTTTCGGCCGTGTTTGGTCCGATCGAAACTGCTGGGTGAGGAGTCCGCTGCCGTGCCAGGGGAATAAGCCTCGCGTGCCAAGAGTGGCACGCGTGCCATAGGTTGCTGACCCCTGGTCTAAGGCCTCAAGCACACTAGCGAAAAAAAAATTGCGCGAAAATCGCATCGCAATGCGATGCAATTATTTTCTGCGATTTGCCAATGTATTTCAATGGCACCAAGCACACCTGCGATTTTTTTTTCGTGCGATTTTTTTCATAGGTGCGATTTTCCTGCCATTTTTTTTTTTTTTGCGATTTTTTTCGTGCGAAAAAATCCCAGAGGAGTGATCTATATGACCAATGGGACAGATCACAAAAATATCGCAAGTAGCTGTGATTTTTTTTGCGATTTTTTTTTTTTTTTTTTTCTGCACCCATTGACTTGAATCTAAATATACAAAAATGTAAATATACAAAAGAACAACTGTTATTTTTTCTATGCTTTTTATTTTTGTTATGAAAATAATAAAAAAAATACAAGGAATAAAACAATTCCACACATATTTACAATAGGCTGCTGTGGGGGGCTGCGTGTGTGTGTGTGAGTGGCATGTCCTTCTTGTGTGACTAGCATTTCAGCACTCACTCAGCAGTCTGTCTGCACTGCCTGGGTATGTCCCTGGTACATTTGCCACACGTGTATTTGTAGCAGTAAACACATCTCTCAGTTGCACAATTGTTCGTGCATCGATGGTTGACCTGACACTTCGCCCTTTTGCCAGGGCTGGGTGTGGAAGGTTGTTGCCGAAGGAGTTTCTACGTGCGTGCCTTCTTTTCAGTCACATGAGAGCCACCTAACTCTTTTGCAAGCTCAACCAGGAAGTCCACCCGTCTCTCCTGCACCCCAGTGCATGCCTGATAAAGAACATGAGCATTCAGTGCTGCCATGTCAATCATGTTGTAGAACACGGCGAATGGCCATCTCCGTGTTCCTGCATGCAGGCTGTACTCCCGCACCATTTGGTCCATTACATCCACACCGCACTTTGTGTGGTTGTATTGTGTGACCGTGTTTGGCTTCCTTTTGTTGGTATCCTTAGTCTCAACCACGGTGTGCATGCTGCTGAGAATGTAGACGGCCTTCTTTCGTTTGGGTGCATACACTGTCAGTGTGGCACCAGTGGTTGAAAACACCTGAGTGGTGAATTCAGTGCGGTCCATCTGTCTAGCGAATTGAGGAATTTCCCGGCGACTCTTGTTGACTGTGCCGAGGATAGTGGTTTTTCCGGCTAAGCAGTCATTGTGCAAGTGACAATGATGTAAAGAAATTGTTCGTGGTTACAGTTCTGCCCTTGTCCATGAATGATTCCATCAGCCTCATCACTACAGTTTCGGACAGTCTCTCCCCGCTGGGACGACGGGGGTCCTTGCCAAGATATGGGAGGACATTACAGATGTACTTTGATTTCAAGTCACAGACTACTTTGAGAAGCAGTCACATCCCCCACAGCACAAAAGGTGTTAGCAAATATTCCCAGCACAACAATGCAGCTGGGGGGTGGGCAGACACTCAGGAGCAGCTTACATTCTTTTCTTTACACTCTCTTACAAGACCTGAGGTGGATCAACACAATTCCCCCCTGCAGATTCCTCAGACAATGGCCACATTTACAAATGAAAGGAAATGCTAATTGGAGCCATCAGAGTTGTCAGTTTGGACTAAGGGTCATTTGACCCTCTTTCAGGACTTGAAGGGGGAGCTCGAAATTTCTGGGACTTCTAGTGCTAACCAGAGCCCCTTGGGTTGATGAACTCCACAACATGTAAACGGCAGATATGATAGAAGTGGAAAAGCTGTCATACCCTGAAATTTATTCACAATGACTTCCATGGACAACCTTTAGAGCCTTGTTTCATTACCATACCTAGTCATGTGGTCACCTGCCTTCATAATGGATGATTTGTCTCAGATGATGTCTGTATATACTTGGGTTCAAATGTACTTTTCCTTTTCTGTTGTCTTTGAAAACCATGTGTATAAAAATCTGTGAATTTTCAGTTCTTGTATCACACCATGTCTGATGAAGGGAGCTAGTACTCCTGAAAGCTTACTTATAAATATACTCAGTTAGCCTCTAAAAGGTATCGTCTGATTTCTTCACTCTTCCACTACTTTTCTGTTGTGTGCCTTGTTGTTTAAGACACTTGGTCTCACCGTGTGACCTTTAGCTGCTTATATTATGGTTATATTGTTGGTTTTGTTATATGATTTACAAAGAAGACAACTTTTTATGGCAATTTAACATTCTTTCATTGTTTTCATCTAGTCATTTCTCATTCCATACATACTGGTTATTGGATGAATACACCAGACTTTATCGTATTTGTGCTCAATAAACATTTACTCCAAATCTAACAGTATTAGGGTATACCATGAATATATATAATGAGCATACAGATGACTAGCGGACTGAATACTGTAGCTTTTTGTGGAAGCATAGTCATTCAAGGCCAAGCTCTATTGCCAGGAAAGAAGTAAATCAGGAAGCAGAAGAAACAGATTTTTAACACCTTGTCAGACAAGGACAGCTCAAAGACCTATGATTAATGATGACTTTTGGGGAAACATTTTACAAGCTAACCATTTCCTCTCGATGTATACAGAAAATTACAATTATGGGCACTTCTTAGCCTTTTAATCCTCCTATACAAACTGGGCCTGTATTTCCCTCTGGATCAATTCTCAGCCTCCTGAACTCATTTATTTTGTTGTTCAAAGGCCTTGACAAGATTAAAGGTGAATAGTGGCTAGTACTAGTGAATAGTACTGTAAATGAATATATGATGCAGCATAGAAACAGGAAACAGTAGGGATGGATTCACTGGATTATTAGACTATATAGTTATATAAATTTGGATTAAAGACATACAAGCTAAAGCTATAACATCTGAACTTATGGCTGAGGTTACCCATCCGGTTATTATTGTCTGTATTAGTGGCTGTTTTTGGAAAATCTTTGTATGAACGCTGCAGACAAATATTACTAATCTCCTTAATATAATCTAGACATAGAAGTGAGTCACAAAGACTCGACAGCATTTCCTCATCTAAAGACTTCTTTCAAACTCTAAAATAAAAACAGGATTGTCAGGCAGAAAATCAGGAGCAACGGGGTTGCAGAAAATGGCACATTGTAGCTTTATTACAAAAAAGATATAGTGGTTACATAAAAATAACAAGCTTCTCATTTATTGCCACAGATGTAGCGGTGGATCATGACCATTAAGGTCCAATATACCCAACCCTTGTTTCTCCCAACATTTGCCATTGGCGGAAGAATCGGGACATACCCTGGTCCTGCTGAAATTGTCAGATTCAGCCAACATCATCTAATGGCTGAAAAGTTGGCTAACACAATTAACATGGGGTGATAGATTCATTTTGTATACACATTTGTTATCCAGATTTAAAGGGATATAAGCCATGACTTAAGCTACAAACATCAGAGGAATGGACTACAAGATCAACATCATCAGACAGTGGCATATCTGTACGGGTTCCAGTCACAGCTGAAACTGGGAAAATTATCAGTAACTCAGCAAAACATTACATGTGAGCCATGACTGGCCGACATTAAGAAAAGTTACACAGGAAAGGAAGGGGGACAAGCTGAACTTTTGAACAGGAACCCAGGAGACTTTAGCTACACCTCTGGGAACAAAGCAAGCACAAAGAAAACACCAATGTTGTGGCCATTTTCCAGTGGAACTGCATGTAAAGTAACACCTGATGGCTGCAGAAACAATACATATTTGCAAATTTAAAAAAACAGGACAGGGTCTGTTCTGCTCCATTCAAGGAACAGCATGATATGCCAAGAACCCACTTCATCTGGAAAACTTCTAATTTTTTGGTACAAGAAACAAATCTCTCTCATTCCGACACAAATATACTTTTATCTTCCATTTCTCACTATATTTTGACACACTGAGGATGAAGTAGTGAGAGCACAAATTGACTTCACATGTCAAGACCAGTATATCACATGTGTAAAGCAAGGTGGTGGGTCTTTTGTGTCAGAAGGTCAGGAGATGTTTCAGGTCAGTATAAGTTCTGGTTGTAATTCCTCATCATGGGAGACCATAGTTGCATATTCAGTAACCAACCTTGATCACAAAGGATCTGGAGTCAGCTGAGTTAAACTGGCAGCCAAAAGCAAAAACTGAAGGAGAGCATCCATATAACACAGAAAAGAATCCAGGCTTACAATATGGACAGGGATGATGTATCATTATATTTCATGGCTCCTCTGCAGTGAATTGACTCTTCGGTTCAGGACTGGATTCACAATCTGTTTACGTCAGTAGGCAATGTTCTCATTGCAAGTGTGGAGTCTGCATCACCATGTTTCCACTGGAACATATCCATATTTCTATGTGCCTTTTTTATTTTATGTGTCAGATTTGGCTGGCATTTATCATATTTACTATACGTGCTATAATACAATCAAACCCAGAAGCAAAATATTATGCTTGTGTCATGCATACAATATATCCTCTGTATACACTTTCCAACCTTCCTGGATTGTATGACGTCTTCTAAAGAAAGGACTCTGGACTTTTCAGACTCCAATAATTGCAGGTAAATCTCCAGCGCAGTCAGGAGTCTGTTTTGCTGCAGTGGTCAGTCATATGCTATATCTTTGCAACATTCATTTTTTTGGCACAATGCAGCTTCAAGAAAGGTGAAGCAACTTTCCAAATAGTTTTGATTAAATATATCCTACTGTTTGATGTATACAGTCCCTATGCAGACTTATGTGCACCAGTTGAATGCAGCTAACGCCATGGTTGCATACTACAAAAAACCTGTAAGCAATCTGATCCAACATTCACACATTCAACTTCTCCCACTGACCCTCACAAACCTACCCCCGTGCACTGGAAAGCTCTCTTGGTGCAATTCCAAAGTTTTGTATCTTATGTAGGTTTATATTAATGTGTATTAATGTACGGTCTTATGTATAGTTTGGCAATTAATTTTTATTGCAAACACCAGCCACAAAATACAGTGGTGTCAAAAAGTCATACATAAGTGTGACTACTCCTTGTACAAGCCCTAATTGAATGTTTTTTGTGACCCCTTAGAGGTGTTGTCTGGGATCAAAAATATTGATGCAAAATAAATAAAAAATAAATATTTTATAAGCCTCCCCTGATAGTTGCATTAAAATTACGATCCTGCACTTCAGGCTCACCACAAAAAGTTGTGTTCACTACTACTGGGGCTACACAGTTCTATTAAAATCGAGCAGCTGCCTAAAATGTTAGAGATGTATTTGACAAGAAGTTTGCTGATTGTTTCCAATAACAAGCAGCAGAACTATGAATGCAGCTCTGGTTTATATAGACTTTAACCCAGCATCAGATATGTAATGCAACTTTGTATATGTGTTCAATCTATAAATAAAGTGTAAAATGGTGGCCAAAGGACAAAACACCACGTCATTAGTTTGTCCCATAAGAACAACCATAAGAACAACAAACATCTGCACTACATGGCATTGATGGAGGTCAAACTAATATGGATTTCAGGGGGTGCCATGTAAGTCTACATTTCAGTGATACAGGAGAAATATGCAGGATGTGTTTAGCTCATCATCGTGGAGCTACTTTTAGCAAAAGGAGTTGTCCTTCTGGAACAATCCCTTTACAGACACTGTTGAAGAAGCTTACGTCAGTGCGGGTGTAAAAACTCGAATCACACAGGAACTGGACAGCATCAACTTCACATCAGTCTTAGCAGATTAATGAGCTGTAAGCTTCAGCATGTGTTCAGTCGACTCTTCAGCAATCTTCACATCTGAATTTACCTGAGGCCTTCATCTTCCTTGCGCTACACTTATTATTGCTTCCTCTCACTTATATTAGGCAACAAACAGATGTTCAGTCTAACCACACAAGACTAGGCTGAATACATACTATTCCATCACAGTTTTCAGCATTTTAGTTTTACATTATCTAGAACATTTATTTCTCTAACTTTAACAGTTAAAATGGTTCCAGATATTTGTACATTACTGAGGTGACATATTTCTATCATTTTTACACTTTATGGTATGTACAGTACATATGTCATGGGCACGTTTCTTTGCTATTAAACTTAAAAAGTGACACTATTACATGTGACACAAAAAAAAATGTGACAATATCACGACCGCTTAACACCATTAACATCATGCAGTGCAATATTAGGCCAAATGATACATTATAACTCTCTAGATCTGTATATATATATATCCCCATGAGAACGAGAAAGGACACACCATCTTTGAATTCCATGGTTTTATGTATCAAGATATTACTTAGCAAAAAGGCTACGATTCAGAAGCAGTGTGTGAAAAAGTAAGCACACCCTAATTAATTCCATAGCAATAAGAGGTTAAGTAGTAGCTAGGTGCTGCTAATCCAATGCTACTGATTAACTGATCATCAGCAAGTGTGACCTGCTCTGTAAAAGCAGACGTTTTGGCAGTTTGCTTGTCTGGAACATTCAGACTGTGTTAACACAATACCAAGGAGGAAAGACATTAGCAATGATCTTAGAAAAGCAATTACTGTTGCCCATCAATCCTGGAAGGGTTTTAAGGCCATTTCTAAACAATTCCACCATAGTGCAGTAATAAAGATTATTGACAAGTAGAAAACATTCAAGATAGCTGGCAATCTTCCCAGGAATGGACTTCAAGGTCAGACAATGCTCAGAGAAATAACAAAAACCCAAGAGCTACATCTAAGACTCTACAGGTCTCAGTTAGTATGTTAAATTTTCAAGTTCATGACAGTTCAATTAGAATACGAATGAACAAGTATGATTTGTATGGATTGGTTGCCATGAGAAAGCCTCTTCTTTCTTAAAAGAACATAGCAGCATGGCTTAAGTTTGCAAAGTTGTGTTTGAGCAAAACATAAGACTTATGGAACACTGCCCTTTGGAAAGACAAGACCAAAGTGAAAATGTCTGGCCAGAATGCATAGCAGCATGTCTGGCAAGATCCAAACGCAGTAGCACAAATCCCTCATACCAAATGAGAAGCACAGAGGTGAAGGAGTGATGATTTGCAGTCATTCAGGTATTGAGTTGAGTTAAATCTGAGGCCATCTATTCAATAGCTAAAGCTGAGCCAAAACTGAGTCATGCAACAGGACACTGATCCCAAGCACAGCAGCAAATCTCTAAAAGAGTGACTGAAAAGGAAAATAATCGAGATACAGTATTGTAATAGCCCAGTCCACGTACAGACCATAACCTAATTGAAATGCTGTGGTGGGACCTTAAGAGACCTGTCTAAAACAACTGAACATAAACAAATGCCCTCAGGCCTGAATGAACTGGAGCAACATTGTAAAGAAGACTGGGCCAGAACAATGTGGGAGACTGATAAAGTCATACAGAAAACCATTACTTCAAGTCATTGCTACTAAAGGTGGTTCTACAATATATTGATTCATAGGGTGTACTTAATTTTTCACACATGGCTTCTCCATTTTGGCTTCATTTTTGTTCAATAGATAATGAAATGGTAGAATCTGTTACATGTTGTTCATTGGAGGTTGTATGTACCTCATTTTATACCATCTTAGGATCAGATGTCCTTTTTCTCACGACTCTATGTAAAATTGATTTTATCCCATTAACTGGAATGGTAGCCCAGATACAGAAATCATATGGACACTGTACTGTATATCATTGCTGGGTTCCCCTGACCTCCACCATTTGTCTTACCTTTCCTTCTAATGCCTCGTTCTTGTTTTGAAAATTCTTTATCATTTCCTCATATTTTTGTCTCTCAATCTCCAGCTCTATGTTTGCTTCTTCACTAAGCTGTTTCTTAGTTTCCTCAAGTTTTAGTAAATATTTTTGGTGTTGATTTTCCAATTCATTCTGCATCTTCAAAGAGAAAGACAAAAAACTGTAACATATGTTGACATGGCACAAACCAGCATTAAACTATGCCTTTCAATTTTTCATGGCACAGTTTATCTAAGTCACCAGATCTCATGTTCACTACAGTTCCATATTATATTATAGTCCAGATCTGCATTCACACACCCCTAACAGCTAAGAAGAGCTCCTATAATATAACTCTGTAGTTCACTGCAATTTAGGAAGCTAGTGAAAAGCCTGGCTACTATACAGTGCTGGGTGTAAAGAATCATCCTTGAATGCAAATCACTAGATGTAATTCAAGTACAAAAGCAGCAAGGATGACTGGAGTATGTTAGAGCAGAAAATAGACAGGAATAGGACCTGTCTTGAGTTTTGCTCTCAGGCTCACGTCCCAGTACACAAACCTGTGATAGTGCAAAGTCGTGTACAGGTGCATCTCAATAAATTAGAATATCTCTGAAGCGTTCATTCATTTCATTAATACAATTCATAATCAGCTTCTTCCATGATTGTGTGTCCCACTGAACCAGACTGAGGGACCATTTAAAGGCTTAGGAAACCTTGGCAGGTGACACACTGAATTTACAATACTGAACTTTTTTACAATATTCTAATTTTCTTAGATTTGGGTTTTTTATTACCTGTAATCCATAATCAACATTTACAGAAATAAAACACTTGAAATAGAACACTCTGTATGTAAAGAATCTAGAAAATATAGGAGGTCACTTTTTTAATTTAATTACTGAAAGAAAGAAACGTTTCAAAGATATTCTCTTTTATTGAGATGCACTTGTACATAACTACCACATTGACAAGGCTCATGTTCATGTGCTTGGAGCCAAAGGCTGGGGCCCCACATTGCGAAAACACATAGTTTTGGCCGTGGCGGAAATGTCATGGTAAAAAATTCTGCATTTTACCTTGCCAGCAAAGTAGATGGGATTCTGGAAAACCCCATCCGCACATTGCAAAAAAAAATATCCGCAGCAGAAACGCTGTGATTTCAAAAACACTTGTGAATTTGCAGCATGTCAGTTATACCTGTACGGAAACGCTGGTGTTTTCCGTATAGGTATAATAGGAGCAGAGAGTCCACAGAGGAAAACTCTGCAAAAAAAAACGCAATAAGTTTCCGCCGTTGTCTTTTCCGCAGCATTTTTTGGCAGCAATTCGCTTCTTGGGGCTTTAACCTATGAGTGGTTTTTGTATAATTTACTTGCCAAGTTAAGCACTCAAGAAAGGACAATCTAAAGTAAATTTGATGTGTGTGGCAGAAGGTAGAATTCCTTCAATTCCATAATACAGAACCATAAGCTGTTTGTATGCTGCCATATGGTGCACCCACTGTAAGTGCTGGAACATGCACAATTTTTTTTTCTTATGGATTGTACATAAATCTGTGAGAAAGAACCTCCATATGAAACTGGTGGCACAAGGAGGTGAGCTGAGCCTATACAGTTCTGTGGGATCTGTACAACAAAGATCCATAATATGGCAATGTGCATGATATGCAATCCAGAAAAAAATTGAAGTGAGGAAAAAGCCAGTGTTGCCATCAAGGCAAATGATGGAAAGCTATAAGTTTACGAAAGAACTAAATAATAACTGGTTGTCTGGTATTGCAATCGCTGTCTCTAAAATATTCTAGGAATATTTTATATTTGAACAATATTGCATAACCCAGAGTGAACATGGCTTACTGGTATTACCCTGCTTTTACACAACAACATATGTGTAATACACAAACTTCAACATTATATTTATAAACTTTCCTTCTTCATTTTAACACAATTTGAAGCTGAATGTGCAGTGTCATGCAGTGAATCTTCTTTTGGCAGAAAAAAAAAAGAGGAAAAACAAGTATGTTTAGAAAGCTGAACAAACATTGTGTTTTTCTCGTGATAACAGACAAGGCAGGGATAATGCGTCTCAAACATTAATAATGTACAAAATGTAGTTTGCATTATTAATACCATAGTAGGGATGTGTTCTCAATATTATGAGTGAGAAAAGTTGGCTAGTTGCTCAAATATACAACGATCAGTCATAGCATTAAAACCGCTGAAAGCTGAAGTGGATAACCTTGGTTATCTTGTGACAACTGCACCTATCAAATGGTGGGATATATTAGGTAGAAAGTGAACAGTCAGTTCTTGCAGGTCATGTGTTGGAAGCAGGAGAAAGGGGCAAGTGTAAGAATCTAAGAGACCTTGAGTCTTTGAGTTTGTAATGGACGCTGAGTCCAAGCATCTTCAAAAGGTCAGTTCTTATGGAGTGTTCCTGGTATGTGTAATGCTCTGGGCAAGATTCTTCTGGAAAAAGTAGGGTTGCGGCATTCATGTGGATGTTACTTTGACATATGCCACATCCCTAAATAACGTTGCATGCAAAGTGCACATCTTCATGGCCACTTTCAACAAAATACTGATCCTGGCACACTGTAGACATAGTTCAACATGGAATTATGACAAAGAGTTTATGATGTTAGCCCCGATTTTCCCCAGATGGTCATCCAATCAATCTGTAGGCTATATAAGATAGACAGTTCTGACCCATGCCACCTTAGATAACCCTCAGAAATCTTGTGGAGTTCAAGCTGTAGCAGAGCAGAACCGTTTTGGCAGCACAGGGATGGCCTACACAATATTAGCAAGGTGGTTTTAACATTATTGCTGATCAGTGACTATATGGAAACTTGGGTGGTCTTATATTATTGTTAGCTCTACGAACCTCTTAGAGCCTAGTAAGCATATTAGGTGCTGAAACTACCAATGCTGATTGCAGGTGAGGGCTAGAGAAAAAATTATAACTATAGCAGAATCGGCAGAACGGCACCTATTGAAGATGCAAAGAGTTGGAGTTGGTGGATGAAGTGAAAGGTCTTCTTTAGGCTGAAGCCCCACAATGCAAAAAAAGCATACCTGCAAAGTGGTTGGGATTCTGCCTAATCCCATTCACACATTGTAAAAAAAATCTGCAGCAGAAAATCTGTGTTTTCAAAAACGACTGCGTTTTTGAAAATCACAGCATGTCAATTATACCTGCTCTTTTCCGTATAGGTATAATAGAGGACAGTGGCATAACTAAAGTCTTGTGGGCCCCGATGCAAACTTTTTTTCGGGGCCCCTTACCCCCTCCCTATAGCAAATTCTTGATAGTGACGGTTACGGGTGCTGCAGCGATATCTCAGATACTTGAAAGGGATACAGCTGTAGTACCCACAACTGCAGTTATCAATAATACGGTGAGTGAGCAGCAAAGCGCCCAGCACATAAACAATACTGGGAGAGTATAATATGCTCCACAGTGGCCCCCACACGGTATTATATGTTTCACAGTGGCCCCCACACAGTATTATATGCTCCACAGTGGCCCCACACAGTATTATATGCTCCACAGTGGCCCCACACAGTATTATATGCCCCACAGGAACCCCCACACAGTATTATATGCTCCACAGTGGCCCCCACAGTATTATATCCTTCACAGTGGCCCCCACACAGTATTATATGATCCACACTGGCTCCCACACAGTATTATATGCTCTGCAGTCACCCCACACAGTATTATATGCTCTGCAGTGGCCCCTACACAGCATTATATGCTCCACAGTGGCCCCCACACAGTATTATATGCTCCACAGTGGCCCCCACACGGTATTATATGTTCCACAGTGGCCCCCACACAGTATTATTTGCTCCACAGTGGCCCCACACAGTATTATATGCTCCGCATGTTGCCCCACACAGTATTATATGCTCCACAGGGGACCCTACACAGTATTATATGCTCCACAGTGGCCCCCACAGTATTATATTCTTCACAGTGGCCCCCACACAGTATTATATGATGCACAGTGGCCCTCACACAGTATTATATGCTCCAGTGCTATTATTATACTCTGGGATCTCCTCAGTAGTAGGAGGGGCCCAAGGGAAGTGATTAAAAATAACAAACACTTATACTCACCTTGCCTCACCTCTCCCGGGCATCCTCGTTCCGTCCTGCTGTCTGCGGCATCTTCTTTGGTCCTCTTCTGCCTGACGACTTAGGTCACGTGCCCCAGACATCACTGCTGGGGCCTGTGATAGAGTCTCAGCAGTCACGTGGGGCGTGATGAAGTCATTACAGTCCCAGCAGTGACGTCGGGGGCACGTGACTTCAGTCACCGGCAGGTGGAGCCCCGGAAAGGATGATGTGAAGAGAGGTGAGTATAAGTATTTTTTTTATTTTTAGTCACCTCCCCTGGGCTGGCATCAATTGGAAATTGGGCCCAACGATAGCGGACCCCTTTCCATTAACAATATGTATAGCGGTTGGGGAACCAGGTTTTCCCTGACCACTATCATGGAGGCCGTGGCCCTGGTCATTTCCATCTGGCTGCAGGCCCCGTACCCCTCCAGACACCCCTTACGACCGTGATCGTTATGCCACTGATAAGGGAAGAAAATCCGCAATGAAAAACGCTGTAGAAAAAAAAATGCGTTATTAGCAGCGTTTTGCTACGTGGGGTTTACATGGCACTTTTTTTACTGATGAACGGCATGCAGTATTTAATTGCAGTAATGAGTAGCAGATGTTACTATACATCTCACATCTATGCTAACAGCCATTAAACTGAAAACCTCTGACTTACTGGCATAGGAGAAATATGCTGCTTATAACTGAAATTAAAAACTACACGCTGTCCTCAATAAAAATGATGGTATAAACGCGGATTAACACATTTTCCGTATGTTTCCTTGCTCCCTACACGCAAAAATATTTTATTAAGAAAAACGATACAAAAAAAACCAAAACAACTCCAATGCAATTAGCAATAAAACTTGTCATGTGGCAGTGAGCATAAGACAGGAGGTTGTGTGATTTCTGATAAGGGACCAAACAGTCATTGTCCTCTAGGGCAAGTGACTGCAAACAATTGAGCCTGGAATTACTTTGAGCAATGAGCAATGAAGGACATCACTAATTCTTTGTCCGGTAATTTGTGTTCTAACATGAAGTATTCCCAAATGCAAACAACAAGTGTACCAGGTGCAGCAACCATTGTACAGCCGAGCTGGGGAGAGACAAAGACAGATTATCTACAGTGCCAAACTATAATGGCCAATTATTTATACCAACTACAGATAAGGTTATGATTTCTTGGTAAACCTTAGCATCAACATTGAAGATTCTATGCTTGTAAATTAGGAAATTAATATTAGGAGTTGAAGTGATCAGACAGTAGAACAATGAAGTGGCAGGATGACCTATTATGGCCCTTGTAGCTTGCACAAAGTTGTTATGTAGCCATGTATAGATTTCTACAGCTCCCCATACACATAATGGTTTAATGGTGCAGAATATGACCAATCAATTGTCCATGGGCATCGTACATACATGTATGATCGTATGTACTGTATCTCTCCAGCAACATGACAGATCATCATTGCAGACCAAACACTTATTAAAAAAACAGTACTGTATGCTATGCAGTACAGTACAATACACAGGGGAATTCAGCAGTGTTATATACTCTGTAAAATCTCTAGGGCAAAAGCCACCCAATAATCAGGTGGTTTTTGCTGGAAAATTCTCTTGCCCCCAGCTTTTTATCTTTGCATTGCAATAACTGACATGCCGCAGGTTGACTCACAGATAAAGTCACTTTGTGCTGGAGGTTTTTTACACAGCATGTGGATGAGATTTACACATCCAGTCTGAGGATGATATACGTAGGGTGTCGATGACATTTACACATACAGGTTTTGATGGATGTAAAGATTGGACACCAAAGAATGAATGTTACATTTTTACTTTTCCTTCTTTTTGGTTCAACGCCTAGGTTTGTCTCAAAAAAGCCAACAAAACGCAGTTTTTAAGCCAAAACCTTGAGTAAATTAAAAATAAAAAGTACCATCTATCCTTTATAGGTCCTCACTCTTTATGATCTAGATCTAGTATTGCTTCAAAAACTGCATAAAAAAATCCTCAACATGTGTCCATTCCCTTAAACGCATCACCAGATTTGGGGCTAGAACTGAGTTTTCAGTATAAGGTCCAACTTTAAAAGAAGAGGCTAAGACTCTATTCAGACGACTGATGGACAAAACTGCCATGAAAAAGGATCACGCTGCATCTACGGGTCACCCATTTTCACAGATCCCTTGAAGATCTGAGGGTTCTATGAAAATAGGCAAACATTGGTCATGTGAATAGCCCTATTCACATTCACGTGTTGATTTTAATGCATCCATCTGATGGCCTGAAATCCTCCCCCCCCCCAAAAAAAAAAAACAGCAGTCACATGGCTGTGAACAACGCTCATGTGAATAGAGCTTAAAGCTACATTAAAAATGCATGTTTTCCAACAGTGTTAGAGTCAGTTACTTATATTTTATCAGTTGTCTGGCTTTCTGTCAGTTTTTAATGTCCGATTTGCATCAGTTTTTAATGATCACTGAAAAAAAGATGAACATTAGTATTTTTTTTGACCCAATCCATTTCTAATGTCAGTGAAACTGATACATCACCCAAAAACGGATGTTAAAAACTGTTAAAGCCCTTAGGCTTGTAGTGAGTCCATCGTGTGAATGTACCCACTCCATCCTATTGTTCTAAAAAGGGGATATATTAGGCAGAAAGTGAATAGTCAGTGTTGGAGAAAAGGGAAAGTGTAAGAATCTGAGAGAATTTGATAAGGGCCAGTATGGAATGGCCATTGGGTCTGAGCATCTCCAAAAGGGCAGCTCTTATGGAGTGTATGAATAGTTAAGTAGTCCAAAGAAGCTGACCGAGGCACCATTTTACTGGAGGCGCGTGGGTGTCGCCATTTTGCCGGGGATCGTCGGCACCCGGAGCAAGTTCCGGGACCGGCGTCCCATTACTATGACAGTCGGGAGCCTTGTGAAGGCTCCCAGGCCTGTCTTTCATTAGTTTCTATTGCAGACTACTCTATGTAGCCTGCAATAGAAGAGCTGTTTTTTCGCAATGCATTGCAAAAAAAAATAAATTAAAAAAAAGTAAAAAAAAAAAAATATAAAAAAAAAAATAAAAAATATTAAAAGTTCAAATCACCCCCTTTCCCTAGAACACATATAAAAGTAGTTAAATACTGTGAAACACATACATATTAGGTGTCCGAAAACGCCTGGTCTACAAATCTATAAAAATATTTTTCCCATACGGTAAATGCCATAGCACGAAAAAAAAAATCAAAAGTGCCAAACCGCCGTTTTTTCACTGTTTTGCCTCTGATAAAAATTTGAATAAAAAGTGATCAAAGCAATATCAATTCCCCAAAATGGTATAACTAAAAAGTACACCTGGTCCCGCAAAAAAAGATGCCCTATGCATCCCCGTACACGGAAGTATAAAAAAGTTACGGGTGTCAGAATATGGCGACTTTTAGAAAAATAAATTTTTGGCACAGTTTTGGATTTCTGTTAAGGGGTTAAAATGTAAATAAAACTATATACATTTAGTATACCAGGAATTGTACCGAAACACAGAATACAGGTGACATGTCATTTTGGCTGCACAGTGAATGCCGTGAAAACGAAGCCCATAAGAAAATCGCACAAATGCACTTTTTCTTCAAATCCACCCCATTCTGAATTTTTTTCCAGCTTCCCAGTACATTGCACAGAATAATAAATGGTAGCAACATGAAGAAAAATTTGTCCCGCAACATTAAGACCTCATATGACTCTGAGAGCAGTAAAATTAAAGATTTTATGGGGTTTAGAAGGGGGGGGGGGAGGAGTCAAAATGAAAAACGAAAATCGAAAAATTCCTCCGGCGGAAAGGGGTTAAATCCCTGCTTGACTCAACAAGCTAATGAGAAAAAAATATTAAAGCTTGCACTAGATTCCCCTCCTTGAGTCAAAGGAACATAACCTTTGCATTGGCTGTGCTAGATATCACTGACATTATGGAAATATGAACTTTACAATGGCCTCTTCCTTGTATATTTGACCTGTTCCGCTCTCTTGCCATGCAAATGCTAAAGTATGTTTATCTATCAGAGAAGGGATAATGGTGATGCCCTAGAAACTTCTAGTATTAAGAATATCAGTTAAGCAGGGCAGGCTGGGATGACTAGTGTAGAGCTTTTCTGCAGTAGTCTATACTATAGCACTCATACCCCAGTAATAGAGGGCAGGACAGCCTGAGATATGACTAATGTAGAGCTCTTCTGCAGTTGTCTATACCGTAACGCTCATACCCCTGGTAACAGAGGGCAATGCAGCCTGAGATATGACAAGTATAGAGCTCTTCTGCAGTTGTCCCTGCCTCATACTCCTGTAATAGAGGGCAGGGCAGCCTGAGATATGACTAGTGTAGAGCTCTTCTACAGTAGTCCCTGCCCTCATACTCCTGTAATAGAGGGCAGGGCAGCCTGAGATATGACTAGTGTAGAGCTCTTCTGCAGTTGTCTATACCATAACACTGATATACACATAATAGAGGTCAGGGCAGCCTGAGATATGACAAGTATAGAGCTCTTCTGCAGTTGTCCCTGCCTCATACTCCTGTAATAGAGGGCAGGGCAGCCTGAGATATGACTAGTGTAGAGCTGTTCTGCAGTTGTCTATACCATAACACTGATATACACATAATAGAGGTCAGGGCAGCCTGAAATATGACTAGTGTAGAGCTCTTCTACAGTAGTCCCTGCCCTCATACTCCTGTAATAGAGGGCAGGGCAGCCTGAGATATGACTAGTGTAGAGCTCTTCTGCAGTTGTCTATACCATAACACTGATACACATATAATAGAGGTCAGGGCAGCCTGAGATATGACTAGTGTAGCACTCTTCTGCAGTAGTCTATACCATAGTACTCATGGCCCTGTAAGAGAGGGTAGGGAAGCCTGAGATATGACCAGTGTAGCGCTCTTCAGCAGTAGTCTATCCGATAGCACTTATACCCATGTAAGAGAGGGCAGGGAAGCCTGAGATACTGCTCTTCTGCAGTAGTCTATTAGTATCTAGTATATCATAGCACTCATACACCTGTAAGAGAGGGCTGTTACCTTTGTTTCCCAGCTGTCCTCACTCAGGATCCTTTGTTTCAGAGCTTCCTGTAGCTCTTCAATTCTGTTCTGATAGGAAACAATCTGTACTTCTCTGAAAGACACAGTCAGTTGAAAGCAACATATTATGTGGCGGCAATTCATCTAATGTTACTAAGTTCTAAAAGAGATTTATAGTACAGGAGTGAGTCTGTAGAAAACCACCAGATCTGCTGAAAACCACACAGTGGCTACAATAAAAAGGAACAATGACATTATTTTGGGCAGTGATACCAATTTCAGCAAGGATAACCTCGCCCTAACCTCCATTTCCTAAATTACCATAAAATTGATACATTCCCAAATTAAAATAAATTAGAAATCTTCACATACACGAAAGGATTAGAGTACATAATAATGTGTCTGCTTTTACACTTAACCTTAAAGGACTATTCCCACATTAGACATTTATGGTATATCCACAGGGAAGATGATTGTTTCTTTGTCAGTCTAGCTATGAAATGATCAGCTAAGGCTAGTCTTTGTTGGAGACTCCGCCACAAAAAACACGAAAAATCGGTGGAGAGAAATGTCCTGCAGGGAGGACTTTTCTCTCTGCCGGTTTCAGTATAAAAAGGGCAGACACCCGGCAGACCCCATTATAGTCTACGGGGTCTGCGGGTGTCGGTGGGTAACCGCTGTTTTAGCAGTCCGGCTCTCCGTCGGGATTCGAATAACAAACACCCGTGTGCAGATGTGAACCTACCCTTAGTAAAGTCAGGCTGTCTGGTTGCTAGGGAAACACTCCTTATTGACCATCGACTTTTCAATGGGTCAGGCAACATGTCTTAGTACAGTTACTGAGCTCACAGCAGAGCAGGAGGTAAGGTGACCATATTTATAAGATAGAAGTAGGCTGCTGGTTGAACAATTGTCTGGTGAACAGTTGTTATGCCAACAATACCATATATATTTTCATCCATTACATTTGCTTAAACTGGCCACATTCATTGACACAGTGTGAAGGATGGGCAATACTTTTTGGGAAGGTTCAGAGAACTTTTTTCACAGAAGGGTCATTTGTGCATGACACTCAGGGTGGGTTCACACCTGCGCTTCAGTCCGTCCGTTGCCAATCCGAGTAAAAATCTCGGGGAACGGGATTGGCATCGGATAGTGACAGGTTAGCAACGCATTGTTTAAAAACCCATTCATTTGAATGGGTTTTTAAAGCAATGCGCGGGTGTGTGCTTACACCCTCTGCGCTGCGAAGCCGTTTTTTTCGTCGGACACGAAGTCCTGCATGTCCGACTTTGTTTCCGACGAAAAAAAAAGGATTTTAACCAATGCGTCGCTAACCTGTCGCTATCCGATGCCAATCCCGTTCCCCGAGATTTTCACTCGGATTGGCAATGGACGGACTGAAGCGCAGGTGTGAACCCACCCTAAGTTCACACTAGTTTTGGCCTCTCCGGGGGGCCCAAACAGCGGAGAGGCGGACCACTAAAACAGTGGCAACACAGTTACATGGATTATAATGGGATCCATCGGGTGTCCGTTGTTCTAAAACTGAAACCAGTTTAGGAAAAAGTCCTCCGTGCAGGCAAACTTAAAAAAACTCGGTCAGCTTCTATCCAGACAAAGGTTTCTTAATGAGAAGTTAAAACATTTTTTGCTGATAAATTTCACCCATTGGATGATCAATTTGACCATTTTGCTAAACTTTAGACTAATATGTACTTCATCTAATGTAACAACCTTTTAAGTGAGGCCACATGTTGCAGATTTTGCTGCAGTTTTTTTTTAAGCTAAGGCCAGGAGTGTAATGAACAGAGGGGAGAAGTATAAGAGCTTCCTTTATAATTCCCATTCCTTTTGAAGCCACTTCTGGCTTTGGTTAAAAAACTGTAGCAAAATCTGCCAAAAAAAAACACAGATTTTCTGCAATGTGTGGCCCCAGCCTAATGGTGACAGGATGGAGAATAACTGCTGAACTGGTTGAGATCCGACCACTGGGACTCCACTGATCACAAGAACGAGAGACCCAAACCCCCTGGAGTAAAAGCTACACATGTGCACTGCATTGCGGAAATGCAGTGTTTTTTAGTACCAGCAAAGTGAATGAGATATCATTAATCTCATCAACACATTGAAAAAAAAGCTGTACAAAAGCTGCATTTAAAATAAAGATGCAGGAAAAACTGAATTAAAAAAACTGCTGAATAAAGTCAATACATTTTGACTGCATTTTTTTGTGCTGATTTTTTTTAAGCTCTATTTCACTACATAAGATCTTAGCCATATGACTAAAGGCTAGGTCATCAGCATCTGATTTGTGTGGCCTGATAGCCAGACCCCGCACAGATCAGCTGTTCTGATTAGGAGTGAAGAATTAGGAGTGAAGTTGTAGTTCCCAGGCACCACTGCTATACAGTGGACAAGGCTACAGCTCCGCTCCTTGAATAGGAAAAGAATGCTTCCACTTCTCATCCTTTGCAGTATCTTCCAGATGTTGGCCACCTGCAGATCAGATACCTATAACCTATTCTGTGGACAGGTCATCAATATGAAACATGAATTTGGGGCCAGAAAACCCTACTAAATGAGAGCAAAGAAGTAGCAAGCACCTTTTGCAGGACTTCATACTTTATCTATCTCCATTGGCAGCAATGACTTCTGTGAGGAGAATGACTGGCCTGCATTGGCAAATGTGGGTTCCAGGATATGGATATACCATAAATGTATAGGATAAAAAATACCCCTTAAACATATGTTTGGAAAGTGGGGATGAAATAATATGAAATTCCGAAACTGTCTAAAAAAATCAACCCAGTGGAATTCCTATAAATATGAAGCATACTTGACATAAGTATGTAAATCACTAGTCATCAGGATATACAGCCAGTCATTGCTGACATGTCCCAGGAAATCAGATTGCCAGCCTCTGGCTTCGACTTACACTGGTCTCACCAGTACTGTATTTTGTAATTAGAAATTCCCTTTAAGTACAGTAGGTACTAGGATAGATATCAGAGTATACAAGTGTAATCTATGACGCCGTGTCTTGGCACGGTGCTAGAAATGACCTTATATTATAGCAGCATGCACCTTTCCTGTTTCATATTAACTACTTCTTCTTCGGATTGCTTTAAAATTTCTTTCATTGTTTCCAGTTCATTTTCCAAATGGTGCATTCTCTTTCTGTAATGTTCTTCTGTCCTTCTCGTTTCTGTGATCTCTTCCTGTAACTGCTTACACTTCTGTTGAGAATCTGTCACTACTTCATTGTTCTCTCTTAGATCCTTTGTGAGCCTAAAAGATTAAAGAAAAATGGAGAGAAAATTAAAGGAATGACATAAATACATGTCACCTGCAATCACTAGCCATTTTATTCTATCAGATGAGTATTTATTGTAACTCCCTACTAATCTGTCTTCCCCTCTACAATCTATTCTGCAGCGGCCAGGCTCATCTATCACTCTAAATGTTACACTGATGCCTCCAGTCTGTGCCAAGCACTGCACTGGTTTCCTGTCCACTATAGAATATAATATAAACGTATCACCCCATCTACAAAACAAGGTGCGGCACCTTCCCTACATTACCTCCCTCTTCTCTGTCATACCACTCTACACATGCTTGCTGTTCTGCCAATGACTTAAGACTAACATCCTCTACAATCACAACTTCCAACTCCTGTATCCAAAACTTCTCTTGAGTTGCACCACTTCTCTGGAATGCTCTACCCCAGAAAATCAGATTAACTCCCAATTTCTACAGTTCATGTGCATCCAAAAACACATCTCTTCAGACAGGGCTATCCCATTTCCTAATCTAAACACTTTTGCACCTACTCTCCCAAAAATAACCCTTCACTGTATAAGCACTTCTATCTCTTGTGCCCCCTTTCCTATCCCATAGATTGTAAGCACTTTTCAGCAAGTACCTCACTTCTACTGTGTGAATTTATTATTCTGTAATGTCTCATTTTGTCTGTACATGAACCCTATGATTTGTAGAGTGCTACCAAATAGCAATAAATAGAAATAAAAATGTATTATTATATTATTTATACGGCCATGATGACACCGAAATTCTGGAATGGGAACATTCTATCAATATACAATATGCCAATATTTATTACTACTGCAAGATAAAGGTTTGAGTGGTCAATGAAACAACTTTTAACAAAATTATTACAATCTTGTAGAATTAATAAGAGCCCGAGTTGCAAAAAGGGTCAAAAGCAAACCTGTATATACAGATCCATCCAGGGTTATAATAATTTAGACACTGTTCACATATGCAGCAGCTTCAGGTTTTGATTCGCTCTTTTGACTAATCACTTTTTGGCTCATGCTAACAGATACAAACTGAGGCCTTCCGTTTGCATTCATCATACGATTCAAGGGTGAAAAAACTGAAAGTGCTTTTCATCAGGTGTCCATTCTTTTGCAAAAAAGCAAAGCACGTAAGCTGCAGTTTTCTTTCAGGCAGAAAACTGACAAGATAGAAACAGAAAGCTTCAATTTGCATCAGTCAACAAACTGATATGTTAAAAAAACGGATCAGTCAAAACTTGAAGCTTATTAAAAATGTGAAGAGCCTAAGGCCAGTCATACACTTTAGACATCAAATGAATAGATTTCAGCCGAAACAGTTACTTGGCCAAAAACTATTGAAAGTGTATGGCCACCTTAAAGGGAGTCTGTCACTATGGTGAACCATGTTAAACCAGCAACAATTATATCGGTCACACTCACCTGAATGTAAAACTTTTCTCCCCATGAAAATTCATGCCTCCGTTGCCAAGATATTCATTTATTTCAAAATATGCAAATGAGAAATCTGGAACACCATGAGGACTGTTGCTCCAAACTGCGACACCTCACACTGCTCAGGAACGCCCTCCTTCCCCCCTCCCTCCTTTGAGTGATAGGGCTAGGGAGCTAAGTTGAAATCTCGCCTGACCCCTCACTCAATGAAGGGAAGGGGGAAGAAGGGTGTATTAGAGCAGTGTGGGACATGGCAGTTCGGAGCAATGGAGCTGTCCTCATTGCTCCAGATTGCTCATTTGCATATTCTGAAATAAACAAATATCTCAGTAATGGGGAGACAACTTTCATGGGGAAAAAAGCATTACATTCAGCTGAGTATGATCTGTGTTACTGGTTTAACATGCTTCACCCTGTTGACAAACTCCCTTTAAGGGGGTTATCCACTTTACCTTTATTTTAGCAAATGTCCTCAGAATATAATTTTGAGCAACTCACTAAGAAATGAACTCCTCACAACAGGTTTCTAGTTTGCACAGCTCAGATTTCAACATATGAATTAGATATTTAGCACGCCTATGTAATATAAAATGTGATGGATCATGGAACTATTTCTTCAGTCAGTCAGAGCTGTAATATAGCCAAGAACCTTTTAACTGAATATTTCTGTATATATGACTTTTCATATTGATTTGGCTGGTACTCAGGTTTTAAGCCTTCCTTATTTCTAACGTTACGGGGTTTTTCAAACTAAGTAACTGCTTATCTATCTTTAGGATAGGTCATCAATTAAAGATCAGTAGGGATCTGACACCTGGGCTCTTCGGCCAATTAGCTTTATGAAGTGGCTGCAGCATTCACAATTTCTTCAGTACTTACCAAGCATACATTTATAGTGGCTGTGCTTGGTAGTGCAGCTTAGCCCATAATGGGACTGAGCTGCGAGCAGACCATGTGACCAAAGAACCTGATGTCAGATCGCCTGTGAAGCGGAAGCTACGCTCAGGTTGTCACTGCAAAAAGCTGATCCGCGGGGATCCCAGGTATCAGACCCTATAAATCTTCAATTGATGACCTTTCCTAAGAATAGGTCATTAGTTCAACAGTCGTGGAAAACCCTGATATTCATATATATATAAAAATATAATTACCTCAATATTATGGCTTCTTTATCAAACTCTATTCTCTGAAGTCTATTTTGGAGGTCATTTGCTTCTTCAGTTTTAATTCTATAATAAAAAGAGGCATGTTATGAAATTAGATAATTCCTATAAAACTATGGTGTTCAGAGAGTTTAGCAGATTCCTGTATAACACAATGAAGTCAATAATTAAAGACTGCAGTAAACTCTTAAGGGGGTTTTCCGAGATCGCAATATTGATGACCTATTGCCAGGACAGGCCATCAATATCAAGTCAGTGGGGTCCAGTTCTTGGCACCACTGCTGATCAAATGCTTGAATGGAATCTGAAAGTGAACCTGTCACATGAAAAATACTGTCCAATCTGCAGACAGAATACTATAGAGTAGGAGGAGCTGAGCACAAAGCTTCAGTATAACAAGGAGGTGTTAAGGAGACTCCACTGCAGTGTCCACAAAAAATCGTCAGAGGAAAACTCCTGCATAGAGGACTTTTTCCTCCGCAGGTTTCAGTTTCAAAATGACAGGCGCCTGATGGATTATAGTCAGTGGGGTCCACCGGGCTCCATGTGTAACCACTGTTCACTGTGACTTGTTCAACACTTATTTCACCCACTGTATATATAATTCAAACTACAGACAATAATAAACCATCAAATAAAACGTTATTTTTTTTTTAAATGAAACAGAACTTACAGTAAGATAGAAAATAATGTTTATTTTTGTGTACTTCCACTTTATTTTTATCAGAATAAAATTTTTCCTACCTTTTGTTAATCACACATTCTTTGTTGAGATCCTCAAAACTAATGTTACGTGACACATTTGCTTCTATACATTGTAAAGATAAGGCATCCAGCCAGTCTATGTAATATTTTCAGTTCATTGTGAGACCCCTTCTTGTGGACCCTGGTTCAATTTCACCAACACTGTAAATTCAGCAATGGAAAATTTCTGTGGTGCCCCCTTCCCTTGATGCCCTAAGCATGTGCTTATTTTACTGAAAGGGGTTTCCAAAGATAAGCTTCTTATGTCCTGTCCTCAGGATAGGCCATAAAAACCTGAACGGTGAGGGGTCAATTGCCGACCCCTGGAATCATGAAGCTATACAGAAAACTCTATCTCCTGTATAGTGCCCAGACACTGTTCCCACTGACTTCAATGAGCAATGAGCTGCAGTGACAGCACTTGGCCACTATACAGGAGACAGAGCTTTCTGCTACCAGTCCTGTATAGTATACAGGGCGGGCACCAGAAGCGGCTCCATACCGCTGATGGGTCCAGTATGGTCTATCCTGAGGATAGGCCATAAAAAGATTAATATCAGACAACCACTTTAATGGTTAATCGAGCCCTGTATACATCTCTCACCCCAAAACTCTGGTTATGGGAGTTGCTGTGGGAGATCACAGACACATTAATATAATGGCATCTTATATATAAGGGCATCTTATATTTACTTCTGTCTGTGCTTTAAATGATAAGATTAGAGGATTTTTTTTTTAGAATAATACAAGATTTGTAGCAGTGAATAATGCTGCCTCTATATCTGACATTTATGGGGCCTCATAGAATGCTTCATTAATGTTCTAAAACTAGACAAGATATTTACAATATGTAGCATGATAATAACTAGTGTAAGCGGGTATGGCTCCTGTATAATAAGTATATTTATATCACTCTCACAATCAAGGTAAGTAGAACATTTCACAGAGAGCGGCATGCAGCTGCACAGTGACCCAGATTTACTGCTGTCTTTACAATGAATATGGTAATTACACAGAAAGATTTATTACGGCCATTGCTTGTGATCGTATAATTAGAAACATAAATAATTGTTTCTTATCCACCAGGTAGAGAAAAGTGGAAAAGGATTTTTAATATTCAAGTCTTTTCACATGTTAGCACTTTCTTATGTTAAGAAAATAAAAGGGAACCTAGCATGAAGAACCAGGCTCCCAAACTATCACCAACTTGTCTTCCTGTTGGCCATTCAAGATCTCAAGTAGCTGAGACCTTTGTCTGCATTTTCTGAAAGCCTTCAAATATGTGAATCAGTTTCTGTATATAAGAATACTCTTAGGCCTCCTTCACACGACTGTAGCGGAGTTACGGTCCTTAAATACTGATCCGCAATCAGCACATAGACATGTCTGCATTGCATCACTATGTCATCTGCAGTCACGGGTCCTGTATGATTCCCTACACTGGTCTGTACTGCAAATGTGGCCAAAATTAGGACACGCTTCATCATTTGTGGTACTTGAATATGGCACGGACACATGGTCACAAAAACTGCGGTCATGTGTCTGGGACCATAGAAATGAATGGGTCCATACTTTCATCTGCAATTGCGGATGAAAACTACGGTCATGTGTAGGAGTCCTTAACTGTCTATCTGGTCTAGTATGCGGATGAAATCATGAAAAAATTTATGAAGTTATTTGCTGCACATTTTAGAGGTCAATTGGAAGATATGATATATCTGCAAAGTACTGACTTAGAGCTTCAAGAAAAGAAAACCTCTTGTCTTTCACGCAGTGGAGGTAATTTATCAACCCATCTACACCTGTTTTCTGGCATAGATGGGTGAGAATGTGGCGCATCTTTGACCTTTCCCCATCTTTCTTGCACAATATCCAACGTTCTGCACCTTGCTTGCCACTTTCCGCAAATATGGGCAAACGTGGACGAAAAGCGAGCCGAGCCAAGGATGCCTTATTTTATGAATGCCATATTCTATACCAGTTCCTGACTGGCAAAGATTTCCATTCTGGTACCTAGGTGGGCACCTGATTTATTAAAATCTGGAGCCTATTGATAATTTAGGCGCACCTTGAACCAGTCGGTTCCTTTACTATGGCGTACTCTCACAATAGAAATGTGGTTGTATACCGAATCAGAAAATAACGCAGCGGAAACACATCACAATTTTTTCTGTAGTGTATATCATTGCATTTTCGCAGAGTTTTCCTCTGTGGACTTTCTGCCTCTATTATACCTATACAGAAAACACCAGCATTTCCGCGGTATAATTGACACACTGCTATTTTATAAAAAAAACTGATGTTTTTCAAATCGCAGTATTTCCTCTGCAGGTTTTTTTCTGCAATGTGTGGAAGGGATTAGCCAGAATCCCATCCACTTTGCAGGTAATGTAAAACATAGCATTTTTGCAACATGGGACTTTGAGGATTTTTTGCTTATGATTCTCCTGTCACAGCATTTGTTGGGTCTATGCCTGGACTTTGATTAAATTACATTATGTTACATTATATAACATCCCCCTTTTAAATGTAGGTTTGCTTTTCCATTTTGGATCACCGGAAAACATTTACTAATAGTCAATGTAAAAGTGGGCCAGTGTAGACAGGCAGTAAAGGCACCAGTCTTAGTACAGTGGCTGATTCTGGATGACACATTTGATGCTTTTTTAGACTGTGTAGCCTATGTTTATAATACCTATTTGCTGGTTTACTTAGGGCCAGGATTCTACAATGTTTGTCACATTTTGGGGCACTTTAACCACGTCACTTTTCATTCAAAACCCCTTTTCTGCAAAGCTATTCCCGCTTTTCAAACTAGACGCATAAAAATGCAACCATTTTATTGGTTTTACCAAGGGTTGATCCATAACCATAATAGAAAATTTGCCCCACTGTCTTTCTGCTTAACCCACATGTCTTTTGCCTTGTTACACTGGTTTCACACATGGGAGATACTCACAAAAATGTCTAAAAGAAAACTGTCTTTGTTGTCCACAGCAACCAATCACAGCACAGCTTTTATTTCTCATAGTGCTCTTGCAAAATGAAAGATGCAATGTGATTAATTGCTATTAGTTTTTCCTTTAGATAGTTTTCATAAGTTTTCATAAATTTTTTTAATGCTCTACAAAAAGTCTACAAAATGTTAAAAAAACAAAATCACCAAAAACACACATATAAACATTTGTGAAAACACTTGAAACGCATGCATTATAGTACATTGAATAAAGTATATGTGCAGGTGTTGTTACACTTATTTCAAGCCTATCAAGTTTTTAGCTACGTCTCAAGCAAATACACTATATACAGTGGTGAAAAAAGTATTTAGTCAGCCACCAATTGTGCAAGTTCTCCCACTTAAAAAGATGAGAGAGGCCTGTAATTGTCATCATAGGTAGACCTCAACTATGAGAGACAAAATGAGAAAACATACAGTGCCTTGCGAAAGTATTCGGCCCCCTTGAACTTTTCAACCTTTTGCCACATTTCAGGCTTCAAACATAAGGATATAAAATTTAAATTTTTTGGTGAAGAATCAACAACAAGTGGGACACAATTATGAAGTGGAACGAAATTTATTGGTTATTTTAAACTTTTGTAAAAAATTAAAAAATGAAAAGTGGAGCGTGCAATATTATTCGGCCCCTTTACTTTCAGTGTAGCAAACTCACTCCAGAAGTTCAGTGAGGATCTCTGAATGATCCAATGTTGTCCTAAATGACTGATGATGATACATATAATCCACCTGTGTGTAAACAAGTCTCCGTATAAATGCACCTGCTCTGTGATAGTCTCAGGGTTCTGTTTAAAGCGCAGAGAGCATCATGAAGACCAAGGAACACACCAGGCAGGTCCGTGATACTGTTGTTACTTTGTATATAATACTTTGTTATATATGCTTTATTGGGAATGACAGAGGTCAAACGTTTTCTGTAAGTCTTCACAAGGTTGGCACACACTGTTGCTGGTATGTTGGCCCATTCCTCCATGCAGATCTCCTCTAGAGCAGTGATGTTTTGGGGCTGTCGCTGGTCAACACGGACTTTCAACTCCCTCCAAAAGGTTTTCTATGGGGTTGAGATCTGGAGACTGGCTAGGCTACTCCAGGACCTTGAAATGCTTCTTACAAAGCCACTCCGTTGCCCTGGCGGTGTGCTTGGGATCATTGTCATGCTGAAAGACCCAGCCACGTTTCATCTTCAATGCCCTTGCTGATGGAAGGAGGTTTGCACTCAAAATCTCACGATATATGGCCCCATTCATTCTTTCATGTACACAGATTAGTCATCCTGGTCCCTTTGCAGAGAAACAGCCCCAAAGCTTGATGTTGCCACCTCCATGCTTCACAGTAGGTATGGTGTTCTATGGATGCAACTCAGCATTCACTCTCCTCCAAACACGACGAGTTGTGTTTCTACCAAACAGTTCTACTTTGGTTTCATCTGACCATATGACGTTCTCCCAATATTCTTCTGGAACATCCAAATGCTCTCTAGCAAACTTCAGATGGGCCCGGATATGTACTGGCTTAAGCAGGGGGACACGTCTGGCACTGCAGGATCTGAGTCCCTGGCGGTGTAGTGTGTTACTGACGGTAGCCTTTGTTACGTTAGTCCCAGCTTTCTGCAGGTCATTCACTAGGTCCCCCCGTGTGTTTCTGGCATTTTTGCTCACTGTTCTTGTGATAATTTTGACCCTATGGGGTGAGATCTTGCGTAGAGCCCCTGATCGAGGGAAATTATCAGTGGTCTTGCATGTCTTCCATTTTCTAATTATTGCTCCAACAGTTGATTTCTTCACACCAAGCTGCTTGCCTATTGCAGATTCAGTCTTCCCAGCCTGGTGCAGGTCTACAATTTTGTTTCTGGTGTCCTTCCACAGCTCTTTGGTCTTCACCATAGTGGAGTTTAGAGTGTGACTGTTTGAGGTTGTTGATTTTCTAGATATGTTTTCTCATTTTGTCTCTCATAGTTGAGGTCTACCTATGATGACAATTACAGGCCTCTCTCATCTTTTTAAGAGGGAGAACTTGCACAATTGATGGATGACTAAATACTTTTTCTCCCACTGTACACATTCTAATGATACAATCAGAATAAAACATCTTGAAAGGTACATTATCACTATAAGATAATCACTAATGCCTTCCTTCAGCTTTTTTACATGGGTAGTTACAGGAAAGATACCCACTATAATCATCCTTATGAGAATACTGGTGCTAGAATACCGTATTAGCGAACAAGTCATTACTGACAGAAGATGTGACTCAGAACTACAGTATACTATGACTGATGGTCACATCATCACACTTCACTGAGTATAAATATAGCATATTCGTATTCCTCACATGCACATATCAATGTAAGCAAAAGCCCAAATAAGTCACAGGCACAGTAGTACTCATTCATAAAGATGCAGTTCTTGTGCAGGAAGAATGGAGCGATTATACTGGTAGCAATCCAATAGATGACTGGAGAACAGTGTCACAACACATAACATAATACGAGCTATGATTTCATCAATGAAATCTGAACATAAGCCACATATTCCTGAATATCTATCAGGGCTTTATATTAGAAATCAGACGTAGTTGTGTTTCCCCTAGAGCTGACTACATTCTGAGCTGTAAGTGTAACAGCAGCCAGAAAATATCAGTCATGGGCACAATGTAGACCTATTACTGTGTGCGTGCAATCCAATATGTTTCAGCACTATACAACAGTAACCAGTTTGTTCTAACCACCTACTTACTACTTTGTTGACAGTCCTTTGGCCTATTGCAACCCACTGTAGAGTCTGGCATTGCACAGTAGATGGAAATTATCGTTTACCAGTTTACTGGCATAAATGATGCCTAAAATCTACGGCAGCTTGTCATAAATGAAGCAATCCTCTGCCAATGCAGGGACTATAATCATGCCAGGTACTCTGGAAATAGAAAATGCACCACTAACAACCAGGCACTCTTATTTGTAAATCGAGTAGTTACAGCAGGGGAGTAGTTACAGAGGGTGCAGTGGAAGCAGTCACTGCCAGCCCTTGGAGCCTCAGGGACCCCAATGGACCCTCTGCCACATAAAATATACCACAATGGAACAAGGTAGAAAGGGGCTTATTACAGTATATCTAACAACTCTGTAGAGGCCTCAGTATATCTAACAACAAAAATTTGCATTGCGCTTTTCTCACAGTAGACTCAAAGCGTATATAGCTACATACACAAAAAGTTGTAACAGCACTTTACTAGCATTAAGAGCTATGTCTACCATGTGTATATATATGTATATATATATATATATATATATATATATATACACACACACACACATATATAATTTTTTTTTGTTGCGTTGTATGCATGGGGGTGTGGCTGACTCCATTTTGGTTTTGCATGCCGCCCATCTACCCAAGAATGTTTGTACTTACAACATAATATAGCTGAAAAACACTTTCCCGAAATTCACTTGGAGGCCTAAACCCAAAGAGAAGTGAGTCTTTGTGGTGTAGGGTCCCATCTAAACCTGTCAACTTGTCCTTGACATATGGGTTCCCACAATTTGATCAACATGTATGCTAAGAACCTCATTTTCATAACTATATATTAAATATAGCAAAGCACTAGCAACGTTTTGTGTCTGCATTTGTATTGTTACTAAACTGGTAATGAAACAGTTCTTCCATGGGGAGATTGCGGGAGCTGTTCCATAACCATTGCAGTCTGGAGCCTTCTGAAAGCTCCCACTCCTGCCAATGCTAGATTACTCTTGAGCTCTGCTTGCCTTTGCCTGGGGTTTCTGGCTAAACCTGAAAATTCCCAAAGTTTTAAAATATAAAACTATTTTTCCCATATGGTGAATGCCGAAACATGAAAACAATCAAAATGTCTGAATCAGCATTTTTATTCACCACCTCACTTCCCCATAACAAGGAATAAAAATTGATCAAAATCTCATACATTCCCTAAAATGTTATAAAAAATTACTTCTTGCCCAACAAAAATGACCCCTTAAACAGCTCTGTACACAGAAAGATAGAAATATCTAAAAGTTCCTGGCGTCAGAATATGGAGATGCAAACAAATTTTTTGTTTCAAAGTTTATAATTTTTGTAAAGATAATAAAACATGAAAAAAACTACATGAATTTCATATGGCCATGGTCATATTGTCCCACAGAATATAGGTTTTGTATTAATTTTACTGCACAGTCAATGCTATAAAAATGAAACACTCAAGAAAACAACACAACTGCACTCTTCTTCCTGTTTCACCCCATTCTGCAAGTTGTCATTTGGCATGATGGTCATCCCACTTGTGACATCAGGACATGAGGGACTATGAGGGAGATGTCAGTCATGTCTAGAAGGTGTGATTAGCAAGTGGACAGCGTGACTAGACTGAAGCTGATCCCCACCCACTGTGACTACCTAGTTTAATGTACATCTGACTTTTTATGCTTTCAGACATTTATAACTTCACTTTGCTGCAACAGAAAGATCAGAGGGGCAGCAATGGAAAGGGAATTACTTCATCCTGCACATGATGGGGCCCAGTTCATAGTGGAAAAAACACCTGACAGGTTCCCTTTCATACCTACAGCAAACTATTAAAAAGCCCACATACACAGTGCTGGGAATTTATTAATACATTCCCTCACTGGTCCTAACTGCACCTGAATTACGAAAAGGCTTTGATCACCTAATAATTCAGATTTACTCCCGTGTTCCAGAATGCAAAAATATACCAGTCAGGCACTGGTGTAGATTTCCTTTATAACTTATGGCAGTTTTATGGTAATTTTACAGTGCTGGCCAAAAGTATTGGCACCCCTGCAATTCTGTCAGATAATACTCAATTTCTTCCAGAAAATGATTGCAATCACAAATGCTTTGGTAATAATATCTTCATTTATTTTGCTTGCAATGAAAAAACACAAAAGAGAATGAAAAAAAAAGTCAAATCATTGATCAGTTTACACAAAACTCCAAAAATGGGCCGGACAAAAGTATTGGCTCCCTCAGCCTAATACTTGGTAGCACAACCTTTAGACAAAATAACTGCGAACAACCGCTTCCGGTAACCATCAATGAGTTTCTTACAATGCTCTGCTGGAATTTTAGACCATTCTTCTTTGGCAAATTTCTCCAGGTCCCTGAGATTTGAAGGGTGCCTTCTCCAAACTGCCATTTTGAGATCTCTCCACAGGTGTTCTATGGGATTCAGGTCTGGACTCATTGCTGGCCACTTTAGAAGTCTCCAGTGCTTTCTCTCAAACCATTTTCTAGTGCTTTTTGAAGTGTGTTTTGGGTCATTGTCCTGCTGGAAGACCCATGACCTCTGAGGGAGACCCAGCTTTCTCACACTGGGCCCTACATTATGCTGCAAAATTTGTTGGTAGTCTTCAGACTTCATAATGCCATGCACACGGTCAAGCAGTCCAGTGCCAGAGGCAGCAAAGCAACCCCAAAACATCAGGGAACCTCCGCCATGTTTGACTGTAGGGACCGTGTTCTTTTCTTTGAAGGCCTCTTTTTTTTTCCTGTAAACTCTATGTTGATGCCTTTTCCCAAAAAGCTCTACTTTTGTCTCATCTGACCAGAGAACATTCTTCCAAAAAGTTTTTGGCTTTCTCAGGTAAGTTTTGGCAAACTCCAGCCTGTCTTTTTTACGTCTCTGGGTCAGAAGTGGGGTCTTCCTGGGTATCCTACCATAGAGTCCCTTTTCATTCAGACGCCGACGGATAGTACGGGTTGACACTGTTGTACCCTCGGACTACAGGGCTGCTAGAACTTGTTTGGATGTTAGTCGAGATTCTTTAGCCACCATCCGCACAATCTTTCGTTGAAATCTCTCGTCAATTTTTCTTTTCCGTCCACATCTAGGGAGGTTAGCCACAGTGCCATGGGCTTTAAACTTCTTGATGACACTGCGCACGGTAGACACAGGAACATTCAGGTCTTTGGAGATGGACTTGTAGCCTTGAGATTGCTCATGCTTCCTCACAATTTTGCTTCTCAAGTCCTCATACAGTTCTTTGGTCTTCTTTCTTTTCTCCATGCTCAATGTGGTACACACAAGGACACAGGACAGAGGTTGAGTCAACTTTAATCCATTTCAACTGGCTGCAAGTGTGATTTAGTTATTGCCACCACCTGTTATGTGCCACAGGTAAGTAACAGGTGCTGTTAATTACACAAATTAGAGAAGCATCACCTGATTTTTCAAAGGGTGCCAATACTTTTGTCCACCCCCTTTTTTATGTTTGGTGTGGAATTATATCCAATTTGGCTTTTTGACAATTCTTTTTGTGGTTTTCCATTGAAGACAAATTAAATGAAGATATTATTACCAAAGCATTTGTGATTGCAATCATTTTCTGGAAGAAATTGAGTATTATCTGACAGAATTGCAGGGGTGCCAATACTTTTGGCCAGCACTGTATATTAAAATTATTGGTCTCAGATGTCTCCGCTCTGGTCCACCTTGCTCTCATCCGATTTCCATAAAAAATTGGGTTGCTGAAACCCCCAGTGTTTTTGGCTTTTGTGGTGTATTTATTTAGTTATTTATGGTTTGCTCTGTGTATGGCATGTTATTTTTTCATATTTTTCCTACAGGTCCTACTTGAAAATCACCAGGAAAAAAATGTTGCAACATAAAAAATACCACCAAAAATACGAGGAAAAAATGCTAGAAACTCATGGCATTCTTTTACAAACTTATTAAAAACACTGTACAAGTTGTGTGCGTGTGTGTGACACCTAAAACAATGTTCACACAAGATTCTTTGCTGCTCAGCTTCGTGTATGGTGAGTCTGTACAACAACTAAGACCAGATAACAAGCTAAGAAAGTCCTTGTAAGAAATGGAAGTAATTATCAGCTCCAGCTCAATTATTCGCTCTTCCCTGTGGAACAAATTAGAGTTCACCTTTCTGTATATTTTGTTCACTTTGTTTAGTTCCACCAGGAGATTTTCCACATAGACTTTTAAGGGGTTAAACAGACTGATGTATCTAGAACTAACAAATATTGGTTTTACTCACTTGTTGACCAGGAAGGGAATGACAGCACACATGGGAAGAGGCATGCAAATAACTACAAGGCAAAGGCCTGCTGTAACACTGTCTATCTCCTGTCAGTTGCCATGGTGAAGTCCATATATTTATACTAACAGCTTTTGGTGATCCTATAGAGCGTCATCTGGGGCCGCAGAACAATATACAAAGAACATAAGATTTATTTCTCTAGGCAATTCACAAAGTTATATCATGTCTAACATTCACCTTAATAATGTTTGGATGTAGTACTCGGAGCAGATGAGAACCAGTACAGACTGCGACTTTATATCCCCCATCTATAGTATAAAAAGTATATCTGTCTGTCCTCTATAGGCATTCAAACTTCTGAACCATTTGACCATAAATTTGGCACATAAGTAAATCCGATGTCCAGGAAGGTTTGCAGTCATAACTCTTGAAGGGGGGGGGGGTAACTGCTCATCTGCTAACTGTTAACTGCTCAAGTTCATCTTCCTGACTTAGGCCGGGACCCCACGTGGCATAAACGCAGCGTTTTACAGTCCCTGCAAAGTGGATGGGATTCTAGCGAACCCATCCACAAATTGCAAAAAACGCCCAGTGGAAATTCTGCGATTATCAAAACTGTTGCGGTTTTGGAAATCGCAGCATGTCAATTATACAGCATGTTTCCCTATAAGTATAATGGAAGCAGAACCATCTGCAGAGGAAACCTCTGTGGATTTTCTGTGAAAAGCGCTGCAGGAAAAGCCACGATGCGTTTCCACTGTGGTTTTTCCCACGGCACTTTTTTGCTGCGGCCCACTACGTGGGGCCTTAGCCTTAAGTGGGATCCTTTGAACCTACACGTTATACCCACCCAGGGTGCTTTTTTTCTAGTCTTAACATAATAAATTATTAATACTAAAAAGGTTTTAGTGGTAGAAGTGAAAGCAACATGTTTCCACAAATTCCCAATTATTATCATCTAATAACATAATAACATATTATTATTCTAAAGTGGCCACTCAGACTAATATTAATGAACCAACTGACAGTGGTGAGACTGCCTTAGATACAGACATTTTACAACAATCATCGTTGTGCCTCTCTGATGAAACCGTTTTGTCACTATGCAGTCTGGAATGAGAATCGGTAGAATGTGATGATAAAGTCTCTGTATGCTTCCATACCTTCAACTCCCATTTTTATTCTATTGCCTCCCCTTCGAAGACCCTTAATAAATTTCAGGAGTTGGTTGAGTTGGAGCTTTTAAAACTAGCAGAGCCTGCAACGCATTCTGAAATCCACCACAACCATCCCAAAGAAGAACAAATCACTCTGAGACCATTAGAATGTAATGATGACCTTATAGTTAAAGTGAGGTGCAATGGTTGCTATAAATGCAGTTTATGGCCATGTTGGATGATGAGACCACTTAGCATAACCTTAACCTGACCGAGCATTTTCAGTTTGTGTTGAAACATAATGGAGAATACAGTTATATTGGATGTTCTCAATGACAGATTGTCAGAGTATTTGTATACTTTCATTCTTTGTCAAAAGTGCATCATCAATTCCCCGTCCCCTATTGTGGTAGGTATTGGTTCACTGAATGAATGTGTAGGTGTCTCGGCAGACCATTACCTTCAGCCACTGGAAAGACGGTTTTCCAGTTACACGAGAGATACTAAATATGTGTTATCACATATGTTGGAGTTATCATGGAACACTGCAGTACTTATAGCCTAGCACTAAGTGAATTCTTGTTGACATTTCATGCTTAATGATGAGTATTATTTGTACCCAATGTGGGGCATGAATGGGTGTAATCTAGGAGGCAAAATCTTTCCGATTTGCAGTTATTTACATGTGAAGGTGGGAGGAGTAATACATTTGGTCTCCTGGCAATCCCTTATTTTCATCTATAAGATAGTTTGGGAGGTTCATAAATGATTTGCTACTTTTTTGTGATGACATTGAAAGTTTTTTTGAATCTGTGCCATACATTAACTCTAACATCACTTTCAGAGCCAATATTGATCCTTGCAAAATTACTTTTTTAGACATCACTTTGATGGGATCTGAAAGCAGGATTACTGTTGCCTGTTATAAAAAGGAGTCTGCAGGCAATTCTATACTGTTGGTGACTCAGTCACCCTAGACATGTGATTGATAAAACTCCATACAGTGAATGGGTTTGCCTCAGGAGGAATTGCATGGATTTAGACACATTTAAGGAAGAATCAGCAGGGTCACGTGGATACTTGTAAGCAAGAAGATGCCCAGATTCCATCTTAGGGAAGGCAGAACAGTGGCCTTGTTTCTTTAGGAAGATCTTGTGAATGAGGGAAAACAGAGGCTAACCAATAGGGAAAACCTGTAGTCACCTTTGTGACAGCATTTAGTAAATAATATCATGACATAACTTACATCAATTTATACCTTTTTTGCTCATTCTTTAGCACAATCCGGTTATGAATGCTATCTTATCCCAGGGAACATGGTGTTCTTCTAGAAAAGCACCAGTTCTGGGTTTATTATTGTCACTGAGCTTGTTTTTTTAGAACAGGGGAAAAACAAAACTAAAACCTGGTGATTGACAGTGGGCTCATTTAAATGTGAACTTACACAAACAGGACCCACCTTCTTGTCCTCCACAAAGAGTACCACATACACAATGTGACAGTAATTGTAATACTTTTGAAGTGATTTACATGGCAAGGTGCTGTATTTCTAAGACATAATATGTGGGTCAAACAGAGAGTGCCCTTAAGGTATCTATTAGGAAAGCTGGGTAAGGATGGGTTCACACTTGTGGCGGCACTCCGTCCGCCGCGAATCCGACCTAAATGTCGGTAGACTGGATAGGGAGAGGTTTGCGACGCTTTGCTTAAAAACCCATTCACTTGAATGGGTTTTTAAAGCAATGCACGGGTGTGCGCTTACACCCTCTGCGCTGCAAAGCCGTTTTTTTCGTCGGAAACAAAGTCCTGCATGTCCGACTTTGTTTCCAGCAAAAAAAAAACGGTTTGCGGCGCAGAAGGTGTAAGCACACACCCGTGCATTGATTTAAAAATCCATTCAAGTGAATGGGTTTTTAAGCAAAGCGTTGCAAACCTTTCACTATCCAGTGCCTATCCAGTTTTCCGACATTTAGGTCGGATTCGCGGCGGACGGAGTGCCGCCGCAAGTGTGAACCCACCCTAACAATCAATATGACTACCATTACAGCTACTATACTGGTTGTCAAACAGCTAAAGTTACCACATTCAGCAGTTTGCAAATACTGGGACTGCACTCGCACATCCTCTGCACTCGCTGTACTTCATACAGATAGGTAGTTAAAGTGAACCTGTAATAAAAAATGTCCAATCTGTATAGAGCGGATGAGGCTGAGCAGATTTATGTATGGGTTTTCAAGAAAAAAAAATCATCAGTATAACTTTTCATTTATTCTTTGAAATCTCTGCTCTTTCTATTTTGAGAAGTCAAGGAGGCGGTCCGATAGCTGTCAATCACTGATAGGACCGTCTCCTAGGACTACCGCCTACTTTACTATAGAAAGAACAGAGATTTCAATAAACAGGTTAGACTGAATCTTTCCTCAAAAAACTAAACATCAGTCTGTGACAGGTTCTCTTTACATTGTCTCAACCAGCCTCGGCAACCACTTATTAAACTAGGTAGACTATTTAACAAACTACCCAGTCAAGTATTACAATAATAATGCCTGAGATCTGTATTATTATTGCAGCTGTGTGAGCATGTATGTCTGGTTAACACAATGAAGAAGACCCTAGCACAAAGCAGGAGACAGCAGGCCATTGACAGGGCCTACAGGAAAAAAAACCAGACCAAAGCAAGGCTTCGGCAGCAAGCTACTTTGAAAAAAATGAATGCTAGCGAAGTTTTAGGCCTTTATGAGCAAGTATCATGTAATATTTGCATGTAGAAGTACATTGGGCATCTAGAATTAATTTTACTGGTGGACCCTAGGAACTCCTGCTCAAAATTGCTTGGTAGTAAGCATTTTATTCACTGCAGTACTACCACAGGAGGAATTAAGAATTCTATACTACTCATTCAAATCAATGGGATTTCTGTGTAATGCAGAACAAAAGAGGTGGGGGCGCTATTTGTAACTTTTCTACACTCATTTGGTTAAAAGATAAAGATTCTGAATCTTCTATTGATTGATTTCTAAACCAGACAACCCCTTTAAACTAAGTTAAAGAACCATTATGATCCACGGAGGATACATAGTGGTGCGGGGACCACTTAAAGATTAAAATGGTGCCCCCTTCTGGTGCAGATTCACATAAGCACTGCTAACTGCCGAAGACATGAGGCCCTGATGCATGTTTGCCCCTATCTCCCTCCTAAGATCCTTGAAGGGCCTGTATAGGGGATCACTGCACAGATTGCCAGCACTCATTACAATAAAGAATGCAGTCAGCCTGGCCTGGTGGTTACTTTTACTTGAAATACAACTTACTTTTTGTTCCTGTAACTGTAGACTTTGTTCTGTGCTCTTTACAAAGTATCCCCAGATAACCTGAAGAAAATCACGGGGTTGGAATCTATTACTGGGAATGTTTTTTTTTTTTTTTTTTTTGCTGTATTTTTTGTTCCTGCAATTTACAAAACCAATACAGTTAAGAAATTATCCGAGATTTCCCTGCGCTGCCCCCGGTGTTCTCCATCATGTTGATTTTGACTTCTGGAGACCATATGAATAGTGTTTCTCTAGACTGTCCTGGCATGCGTTCGCATATACAAGCCATTTTTTGTAACAGATACATAATATATACAGTTACATTCCTTCACTTTAACATACCAATGAACATTAAATCAGGTAACAGATCTAACAAAGAAATACAAGCTAGATTAGAATTAGAAGAAATAAGAAATCCTGAGACTCCTGTGCTTAAATCAAAGTGATAACGTATTTCATATAGGTTCTTATTCTTTAACAATAGCATTTTATTTTATGACTGTTCAATAACGCTGATATCAGGAGTCAAAATTGAGACACCGATTTTATCAAGATTTACTGTTATTTGGCTGGAACCATGTACCAGAGGCTAATATTATATACATAGAGTAGCAAATCTATATATAAATATTCTAAAATATAATATGGTGAAATTTATATTAAAATCATTGTTTCTAAATGTCAAGTGATATTACTGACTACATTACACATTTGTTCAGTTCTAGTCCATTCATGTGCAAATATGATAGAAATGGCCCCTCATTCCTGTTCATTTTTAGGATGTTATCACTACTACATATCCATCCTTAACTACCCTTACCAGAAGAAATGGAAAAAATACAACAATAGCCAAATTTCCTGTCAAAACTATATTCTAACTTTCCTTTTACATTTGAAGGTATTATTCAGACCCCTTCATTTTGGTGACTGATTTAAAGCTGTAGGCATTGACATGAAGATTTTTATTAGTAAATGGAAGTTAATAACGCCCACAAAATAGCAAAACCTCCACCCAAGAAACTGCAGGCAACAAAATAACAGTAAGGCCAAGATACAACACTACACTTTATAAAGTGGTCGACTGAATGGTTTTTCAAGCCATAGCTATTCCAACATGTCCAATCCTACTCTCCTTCCATATGCTATATAGAAGTTTGGCCAGTTGACTGAATATGGCAGGTTTCGCTGATCATCATCATTTTGATTAGGGATTTACTATATAATACCAGCTTGTGACAGGTGTGAAGGCAGATGATATTAGTTTTAGGCTGAAGCCCCATGTTGCGAAAATGCAGCGTATTTGCTGCGACGGAGAAAAAAAAAATCGCTGCGTTTTACAATACTTGCAAAGTGGGCGGGATTCTGGCTAATCCTATCCACACATTGCAGAAAAAATGTCCGCTTTTTTGAAAATCGCAGCATGTCAATTATACCTGTGGAAATGCCGGCATTTTCCCTATAGGTATAATATGAGCAGAAAGTCTGCAGAGGAAAACTCAGCAAAATCGCAATGAAAAATACAGCGTAAAAAAACACAATGCATTTCCGCAACGTTTTTTTACCTACATTTTACTACATGGGGCCTTATCCTTAAAGAACATCTTCTCACTATTTTAGTCACCTTTATCTAGTACACATATAAGTAGTTTGGCTACAAGATATTAAAAAAATTGTTTGTTTCATAATTCCCAAAATGAATGCAAGTCTTGTTCGCAATGATGTAGTATGCGGGCACATATATTTTTAATCTGCATGCAATCCTTCAGCAACGCTCAAGGAAATAGGGGAATAAAATCTGCCGTATTAATGCGTAAAGTCTCTCCAGCATCCTGGGATGTGAACTTAATGCCTTTCATTAAAAAGTTATCAGAATCCAGTGATTAAAGAACGTTCATGAGAGAATGTCATTTTATCAGCATTCCAAATGAGGCGTTGCTATGCATTCACAATATTTGCAGGTTGTCATGCATTCAATCTTCTACTTGTGGACTTGAAAGACAAGCCTACTGAGAAAGGCACAAAGGAAACACTTTGCAAGCATCTCTGAAAAGCTCAGCATATTGCAGAAAGTCGATGGTCACACTAACATGTGACCCAAAGCAATTTTTGCCTCATGTAAAGATAAAGATGTTGCCAATGAACCTGGTAAATAAATAAACTTTCTTGGTGCTTTCGCGTGTGCCATTGGCATACAGAAATAATGTCTGTGTGTGTCTCAAGTGGCTTGTGTGAAGAACTTAAATGACCTAGTAACACATCGACTCTTTCATCTACAGTTCAGAAGTAGTTCTGGCACCAGATCCTGCAACCTACAGCTTCCTCCCTGCATCCATGATGAATAGGGGCTGGCTCTCAAGCTCAGTTCAATAGCTAAGCCCCTTCCCTATATACGCCATGACAGAGAAGGCGACTGGCTTTACTATTCAACTTAGGCTTACTGTCAAAACTCACTCATCACATCACCAACAATGGATGCTATTGGTCATATGACCTGGTGTGAGAACCAGATAAGAAGGGATGGTGTAGGGGGATGTGCTAGGACCTCAAGATCTGGTATGGGATTGGGCCATTTTACTTTTAAACAACTCTTCTAAAGGGAGCCTACTACCATCAAATAGGTTCTGAACCACTGATATGCTGTTGTAGGGGCGGTTAGTAACATAGTGAACATACCTTTTTTTTATCTAAGTGCAACAATGCTTCCAAGAAAATCAACTATAAATCATTATGCAAATGAGTTGTGCGGTGCATCTAGGATGTGGCCATGCCTTTAAGAGAACCTGTTTTCAGCTATGGTGGCCACCCATGCAGCCACCCATGCATAAAGATTGGCAGATCTCATTGTGTGTCGACCAAAGGAGAAAACAAGTTTTAGCAAATTTGGTCATGCTCAAACAGCTCATTTCCATATGGTTTAAAAGTTAATTTTCTTGGGAATAGGATTGCACTTTGACACAAAAAAGGTATGTTCACTATGCCACTAAAAGCCACCACAACAGCAAATAATTGGTTTATTTTGGTGGTGATAGTCTTCCACTCCTGACAATGGATACAAAATTGCATTAAAAACAGCATCTAAACAGCAGGTATGGAAACACCCTTTAAACTAAAATCACACTTACAGTTTGAGTTATAATAGAAACCTACACAGTCCCTAGCTGGTGTAGATTTCCATCCTGGGGCAGGGACATCTGATTTATGAAGATTCAGAAATCTCTCATTCCCTACACCAGGGCCTTTGTTAAGACTGACGTACAATACATCAGTCTTATTAAATCTGCCCCCAATATATTATTATATATTTGTTGTCTTTACCCAAAATATTACTAACAGAAAATCCAGAGAAACAACTTGTTCGCAATCAATACTTCATCATCACCAAAAACATTCACATACTTACATACATACATAAATGGCATTTGCAGCTCTTTTAAAGGATTTTCTTCTATTGAGTTTTTTAAATGTGGGGTTAGTGACCCTTTAAGAGAGCTGAATGATGTTATGTTACTATTGTAGTTTCCTGTAACAAGAGCAGGCTCAAGGGAGTCCCTATTGCATAATATGTAGAAAGGGTTAAGTGACAAAGTGTATTCGAAACATTCCCTAAGTAACCGTTGCAGACCTTTGTCAATGTCATCTGCTATTCCTTTCATAAGCAACGGATATCTCTGAGTCAGCTGCAACATATTATTAAGGGGGTCGTCCCCCTCCTGTCACAAACAGAGAGAAGCGGTTGTGCTAAATTGTCATATGATGTGTTTGTTTAGGAAAAGAAAGCAAAGCCGCTTACATGGAAATATCCTTGTGGTGTTGCATTTCTTTAGTTACATTATGGAAATCCGTTCTTACTGTTTCCAACTGTTGTTGTAAATCTGGAGAAAAGAAAACCGTTATAATTAATGGGTCCAATTCTATAATTACACAATCAGGTTACAAATTGCTTCTACGTGGAAGAAAAAGAACAAAAACTAACTGCTTGCTCTGATGTCTAAACAGTAGGCAGGCAGTGTTAATAGTGATAGCCAAGGGTTTATGCCAAAGTAAGCAGCACCTGTCAAGAGCCAAGATATTCTGCCTGGCATGTCTAGAGGCGAGCCTGATGTCCACTGGAACAAGGCTTTGTTGTTTTCTACCCCTCTGTAACATGAAGCAGGCAGAATAATCACTACTGAAGACCATGTTCTACATTGAACTTTTAAAGCAAACCTGTCAAATTATTTATTCTGCCTCATCTGAGAGCAGGAGAGAAACTGAGCTTGGTGATATATAGGTGTATATGATTTTAAGAATTATTTTTCTAAATTAAAAGCAGAGTAAATGCTGAAAGGACTCCGAGAGGAGAAAGTGAGAGTCCTACTTGCCCTGCCCACAAAGGATGATTGACAGGTTTCCCTGTATCAGTGTGTGCACAGGCAAGGCTGTTAATCACTATGTGTACAGTCATGGCCAAAAGTTTTGAGAATGATACAAATATTAATTTTTACAAAGTCTACTGCTTCAGTTTTTCTAATGGCAATTTGCATATACTCCAGAATGTTATAAAGAGTGATCAGCTTAACAGCAATTACTTGCAAAGTCAATATTTGCCTAGAAAATGAACTTTATCCCCCAAAACACATTTCAACATCATTGCAGCCCTGCCTTAAAAGGACCACCTAACATCGTTTCAGTGATTGCTCCATTAACACAGGTGTGGGTGTTGATGAGGACAGGGCTGGAGATCAATCTGTCATGATTAAGTAAGAATGACACCACTGGACACTTTAAAAGGAGGCTGGTGCTTGCCATCATTGTTTCTCTTCTGTTAACCATGGTTATCTCTAAAGAAACACGTGCAGTCATCATTGCACTGCACAAAAATGGCCTAACTGGGAAGAGTATTGCAGCTAGAAAGATTGCACCTCAGTCAACAATCTATCGCATCATCAAGAACTTCAAGGAGAGAGGTTCCATTGGTGCCAAAAAGGCTCCAGGGCACCCAAGAAAGACCAGCAAGCGGCAGGACCGTCTCTTAAAAGTGTTTCAGCTGTGGGATCGGGCTACCAGCAGTGCAGAGCTTGCTGAGGAATGGCAGCAGGCAGGTGTGAGTGCATCTGCACGCACTGTGAGGCGGAGACTCTTGGAGCAAGGCCTGGTCTCAAGGAGGGCAGCAAAGAAGCCACTTCTCCCCAGAAAAAACATCAGGGACAGACTGATATTCTGCAAAAGGTACAGGGAGTGGACTGCTGAGGACTGGGGTAAAGTCATTTTCTCTGATGAATCCCCTTTTCGATTGTTTGGAACATCTGGAAAACAGCTTATTCGGAGAAGAAGAGGTGAGCGCTACCACCAGTCTTGTCTCATGCCAACTGTAAAGCATCCTGAAACCATTCATGTGTGGGGTTGCTTCTCAGCCAAGGGAATCGGCTCTCTCACAGTCTTGCCTAAAAACACAGCCATGAATAAAGAATGGTACCAGAATGTCCTCCAAGAGCAACTTCTCCCAACCGTCCAAGAGCAGTTTGGCGCTCAACAATGCCTTTTCCAGCATGATGGAGCACCTTGCCATAAAGCAAAGGTGATAACTAAATGGCTCAGGGAACAAAACATAGAGGTTTTGGGTCCATGGCCTGGAAACTCCCCAGATCTTAATCCCATTGAGAACTTGTGGTCAATCATCAAGAGACGGGTGGACAAACAAAAACCAACAAATTCAGACAAAATTAAAGCATTGATTCTGCAAGAATGGACTGCTATCAGTCAGGATTTGGTCCAGAAGTTGATTGAGAGCATGCCAGGGAGAATTGCAGAGGTCCTGAAGAAGAAGGGTCAACAGTGCAAATATTGCCTTGCTGCATTAACTCATTCTAACTGTCAATATAAGCTTCTGTTACTCATAATATGAATGCAATTATATTTCTGTATGTGATAAAAACATCTGACAAACACACATAAAAACCAGAGGGCAGCAGATCATGTGAAAATATAATATTTGTGTCATTCTCAAAACTTTTGGCCATGACTGTAGGTGGGGTAAGCAGGACTCTTATTGTCTTCCTAGGAGTCCTGTCATGATTTACTCTGATTTTGACTCCTATAAACCTATATATGACAGAACTTGGCTTCTCTCCCTCTATTGTACTGTGCTATCAGACAAAGCAACATAAATCACCTGACAAGCTTACATTAATTCCTGCAGAAATCTTTGTTTTCACAATGTGCCATTACTTTACACAAATTACACGAATACTATCATTACACATAAAGTATTGCATTTTTATCACACCATAGGATCCTAGTAGTGAGTATATCAACCATAATACAGTCATATGAAAAAGTTTGGGCACCCCTATTAATCTTAATCATTTTTAGTTCTAAATATTTGGGTTTTTGCAACAGCCATTTCAATTTGATATATCTAATAACTGATGGACACAGTAATATTTCAGGATTGAAATGAGGTTTATTGTACTAACAGAAAATGTGCAATATGCATTAAACCAAAATTTGACCGGTGCAAAAATTTGGGTACCCTTATCATTTTATTGATTTGAATACTCCTAACTACTTTTTACTGACTTACTGAAGCACAAAATTGGTTTTGTAACCTCACTGAGCTTTGAACTTCATAGCCAGGTGTATCCAATCATGAGAAAAGGTATTTAAGGTGGCCAATTGCAAGTTGTTCTCCTATTTGAATCTCCTCTGAAGAGTGGCATCATGGGCTCCTCAAAACAACTCTCAAATGATCTGAAAACAAAGATTGTTCAACATAGTTGTTCAGGGGAAGGATACAAAAAGTTGTCTCAGAGATTTAACCTGTCAGTTTCCACTGTGAGGAACATAGTAAGGAAATGGAAGACCACTGGGACAGTTCTTGTTAAGCCCAGAAGTGGCAGGCCAAGAAAAATATCAGAAAGGCAGAGAAGAAGAATGGTGAGAACAGTCAAGGACAATCCACAGACCACCTCCAAAGAGCTGCAGCATCATCTTGCTGCAGATGGTGTCACTGTGCATCGGTCAACAATACAGCACACTTTGCACAAGGAGAAGCTGTATGGGAGAGTGATGCGAAAGAAGCCGTTTCTGAAAGCACGCCACAAACAGAGTCGCCTGAGGTTGCAAAAGCACATTTGGACAAGCCAGCTTCATTTTGGAAGAAGGTCCTGTGGACTGATGAAACAAAGATTGAGTTGTTTGGTCATACAAAAAGGCGTTATGCATGGCGTCAAAAAAACACAGCATTCCAAGAAAAACACTTGCTACCCACTGTAAAATTTGGTGGAGGTTCCATCATGCTTTGGGGCTGTGTGGCCAATGCCGGCACCGGGAATCTTGTTAAAGTTGAGAGTCGCATGGATTCAACTCAGTATCAGCAGATTCTTGAGAATAATGTACAAGAATCAGTGACGAATTTGAAGTTACGCCGGGGATGGATATTTCAGCAAGACAATGATCCAAAACACAGCTCCAAATCTACTCAGGCATTCATGCAGAGGAACAATTACAATGTTCTGGAATGGCCATCCCAGTTCCCAGACCTGAATATCATTGAACATCTGTGGGATAATTTGAAGCGGGCTGTCCATGCTCGGCGACCATCAAACTTAACTGAACTGGAATTGTTTTGTAAAGAGGAATGGTCAAAAATACCTTCATCCAGGATCCAGGAGCTGATTAAAAGCTACAGGAAGCGACTAGAGGCTGTTATTTTTGCAAAAGGAGGATCTACTAAATATTAATGTCACTTTTCTGTTGAGGTGCCCATACTTTTGCACCGGTCAAATTTTGGTTTAATGCATATTGCACATTTTCTGTTAGTACAATAAACCTCATTTCAATCCTGAAATATTACTGTGTCAATCAGTTATTAGATATATCAAATTGAAATGACTGTTGCAAACACCCAAATATTTAGAACTAAAAATGATTAAGATTAATAGGGGTGCCCAAACTTTTTCATATGACTGTATGTACAGTGGGGAAAAAAGTATTTAGTCAGCCACCAATTGCGCAAGTTCTCCCACTTAAAAAGATGAGGCCAGCCTGTAATTGTCATAGGTAGACCTCAACTATGAGAGACAAAATGAGAAAACATATCTAGAAAATCACATTGTCTGATTTTTAAAGAATTTATTTGCAAATTATGGTGGAAAATAAGTATTTGGTCAATAACAAAAGTTCATCTCAATACTTTGTTATATATCCTTTGTTGGCAATGACAGAAGTCAAACGTTTTCTGTAAGTCTTCACAAGGTTGGCACACACTGTTGCTGGTATGTTGGCCCATTCCTCCATGCAGATCTCCTCTAGAACAGTGATGTTTTGGGGCTGTCGCTTGGTAACACGGACTTTCAACTTCCTCCAAAGCTTTTCTATGGGGTTGAGATCTGGAGACTGGCTAGGCCACTCCAGGACCTTGAAATGCTTCTTACGAAGCCACTCCTTCGTTACCATGGGGGTGTGCTTGGGATCATTGTCATGCTGAAAGACCCAGCCACGTTTCATCTTCAATGCCCTTGCTGATGGAAGGAGGTTTGCACTCAAAATCTCACGATACATGGCCCCATTCATTCTTTCATGTACACGGATCAGTCGTCCATGTCCCTTTGCAGAGAAACAGCCCCAAAGCATGATGTGTCCACCCCCATGCTTCACAGTAGGTATGGTGTTCTTTGGATGCAACTCAGCATTCACTCTCCTCCAAACACGACAAGTTGTGTTTCTACCAAACAGTTCTACTTTGGTTTCATCTGACCATATGACATTCTCCCAATACTCTTCTGGAACATCCAAATGCTCTCTAGCAAACTTCAGATGGGCCCGGATATGTACTGGCTTAAGCAGGGGGACACGTCTGGCACTGCAGGATCTGAGTCCCTGGTGGTGTAGTGTGTTACTGACGGTAGCCTTTGTTACGTTAGTCCCAGCTTTCTGCAGGTCATTCACTAGGTCCTCCCGTGTGGTTCTGGGATTTTTGCTCACCGTTCTTGTGATCATTTTGACCCCACGGGGTGAGATCTTGCGTGGAGTCCCTGATCGAGGGAGATTATCAGTGGTCTTGTATGTCTTCCATTTTCTAATTATTGCTCCCACAGTTGATTTCTTCACACCAAGCTGCTTGCCTATTGCAGATTCAGTCTTCCCAGCCTGGTGCAGGTCTACAATTTTGTTTCTGGTGTCCTTCCACAGCTCTTTGGTCTTCACCATAGTGGAGTTTGGAGTGTGACTGTTTGAGGTTGTGGACAGGTGTCTTTTATACTGATAACAATGTCAAACAGGTGCCATTACTACAGGTAATGAGTGGAGGACAGAGGAGCCTCTTAAAGAAGAAGTTACAGGTCTGTGAGAGCCAGAAATCTTGCTTGTTTGTAGGTGACCAAATACTTATTTTCCACCATAATTTGCAAATAAATTCTTTAAAAATCAGACAATGTGATTTTCTGGATTTGTTTTCTCATTTTGTCTCTCATAGTTGAGGTCTACCTATGATGTCAATTACAGGACTCTCTCATCTTTTTAAGTGGGAGAACTTGCACAATTGGTGGCTGACTAAATACTTTTTTTTCCCACTGTATATCTAAGCTCAACTTTAGTCATATGAGTAACAAGCTGGGTTCTCTGGTCTGGTGCACCTATTCAGCCTTTCTAATGCACATCAAGGTGTGCCCTATACAAGTGTACACATCACATTACCATACACTATTCTACCCTTTTACAACAACCATATATATATATAGACATAACATTAAATTTACTGACAGGTGAAGTGAGTAACATTGACTATTTTGTGACAATAAGCATTGTTGAAGCAGCAAGTGAACAGTCAGTCCTTGAAGTTGATGTGATGGAAGCAAAAAAAATAGGTAAGCGTGAGGATTTGAGCAATTTCAACAAGGACCAAATTGTTATGGCTAGAAAACAGGGTCAGAACATTTCAAAAACTTCAGCTCTTGTGGTGTTCTCATGGTATGTATTAGTAAGTACCTAAAATGATGTATAAGGGGCACAAAGGTTAGTCCGTCTGGTGCGATCCCACAGCAAATCTACTGTAGCAGAAATTGCTGAAAAAGTTAAATGGCTATAGAAAGGTGTCAGAACACACAGTGCATCACAGCTTGCTGCATAGTGATGTGTAGACATGTAATACACATTTTCTGATTACGTATTGTTAAGCACATACAATGATGAATGTCGGGTGCAAAGGATATCCTGTCTGGAGCGATCTCACAGAAGAGATACTATAGTACAAATAGCTGAAAAGGTTATTTGGCTATAGAAAGGTGTGAAAACAAAGTCCATCACAGCTTGCTGCATATGGGGCCGTGTAGCCACGTAATACACATTTTCTGACATGGCCTTTTGAGCCACTAGACATTAATAAGAAATAATTTAGCCATAAAATATTGATCAGATGAATAACTGTTGGTTTGTGTAAAAATCTGTATTCCCGACTAAGATCAAGTCAAAGTACTGCCATATCCATAGAGGTTATTACAATACACCTCTGTCTCACGGTCCAATACTCCAGAATGACTGATAGCCTGTTACTTATTGGGTCCTATCAGTAGCAGAATAAAGACTTATTATTACTGAAGCAGCAGGAGACAATCTGTGCGTCTCCGGTAGTCGTGCATTCTCTAGTCCTGTGTGAAGACACTGTTCGCGCAGTAGTCTAGTATGCAATGCAGATGTCTTCATTTTTTCATCCTTGGTGCATTATACACAGAGTAGAGCTTCTGCTTATCCCGTCTCTCCACACATCATAAGCAGACCACAAAATTGACTACATAATTCTAATTTGATGTTTTCAAGATACTCCTATGACTGAACCAGTGAAGAATGTAAGGATTAAAGCACATATCTTCATAGATTTACCTTATGTAACCCCATATACATATTTCATGTTATCCACACATGCAAAGTACTCTTAGAAATCACAATATCTTTCTTCCTGACATACATATTTATACGCTGTATATATGGCTGCTGCTTCTGGGTAGATCACCATACATTCCAGTTGAAAAGAGCTGCATTGTCTGCCAAGTATTAGTGATATAGTGCTCAAAGCCATTGTTTTTAATAAATTATTACAGATATGTGAATGTAGTATAGTGTTAGTCATAGGGACCATATATCCTTAGACCTATTGTGAAGTCAAGAAGGAATTTGGGTGGAAAATGAATTAAGTCACCAGCGTTCTTTAGTGGGAAATACATAAAAAAGGCATTGTTCTCGAAACACCAATCACTATTACATTCACATCACTCACATGTCCTGGAATACTCACAAAATACCTTTAGAAAATAATGAAAAAAAAAATCCTGCTCCTGATGTGATAAGAAACACGTGCAAATATTCAGATAATGAAATTCTCATTCAAGGGGCTTTTTCTCATAAGAAAGATTATAGACAAATGATTACAGTGTGGAAAGCCTGAATGAGATGACGGCCTTTCTTTACATGAAAGCATCTGCTGAAAAGATATTATTTGAAAGTCATCTGTTTTTCAGTACATTGTGCAAGCAGATCGGTAATTCAAAAGCTTTTCTGAAAATGTGGAACAGAATGCTTGTAATGTTTTGGAATGCCAGACCGGCCCCACGTAAAGAAAGAATGGGCCATAACAGGGACAGTGCCTGTCTGGGTTCCAACATTAAAAAATTTTCCCATTTCAACATCTGCAATCATCGCACTATATTAATGGTGGATCCTGCTGAAATACACTTTTTATCAAGAGACGGTTACATAATCGTCATCACGTGCAGGCAACCAGATGTCTTCTTAGGCAGTGATTTAACCTTGAAGCAACTTTGTCATGCAACCTTTTTTATTTCATTTTCCCATATCAAAAAGGAATTATTAACAGGAATTAATGAAATGTACCTGTATGCCACATGATTTGTGATCCAAGCCTAAGGGGGTTGTATAGTCTTGAAAAATAACTTTAAAAACAGCTTAAAATGCTATAAAAGAACACTAGTCATATCCACCTCATTGATTCCTCGCTGCTCTAGTTACAATATTTCTCTACTTCCTTGCTCGTCCTACTTTCTATTGACATGGACATGTCAGGATGCCATTGCTAAAGCATAGAGACTACTGGGAACCCAGGAAGTGCCAGATGCAAAACATAGGGGAATGGTAAAGTGACTTTGTTTTTCTATAACTGAACAATCCCAATAACTATATATATATATATATATATATATATATATATATATATATATAAAATATGTGTGCATTGCATATGTTGTATTTGTTGGTGCATTTTACCCTTGGAGTTTTGCTCTTGTTTATTGAGTATGATTCGCTTATAAGAATCCCCTTAAAATGTCTTTTTAGGAGTGGACACTAGAGGGAGACTGGCAGCCCTCCATTACCCATATAAATAAATGCTACTATCAATAGCATGCCACTAGGCCTGGGGTGGTTCCAACCAAGGGAAACATTTGTATGGATTTTGTTCTTCCTTTGTCTGACATATGAAAGCTACATTGTGGTGGACAACTTGGGACTGATAAAGATCTATGTACAGGGTAGCAGAATATGTTGGTGCAACGAAAATAATTAAAGGGGTATTCCAATCTTGTAAAAGGATGACATATTACCACTTTCTGATTGGGGGAGGGGGGGCAGTCTCTAGTATCCTCAACAATTCAAGTGCTTTTCAGCTGTCCCATAAGGGGACTTGAACCTTACTGCAGCACATCGCACATAGGCTTCCTATGTGTTATAGGGAGCAGCAGTCAGGAGGTCATTGCTCGGTGAGAGCGGAGAGGGGCAGAGAAGCGTTCTTGACCCCAGATGCTGTGATCACGGCATCCGAGTGTTTAATTCCATGCCTTGTCTGTGTAATACGACAGCTCCTGTGCCTGCAGCATTACAGGTCTGTACTATTATAGCACTGAGCGTAAGCTATAAGCTCAGCACAACGTAATAGTACGACGCAGAGCAGGAAGGTTAAATATTTCTACATCTGTATATCCAAGTACCATGGAACAGTTACAGAAAGCCAACACTTTGTGCCCTTTGTAGCCAAAGCAAGGTGAAAAAAATTTCACACTAGACACATAAGCATTTCGGGATACACCAGAGTCCTCCTACAACTTTGACTTTTTTACATAAATATGTCCCCAAATAAATCATGAATACATATAACGTCATCTTTACATATTATATGTTATGCATAATTAAATAGGTGCCACCCCACTGATTCTGGCACATATACTGAGCAATCGATACAATTAGTTTCAGCACCCAGTATACTAATTACACTCTCTACTGTCAAGTGGGTGGTCCCAAGCTGAAGCAGAGAGACTAACTAACATATTTGTCATGAAAATAACTGCACGGATTGCTTAGGAATGGTGAAGGCTAATGAAAACATTACCACTGTGCCAGAAGCAGTGGAAAGAAATGCAAAGAGTTGTAGATGGTGGCGGCAGGGACAGGTTCTCTTTAAGGACCTCACATATTGTTAGAGAAGCAACTTACAATTTTGTAAAGTTTTATCAAACAAATATTGAGTTCACCAAAAGTTACATGAACAGAACAACTCTCTATGTGATCTGTAGCATTCTTCAACCAGTTCATGAATATAATGCTGGAACTGTTACTCTTTGGTTTTGCTAACACTTCTGTTGAAACCTCTATTGGCAATACTCTGCAATACTTTCAAAATTCATGGCAAGGATTGTGTGGCATGCAGTGTTTTTCTTTTCTTCAAAACGGTGAAACCCTTGACAGAACCCAAAATCCCTGACCTTTGACCAACTGGATTTGACTATTCTTTGACTGACTTTCTGCTGCTTTGCACCAGTGTCTCTGTGGACAACTGCCATCTAGACTGGGACTACTGTTAGAGGTAGTGACCTGGTGGTCCCTCATACAATGCGCTCAGGAGTAGCCCAAAGTCAAACCAGTTAAGTGGCACAGCAGGTCCACAATCTGCTGCACATTACAACTAGGTTGTACCTCTATAAGCAAACTAACTAAAGACGTTAATGGTGGTCACCTGTGAAAGTTCAGCTTCTGTTAAAGATATATTGAAATTTAGGTACAGCTTCACATTCATTTTTACAATTGTTCAAATACATCTAAAATATTAAATTAGACAACTCTATAAGTAGTCTTGATAAAAAGCTATTTTGTTTATGCCTACCGTTGCTATGCCAAACTTTGAGTCTCCATGATAACACAGCAAAACTCTGTGAAGTCTCATCCTAAAGTCATACACTCATCCATCTACTCTTGCCTAACATATCTTAGTAACCAAGAAATAAGGTACAGATGGAACAAGGAGTATACCTGCAGCGTCAGACTACAATGGGTTTGTAGTCTGTTACTATGGAGAGACAGAAGTCTGTATATAAGCTCTAGACCGAAGATGGTAGAAGTTTTGTAACCATTACTATTTGCAAAGTTCCTTAATTTTTACTTCACATGCACTGAGACAATACAAAAGAGTGGATGTGATGGTATACATAGCAACTGCTTAAAAATGTAAAGGGTATATCCTATTTATATAGCATGTGTGTCTGTCCTCTACTTACTTTAGCAGAACATATAACCCTTTAATTGTGACTTGAGGTACAGAAACCACAGCTGCTCAACCACAAAATGAAAGAGAACTCATGACATCAGCCTGTTTACACTTCCAGAAGACATGTAAGCCATTCTGAAACACTAAACCACATGGCACATATGGGAAGATGAGAGCTTCAGAAATCTGACTGAACTGCAAAGAAATCATTTGAATAGCTGTGTAATCCCGAAGCTTTTATGTGAAACAGACGGACCCAGGGCCTTCCCTTTTAAGGAATGTTCAGCAATTATAGAATACTTATCTTTAGTGCTTTCTGATTCAGGAACAAAATAGTTTTAATTCTTATTTCCTGACTACCATGGATTTCAATTATGGTAACAATAACGAAAAGGGATTGTTTCTGTGAATGCTACATTGAAGTATTTCTTGGAGTCATTCTTATCTAACAGCAAAATTACATCAACCTAAATGTGGATCTAATATAAGGAAAACTCACACATATGTAATAAGAAAACCATAGCCATATAACAATGGCGGCCACATCAATTCTGAAACCATATGTCCTGTAAAGCTCCACATAAACATCACACACAAGTTTTAAGATTTAGGCTTTTACTTATATCTCAGGTCCATTTTCAGGAACTTTGTGGAACCACTGACATGTTATATAAACATGTCAGAAAATTTCATCAATGAAGTATAAGAGATATGTCTCTAGAATGACAAAGCATTAGTCATCTTTAGAGCAATAAAGGTGCCGTTACACTTTATTGTCAACCGAACCTGCCAATTTTGGTGAGACCAGTCGACCATCTAAGCCATGTTCACATCTGCGCAGATTCGTCACAAATCACAAGATGAAAAAGTGCTGCAAGCTCAACTTTTTCATCTATTGATTTCAGACTCCTGATAGACCTCATTATAGACTGTTAGTGTCTGCTATTTTCATGGTATTTTTTCCATTCTTCTGGTCCTCTTATGGACCAAAAGAACGGACTTCCCGGCTCAGATGTGAACGCAGTGTAATGTATATAGGCTTGTCCCAACTTTCCTGTGGGTCAGGCTGCTGGATTTTATGTGTAATCGATTTTTATTAAAGATTTTTGATTTAACAGAGAAAATAAAATCAACATAGCAAAGTGCAATATAATGCCAAGGGCAAACAACATGAGGGCAAATGGTGAAGGGAAATAATCAATATGGCCTCGGAGCGCAGGGACCTGCAAAAAGCTGGTGCCTACAATGGATAGCCCTCACATAAACAGATAAACACAGAATCCACAGCGGCAATACTAAGAAAAACAGAGAAAAAAGAAGTTATAAGCAGGGGGGAAAGGAGAACAAACGAACACGAGAGATGCTCACAAGGGGGAAGGATAGAAGAGTAGGGGGCATGGAGTTAAAGGGGAGGGGTCCCAAGAGGAAACCTGGGAGCGACCCTAGAGTCAGGAGAAAAGGTTAGAGAACTTAGTGAACTCCTGAAACAGTACCCACTGCTGTCAGAGGGAGGCTGCCAGATTTTAATATGCGTGATCCTTTTGTTCTCAGGAGACATACATTGCTGCCCAAGGTATCTGGCCGGGATTTTCTCCACTATCCAGGACATTCATATGTCTGCCAGGTCCAACATGCATTTGCATAGCGTTCTCTGAAGGAATAGCTTCAAGCTATCTAAAGTGTATGACCAGTTTTAGCTTTTTTAGGTGTTAGGTCACAAGTTTCAAGATTGCTAATCTAACGACAGCCAAAAACAAGGACCAGTCATATTGTTGCAATATAACATGAATGATTGTTTGTTCCATAGGGAGATAAGTGCTGCCAGAGGTTCCCAGTAGCAAATTATATGTCTCTTCCTAATGAAAATCATGCACACTTGGCTGACCCTTTATGTATATCAATGGATCACTGGAGATGGCAGCTGATTGACCAACAGCTACCTTGTGTATATATCTAGCATAACAGGCAGGGATAGATTGACCATGGTTAGTCATATCATGCCCAAATCAGGTGGAAAAAAAGTAGCAATGAAATAGAAAGTAATGCACAGGATGGACAACTTCATGATCCCCAACTGAGCCTTGTGTGAAATGTTAGGGAGGGCCTAACATTACCTCAACATCTGGTTTCTCAGATTAAGCTAAATTACCCAATACCTTCAGGTGGAGCAGCCTTCGCAAAGTGAGTCACCAACATCTGGTAGGTACACCGGGATAGTTCATAGAGTTCATAACGGAATTACCATTTCGGGACAAAGACAGTAGGATGACTATAATTTCATTTAAAAAATCATTCTGTTACCTAAATTTTGCTTCTCCAACTCATGGCATTTAGTTTTCAATTCCCTTTCATTCTCTTGTGAGTTTTGAAGCTGTTTTGATGTTAATGTGACACATTTGGCAACTTCTTGCAGATTTTTCACTTGGTTATGGAGGGAATCATTTTCTAACTTGAATTCTCTCAGACGTCCATGAAGACTAATCATTTCTGTGGAGGTACATACAATAAAAAGAACATTAGAGGGGAGTCGAAGAGTAGATTTACTTTTAATGAATACATTGCTGGCAATACTGGGTTATAGTGAAAATAATGTGATAAAAATGTCAATTCCAATATTTTTACAAGTACATCATATATTTTTTTTTACCATTACTGCAAAGCTGTAAAGAATCTTAGCAATAGTCTCATACACCACACAAAAATAGTAAGTGAACATGTCAGCTCTATAAATACAACTGTGAGATAGCTGTATTCTTCCACTAATAAGAAGCTTAGAGGGAACATAAAAATGTCATTTTCTGTAAAATGTCCTTGGCAAACAGGGAGTGTTCTGATTATTCAGGACCTCTCAGTATGGCTGCAGGGTGCGGTATATCCCTTTTAATAAGGACAGCTGGATAAAAACATTGCATGGCAACAGTGTACTGGATTATCTAAAGGTTAAGGCACAGTCCTGCGCTCGGCCATCAGTAAAATAAATATTCAAAGCTGCCCTTTGGTTACGCAATACTTGAATGAAGTCCTTTTGCATTTTTAAAGGACCGTGTGGATACTGGTCAGTGGTATGTCATGAATACAAAATCAGGGTTTTGTACATTCATGAAGTGCAAATGACTTTGAATATATTTTCATCGAGTCCACAGAAAGCCAGCAATACATATGGTGTATGAGAAATGAAATGGGGAGAATGCAAACCGAGAAAGAGGAATACAGCTACTATAGTTATTACTGAGTGACTTATGATAACAATCATATAGCAGCAGCCTAGTTATATATTTCCATAACATAATATCAGGAAGTCAGCTGGTTGAGTACACTGAGACATATGATAGCTGCACACCAGTCGCACGACCCAATCACCTGTTACAAGTGATTCATGATTCACGCACTAGCATTTCTCACTTTGACAAGTAAATGGGAAAATTCATGACAATTGCACAGTTGCCCAATCCCTATTAAGTTCTTTCTGAATGCTACTGTAAGTCATGTCAAAGTTATAGGACTGTACTAGATGACTCTAAAGTTGCAAAACAGGTGCATCTGTAGGAATGTATCGACTGGTGCACTGTAGTGAGCTTAGCACTACTCAAAACAGCCAGACCACAGTCGCACAATGAAAGTGAACGGGAACCAAAGCAGTTATATTGCCCCTAGATTTAGTTTCCCATTCACTACTGTGACTCAAGCAGTGAAGCCTATGCCCACAGTAAGAAAGGGCACTGCACAGGCACTGACTTAAAAGGGTTTTCAAAAGTAATGGCCAACATTTTTAGATTGGTCTAACTGCTGGGACCACTACAAATGATTGTTTGGTAAAGGTGACAGATCACTGAAGCATCTTATTGTTTACAAGGCAGGAACTGCTTTACTGAGAACCCTGGCCCAGATTTACCAATAGTTAGACAGGGTAAACTTAGACAAGCAGTCTGAAAATTTGCCAGACTTATCACAGTGGATTATTCTGGATCTAAAATCTGACATATCTTTACACTGTCTAGTCTTAGTTGATAACACCTTCTTGTGTTACTTTGAGACAGAAATTTATGACACAATTTTGGTGCACTATGGCACATTTAAACCACAATCCCACATGTCTAGCAAACTGGTGGCTAGAAACTCTACCAATTCCTCCAGCTCATGGGCTGGTGCAGTGCTGCGGGGGTCTGCAGTGTACCTGATGATAGTGGTAGCCTCTCCCCAGGACATATTCTAGTTGTAGTCAACCTTCATGAGCCTGATAAGATTTGGAGGACCCATGATTGTCATGCAGGAATAAAACTTACAGAGATAGAAGGTATGCAGAAACTTTACTTGAGGTACAATTCAGTATAACAGCTTCCACAAATAAAGGTACACTTCTTGCAACTTTTCCACTGTGAGTTGGAGCTGAGTTGGCAGTAGGTACAGCTGGCTAACAGTCTGCAGTTTCCTTACTAAGTTACTAAACTCTGTCTGCCACCTTCACTCTCATACAGAATTTTTTTTTTATTTTCTTGCTTATATAGCGGCAACTTTACAGATATTGTCATTACTCACTGTCCTGACTAGGGCTCACAATGTAAACTTCCTGTTAGTTTGTCTTTGTGATATTGGAGAAAACCTGAGTACCCAGAGGAAACCCATATAAACTTCTCACAGATTTTGTCCTTGGCTAGATTCAAACTCAGAATTCTCCAGAACTTCAAGATAACAGTGCTAACCAGGCTTTACTAAAACCAACTTTTAGGGGGAAGGCTTACAGATTGCCCACTCTGTTCTGTGGAGCAGGCTTTGAGGACCATATAAAAATTATCCTCAGATATCAGGTTGGCTCACTCTCCTCTAGATTTCCTCATACTAAGTAGATGTGAATTCCTTACTCCTGTCTGTCTAAGGTGCAGTCTGGATGATCCAGACCACTGAGGGGTCTAACTCAGTCTTTGTGCAGTCTCTCTACTTCCTCCCCCTCCAAAGACTTAGGAGAAAAGACCCCTGGTCTCCTCCTTCTTTTCAGAATGAACTGCCTGGGTCATACTAAATTCTACTCCAGGCTTATAGTGGTACAGCCCATTTAAGGGGGAAACTATACAGTGCAGACATACAAACTATTTTCCAACACACAATATACAACACAAATGAACAATATACATTTGCGGTAGTCTTAGTGGGATGCTGCATATTCCCATGTCATGTGGGTTATTAAAACTTTATTCTCTCTGTTATCCCATATGTATGGTTGAAAACACAGATATGTTTAACATTGAGTCCTCAGGGCCTATTTAGTTGTATCAGTAGTTTATTGAAGCCACAACTGCTGACAGAGTCTCTTTAAATTGAGAATCGGTTGTATAAAGCTAGTTGAATTAAGTGACCTGTTTCTAATACTGTAATATCATTAATGACAATTTGAGCCCTAGCACTTAAGCCACAACACAGCTATAGAGGGGTTAACAGAACACAAACTTTCAATTAAGAAAATGGGTATGTTGATCCAAGAAGATCACAGAAACAGATTGTTTGATGTAGAGAAATGACACCTTACCTGACCTAATTCCTATGTATATAGGACAGGGGGCATCCACTGCGTCAATCTCAGTGACTTTTTAAAACATGTTGTCTCTATTGCACTGCTGTCTAGGGGTAATTGAGTAAGGAGAGACTGAGTCATGGTTACAATCAGAAAAAAATTCCTGCAAGTATTAATTGGTAAGGGGTTTAATGAAAAAAATAGAGGAACAACAGAAAAAATAGGAACTATTATATATAACTTTCATTTCCTCTGGATCAAAACTGCAAGAAAATTGGTTAAATGTGGGCTTCATATTCAAACAGCTTTCCATAATCTATGCATAAATGTGTATTGAATAAAACAAAAATTTGTCAATGTATGTTTATAGCTACAGAGACTAAACGTTTTACCGTCACTGACATTGATATAGAGACACAAGGGTAGTGAATATATATTGGCTAAGAAAATCTTGAAATTACATTAACGTCTAAGGCCCAACGTAGCGAGTCACAGCCAAAAAATGCTGCGGAAAAACATCACATCATATTATTTGCGTGAAAAGCTATTCTTTTTTTATTTGGCACCATTTTGGAGTACATATAATGTATTGCCTTTTTATTAATGTTTTGGGGGGTCTGCGTGGAAAAAAATATTATTCTATCATTATTTTTTGCATTTTGTTTTTACGGCATTCATTCTGCAATGAAAATGACATGACAACTTGATGACATGATTATGGCAATACCATATTAATACTGATTTTATTATGTTTTACCACATTTACTAAATAAAACATAATTCTACCAGGCCATGGAGAAAAGGAGGCTCCTGGAGCTATAACACCTGCCGGATTCCTGGAGCCTGTAACATCGTCATCCACTCCAGGCCTAGCTTGTGGCACGTCATCCGCCACTACTACTCCCATCCTCTGGTTCCCTCCATCTGGGTTGCGGCACTTAGCATTAACTACATGCTCAACACAACATAATAGTATGGCGCAGAGCGATATGTTTGTGTTGCAGCTGCTCTCATCTGTCTTCTGCTTTCTCGGCCAGCCATGCCAAATTCCATTAACCGCCTTCTATCAGTTGCCATTATAGGTCATATAAGTAACTGCCCCCTGTGGCTTTGGGCTAAGCAATTAAGTCCCTTTTGGTTGCTGTACTGTGCAGAGATGTTCTGCTCTTCTGTTTTATCTGATACATATCCAGCTTATTTCTGACCACATCTAATGTCTACCATCTGCTCAGATCACTGTCTGATAACTGTAATAAAACTACTCTGCCTGCCGATGTTTTCAGTTCCTGTATAGTCAGTCAGTGCTTATGCCGACTACTCTGAGATAGCAACCTGGGCACTGCTTATTGGAATACCTCCTTTACAGAGTTCTGGGGTTAAAAACTCACAATCACTTAAATCACTTCATGGTTTAGCCCTAGATCAAATCCGAAGCCACTCAGTGGACCCCCACTACCCCCACTAAGGTTTGTGACAGATTATAGCAATCGTCCATCTCTAATGTTACTAAAAAATGGAACATTGTGATCATTTCTTTCACCGTTTAAAGAGCTGAAACTTCTTGACTAAACTTTACAGCAATTCAGACCTTGAGCCAAGAACTTGTACTATACACTGTATGGAAGTCAATAAATGTACTAAAGTATATGTACATAACATCAATATTCATTCCTGTATGGGTGTGCATGTGTACACACTTGGGCTCCGCTGTCTCAAGGGAAATATTCTTAAGACAATGCAGATAAACCATCTGTACTACCAAGCACAGTTAAAGTCACAGCAAGGTTGGAAATATGTTGGAACATTTCATTATGTAAAGTAGTGAGTTCTTTATCATCAGAAGCAGTTTATAGCCCCCTCCCCTCATACATGGTGCAATGACAAAGGCCAGAGAATAATGAAAAAGAAATCCATACATAGCAAGCTCCAGACATTATTTAATACTGTAGATATTCTTTTAATTCTGAGAGTACTTGTCATGAGTGTAGTGCTGACAAGACATCTTATAATTTTAGTAATGGAACTAGAAATCAATGACGATATCACACAAGTATATTATATTCAGTTACCATATTTATTACTTGGCAAGAAATTTAGAATGTTGGACATAAATTCAATTTTTTTTTAAATATTGTGAAATCTATAGCTAGAGATAGTTTGAAGACACATTCTCTTTACTTTGCCCATATACTCACTACACAATACACCACATAAATTCAGGCTTTATTCAGGTGATGTGCCAGGGTATGGGTCAGACCTTCACTGATCAAACATTGATGGCCTAACCTAAGGACAAGCTGTCAATGTTTTACTTCCAGAAAACCTTTTTAATTAACTCTATTCTTTCTATTTTCTCCTGAAGTCGAAAGAAATGTGAACATGAGAAAGAAAAGAATGAATACTCTATGTCAGGACAAAGGATAAAACAGGATGGTAGTCTGATGTCATACCACCCCATGTCGGGATCCAAATTGGTGTTTAACTGTGGAATTTTCTTTAATAGCCATATACCACTTGCTTTACCAAAGATCAATAGAATTGTATGGGTTGGAAAATCCTACACAACTCATTTAGTGCTGCCATTCCCAGGTGTCTATTAGGAAGGGTTTCAGCAATCTCTGATAGGCCCGATTTTTATTTTCACCTTTATTACTATTATAGGCCTGGCTGACTATCATATGTGTCCAGGGGCCTCTCCTGACAAATGATTATGTGGAAAAGAATGATCACACATATTAAATTTCAGCACCCAATCCTTTTGTTCTCCCTGGAGGGGTGTCTGGCACTCTGTCTACTGAAAACATACATTCTCGGCCTAACCAAACATGTGTGTGAGGAACAGCTGTCTCTCAAAAGTTATTGAAGGTGTTTGCGCGCCTGTAAAGTAACAAAAAATTATTTTCTATGGTCCGTTACAAAGGTACGTGATGATGTAAACTGTAGTGATGGTAATCTTCTTACTAGTGGTTGTATTCGCGAGTTATCCTCTTCCTTCTGGTCCTCATCTGTGTCATGTGATCAGCAATAAGACTGTCCAACTGACACAGCATCTTATGTGTGGACAGGAAGTCAGTTTCTCTATTTATTCCTATGATTGCCTCAATGTCAATGTTGGTGAGTCTTATTGCTGGTCATAGGACAAAGCTGAGGACCAGAAGGGAGTGGATAACTCACAAATACAGCCACCACCTTCTTTATAACTTCCATCATATACCTTTCTAATGGACCAGAAAATTTTGAAAAAAAAAATAGTGAGAGTGCTACTTTAAGAGAAAGAAATAATAACATATTTACTGAATTTCCCCTCAGTCAGTATGAGATGCAACACCACAGTTATCAGGAAAAAAATGTCCTAGCATGTTTGTTTGGTAATGGCACAGGAAGGTACTTTAAAAGGAGATAACCTTGTAAAAGATAAAAAAAAAACTGACTAAACTAATCAGTAATACAGTAAATCAAAGGTACATATTTGTTCAGCAGTATGGGAAATACGCTGCAGTTAACTCTATTCTAGATTTGATTTCCTAATCTCTACCTTTCAAGTTAATGATTTTGACCTTTCAGTAAATGGAAGAATTTGTGTACTGTAATGAGAGAACATGTCGCCTTGTTAACAAAATAAAATCAAAATTAGCCTTTACTTCAAGACTGGATGCAGAATATTCACAGCTCATTATTTTCTACAGCTCAGTTCTGGCTTTATTATTACTGACCACAGAGATGTCGGCTACGGTGGTAATTCTGAATGTAGTGATTCCCCTACAGAATATAACACATTCATTGCTTACATCAAGGGTGATTGACCCTCTTGCCGTGATATACAATGGAAAAAGGACCTAACATTTGGCCTTTGTTATAAGATTACTATGTGCCCTTTTTCCACCTTTATTCTCCTTTTTCTCCATGAGGTGCATTCAGGTCCCTTCTTTAAGAGGAGTGCTCACGTTCATTTTCTGTAGTTCAGCTTTAATGGGAAACTGACAGTAGGTTACGTTCCCTCAGTACTCAGAAACAGCTCATCAGACAACTGGAAAAGTTTAAGTCATACATGCCCTTTCCTTCTATGGGCCATGTCACCCATTGAGAAGAGAAGAGAAAGGTCATGTGAGCCACATTTCTTGAGGGCAGGTAGAACCAAGCTACCCTGGCCACCCAATCTCTCTTTCACCAGAGAAACCATGGACCCTGGTCTTAAGGGGTGTTTCCAGTAGGCAGCGGTTAGTACCTGTTAAAAAAACAAAAAAAAAGGTCCAAGAAAGGACAACCACTGAACTGGCAACAGCATCATAGGATCATGGAAGCCAAAATCTCACTTATGCATGTCAGTAGTACAAGTTAGCCTGCCCCATCTGATTCCACAGAGCCAGTGGTGTAACTTGAAGCTCATGGGCCCCAATGCAAAATTAGTAGAAGGGCCCCCACTTATCATATGCTATCTATAATACTGGTGTCTTCCTATGTTGTAGAGAGGCCTTTGAGCTCCCTTAGGGTCCAGGACCCGGTAGTGACTGCTACCTCTGCATCCCCTATAGCTACAGTGCTGGCCAAAAGTATTGGCACCCCTGCAATTCTGTCAGATAATACTCAATTTCTTCCAGAAAATGATTGCAATCACAAATGCTTTGGTAATAATATCTTCATTTAATTTATTGTCAATGGAAAACCACAAAAAGAATTGTCAAAAAGCCAAATTGGATATAATTCCACACCAAACATAAAAAAGGGGGTGGACAAAAGTATTGGCACCCTTTGAAAAATCAGGTGATGCTTCTCTAATTTGTGTAATTAACAGCACCTGTTACTTACCTGTGGCACATAACAGGTGGTGGCAATAACTAAATCACACTTGCAGCCAGTTGAAATGGATTAAAGTTGACTCAACCTCTGTCCTGGCAGTGCCCATGGCACTGTGGCTAACCTCCCTAGATGTGGACGGAAAAGAAAAATTGACGAGAGATTTCAATGAAAGATTGTGCAGATGGTGGCTAAAGAACCTCGACTAACATCCAAACAAGTTCTAGCTGCCCTGCAGTCGGAGGGTACTACAGTGTCAACCCGTACTATCCGTCGGCGTCTGAATGAAAAGGGACTCTATGGTAGGATACCCAGGAAGACCCCACTTCTGACCCAGAGACATAAAAAAGCCAGGCTGGAGTTTGCCAAAACTTACCTGAGAAAGCCAAAAACTTTTTGGAAGAATGTTCTCTGGTCAGGTGAGACAAAAGTAGAGCTTTTTGGGAAAAGGCATCAACATAGAGTTTACAGGAAAAAAAAAGAGGCCTTCAAAGAAAAGAACACGGTCCCTACAGTCAAACATGGCGGAGGTTCCCTGATGTTTTGGGGTTGCTTTGCTGCCTCTGGCACTGGACTGCTTGACCGTGTGCATGGCATTATGAAGTCTGAAGACTACCAACAAATTTTGCAGCATAATGTAGGGCCCAGTGTGAGAAAGCTGGGTCTCCCTCAGAGGTCGTGGGTCTTCCAGCAGGACAATGACCCAAAACACACTTCAAAAAGCACTAGAAAATGGTTTGAGAGAAAGCACTGGAGACTTCGAAAGTGACCAGCAATGAGTCCAGACCTGAATCCCATAGAACACCTGTGGAGAGATCTCAAAATGGCAGTTTGGAGAAGGCACCCTTCAAATCTCAGGGACCTGGAGAAATTTGCCAAAGAAGAATGGTCTAAAATTCCAGCAGAGCATTGTAAGAAACTCATTGATGGTTACCGGAAGCGGTTGTTCGCAGTTATTTTGTCTAAAGGTTGTGCTACCAAGTATTAGGCTGAGGGTGCCAATACTTTTGTCCGGCCCATTTTTGGAGTTTTGTGTAAAATGATCAATGATTTGACTATTTTTTCATTCTCTTTTGTGTTTTTTCATTGCAAGCAAAATAAATGAAGATATTATTACCAAAGCATTTGTGATTGCAATCATTTTCTGGAAGAAATTGAGTATTATCTGACAGAATTGCAGGGGTGCCAATACTTTTGGCCAGCACTGTATGCCCCTGACTGTACCACAAATTGCTGAAAAAGTTAATATTGTCAGTGATAGAAAGGTACCAGAACACAATGCATTTTAGCTAGCTAAGGACTTACAATAATTGCACATTTACTACTTGATAGATATTCCTCGTATTATGAAGGTACTACAAGTTAAGAGAAAACACTGCTCAAAGATGAACCATAAAAGATGCAGATTTCATTCACAGCAGGAGCGGGGGTGATAGATATGAATAATTGGCTAAAAGGGGTTACTAGATGATCTATGGAATGTGCCCATCTGCTCACTGCCTTTTACAAAGCATACCTGCATAGGACATATATGTTTCCAATTAGAAATACTTCATAAACATATGATATGTGAGCCTATATAATATATGGCACGTATTACCAGAGGAAGTGAGGAAATATATAAAGCTGGTCATCCATATTACATAAAAGTCTGAATGCAGATTGGCCCAGTATATGTTTCTTCCCTAGCCCAGTGGGTAACACTACTAGATCACCCTCACAAGACACCAACAGGCACAGTGAAAGAAGACATTTTTACTGTCAGAATCATTATTTTCATTACATATACAGTATATCCTACATATCAATCCCTCATTAATATTTGATAATGAAATCTGATTATTTAGGTAAAAGGGTAACTTTTTTCTGCTAGCTTTACATGAGGCCCATTGACCCACAAAACTAAGTCAATTCACATTGGGGCAGGTTTGTATTCTATTTCATTTGCAGCAGAGATAATAAAATTCAGATTTGATCCTTTTTCCAAGTTTCCAAGTCTGAGATCTCCAACTCCAATGTGGAATGTGCCTTCATGGCAACAAACAGGGGATCTACTTCATTTGCTTAAACTTTCATTTAATGCTAATATTTAGAAACCATAAATTAACCATAATAAATAAATAAATATACTATGAGCAGGCGGTGGTGCGCACTGTGTGATACATGTGGTGCATCTTGCAAGAAACAAGACACTTTTTTTTTTTTTTACTTATGCCAACACATTTGGCTTATTTTGCAATAAAAACTGGCACATAAATCTGCTGTATTATACAACTAAAATAAACCACATCCTTTTTCTTGAAAAGTGTCTAACAAGATACAGGCATCAGTTCTTTTCGTACAATGCATTAGTATAAACAGATTTATACATTAAAAGGGGCAACTTACAAATAACAATCATAGTAAATGTTGGCCATGTGTGCATACAGTAAAATCCACAATAAATCTTCTATTAAATATTAATTTAGCTATTTCTCTAATTCTTACTATTTTTAATATGAATACAAAGGCACAAAAACATGAAAGTAATTCTTCAATGCTATTGTAATGTTACATTGGTAGTAACACAGACCACCAACCTGCTGAATGATTTTGTGAGGTTTCTTCAATCTGGCTTGCAATGTCTCTTTTGAGATTATTCCACTGTCCCATAATGGCTTGGACATTATATTTAATAGCGCTTTGTTCTGACTGAAGACTTCTTAACAATGACAGACTGTTTTTTAAAAGCGCCTCTTGCTTGGCAGCTTTCTCCCTGTGAACAAGACAATAGGGAATTTATTTGCGTCTGTTTTGCACCTTTCTAGTTACATGGACCTTTTTTTTCTATGGTATTTTAATTGACTAAAAAGGTGCACACTGTGGAAAATTCACCGCACAAATAAGTAGATAAATGGCACAAGAGGCTTTATGAAATGCCCCTAATGTGTGGTGCTACAAAGGAGCGACCCCAACATAAATACATCCACACAAAAAGCTGCCAACACCTGCTACTTACGGTAGATGAGACACCACTGTACCCAAACCACGCCAGCACCACACAGTGATTCTCTAGCACATTGGCATACAAAAGGGTAACAAAGCTAAGCAGTGTATTCTCTCTTCAGGACTGTGGGGATGTTTAGAGCCAAGGACAATCACATAAAATTGTAGATTTAATATACACAAAAAAGTAAGGTGCATGCAGATATGTAATAAAAGTAGATAAATACAAGGAAATAAAATAAATAATTGACCTCTTACAAGCCTGGCTTTGAAGCTTGGCAGGAAGTTGGACAGACTACAGGCTTGGCTACATCTACAGGTATCTGGCATTAAACAAACACAATAGACATACAACAAGATATAACTACTACAATGAACGAAAAACCATAACTAGACATATAACTCATAACTAATTCACAAATAAATCATTATCGAATGAATAATATTTAAGACATTACAAAAAATGTCATACATGCATCAATGCAAATATTCAATTATGTGGATTATCACTATGGATGACAATGACAAACATTTGTAATGCATTTATCTCACAGAAAGTACTCAAAGGGTAGTTGTGGAGTAAGGAAGTTAGTAGCTGCTGTACAGGTGCTTATCTCCAACACCCACTAAGGTCAGTTTCATGGGAAACCAGTTTGCCTCTCAGTATATTTTTGGCATGTTGGAAGAAACCCACATAAATACAGAGAGAATATACTCTATATAGATGTTGCCATTGGTTAGAATCAAACTCAGGACTCCAGTGCAGAAAGGTAACAATGCTAAGCATTGTGATGATGAGACCCTCAATTTATGTATCTTTCTTGGACATGTATCATTCGTGATTCGTATCAGTCACATATCTGTAGGAATGTAGAGCTGTGTTTACATTGGTGGTCGATTCGCTCCAGTGGGTTTATGTGCATACCATCGTCAGTGTGATATCCCAGATGTCCAAAAGGGGGGTGAAGGGTGGAGCTGAGGAGGGTCTCACACTGAGGTGGGTGAGTTCTTCTTTTGTCTGTGTGTGGAGCCTGAAAGAGAGGCAGCTAAGAACAAGCTGTGCTCAGGTATTTACTCTATACTTTATTCCCATTTTTGTTTATGTGCTATATCATCGCACTTTTGCTTGTATGTTTATGCTTGATCGTATTAATATTGTATATTTCTGTATATGCTATTGATTAGTACCGACCCACTTGGGTTATTAAATATATAAAATTTATACAGCTAGTTTCATTCTATCCTACAAACTCTGTCTGCTCACGGGTGGTGAGTGGAAGGTTAGAAGGGTGATCGCGGGTACGCCAAGAGGCTTGGCACGGCGATATTCCTCACAGTGGTGGCAGCATAGTGGGATCTTAGGATAACAGTGTGTGGGTGTGGTATCACTCAGACACTGAGGATTGTGGCAATCCTATGGAACGAGCTCGGTATGAGATCAAGCTTAAAATACGGTGAAAGTTTGGTACAGTACTGTTCCCTCCCTTCTTCTTTTTTCTGTCCTATCTTTTATTTGGCAACAACTTCTAGTGAATGCCTTGCACTCTGAGAAGTGGAGCCAGGGGACGTCAGCAACTGACTGATACAAACTCTGAGCAGATGGCTGATATGGAAGGTGCTGCAGGTGGGCAGGACGAGGAGCAAAGTCCTGAGGGGCTGGCACAAGAAAACATCACCATGCCAGACGGTTCAGCAGGTGCCCGGACCCCAGAGGTAACTGTGCCTGGAGGGACCAGTAGCCCCAGTTCTGTGGGGGTAACGGACTTATACTTGCAAATGGCCTTACAGCAGATAGACGCCAGTGATTATAGCACCCGTCTGCAGGTGATTCTCCAGTACCGAGAAGCTGCAGAGTGCCGGGCGGAGAGAGAAGCTGCAGAGCGCCAGGCGGAGAGAGAGGCCGCTGCTGCAGAGCGTCGGGCTGAGAGAGAGGCCGCTGCTGCAGAGCGTCGGGCTGAGAGAGGCCGCTGCTGCAGAGCGTCGGGCTGAGAGAGAGGCCGCTGCTGCAGAGCGTCGGGCTGAGAGAGAGGCTGAGCGAGAGGCCCGTGAACGCCAGGCGGAGAGGGAGCATCAGCTTGAGCTAAAAAAGCTGGAACTTCCCCAGCAGGTGCAACCTTCCCCTGCACAAACTCCAGGAGCCCAAGCACTAAAGATCCGATCTGAGGACTTTCCAATCTTGGAAGATAACGGGGACTTGGACTCGATCTTGCGGGGATTTGAGAGGGCGTGTAAGCAGCATCATATTCCCCAGGGAGAATGGGCCCGTTACCTGTCTCCCCGGCTAAGGGGAAAAGGCCTGGATGTGTCCACGAGCTTACCAGAGGACACGGACTATGAGACCCTCAAAGCGGCGCTGATCCAGAGATACCGGCTCACGCCGGAGGTGTACCGCAAAAAGTTCCGGAATATACAGCGGGATCCCACAGAGAGCTATGCGGATGTTCTGCACCACTTACAGGCCACATTCTGGCAGTGGATCAAAGGACTTACTGTCACCACGTTTGAGGGAATTGGGGATCTTATGATAAAGGAACAATTTCTCCAGGTGTGCCCTCTGGAGGTCCGCCAGTTCGTGTGTGATCGGAAACCCAAGACATCAGACCAGGCTGCAGAGATTGCTGACGACTATGTGTCCACCAGGGAGCAAGGGACCAAGAGAGGAGCCACACTGCAGAGACCCTCAAGCTGGAAGGAGGGGCAAAGCTGGAGTTCACCACAGCCTACGGTCTCCAAGTGGGGTAAGACAAACTCTGTCCTGGGTGCCTCCTCTACTTCCCCTGTCCCAAGAACTCTGGGCGCCCCAGGGACCACCTCCAAGTCCCAAGGAGAGGTCCGGCGGTGTCATGCCTGTAACCAGCCAGGACATTTCAAGGCAGAGTGCCCCAACCGCTCTAAGAACCCCCCCTGTTTCCCCAGCCACGGCAGCTGGCTCATCTGTATACTTGGTGGGGAGGGAGGGGGTTGCAATCCGATGCCAACCGTCAACAGGTCATTGTGGGGGGTAAAGTGGTCATGGGATTTCGGGACACTGGGGCGGATGTTACTCTGGTGCAACCTGACTTGGTCCCTGCGGACAGTATCATCCCTGGAAAAACTCTGACTCTGAGGGGTATTGGACAAGAACGCTTAACTGTGCCCATGGCTTGCGTCCATTTGGACTCGGGTGCGGGAAAAGGAATGCGTGATGTGGGGCTAATGTCTGATCTGCCTGCCAATGTACTATTGGGAACAGATTTGGGGCCCTTGGTGTCCCAATATGGGGTGGGAGTAGCCCCACCTCGCTGTGACAAAATGTCTGTACTGAAGGATGATTTTAATGTGGTGTTGAAGCCTGTCACAGAGGGAGGAGTCAGCAGCTTGTTTCCCCCTGCTGTGTGCCCAGCTAAAGTAATCAGTGAGCATGTGAATGAGGGACTGCGGAATGTTAACCTGGCTGTAGCCCCACCCTCATCTGTGGGTGGTGATAGCCCCCTCAGTGTGACCCTGGCTGAGCCATTCACCCATGCAGTTCACTGTGAATCAATGAATGAATGCAATGTCAATGTAATTGCTAATGCTTGCCTTGCAGATTTCCAGGGTAGCTCTTCTGAGATGCTGGGGGCAACCCCAACTGATGACAATGTGCCAGGTGGTCAGGTGGGTCACGGGGATCTCAGGGCCGATCCGGATGAGGAACGGACTGCTGGTGTTGCGGTGGTAACCCGCAGCCAGAGTGCTAGAGGGGTAGAAGGCGCTCCGACCCCTGAGCCGTTCCCTCTGTCACCCGGAGATGGCACTGAGACCGCCATGACTAGCCTCCCCACACTGGAGCCGGAGGAGTCCGGCGGGTATGTGACATGCACATCTCTTCTGTCTGGTTCCAGTCAGGAGTTCAGGGATGCTGTCCAAGCTGACCGCAGTCTGGGCGCATTGAAGGAGCGTGCTACTCAACCTCCCTTGGAGTCGGACAAGGACCGCGTGTACTGGGAGCAAGGGAGGTTGTACCGGGAAACGATCCCCACAAAGGGAAAAGAAAGTCGGCTCAGGGAGAAACATTTGGTGGTACCCCAACCCTATCAGGTGGAGTTGTTGCGGATTGCTCATGATATTCCACTGGCAGGCCACCTGGGGATCGCTAAGACCAAGGCTCGCCTCAGCCACTTATTCTACTGGCCTAAAATGGGGACAGATGTAGCTAAATACTGCCGTTCATGTGACACTTGTCAGAGGATGGGCAAGGCGGGGCAAGGCTCAAAAGCCCCAATGATACCTATGCCCATCATAACCGAACCTTTCCAGCGGGTGGCTGTGGATCTCATTGGACCCCTGTCCATTCCCAGTCGCACCGGGAAACGTTTCATATTAACGGTAGTAGACTACGCTACTAGGTACCCGGAAGCTGTCGCTCTTTCTTCCACCCGGGCAGATGTAGTGGCCAAGGCTCTCGTAGGCATCTTCTCCCGTGTTGGATTTCCCAGAGAGATGCTCACAGACCAAGGTACCCAGTTCATGTCTGCCTTGATGCAAGGCCTGTGTAAGGTAACAGAGGTGCAACATCTGGTGTCCAGACCGTATCACCCACAGACCAATGGCCTGTGTGAACGGTTCAATGGCACCCTGAAGCAGATGCTCAGGATGTTAGTCGAGTCCCACGGGCGCGACTGGGAGCCTTATCTCCCGCACCTGCTGTGCGCTTACCGGGAGGTGCCTCAGGCCTCAACGGGGTTCTCCCCCTTTGAGCTCTTGTACGGGAGACGTGTACGTGGGCCCCTAACTCTTGTGAAAGAGTCCTGGGAAGGAGAAACGGCCATCCAAGGTGTGCCAGTCGTGGAGTATGTCCTGCGATTCCGTGACCAAATGCAGGCTATGGCGCAGCTGGTGCAGGACAACATGGTCCAGGCTCAGGCTGACCAGAAGCGCTGGTATGATCAGAATGCCCGTGAGAGAACATACCAGCCAGGGCAGAAAGTATGGGTCCTAGTCCCGAAGCCCCAGGACAAGCTTCAGGCAAAATGGACCGGTCCATACGTCGTGCACCAGCAGGTCAACAGCGTCAGCTACCTGGTCACTGTTGATCCAGGACGGAACAGGCATAAGGTCTTCCATGTCAACATGATGAAGGATCATCATGACCGGGAAGCTAGTGCCTTTCCGGTATGCAGTCTGCTAGAGGAGGGGGAAGAAGAAGACCTTGTTGACTTGCTTGCCCATTTTCAGGAGGATGGGTCCAACAAGAAGGCACAGGTGAACCCCCTGCTGGCTGAGGCCCAGCTGTACCAGCTGGATGAAGTTGTGCACTACCTACCTGGTCCGTTCTCCGCGAAGCCCGGCAGAACTGACCAGGCCATTCACCATGTGGATACCGGGAATCATGCCCCTATCCGGCGGTCGCCATATCGCGTCTCCTCGGAGGTACAGGTCCAGATGCGCAAGGAGATTGACGAGATGCTGGAACTGGGGGTGATTCAGCCCTCTCACAGTGCATGGGCTTCACCTGTGGTCCTTGTGCCCAAAAAGGACCGGACCACCCGGTTCTGTGTAGACTACAGGTAACTTAATGCGGTTACAGTCGACGACGCGTACCCCATGCCGCGCATCGATGACCTGCTTGACCGGTTAGGTAAAGCCCAGTACTTGTCCATCATGGACTTGAGTCGGGGATACTGGCAGATCCCCCTGTCCCCTCAGGCACAGGAGCGATCGGCCTTTATCACCCCTTTCGGACTGTACGAGTCCACTGTCATGCCATTCGGCATGAAGAATGCCCCTGCCACTTTCCAGCGGATGGTCAACTCCTTGCTGACGGGATGCGAAGGGTTTGCCACTGTGTACCTGGATGACATTGCCGTCTTCAGCTCCACTTGGGAGGAACACCTACAGCACCTGGTGCAGGTGCTGGGGCGGATCCACAGTGAGGGCTTGACCATCAAACCGGAAAAGTGTCAGCTGGGCATGCGCGAGGTCCAATACCTGGGACACCGGGTAGGTGGGGGAACCCTGAAACCAGAACCTGAAAAGCTGAATGTAATCACGTTCTGGCCAACCCCCCGGACCAAGAGACAGGTGATGTCTTTCCTGGGTACGGCAGGGTACTATAGGAAGTTCGTACCGAACTATAGTGCTCTGGCTGCCCCCTTGATGGACCTCACCAAGAAGAAGTTGCCTCAAACTGTCCAGTGGACGGATGCTTGCGAGCGCTCCTTCCAGGCCCTGAAAGCGGCCCTGGTGAACGCACCTGTACTTCAGGCATACGATGAGTCACGTCCGCTTGTGCTACAGACAGACGCCAGCACCTACGGACTCGGTGCCGTACTGAGCCAGCTTGACTCAGCGGGGCAAGAGCACCCGGTGCAGTACCTCAGCCGAAAGCTACTGCCGCGGGAGGTGGCCTACGCCACAGTGGAGAAGGAATGCCTAGCAATTGTTTGGGCCTTGCAGCATCTGCAGCCTTACTTGTATGGGCGCCACTTCACCGTGGTGACGGATCACAACCCTCTGATCTGGATCAAACGTGTTGCAGGTCAGAATGGACGGTTGTTACGTTGGAGCCTGGTGCTGCAGCAATACAACTATGACATCCGGCACAAGCCTGGCCAGGCCCATGGCAATGCCGATGGCCTGTCCTGGCGGGGTGAGGCTGCGGAGGTGCGGGTGGAAGAGGAACGGAGGCTCCTCCTTCCTACCGACACGCTCTAAAAAGGGGAGGTGTGATGATGAGACCCTCAATTTATGTATCTTTCTTGGACATGTATCATTCGTTATTCGTATCAGTCACATATCTGTAGGAATGTAGAGCTGTGTTTACATTGGTGGTCGATTCGTTCCAGTGGGTTTATGTGCATACCATCGTCAGTGTGATATCCCAGATGTCCAAAAGGGGGGTGAAGGGTGGAGCTGGGGAGGGTCTCACACTGAAGTGGGTGAGTTTTTCTTTTGTCTGTGTGTGGAGCCTGAAAGAGAGGCAGCTAAGAACAAGCTGTGCTCAGGTATTTACTCTATACTTTATTCCCATTTTTGTTTTATGTGCTATATCATCGCCCTTTTGCTTGTATGTTTATGCTTGATCATATTAATATTGTATATTTCTGTATATGCTATTAATTAGTACCGACCCACTTGGGTTATTAAATATATAAAATTTATACAGCTCGTTTCATTCTATCCTACGAACTCTGTCCGCTCACGGGTGGTGAGTGGAAGGTTAGAAGGGTGATTGCGGGTACGCCAAGAGGCTTGGCACGGCAATATTCCTCACAAGCATGCAAGGACATTGTTGTGATAATTTTAGAAAATGTGAAAGAATATTGAGATTAGATAGAGGAAATAATGCAGTTTGTTCAGTGGTTGTCTGCCACCAGCCCTTCACTCTGCATTAAAAATTACATGGTAACTTTGTCCGGCGGATCATTATGGTTACAGCGATACCATATTTATATTGGTTTTATTATGTTTACCACTTTTACAAATAAAACATCCCTTTTTGAAAATGAACGATTTTCCTGGGGTGACCGTATTCTGACGCCTTTAACTTTTTTGCTATTTTGTTGATAGAGATATGTAAGGGCTCCCTATTTGTGGGGAGTTGTACTTTTTATTGGTACCAATGTTTGGTATGTATGACTTTTTGATCACTTTTTCTTGCTATTTTTTGGGGAAAGTGGGGTGACCAAAATATATTATTTTGTACATTGCGGAATATTTTTTTTTTTTTTTACGGCGTTCACTGTATGGGATAAATAATGCTATTTTTGGATAGCGGGGACTTACTTGCACATGGGAATATCTAACATGTTTGTTTATTGGTTTTTTTATGTTATGTGTTTTTTAAATGTAAAAGTGGGTTTTTTGAACTTTTTATTGTTTGGGTTTTTTTTTACTCTTGTTAACTTTTTAAACTTTTTTTTTTCTTTCATTTTTTCCCACAAGGGGACTTAAACCTGAGATCTCAGATCCCCAGTGCAATGTACTGCAATACATAGTATCCCTATGTACAATAGAGAGGCAATGACCTCCTGGCTGCCATGGTAACCCCTGGACCCGCGATGAGATCCAAGGGTGGAGGGGGGGCCATGAACTTCCCAGATGCCAGTATCGCTAATGATCACAACATCTGAGGGGTTAAACCGGCAGAGTTGAAGTATATTCTGAACCCGGCGGCCAGTCCTCGACCCTGGTTGTTTAATACAGCTGAGAACCAGAAGTAATGCTGCTGGCAATCTTGCCCCCGGTCGCCCTGGATGCTGTAATCGCTATTGCAGGAGTTGGAATATCTTCTGACTCAGTCGACTAGTTCCGGACCTCAGCTGTATAACACAGCCAAGTGCCAGAGATAATGCAGCACGCATTTCAGCGCCGTCCTATTACGTCACTGAGTGTTAACTATGCGCTCAGTGCGACGTAATAGTATGGCACAGAGCGGAAAGGGGTTAAAGGGGTTTTCCCACAAAGTAAAGTGAAAGGAACTTTCTTGCTCTCCACATTCAATGGTAATGGGAGCGCCAGAGATCGCCAAGTGCTGTACTGTGGCACTCCCTTTGAAGTGAAGGGGAGCGCCAACCGTCACCAGTCCCACCCACATTCAGCCTGGCTGCAGTCAGGTTAAATATGGAGCACAAGAAATGTCATTTCACTTTACTTTGTGGGACAACCCCTTTAAAGCGTGTCTCCAATTATAAAACCACTTTTTCTAAATGAATAGTACATGTGAATATAAGAAACTTTGTAATATATCTTATTAAATAAATCTGTTTCCTTCTCCACTTATTAGGACACTTTCCTCCTCCAGATCTTCAATCAGACTGTTTAATTGTACAGAATCTGAATTGCACACAGAAGTCTATGGAGTGTGGAGGAGGAGGCTGTTAATTGATTTATTACCTCATTCTGTGCAGTGGTAGAGACTTATATTGAAAGACAGCAGTGTCAATAGAGCTCCCTCACTCACAGAGTAGAGATTAGCAGCATCATTTATTTGTATGTCTTTTCCAGCAGCCTCCTCCTCTCCTTTCCATAGACTTTTATTTAAAAAGTAACTCAACCTGATAAGTGGAGAAATAAACATATTTCTTTAATAATATATGTTACAGCCTTTCTTACATTCACCTTCATTTAGGAAGAGTTGTCTACCATTGGAGGTACAATTTAAGTAAATAATTTCTCCTTGTTAAAAGACAGCATTACTTCCCTTTAAAAACTGCTCATGCTGTCTATGAGAAAATGAATCCATATAGGAACCTATAGGACAATATTTAACCCTAAAGCAATGTTGGGTCGCATATAATAATTCTTGAGGTTTCCAAAACATTTCAGAGCATAAACTATATATTTTTTAATTCTCAGATTCAGCTATAACTATCTTTCTTTATTTAGGTCACCCACACAACACCCACTAAACATCCCTGAACAGTTTAGTTCCTACAATTTACAGTATGATTGGATTCGGTTTCCATACAGACACCCTGCAGAGGACATTTTATGCTCCTGTTAACTATTCTTTTACAATGTATATGCAATATTCCAAAAAAGTATTTTTGGCAACAAAATACTTTCATCTCTATCATACGTGATGTCAAAGATTTCCATCAGTGAGCACCTTGTACTGGAAACTGACCACCATAGATAAGAGATTGCAACGCTTTTATGTTATCTTCATACCAAACCACAACAATGTGTGACTAATAATGCTATAACACAAAATGTAGTTTTATATATCACCGCTTCAAATCATTTAAAGAAATAATACATTTTACATGCAATTCAGCAAAGTTTATAACAGCAGAAAGTGTGTGTCATGGGGCAGGAAGCCAACATTTAATATAGCATGTGGCCTCCAGATGAAATCAGGTTTAACGTTCAGTTTTTGACAGACATCCTTATCTCTATTTCATGTCCAGCTTTTGAACACTCACTACAATCTACCACTCCCTTATTTATGGAAATATGTTGGTGTGTGCTGATAAGAGGTTCACCATCAAAAACATATGTAAGCTGCGGCCTGATGAATGCAGCGCTCCTGTGTGATCTTTGTGGGAGAGCGAAAAAAAAAAAAAGGCTCAGTGCTTTTCATAAGAGAAAGTTCATCTTTATAGAAAATTCACTACATCAAAGTAGCTGTAGACAAAACAAGAAAGAGATCTGGTAAAATAGATTCACTGGATAAAAGGAGCTATGAAATAATAATAACATGTAATTACTGCCATGTCTCTAGGCAGGGAACTGAAACTCTGCATAGCGCTATATATACAATATCGATTACCACCACAGAACTGTCACTTCTATTCTGACAGCCCAGAACACTGAGAAATATTACTGACAGGGCTTCAAAATACAGCGATGTGATGTCACTACTGCTCTAGAGCAAGGCACACAAAACAGGGCAAAGAGGTCAGAAAAAAGACAGTGCTATTGTTTGGTCGCATTATAATCATATTAAGTCTTATGCATGGATGGAATGGTTGGAAGAGTTTATATTTCGCTACAGTCTACACAATTAAGAAAATAGTTCTGATCATAACCAAATGATTACATTGAAGCATGACCAAAATTAGCATTGTCCTAGATGCCACAGCAGCTGTGAATATTACAGACATTATCAATGTCAATGGCTAGCATAGGTGTGAAGAACAAGCCTTATGTCACCTGCTCCATTTTTATGTTTAATCAGTTTTCATTGAGGTTTTTGCAAATAATAACAAAAGGAAACAAAACCAATATAAAGGCATCAAATAAGGCAGTAGGAGGCACGCAGGCCACCTAATCGTGGAGAAGTCGCTGAGGAACAGCCAGGGCAGAGGGCTGCTGACGCCCGCAACAGAGAAACTAGTAACGGGTGGCACAAAAACAACATGGGGAAATGCATCATTGGGGTGTCACCTGCTTCATTTTTCAAGGACCCATACATACTAATGGTCGTGTGCATTTTGCCTTACAGACAAATTTTTGTACCTTAAGTAGTTATGCAGAATCACAGAATTTTTTTGTTAAATAGAAACCTTTTTTATAATTTGTCTTAGGCTAAGGCCCCACATAGCGAGCTGCAGAAACCACAGCGGAAACAACACTGCGTTTTTTTCCACAGAAAGTCTGCAGAGTTTTCCTCTATGGACTATCTGCTTCTATTATACCTATATGTAGAACGCCAGCGTATAACTGACATGCTGCAATTTGCAAAAATGCTTCCGTTTTTGAAATCACAGCATTTCTGCTGTGGATTTTTTCTTGCAATGTGTGGATGGGATTAGCCAGAATCCCATCCACTTTGCAGGCATTGTAAAACGTAGCGTGTTGTGACTTTTGCTAAGGGGCCAGGGGACAAGATTTATTATCATTTACGGCAGAAATAATGCTGGAAATCTATGCCAAACGTAAACTGGCATAGATTTTCCTCCAGGCACATGACCCAGTGGAGGCACACCCTTTGCCAGCATTGGGGTTATGAAGACCGGCATTGATAACCCCAGTCTTCATAAATGGTGACATATATTACAAAAGTATAATGTTTATCAATGTAATGTGTTCTGTAACATGGTGGTAGCAGCTGAATATGCTTTGCAGAGTCTGTCACCAGAATCCAGCATATCAACCCAGCCCCACTCACAGATAAATAGGTTAGGGTCACCTGGACCAGTGTTTTCCCCTTTTGTCTTTTTTGTCAATATGCAAATTAACTCTGGAGCATTGCGCTTACCACTGGAGCCTTGGCACTGTCCTCATTGATCCACAGAGTTCATTTGCACACTGACTACTGAATATCTTGGGCACTGATTCACAAGAGAAAAACAGTTTTATTCGTGTGACTAAATGCAGAGCTGGGTTGATATGCTGGGTTTTGGTGACAGACTCCCTTTAAGCCTTTATCTAGTTGTAAAGTACACCAGGGTTCCCCAACCACTGGTCAACAGACCGGGACCGGGCCGTTGGGGGTTTTTCACTAGTCCGCAGAGCTGGCCACACAGCTCCCGCCACATTATGTGGGGCGCAGTGGTGCGGGATCGGCGATCTTGTCACAGCTCCTGTCGGGGACCTGGTATACAGCGCTGTACACCGAGGTTTCACCAGCACCCCCCGGTCTACAGTACAGCACTGTATAGCGCTGCTAAAATCCAACCCCCTCCATACCCTGCCCCCATATGACCAAAGCCCCGCCCAAGCCCCACCCACCTGGCGCCCTGCCAGGCCGTGGAAAAAATGGTCTGGTTTCAAGCCGGTCCCTGGTGGAAAAAAGGTTGGGGACCACTGAAGTACACAAATAAAGCACTATATTCTTAGGCTACATGTACAGGATCGTGTGCTTATCGCAAGGCTGTGATTAAATGAAACAAACAGCACACTGACAGTGGACACGGTCGTGTACATGAAGCCTTATTGAAAGTTTGTAAAATGTATGATTTTAGGTCTCTTTTACATAGATTTTTCATGCTTTTAAACTCTTGTGAGCTCCATGAGTTACAAGCATTTTTCACAGCAATTTAACAAGAGCATTTAGCTAGGATTTGACTTTTATTTTTTGCTATATTGGTAACAAACATTTTTCCTGCCATTATTAAGTCCTACGCTAGGTTTACACTAGCGTTCAGGTTTCCTTTCTTCAGGGCCACTTGGGGAGACAAAAAACGGGAAACCCTATCTGCTTAAAAAGCGGTTACCTGTGGAAACACGCGGACCACATAGAAATCGGCAGAGAGAAAAAGTCCAACTTGCAGGACTTTTCTCTCTCTGCATATTTTAAGCGGAATGAGGGACGTAATCCCCGAACGGGTGACCATAGCCTTATAGAGAGGTTCATTAGAAAAATTACAAAAAAGCAGAATATGCTGCATTTTGAAAAAAACATCACTGACTACAAAGACTCCACCAAAATGCCACAAACCAGTACAGAGTGGGCTTGATTTACAAAGAATGATGTTTCATATGCCAGTCCTAGAAAAATTCCTCACTAAAGTGAGATGCACTCAGTTTATTAAGAAGCACACACCTCCTTCTATCCACTTTTAACAAAATTGACATGTACAGAGTAAAATAAGCACAACATTTTTGCATAACCAAGCCCTAAACATTGCCAAAAACTATTTTGCAACTTTTTGATGCCAGAAAACTGTCATACTGAACTTGGTAGACTTCCCCATTGTTTGTAGTATATTTTATATTTCATTGTAGATTTCAAAGAAAGGTCTGGCTGCACAAAATAAAAAACACACAGAAAAACACCATTGTTTTTTTTTTTTAACTGCTGTGTTTAAAACAAGTGTGTTTTCTCATTCTTTTGTACTATTCAAATAGGCATGAATGTTTAAAAGTGTGAACATGTGACTACTACACACACGTACAATGAGAGAGCAGAGAACAGTCTCTGTATAGTTGAACAGGACCTCGTGGACACTTGCACAGTGGCACTATATTACAAAGGAACAGCATATTATACTTTATATCTGTGGCATCTGTTGGAGTATGCCACACAGCGTTTTACAGTCACTGTGTAGTGGATAGGATTCTAGCGAATCCCATCCCCACACATTGGTAAAATACGTGCAGTGGACACACTACGATTTCCAAAACCGTTGCAGTTTTGGAAATCGCAGCATGTCAATTATACCTACGGAGACGCTGGTGGTTTCCCTATAGGTATAACTGAAGAAGAAAGTCCACAGAAGAAACCTCTGCGAACTTTCTGTGAAAAGGACTGCAGGACGCTATGTGGGGACTTAGCCTTAAAATGGGAGACTAGAAAACTAAATATAGGACTCTGCAGCCTCTATGATGAATATATAATTGAAACTTCCGACCTACAGTTTCAGAGAACAAGAGCTGCTCCGGAGCACAAACTGCAGCTAACAAGTGAAACGCTGCAGATGAACAGAAGAGTTTTATTACTCGAGCTTAAATGTAGAGAAGTGTAGAAGATAAAATTTGGTCATTTTAGCTTTGGGAAATGAAACTTACCGAGGTTCACGTAGTCAGTCTTTTTGCTCAGGGAAAGTCTGAAAATCATTGCTGAATGGGGGTTTTACCCTAACAACAATAACATTCTGCTAGATAATAAATGTCACTTGTGGGTAATTGAGAACAGAAACAGATACGCAGTGAAATCTGAAGTCTACCCTAAAGCACAAGTTATAAAGCCCAGCTATAAACTTCAGACTGCATGGAAAGCATTATGTGCATTAAATTGTGTATATTCTATTTTTATTATGTAGGAACTACAATCTATTCCCAGTCACTCGCCTATTAGCTCTGCTTGGCTAGAATATTAAAGTATATATAGCATGTTCATTTCATTAATACTCGCTTTTTTCTTAAAGACCTAGATGATAATTATCAAATCTGTTTTCTACATCAAACTTTGTACTTATGCTTTGTGCACATGAAATGCGTGTGGAGGTTCTTTTAACTATGATCAAACACAATCCCGTATAGGCAGGTCAAGAGTTTTTCAACTTGAGCTGAACTCTGGAACATAGTCACTTTTCGAGAGATTAATGGTAAAGCTTTGCCCTTATAACCATAGAGATCACTATGACAACAGTGTTATTTTCTATGGCATGACAAGCTAAAAATACATCCAGCTTTCCCACATTATTGGTAAATTTTATGGCTTGCGTCTGCCATGAGCACTCACTATTTACACAATCACATACTGAAAAGACCCTATAATTTATGGCATGCTACAAAGCCCGGTCATGGGATTCCTTACCCAAACAGCTGCTTTTGGTCTTGTGCAGTTCTTACTGCCTGTTGACAAATTGTAAGCTCTGTTGTCAGAACCTGAAGTTCGTCTTCCTTTTCCTTCAGTTGTAATAATGCAGTCTGCAGTCTGGAAAAAAAATGCAATTTATATATGGATGTTAATAACAAGAAACTAAAAAAATACACAATTTCTGGAGTGGGTTTAATTCCATATGTATAAAACTGTACCATGAAAAGTTATACAACTTTCTAATATACGGTGCAACAAAAATGCACCAAGATATTTCAAGCCAACTAAGTGGTATAATGGTAGACTAGACAGTCTAACAATACACAAGATTTATCAAACAGCAACAGACACTGATAAATCTGGCACAGTTTAAGACTGTCTGGATAATGCCTTGTGATATGTAGATGCTTAGTAGAGGGCAAAAGGCAATTCAAAACTCTACACACTTTCACTGGTGCTCTCCTCAAGGAGAGAGATTCCCGTCCCTGGTCTAAGGTTGCACTGTCTAAAACTTAGACACTATTAGTATATGTGCCCCAGTGACTTTTTGTATTGTTCAATTTATTCTAAAATGAAAATCTGAACAAGTTCATAAATAGTCATTCTGTGCCTACAACTCCCATGAAAAAGTGATGTGTTAACAAACTACAAACAAACCCTGTATAGTCTGAGCTTGTATATTCCGTATCTTCTCACTAACATACATTTGGTAGGTTAGGGTGGATTCACACTTGCGCTGGCACTCCGTCCGCCACGAATCCAACCTAAATGTTGGAAAACTGGATAGGGACTGGATAGAGAAAGGTTTGCGACGCTTTGCTTAAAAACACATTCAGGTGAATAGGTTATAAAAGCAATTTGTGGGTGTGTGCTTACACCCTCTGCGCCGCGAAGCCGTTTTTTTTCGTCGGACACAAAGTTCTGCATTTTCCGACGAAAAAAAACTGCTTTGCGGCGCAGAGGGTGTAAGCGTACACCTGCGCATTGCTTTAAAAACCCATAGAAGTGAATGGGTTTTTAAGCAAAGCATCGAAAAACTTTCCATACCCAGTCCCTATCCAGTTTTCCGACATTTAGGTCGGATTCGCAGCGGACGGAGTGCCGCCTCAAGTGTGAACCCACCCTTAGTAAGAAGTAGGGGACAGTTAGATGGTAGAATGACTTCAGAATTAGATTAAGGCTAAAGCCCCACGTAGCGGGCCACAGCAAAAAAAGCGCTGCGGGAAAAACCACAGTGGCAAAGCATGGAGGTTTTTCCCATAGCACTTTTCACAAGAAAACTCTGCAGACTTTCTGCTTCCCTTATACCTATAGGTATGACTGACATGCTTTCCAAAACCGTAATGGCCACATGGGGCCCCGGCCTAAATAGGATTTGTTTGTAGTCTGTTACCATGGAGACACACAAGTTATTTACAAAGGGAATAAATTGTTCATTCTATATTCACTGGAACTATAAAGATAGGTTGCAATAATTGAAAATCGCAGCTTTTTTGTTTTTTTCTACAGTGTATGGATGAGATTAATTAAGATCTTATTCACTTTGCTGGTACTGTAAAACGCAGTGTATCTGCAATGGGGGCCTTAGGCTTAATAAAGGAAGAAAAAATGACAAGGAAAGTGCAGCAAAAAACGCAATGAAAAATGCTGTGTTTTTTGATGCGGTTCGCTACATGGGGCCTTAGGCTTAAGATCTGCTAACATTGTTTTCAATTAGATCTGTACATTATGGATTTGAATTATATCTATAGTCTCTTCTTCTCATAAAAGAACTGCAACAGTTAAATTGCTCTAACTTAATCTATTCTAGGGTTGCTCCCAAGCCAGCAAATACTGAGACTGTACAGTTTTCAGAAGCTTGCAAGGATAAATATGCTCTTTAGAATCAGGTTTCATCACATATATTTTCATCTATACCAATTAGTTCTGCCTTATAATAAAATACAAAGGACATAAACAACAAAACACTGAACAACAATAAATGGCTGCATTTTTGCACTATATACTACAGAATAGTATATAATCCACAAAACTATCGAATTCATTCATGCTTCCGTGACTATGAAAACTATGACTGTTGTTACTCTATACTCTGGTATAAAGCTTTATGCGTTACAGAAAAAATCTTTGGAGCAGAAGCAGAAGAAAAGGAAAACCACCACAGAAAGGAACAACACCTAAATGGAGTTCATTCACATTGGTTGGATCCTGTGGCTTCCCAGCTGTTGCTGTGTTATATCAGTTATCATTCAGCAACAGCTGGAAAGCTACAGGTTACCAGAATAATTGGATTCGCTTTCACCATTTCCCCATTCCCCAGATTAAAAGAACATTTCCTCCAAACAGACAAAAATATCACCAGTAAATAAAAGTATGGAACCTATCGCCTTCTGTCACATAGTTAAAGTGTCCCTCTTCTTTTGTATTTAGTTTCTTTGAAGGAAATAGGCAGATCCTTAAATACACTCTATTACCATCCATGCGCTAAGTTCATTTATTTTCTATAACCCGTTTGTTAAAGGGAGCTTCAACTTTCACAACCATTTTGCAATTAAATTAATAAACTTACGCTAGAGTCACACTAGTGTCACCTCTCGGGGACCCAAACAACGGAGAGGTGGACCGCTCAAACAGCGGTAATACACAGAGTCCAATGGACCCCATTGACTATAAAGGGGTCCATCGGGTTTATGTCCTTTTAAAACTGAAAATCCTCCGGACGCATATGTAAACCTAGCCTAATGCTAGAGACAAACACAGTGTTTTTTGTGGGGTTTTTTTAAAGCAGATTTTGCTCCATTTTTTTTAACCAAAGTCAGGATTGGATTGAGCAGGAAGAAAAAGTGTCAGTGCTTCCCTTATAGTTTCCATTCCTTTTGAAACCACTTCTGGTTTTGGCACAAAAATGCAGCAAAATCTGAACTAAAAAAGTGACAAAAACTCCATTTAACCTTAAAGGGGTATTCCCGCGAACATAACCATTTTTACATTTGTAGATAATTAAAAGTTAAACATTTTTGCAAATATAAGTAATTAAATTAAATTAATCTCTAAATATCTTGTGGTCACATTCTTGTTGTCTTGATCAGTTGCCAATGGATACTACCATGAATGCAGGACCTTAGGTCAGAAAGTCAACCATGATTATTGTGGCTGGGATATCTTCTCATACATGTAGAGTCCCTGCCTGATAACTCAACTACAAGAAGAAAATCATGGCGGGGTTTTTGACAAGTCCCAGACCATATAAAGTTTCTGCATTTGTGGTCGTATTCATGATGTACTCTGACCTTTCATATGCCCCCTAGCTCTTGTTAACCTACCAAATGTATATTAGAGGACAGATGGAATATTAAGCTGCAGAGGGTTTGTTTGTAGTCTGCATAGGAGCTGTGAACATAAAATGCTAAGCAGTTTTTAATTAAAATGCATTCAGCAATAAAACAAAGATAAAGGTAAAGCTTCCTTTAATGGGACCCTCTGGTCATTTTATTTTTTTACTTATATTGTCTGAAAGACCAGCCCTTCAATAGTTCTAGTTGTCTACTCGCAGTGTCTTTTCTTATCCTGAATTCACCTTCTGTAATAAGTCACATGATCACAGTGTGACCTGTTTTTTTGATCATGGGTTGTTATGCAAATATGAGTTCATTATCTGTAGATACTGATTCATCAGCAGCTGGCCCCCTGTTCTTCTGTCCTAGCTTATCTGGGTAATTGCCTCCTCTGCCTATAACCAGTCACATAGTGCCCATAGTCCCCCCCTCTCACAATCAGGTCACCTAGTCTCTATTACCTTTCTCAGTGTTATCTGCAGCAGTTGGTTGTTTTACAAAGATCTTCAAAGATCCTCACAGTCCAAGGACCTGGAAGGTCAGTTTTAGAATTAGCTCTGCAGTGTTTTGTAGAAACAGGAAATAGGCATGAGCACAGGTGCTGGACATGGGTGACAACATCAGCAATAGCAGATTTTGAATCTATGTTTATGACTACCTGGCAAAGCCAATAAAAAAAAACGCTGCAGAGTTGCTTTTAAACTGTCACTAAGTATCAAGTGCATTTGGTTGCCACTGTGCTCCTGAATAACTTTTTCTTTAAATCTGTCCACTCATTCAAAAGATATGGCTGCTGGTGGGTCTTGTTTTCCATTCTCATAGAAAAACAAGAGTACCCGCTTGAAGAACAAGAGCTAATTTATACATTACTTTCTAGGCGACATATCTTTTAAACGAGAGGATGGATTTCAAATAATAAACAACAAATTTACCTTCTCTCCATAGGATAGACCCTTAGAGGGTCTGTCTGCTGAGACTCCCACCGATCCTGAGAATGGGGTGTATTACCCCCATTGTGCATTCACCCTGACTGCAGCCGATGGGACACAGCTGCACTCCTATTCACTTCAAATATTAATATTTTTCTGCCCCAGTGAATATGTCTTGCGGCCCCTTCATTCTTACAATCAGTGGGGGTCCTAGAGGTGGGAACCCAAGTCACCACAAAATTATGGTCATATACTAGTACTATACCATCACTTTTCAGGCTCCCTTTGTCAGAAAATATATCATTACATTCTATTTATATTATTTATATTTATATTGATATTCACGCTGATATTCTATTTATTTCCATAATGTATCCAACTGGAGGTTTACGCGCATACTAGGCTCCATTCGTTTTAGCATATTCGTTGAAAAGATGGGAAAAAACAGATGCAAACGGAGGGCCATCTGTTTACATAGAGATCGATGTTAAAAAAACCCAAAACAACGTATCCGTTTCTGTCCATTTTTTTGACGGACGCAAAAGTATGGTATGCTACATTTTTGTGCCCTTCCAAAAAAAATGGACAGAAAGGGATCTATTTTCTTTTTACTTCGATCTCTATTAAAATGGATGGCCATCCATTTGCGTCCATTCGATACGCAGATCTGCTAAGTCCAAGTCTGACAATGCAGGTCAAAGTGAACAGGTAATAAAAGGAAACCATGTTATTCCTACATTATAGTAGGGATAATCTATAACTACTCTGAAGTTACTGCAATGTATTTCAATAGTTTGCAAGGCCCTCTGGCTCTGGCAACATCAATATGCTTTCCATTGGACATGCCACAAATATTTCAAAGACTTCTTAGTACTGAAAAGCACATGACTGAGTGGTAGGAATTACCTTCATAAAATCAAAGTCTTAACCTTATGCCTTAAGGTGTGGAATAGAATATAAAACATGCCATACATATTTCCTGTACAGTAACAGGCATTTCAGACACAGTAATATGATCATTCTTTAGGGCTGCACAATTGAATTATTCTCAACTGTATAGACTGGGATGTAGGACTGAAATATGAGCAGGAGATGTTATCGAGAGCGAGATATGAAAAAGCAGAACACACAATAAGCATGGAGAAGTGTGTGGTTCCACAACATGAGAGAACGGATATATTCACATGTGGCAGATTTGCTGCAGAAATTTCTGTGACCGTTTCATTCACCTAATTGGGGGCAGCAATAATCTGTTTGCAAACTGCAAAATCAACCTTATTCGTAAGTATGGAACGTATTCTCAATTGAAAAATTTTTTGCAATAAATGTGCACATACCTTAAAAAGGGAGATTTGAACATTTCTCCTTAAGGCTAGAAACAATATACCATTCAGAAGCTGATGGTCACTGGAGGGTGGTTTGTATATACAATATAATATATATCCAAAGACTTATCTAATGCCACATGGCCACATAGACCAAGCGCTGCCACTGGAATTATGTCATTACAGACAATATATTACAGGTGCCTGCAAAGTTTGGTAGACCTTGGAAATCATGAATCGAACCTGGAGGAGTCAATGGCTCAATTGTAAAGTTCTACAGAATAGGTTAGAGCTATATAAAGATTATTATTATGGTTATGGCAAAAGACAGCCAGCATAAAGCATGTAACTGTGGATACATGCAACTGTGGATACATGCAACAAGGGGCAGGAATACTCTAGTTCCTTAGTTAAGGGTCATAGAGGAAGTCTCCGGGCATATATTAAAGGGTTTCTGGGCTAAAAATATTGAGGACCTATTCTATAGATAGGTGATCAATATCAGATCTGTGGGTGTCTGGCACCAGCCACTCCCTTCATTTAGCTGTTCTCAGCTACTGGGACAATGTCTGTAAAGCGCTGCGGAATATGTTGGCGCTATACAAGTAAGAGAGTACATAGGTGAGAGAATGGAGCAGGACGCACACAGCTCTGTTCTCTGTGTAGTGGCTGAACCCATTCAACTGAAGGGGGTTTGATCTGACGTACCTGATCTGGCCATAACAAAGAGAACAGAGTTGTCCGATTCTTGCTTCATTCACTTTGTATTAGTTGTTGAGAACAGCTGATCAATGGGGGTGCTGGGTGTCAGTCCTCTACTGATCTGATATTGATGTATAATAGAGCCTGTGATAGATCATCAATATTTTTAGCCCGAAAACCCCTTTAAGTTATCATTTTTGTACAGTATTTTTTTAAATACAATTTCATAGTACTGAGGTTTAGACAGATACACCTTATAATTACCAAAATACTGATATATTTATATGTGATAAATATATACACATATATGCCCTAAAATCTATAGCTTTATCTCAAAGCAGGGTCGGACTGGCCCACCGAGGAACCGGTGAATCCACCGGTGGGCCCCGAGCCCCGACTATTAGTCCTCATGTCATGGGGGCCCGTTCGGGATCCTGACCATCCCGATCGGGCCCCTGACCAGTGGCGTTACGATCGCGGTCGCAGGGGGCGCGACCGCGACCGGACCCGGCAGGGTACGGGGCCCGCGGCCAGCTGGAGATGGCCGGGCCCTGGACCACTATGATAGCGGTTGGGGAAAGCCTGGTTCCCCGACCGCTATACATACTGTTATTGGAAAGGAGTCCTGGCATATTGCAGGCCCCTTTCCAATAGATGGCAGCCCAGGGGAGGTGACTGAAAATAATAAATATATATTCTCACCTCTCCTGGGCGCAGAGTTCTCTCCTGCGCTCCTCCGTCATGTGACTGAGGCCTGTGATTAGGCCCCGGCGGTCACATGGGGCGCGACCGCGTAATGACGTCAGTGCGCCCCCACGTGACCGCTGAGGCCCAATCACAGGCCTCAGCAGCGTCGTCGGAAAAGGGCCTGAAGACGCTGAAGACGACAGGATGGAGTGAGGATGCCAAGGAAAGGTAAGGCAAGGTGAGTATGAGAGTTTGTTATTTTTAATCACTTCCCCTGGGCCTCTGATTATTATACTCTGGGGTCTGAGGAGACCCCGAAGTATAATAATAGCACTGAAGCGGAGCGGAGGGGGGCTATTGGGCGCATATAATACTGGGTGGGGGCCACTATGGAGCTTATAATACTGGGTGGGGGCCACTGTGGAGCTTATAATACAGGGTGGGGGCCACTGTGGAGTTTATAATACTGGGTGGGGGCCACTGTGGAGCTTATAATACTGGGTGGGGGCCACTGTGGAGCTTATAATACTGTGTGGGGGCCACTGTGGAGCTTCTAATACTGGGTGGGGGCCACTGTGGAGCTTATAATACTGGGTGGGGGCCACTGTGGAGTATATAATACTGGGTGGGGGCTACTGTGGAGCTTATAATGCTGGGTGGGGGCCACTGTGGAGCTTAAACTCCATACAGTGGCTCCTTCATTTTTTTTTTTAATTATGCAGGGGCAGGTGAAAAAAACAAAACAACCCCCCCCCCCCCCCACAAACTTTCTTTCCTGTCCCCAGTGTCTCCCAGCGCGGTTTGGTCCTGCAGTTCTGTTGTTTTCTTCCAGCTGACGTTCCCTCTGCACGTGACTACCTGTGACGTCACGTGACCCCTGAGGCCAATCAGTGGCCTAAGGGAAGGGACCTGGGACGTCACAGCCAGTGAGGAATTCCGGCAAAAAGAAGACAGCGGAGCTGCAGGACCGGACCGTGCTGGGAGGACACCAGAGCACCGGAGACAGGTGAGTATGTTTAGCATGTTTTTTTTGGGGGGGGTAGGGGGGATTCACCTCCCCCAGACTAATTATAAAAAAGAAAAAAATTATACTGGACAACCTCTTTAAAGTGTGGTGCATTAGGGGTGTATATTAAAGGGGTTGTCCAGGCATAATTTGTTATGGTTTATGTTCAGGATAGGCCACAGATACCTGATCTGTACGGGGCTGACCCCGGACCGATCAGCTTTATGGAGCCACTTCTGATGCCCGTCCTGTACACAATACAGGGCCAGAAGTAGAAAGCTCTGTCCACTGTATATTAGCCGGGCACCTTCACTGTATTTCAGCACTTATTGAAGTCAGTAGGAGCTGAGCTGCAGTGAAGGCGCCGGGCTGCTATACAGCGGATGGAGCTTTCTGCTTCCGGCCCTATGTTGTGTACAGAACAGGTGCCGGAAGTGGCTCCGAACAGCTGATGGGGCCATGTGTCAGCCCTCTACCAATCAGGTATTTATGGCCTATCCAGAGCATAGGCCATAAAAAAGATTAACCCTGGACAACCCCTTTAATATGCCCCACACAGTTTAATGTCCCCCCGACAGGATGTTAGCCCCCATCACTGCTCCCACACAATATAATGACCCCATCACTATTCTCCATACAGTATGGGGGATCAGTGAAGAGGCCACTATGTGGGGGGACCAGTGAAGTGACCATAGAAAAATTTGGCCCAGACAACCCCTTAAAAGAGGTTGTCCATAAACTGGAGCGACCATTGTGTCGGCCGCCAGGGGAGGTGTAAAAATAAGAAAATTTTTAAAAAAGCATACTCACCTGTCCCCAGCACCCCGTTGTCCCCTGCCTATGTCTGTTCGGTCTCATGGCGGCGCCTCATTTCTGGAAATCCTGTACATAATTGGTCTTAGTGATCACATGAGGTGCAGGACTCCCAGCAAGGAGTCGCCGGCATGAGACTGAATGGACACTGGCAGCAGACAACGGAGCACCGGGGACAGGTGAGTATGCTTTTTAATTTACTTATTTTTTACTTTACACCTCCGCCAGCTACATGGGTTGCTCCAATTCCTTCGACAACCTCTTTAAAGGATTTATCCATCTTCCTAATTACATCTACGATGATACAACAGCCAGGACCTCTGCAGATCAGCTTTTCCAGGACAGTGCGGCTACAGGTAAAGGTAGCAATTCTAGGAGCCACGCTGTTCACTTGCCATACAAGGTGTAGCAGTAGGTTTTGGTAGTGCAGTGGTGCACATGGTATAGTGGGTGAGCAGCATGGCTCCCGGCATGTTATTACCTTTAGCTGCCCTGTCTCGGTACCGCTGATCTGCAGGGGTTCTGACGGTGGGCCCCTAGAAACAATTCCACTGGTGTGCCCTAGACATCCCAGTCCGACACTGTCTCAAAGTATGCACATTGTTAAAGTAGGCTACAAATTTGTAATATGCCCTTGTTTAATGTTGTGTTTTATAGGACATTTTTTGAGTGTTATTGTTGTAGTCTCAGTATATTTACTACGAGGAAGATTAGAATTTCTTCAATGCAACTTGTCCTGTAAGAAAATAATATAAAAGTGCTGCATATGACATTCACGTTGACAGAGTCTCACAGTGTTGTTTCAAAAACAAATCTGCTATGAAGCCTTATGACTCTGTATGTGCAATAATGTAATTTATAATACAATATAATAGTAATATAATATAGCACAGACCAAGTTGCGCTTCATGTGCCCCAGGCGTGAATTACCCGGGAACATTTCCATACTGTGGCATAGCTTGCCATACTGTTTTTCCACATGGAGTCTGTCAAGAAACTTGATGTTTTTCCATAAAATATCTATAGGTACAGTATAGACCCAGTAAGGTGCCCTGTGGTAAAACTGTGTGCAAAAAACTTATAGGGGTAATCTAATAATAACAAGTTATCCCCTATCCACTGTTCCTCTATTTGAATTGAGAGATCTTTGCATATAAGCAACTCTTCACTATTTAGTTCTATTGGACTGTGGAGAAGCTGAGTGCTATACCTGAAGCATACTGCCAATCATAAAACCACTTTCCAGAAATAAATAGTACATGTGAATATAAGAAACTTTGTAATATATCTTATTGAGGAAATCTGTTTCTTTGTCCACTTATTAGGCTGTTCCCCCCTTATCTTCACTTTGTTTACATATATGTATCTGGCTCATACACAGAAATGTATGAAGAGGGGAAGGAGAATACTTCTGGTTTATTGCTTCATTCTGTGCAGTGGTTGTCTTCTCCACCCCACCCCTCTCCATAGATTTCTATATAAAAAGTAACTCAGATTGAAGGAAATGGGTTTCTCAAATAACATATATTACGAAGTTTCTTATATTCACCTGTGCTATAACTTTATGAAAGGTTGTTTTATAATTGGAGGTACACTTTAACTTTTCTATGGTATTCCTATAGAAATGAATTAAGTAACAGTGTGTATGTATGACTACTGCTTCTTTCAGACAGGGGGACTGGGGACTCTGTTCTTGTGATCAGTGGGGGCTCCAGTGGTCACACCAGTGTATAGAGGGTAACTTTTCATATCAAAATACCCCAATATGTATTTTCATTAAATATGAAACCTTTCTGCTGCAGATCTTGATGTAAATCAGCAGCAAAATACCCATGTACAGTCATGGCCAAAAGTTTTGAGAATGATACAAATATTAATTTTTACAAAGTCTACTGCTTCAGTTTTTCTAATGGCAATTTGCATATACTCCAGAATGTTATAAAGAGTGATCAGCTTAACAGCAATTACTTGCAAAGTCAATATTTGCCTAGAAAATGAACTTTATCCCCCAAAACACATTTCAACATCATTGCAGCCCTGCCTTAAAAGGACCACCTAACATCGTTTCAGTGATTGCTCCATTAACACAGGTGTGGGTGTTGATGAGGACAGGGCTGGAGATCAATCTGTCATGATTAAGTAAGAATGACACCACTGGACACTTTAAAAGGAGACTGGTGCTTGCCATCATTGTTTCTCTTCTGTTAACCATGGTTATCTCTAAAGAAACACGTGCAGTCATCATTGCACTACACAAAAATGGCCTAACTGGGAAGAGTATTGCAGCTAGAAAGATTGCACCTCAGTCAACAATCTATCGCATCATCAAGAACTTCAAGGAGAGAGGTTCCATTGGTGCCAAAAAGGCTCCAGGGCGCCCAAGAAAGACCAGCAAGCGGCAGGACCGTCTCTTAAAAGTGTTTCAGCTGCGGGATCGGGCTACCAGCAGTGCAGAGCTTGCTGAGGAATGGCAGCAGGCAGGTGTGAGTGCATCTGCACGCACTGTGAGGCGGAGACTCTTGGAGCAAGGCCTGGTCTCAAGGAGGGCAGCAAAGAAGCCACTTCTCTCCAGAAAAAACATCAGGGACAGACTGATATTCTGCAAAAGGTACAGGGAGTGGACTGCTGAGGACTGGGGTAAAGTCATTTTCTCTGATGAATCCCCTTTTCGATTGTTTGGAACATCTGGAAAACAGCTTATTCGGAGAAGAAGAGGTGAGCGCTACCACCAGTCTTGTCTCATGCCAACTGTAAAGCATCCTGAAACCATTCATGTGTGGGGTTGCTTCTCAGCCAAGGGAATCGGCTCTCTCACAGTCTTGCCTAAAAACACAGCCATGAATAAAGAATGGTACCAGAATGTCCTCCAAGAGCAACTTCTCCCAACCGTCCAAGAGCAGTTTGGCGCTCAACAATGCCTTTTCCACCATGATGGAGCACCTTGCCATAAAGCAAAGGTGATAACTAAATGGCTCAGGGAACAAAACATAGAGATTTTGGGTCCATGGCCTGGAAACTCCCCAGATCTTAATCCCATTGAGAACTTGTGGTCAATCATCAAGAGACGGGTGGACAAACAAAAAACAACAAATTCAGACAAAATTAAAGCATTGATTCTGCAAGAATGGACTGCTATCAGTCAGGATTTGGTCCAGAAGTTGATTGAGAGCATGCCAGGGAGAATTGCAGAGGTCCTGAAGAAGAAGGGTCAACACTGCAAATATTGACTTGCTGCATTAACTCATTCTAACTGTCAATATAAGCTTCTGTTACTCATAATATGAATGCAATTATATTTCTGTATGTGATAAAAACATCTGACAAACACACATAAAAACCAGAGGGCAGCAGATCATGTGAAAATATAATATTTGTGTCATTCTCAAAACTTTTGGCCATGACTGTAATATGCAGATTTTTTCTGTGGATTGTGATGCATATTCTTCCTGGATTTTACTTCTGCTACAATAAAATTGATTAAATCTGTTGAAAATCAGCAACAAAATTCTCTCTCTTTTATATTTCTATTATTATTATTATTTCTTTTTAGAGCACCATTAATTCCATCATGCGGTATATTTGAGGGTTTATATACAATACACAAAAAACATGAACAATACTAACAGTTTTCAACTGGTACAGTGTACATTGCACTGATGCCATGTTGTTTACTCAGTAAATATTAATTCAGACAATAAATCATTGACTTTACTGGAACAGTGCCCCCATTGCCACTATTGACAGGTGGAAATGCAGATTATATTTCATTTTCCTTTATTCATACGTTAGTCATATGGGTCCATTGGGCACATTATTAAACTGTCAAATGTTTTCTATCAAAAAGTTCCAGTTTCATAGTATATTAGAAAGTGACGATCGTGTTTAAAACACTTTTCTGCACACACCATGATGTACCCTGGCACAGCTATGTAGAATAATGAACAAAACCAAAACAGTGTGTTCTCTTTTTGTGCCTCTTTGTTCAGAACTTACGGCTGGTGAAAACTGCAGGAAGCTGCAGAGACCTAAAACGGCCACAAAGACCTGTTATCTAAAGTTCTTTCCGAGCCAGGCGTTTAAGAAGGTGGAACAGGTACAATACAGTCAGTACCGGGAAATGTAATTACAGAATGTGCACCACAACCCATAACATAGGCAAAAATAGTGTTATTAAAGAAAAAAGTAACAGCTGGGTCCACACCGACTTCTGAAAGACTGCTTTTTTATTTTTAATGTTTTTATGCCAATGAAAATGGGCACTGGGATAAACATGCAGACATTAGGAGTTTTCTTCTTCCTCTTTTAGGTTCCTGTTTATGAACAATTTACCTGATCATCAAATTTACTGTAAAATCAATTGTGCAATAAAGTGTTTTTTATTTGTATATGCTTTACTGCCTTCAATAAAGGAGCAATAATGTAAGAAGCTAAAGACGTAGCTTACATGAAGAGCTACTAATATACACATGTGGACAAAATTGTTGGTACCCCTCATTTAATGAAAGAAAAACCCACAATGGTCACAGAAATAACTCGAATCTGACAAAAGTAATTTTTCAAACTAAATGTTGACAAGCCACAAAGCTTCTGGGATCCCTTTCATAATAGCAATTTTTCATGCTAGGAATTCATGCCTATCAATGTCCTGTACTGTACATCAGCTCTAGGTTCACAGATGGAAAAATGAAGCATATCTTGAAAAGAACACTGTCCCTACTGTGAAACATGGAGGAGGCTCTGTTATGTTCTGGGGCTGCTTTGCTGCATCTGGCACAGGGTGTCTTGAATCTGTGCAGGGTACAATGAAATCGCAAGACTATCAAGGGATTCTAGAGAGAAATGTGCTGCCCAGTGTCAGAAAGCTTGGCCTCAGTTGCAGGTCATGGGTCTTGCAACAGGATAATGACCCAAAACACACAACTAAAAACACCCAAGAATGGCTAAGAGGAAAACATTGGACTATTCTGAAGTGGCCTTCTATGAGCCCTGACCTAAATCCTATTGAGCATCTTTGGAAAGAGCTGAAACATGCCGTCTGGAAAAGGCACCCTTCAAACCCGAGACAACCGGAGCAGTTTGCTCATAAGGAGTGGGCCAAAATACCTGTTGAGAGGTGCAGAAGTCTCGTTGACAGTTACAGGAATCGTTTGATTGCAGTGATTGCCTCAAAAGGTTGTGCAACAAAATATTAAGGGAACCATCATTTCTGTCCAGGCCTGTTTCATGAGTTTTCTTTTTTAAAAATTCTGTTGAAGCATGGTTGAAAAGCAATGTCTGACTTTCATTTGTTCATTTTCATAGAATTTTTATATATTATTACTTTTGTCAGATTCAAGTTATTTCTGTGACCATTGTGGGTTCTTCTTTCATTAAACGAGGGGTACCAACAATTTTGTCCACGTGTGTATGTCTATGAATCTGGAGATACTCAGGACTGGAAATATCTGAGGTAGAGCAGTGATCATGGGGGTTGTTTATTTACTATCTGGTTTTATCACAGGGAGATTCGTGAATGGCAAATTGCATCAAAAGTGTGAGTGGCCTTTTCAAGGGGCATGTCCTGGAAAAAAGTGGATAGCTACGTATATTCAGACTCTATATAATAATAGCTGATCCAAATAATAGTAAGCCCCAAATAAATTAAACAATTAAACCATTTTTATTTATGCTATTTAGTGATCAATAGGTTAAATATTGCATTAATTTTATCGTGTGATTTGTAACAATTACAGTGATATCAAATATGTCTACTTTACTTACTATGCTTTATGAAGGCCATTTAATAAAGTGTATTACTAAAATGAGTTTATTGTAATTGACTTTAACATTAAAGCTTTAGTCATTTCTAAGATATCTAACTATCATTAGCATTTTTACAAAAGCTTTCAGGTAGGTTCACACCTTCGTCTGGATTCCATTCAGGGTTTCCATCCCCGAATCCGCTTGAAAAATGCAGAGAGAAATCTCTCCTTGTCTATAGGGTCCGCGGGTTTCTACGGGTAAAGGTTTTTTAAGCGGATTGGGTTTTCGTGTTTTGGTGCCCCAAGCTGACCCAAAAGCAGGTGTGAACCTAGCATCAGAAAGTTACTGAGCAGATCCCACCATCTACTTAAATCAGTGTTTCATTGTACAAGGCATGGGTTGAACCTAGGACATGATACATACAAATAACGCCAAGCAGTTACCATACTGGCTGATCCACAAGATCAATTAATTACGATATGTGTTTTATTGCTCTCACCTCTTCACTTTTCTCTCTGTTTCTTTCCCTGTCTAAATATTTCATTGACACTAGAAGAGGTGGGGATGCTTAGCATACTTTGTACACATCATGTCCTGGTTCATGTCCCCATATACCTAATAAACTAATCTTTTAGTTGATGGAGGATCACCCAGGAACCTCGTTAGTATTCACTACGTGGCAGTGACATCTCTGTACTAATGAGCCGACAGCCGGGTGAAAGAGGCTTTTCATCGGGGGACCAAAAACCTAGGAGACTCCCGGGAAACCCGGGTGAGCTGACATGTTTGTTTATATACAGTAGCATCAACATATTCCAAAGCACTATACAACTCACATGGTCACCATTCACATAAGTCTTTGTCAAAAGTGGGGTGCACAATTTAATCTCTCGAAGGACGATTTCATAGGTCGATAATTTACCAATCTGTATCTTTTGGAGTGTGGAAGGAGAGGAAACTTACCCAATTATAGAGAGAATATCCAAACTCCATAAATATGTTAATCTTGGTTAGAATGGCCTGCTCCTGCCATGACTCAGCTGCCTACAAATAAACTTTACTCTATATGGCACAGTATACAGATATACTTAAAGGAGTTGTCTGAGACTCGGTTATAATGTATACTGATAACCTATCCACAAGATAGATCCTGTGGACAGGTTATCAGTATCCATTATGCCTGGGTCTTGGACAAACCCTTTAAAGGGAATGTGGGTCATACAAAAAGTTTTACAATACATTCATGGCACTGTATAAACATGGTTACTGTATAGATTATGGTTCCCCAAGTGCCCCGATGCTTAGCTTTGCAGGATGCAGCAGGGCGGGCAGAAGTCTTGTTTCTTGGTCCTCCCCTGCTGATGCTCTGACTCTCAGTCACATGACCAACTCCCCTCTACACTATGCACCTGCAGCCAGTGTAGAGCGGAGTTGGTGATGTTACAGGAAGCCGGAGTGGCAACAGGGAAGGCTGAGGAATGAGACATCATCCCCTGCTGCATTCTGCAGAGCTAGGGCAACGGGGGATCATAATCTATACAGTAAGCATGCTTTTATAGAGCCCTGAATGCACTGTAAAATTGGCTATATTCACATAACCCCTTCAAGAGATCGTTGAACATTATACCAGGAAAGATGAAGGAATCTCACTCTAGAAAAATGTTTGATTTGTAAGAGATCTCCAAGCAATTTTCATTATACTTTATGGAGGAAGAAAGTATCTACTACGTTTTAAAATCACTCTGAAAATCTAGTCATCAAAAAAAAATTGCTAGTTGTCCACTTGACTGCAGAAATTTTGAAGACATTTTCAAGCTACTTAATGCATTCCTATGCACAGCGATATCACAGCAAAGCCATAGCAATTTTTTGCATTCTGATTAAAAAAAAAGTAGTCCTAGCCAGCGGTGTAGTTATAGGGGGTATGTACAGTAGTGGCAGTTGATACTGGGCCCTGGAGACTTACGGGGCCCCAATGTTCCCCCACCAAATAAAATGTACCACTTCTAAATGGCAAAAGGTTGGTAGGGTCCCTATTACAGATTTTGCATTGGGGCCAGGAACACTTACACTTCTGATCCTTACCTAAACAGGTCAGTCATTTGTTAGTTACCTTTCCTTACACAAGTGTAGGCAGGTAAAAACAGTCATGTCACAATAAAGCCATGAAGTTCAGCTAGAGTGTATATTAAAGCATTGCAAAAAAACGCAACAGGACAACATATTAATATGCACTAAAGCAGAGGTCTGCAACATTCAGCACTCCAGTTGCTGGGAAACTTCAACTCCCAGCATGCTCCATTCACATTTATAAGACAAGCGTGTGTGCATGCTGGGAGTAGTTTTGCAACAGTTAAAGTGGCGAAGGTTGCTGATCCCTGCACTAAAGCGTAAAGTTACATCTGTTATGTTGCCTCAGTATTATATGACCAATATACTCCAGTGGGGTCATCGGTGTAAAATTATATGATGACTTGGATTTTCCACCAATGACTCAGCTTTTGTGTTGTACCTCAATACTAGTAAATCTTCATTATTATCTGTAAGACACTACAGAAAGTTGTAAAGTTTTCAGTATACAGCTGTGTGTGCAACTGTTAGGTATATTTGCATATCATATTTCAATGAATAAGGGGAAAATTTGCTAGGGAATACATAAAGTTTTGTTCCGGTATTGTCAGTGCAGTAAATTAGGTGAGAATGAGCAGATGTAACTCAGTAAGAAGCAGGAAATGATGGTTTGTGGTTTCACCTCATGACTCTATGAACTCTCATAATCTCTGTGTCACCTTATAAAACCTGGCACGTGGTGATAGGGGTAAATAAGACAGCAGGCAGCAGCCATAGAAAAAAGTACAAGGCAGTCCCGACAGTATCCAAGGAGGGGGTTGCAGTTGGTAAGTTGTGCAGGTCATGACTTGCTGTTGTAACAAATACCATCCGGGCACAGTTTAGGATTCGCATTGTGTTAAAAATAAAATAAAGGCATGGCTGGCATATTCTTTTCTGTCAAAAGAAACATGCTGTTCAATCTGTAGACAGCATGTTAAAAGCTGGAGGTGCAGAACAGACTGATATATAATTTTACGTGAAACCATTTAGTATAACCTGTCATTTATATCTCTACTCTTTGTATGCTGAGAAGTCAAGGAGGCGGTCCTATCAGTGATTGACAACTCCCCCTCTATGACATACAGAGATAGCTGTCAATCACTGATAGGGCCACCTCCTTGGCTTCTTAACATAGAAAGAGCAGAGATATAAATGAATAAATGACAACTTTTCCCAAAAAATTACCTATCAGTCTGTTCGGCTCCTCCTGGCATGTAACATGTTGCCTGCACAGTGAAGAGCATTTTTCATGTGACAGGTTTCCTTTAAATGATATTAGGGATCAGCATAAAGAGAAATTGCTTACTATCTTATTATACTATGTTACTTGCTTACTTTACAAGCAAAAGTATCCCAAAAATATCCCAGTTGTGGGGGATCACTTCACTGCTGCTATGCAAGCAGTGTAAACAGGTCTTCAATCTATGATATACGACCAAAAAATCTTCCTCAAACAAATCTCACTAGCGGGACTCCAAAAATAGAAATAAATATTATATATAAAATACAGACATAAATATATTAATTCTTTATTTAAAAAATTATTCATACAACAATAATAGATATAAAAGGAGAGACTCAAAAATGGGTGCAAGATGAAAACAGACACCCCCGATATCAAACCCCTCTCCTATAGGCACATGGATAAATCCCCTGAATGATTATATAATATCATGAGCAGATAGTCAGTACAATATCTGATAATGTAACTGTACAAGAATGTTTTTATTTCCACTGTATGACAAAAAATAACTAGAATAATCAAAAGTCATATAATAATGGCACATACAACCATGTAATGGTCTATACAAATAACAATAATCATAGTATATGAAAGATACAAGCATATATAAAACACCATTAACAAGGGGCCATCAGTATAAATTCCTTTACATCCCATAGGCCATAGCTACAGAGGAGGACACCACACAAGAACCATAGCAGAGGCTAAACACGTGTGAGCAGGGATACACACTGAGGAAGAGACTGGCCCCGTTCAGCCAATATTTGTAAATCTGCAATGTGTTTCTCTACTTTTTTAATTCACATGAAAAGATAAAATAGAATATAACCTGTGATTCTTTTTATTGTGCTAAGTGTTGTGGATCAAAGCTATATGAAAAATATCATAGCCTGTTATCCTTAAGAAACACAGAGACCATCTGCTTTAGAGTCAGCACCTCTAGTAAATGTACCGTGCCCAGTCTGTCTTTTTACTGTACGCCAACAAGGGCATTAAACACTTTAGGAAAGCTATCAATTTCTGTCTTCCAGCAACCAACTATTGTTTACATGCAAGGAAGGGTCCTGTGGGAAAATTCCCATCTCGTATAAAGTGGAAAGCTCTCCACGTACCTTGAGTGGTGTCATGCCAAGCATAGCGTGTCACTGCCATTTCACAGGAGATAGTGATGCTCTGCTAACTCAGGCATGGCGAACACACTGCACACCACTCACTTAAGCTTCACGACAGATAGGTGGGCTTTTTTACACTTGAGTCTTTATTGTAACATTTCTGCCAAGCATTTTGATAGAGTTTTTGAAGCTCATTGACAGATTTAAAGGATAAATTTACAATAAATACAAGGATAAGAAATTTCTTGTATTGAGAGTTGTTCATGTACACTGTCCTTAGATAACTCAGCTATACAAGTCAATATATTACTTTACCAGACTGAAATTATTTACAGGGTTCTGCGGTTTTTCTGTTCAGCTTTTTATGAGGTGTCCTTCTCTTGTGTGGAATTTGTGGATATTTTTGTCTGTGGTAGTTAATACTCTGCCTGCATTCACACTAAGATTTGTGTTAAATCCTGAATGTATGAACTGGGCCTTATTCAGGTAACAGCTGATGCATTTCCAAAGATAATAGGAGGAGGAGATGCTGGAGTCTGCGTTGCTGTAATTTGTGCTAAATTTATCAAACATGATCCTTGATAAATCTGGTGCATTGTTTTAGTCTGACACTGTCCTGAGATGTTATTCTACTTTCAACGCTAACCTTTATCTACTGGATTCCAACAATTTTTGTAACTTTTTAAAAAGTTGTATTTGATAAATCTGTTGTACATCTGTTTACCAGGCTGAGTACTTTCCCACATACTTTTCTAAAAGAGGGGCGAACATAAAAATGTTGCCAAAATGCTTATACAAATAAGCTCAGAAAGTCACAAAAACATATTTTGCAACTTTTTTTGACCCCAGAGTACAGGTCTTGCATCTCTTGATGAATTCCCTAATAAACTAATAGCAGATGTAAATGCAACTTTAATGCTTTTAACTATTCTTTCTACACAGTGAAATAGAATATATATTTTTGCTCTCATGTACACCCCCTTCTACATTTATTTTACTACTCTACTACATGTGGCAGCCTTCACTGTAGCTTTAGTATTCTATTCATTAATCAGGCCAACCAAGCTAAAAAAATTCAACATGGTCAATATTTTTAGCTCTGAAACCCCCTTTAGGCTTTGCTAAATCTCTGACTACAATACATATTGTTGTGATGAATAATGAACCCAACCCCCCCCCCCCCCCCCCCCAAATTTTTAAAAAACACACAAATATTTTTTTTTACAAACTCCCCCCCCTCATTTTTTCTAATGCCAATTTCCATATACTCCAGAACCCTGTTATAAAGGGTGATCAGCTTAACAGCAATTACTTGCAAAGTCAATATTTGCCTAGAAAATGAACTTTATCCCCCAAAACACATTTCAACATCATTGCAGCCCTGCCTTAAGGCCACCTAACATCGTTTCAGTGATTGCTCCATTAACACAGGTGTGGGTGTTAATGAGGACAGGGCTGGAGATCAATCTGTCATGATCAGTAAGAATGCACCACTGGACACTTTAAAAGGAGGCTGGTGCTTGCCATCATTGTTTCTCTTCTGTTAACCATGGTTATCTCTAAAGAAACACGTGCAGTCATCATTGCACTGCACAAAAATGGCCTAACTGGGAGAGTATTGCAGCTAGAAAGATTGCACCTCAGTCAACAATCTATCGCATCATCAAGAACTTCAAAGAGAGAGGTTCCATTGGTGCCAAAAAGGCTCCAGGGCGCCCAAGAAAGACCAGCAAGCGGCAGGACCGTCTCTTAAAGTGTTTCAGCTGCGGGATCGGGCTACCAGCAGTGCAGAGCTTGCTGAGGAATGGCAGCAGGCAGGTGTGAGTGCATCTGCACGCACTGTGAGGGGCGTTGGGCGAGTCTTGGGGGGGGGGGGGCGCAAAGAAGCCACTTCTCTCCAGAAAAAACATCAGGGACAGACTGATATTCTGCAAAGGTACAGGGGGTGGACTGCTGAGGACTGCGGTAAAGTCATTTTCTCTGATGAATCCCCTTTTCGTTGTTTGGAACATCTGGAAAACAGCTTATTCGGAGAAGAAGAGGTGAGCGCTACCACCAGTCTTGTCTCATGCCAACTGTAAAGCATCCTGAAACCATTCATGTGTGGGGTTGCTTCTCAGCCAAGGGAATCGGCTCTCTCACAGTCTTGCCTAAAAACACAGCCATGAATAAAGAATGGTACCAGAATGTCCTCCAACAACAACTTCTCCCAACCGTCCAAGGGCGGTTTGGCGCTCAACAATGCCTTTTCCAGCATGATGGAGCACCTTGCCATAAAGCACAGGTGATAACTAAATGGCTCAGGGAACAAAACATAGAGATTTTGGGTCCATGGCCTGGGAACTCCCCAGATCTTAATCCCATTGAGAACTTGTGGTCAATCATCAAGAGACGGGTGGACAAACAAAAACCAACAAATTCAGACAAAATTAAAGCATTGATTCTGCAAGAATGGACTGCTATCAGTCAGGATTTGGTCCAGAAGTTGATTGTGAGCATGCCAGGGAGAATTGCAGAGGTCCTGAAGAAGAAGGGTCAACACTGCAAATATTGACTTGCTGCATTAACTCATTCTAACTGTCAATATAAGCTTCTGTTACTCATAATATGAATGCAATTATATTTCTGTATGTGATAAAAACATCTGACAAACACACATAAAAAACCAGAGGGCAGCAGATCATGTGAAAATATAATATTTGTGTCATTCTCAAAACTTTTGGCCATGACTGTACATACCTAGAAATGCTAGACATCTAAAGGGGTTGTATCATTTAGACTACCAATGTCCATATGCCCTAATAATAGGGCACATCACTCAGGGGATAACCATTTGGGATCACCTTTTATGAGGAAAAATCGAGAGTCAATTTGTAGGAGTGGTTCCTGTTCCAGTGGACTTGCGTCGTCCTTGTATTATATGGATGGTCAATCTTCTAAAGGACTATTGTACTATTGTATAATGCTAAATTTACCCTGCAGTGTAAATAACAGAACATATATGAGAATAACATGGACAGGGTGCCACCCTATATCCTAACAAGTGCACGTCTGTCACTCACTAAAAAACAATATTATATTATACAAAATGCTAAGACTAAAAGTGTCTCTTTAGAAGGAACAAAAAGTCTTTTTTTGTTTAAATTTCAATTTAGCTTAAGTTGGCAAAAGGTGTTTATTTTTATTTAAGAAATTATTTATAAATTGCTGAGCGAAAATTTCCATAGCCGTAATACTTGCTTTATTTTATGAACCTGTTAGCTATGGGTGTCACATGCTGAAATGTTGAACAGCAACCAAAGTGATACTCAGGCAAAAAAAGGTTAACCCATCTCAAAATGTGCATTTGTGTTTGTCTTGTGCCGATGTCTAAGCTCTGATGTAAGTTCATGTGATCACTTAATAATTGGCACCACCTTGTCAAGTCACATTAGTCACGTCTCCACAGACAAAGTTTTCCAATTACATTCCGTTCCATTTCTTTTAGTGTATCATCCATTTTTCCATTCTGGCTAGAATTAAACACTAGTCTCCATTACTTGTCCCCAGGTTTAATGATTTAATGTAAAAATGATATTACACGGTTAACATTCATCTATGCATTCTTATTACGTTGTGGCATTACTACGGGAAGATATATTTTGAAGAGTCGCTTCTCTTTGCTTTTGGAACACACATTTAGGCTACACGGCACATGTTACACAGTGCAGTGCTGCCTACATTGTAAGAAATGAACACCGCTTGTGTTTGAACTGCCAAGGTACCACAACTGAGACACCATGTTGACAAGAAATTCAAACTCAAAGGATTTCTTGCAACCACTGTGCACTGGAGCACTGGAAGTGGGGCAGCTCCGATTTCCTGTATAGCCTCACACATGCGCCAGACGCCAGTTTTTATTTTTTACAAAAGTTTAAAATAACCAATAAATTTCATTCCACTTCTCAATTGTGTCCCACTTGTTGTTGATTCTTCACCAAAAGATTAAAATTTTATATCCTTATGTTTGAAGCCTGAAATGTGGCAAAAGGTTGAAAAGTTCAAGGGGGCCGAATACTTTCGCAAGGCACTGTACATCTGGTAGTGACCAGGGCTATACAGTCATATGAAAAAGTTTGAGCACCCCTATTAATCTTAATCATTTTTAGTTCTAAATATTTGGGTGTTTGCAACAGCCATTTCGATTTGATATATCTAATAACTGATGGACACAGTAATATTTCAGCATTGAAATGAGGTTTATTGTACTAACAGAAAATGTGTAATATGCATTAAACCAAAATTTGACCGATGCAAAAATTTGGGTACCCTTATCATTTTATTGATTTGAATACTCCTAACTACTTTTTACTACTTACTGAAGCACAAAATTGGTTTTGTAACCTCACTGAGCTTTGAACTTCATAGCCAGGTGTATCCAATCATGAGAAAAGGTATTTAAGGTGGCCAATTGCAAGTTGTTCTCCTATTTGAATCTCCTCTGAAGAGTGGCATCATGGGCTCCTCAAAACAACTCTCAAATGATCTGAAAACAAAGATTGTTCAACATAGTTGTTCAGGGGAAGGGTACAAAAAGTTGTCTCAGAGATTTAACCTGTCAGTTTCCACTGTGAGGAACATAGTAAGGAAATGGAAGACCACAGGGACAGTTCTTGTTAAGCCCAGAAGTGGCAGGCCAAGAAAAATATCAGAAAGGCAGAGAAGAAGAATGGTGAGAACAGTCAAGGACAATCCACAGACCACCTCCAAAGAGCTGCAGCATCATCTTGCTGCAGATGGTGTCACTGTGCATCGGTCAACAATACAGCACACTTTGCACAAGGAGAAGCTGTATGGGAGAGTGATGCGAAAGAAGCCGTTTCTGAAAGCACGCCACAAACAGAGTCGCCTGAGGTATGCAAAAGCACATTTGGACAAGCCAGCTTCATTTTGGAAGAAGGTCCTGTGGACTGATGAAACAAAGATTGAGTTGTTTGGTCATACAAAAAGGCGTTATGCATGGCGTCAAAAAAACACAGCATTCCAAGAAAAACACTTGCTACCCACTGTAAAATTTGGTGGAGGTTCCATCATGCTTTGGGGCTGTGTGGCCAATGCCGGCACCGGGAATCTTGTTAAAGTTGAGGGTCGCATGGATTCAACTCAGTATCAGCAGATTCTTGAGAATAATGTACAAGAATCAGTGACGAATTTGAAGTTACGCCGGGGATGGATATTTCAGCAAGACAATGATCCAATACACAGCTCCAAATCTACTCAGGCATTCATGCAGAGGAACAATTACAATGTTCTGGAATGGCCATCCCAGTCCCCAGACCTGAATATCATTGAACATCTGTGGGATAATTTGAAGCGGGCTGTCCATGCTCGGCGACCATCAAACTTAACTGAACTGGAATTGTTTTGTAAAGAGGAATGGTCAAAAATACCTTCATCCAGGATCCAGGAACTGATTAAAAGCTACAGGAAGCGACTAGAGGCTGTTATTTTTGCAAAAGGAGGATCTACTAAATATTAATGTCACTTTTCTGTTGAGGTGCCCATACTTTTGCACCGGTCAAATTTTGGTTTAATGCATATTGCACATTTTCTGTTAGTACAATAAACCTCATTTCAATCCTGAAATATTACTGTGTCCATCAGTTATTAGATATATCAAATTGAAATGGCTGTTGCAAACACCCAAATATTTAGAACTAAAAATGATTAAGATTAATAGGGGTGCCCAAACTTTTTCATATGACTGTATATATATGTTGTTTTCATGATATGTTTACACATTCAGGATTTCAGATGCAGTTTTTGAAGCGAAACCCCGGAGTGGAAACCTAAATGTGTAAACACACACTAATATTTGCACTAATACAATGTATAATGATTTTATATTGATAGTTCATTCCTTCTGTTTATGGTATTGATATGGAATAGATAAATGGCATTAACTGGGTAAATCTGGGAGTTCATAACTAAAAAACCTTGTACTACATTTGTTTGTAAGGAAAGATACAAGTGACATTTAGGAAAGGCAAATACATGTCTGCTTCCATTTGGGACCAGCTGGTGTGCACTATAGTCACATCACAGCAAGGTAGTCATTGTGCCTACAGTGCTGGCCAAAAGTATTGGCACTGCTGCAATTCTGTCAGATAATACTCAATTTCTTCCAGAAAATGATTGCAATCACAAATGCTTTGGTAATAATATCTTCATTTATTTTGCTTACAATGAAAAAACACAAAAGAGAATGAAAAAAAAAGTCAAATCATTGATCATTTTACACAAAACTCCAAAAATGGGCCAGACAAAAGTATTGGCATCCTCAGCCTAATACTTGGTAGCACAACCTTTAGAGAAAATAACTGCGAACAACCGCTTCCGGTAACCATCAATGAGTTTCTTACAATGCTCTGCTGGAATTTTAGACCATTCTTCTTTGGCAAATTTCTCCAGGTCCCTGAGATTTGAAGGGTGCCTTCTCCAAACTGCCATTTTGAGATCTCTCCACAGGTGTTCTATGGGATTCAGGTCTGGACTCATTGCTGGCCACTTTAGAAGTCTCCAGTGCTTTCTCTCAAACCATTTTCTAGTGCTTTTTAAAGTGTGTTTTGGGTCATTGTCCTGCTGGAAGACCCATGACCTCTGAGGGAGACCCAGCTTTCTCACACTGGGCCCTACATTATGCTGCAAAATTTGTTGGTAGTCTTCAGACTTCATAATGCCATGCACACGGTCAAGCAGTCCAGTGCCAGAGGCAGCAAAGCAACCCCAAAACATCAGGGAACCTCCGCCATGTTTAACTGTAGGGACCGTGTTCTTTTCTTTGAAGGCCTCTTTTTTTTTCCTGTAAACTCTATGTTGATGCCTTTTCCCAAAAAACTCTACTTTTGTCTCATCTGACCAGAGAACATTCTTCCAAAAAGTTTTTGGCTTTCTCGGGTAAGTTTTGGCAAACTCCAGCCTGGCTTTTTTATGTCTCTGGGTCAGAAGTGGGGTCTTCCTGGGTATCCTACCATAGAGTCCCTTTTAATTCAGACGCCGACAGATAGTACGGGTTGACACTGTTGTACCCTCGGACTGCAGGGCAGCTAGAACTTCTTTGGATGTTAGTCGAGGTTCTTTAGCCACCATCCGCACAATCTTTCGTTGAAATCTCTCGTCAATTTTTCTTTTCCGTCCACATCTAGGGAGGTTAGCCACAGTGCCATGGGCTTTAAACTTCTTGATGACACTGCGCACGGTAGACACAGGAACATTCAGGTCTTTGGAGATGGACTTGTAGCCTTGAGATTGCTCATGCTTCCTCACAGTTTTGCTTCTCAAGTCCTCAGACAGTTCTTTGGTCTTCTTTCTTTTCTCCATGCTCAATGTGGTACACACAAGGACACAGGACAGAGGTTGAGTCAACTTTAATCCATTTCAACTGGCTGCAAGTGTGATTTAGTTATTGCCACCACCTGTTATGTGCCACAGGTAAGTAACAGGTGCTGTTAATTATGCAAATTAGAGAAGCATCACATGATTTTTCAAAGGGTGCTAATACTTTTGTCCACCCCTTTTTTATGTTTGGTGTGGAATTATATCCAATTTGGCTTTTTGACAATTCTTTTTGTGGTTTTCCATTGACGACAAATTAAATGAAGATATTATTACCAAAGCATTTGTGATTGCAATCATTTTCTGGAAGAAATTGAGTATTATCTGACAGAATTGCAGGGGTGCCAATACTTTTGGCCAGCACTGTACCTAGACCTTGTGCGGTTCCAGTTTTTGCTTTCTTCAATATGCTTTTTTGCTTAGTACATTGAATAGCTTAGCACAAAGCACCCCTTTAAAGGGGTTTTCCTTTTCTTTTTTTATTCATGACCTATCCTCAGTGACTTCTTTGTGTCTATAATTACATTGTACGGCCACTAAGCAACAAAGGGCATGTAATGCAAACAGTGAAGGGGTACAAGCTAATCTTTTATTGACCCCATTGATCGTTAATTGATGACCTATTCTGACCAATCCCCTGACGGCTCCTGTATTCTTGGTTCAGCAATGATGTCAATGTCTGTAAAGTGCTGTGGAATATGATGGCACTATATAAGTAAGCATAATAAATAAATAATAATAATGCCCTAACATGGCTATGTGGCCATTGCAGCCAATCACTGGCTGCAGTGGTTATCTGCTGCAGTAGTCACATGGCTATGTAGGGATTTCACTACTGAATCCCAAAGTAAAAAAAGTGGCAGAGGATTGGGCAGCATCAGAACAGGAGTGGTGGGGAATTGGTAAAGTGAATATGGTTGTTGCCAATAGATTTTTCTGTGCAGACCAATTCTTTTAAGGATGCTTTCAAAAGGAGTGAGAGAAAAAGTATAAATCCATATACATTTATCTATCAAATTATAAAAATCAATTTTGTGCGTTAGACTGGATAGTATGTCGCATAAAAGGAGACATCACCTTATGGTGTACAGTGACTTCTCAGACCATGCATGCCCTACTAAGAATTATAAAAAAATTATGTGCAAATAAGTACCTTGATAAAAAGGGGGAACCTGCTCTACAAAGGAGAATTATTTTCCCAGAATTCTTAGAATGATCTAAAAAGTCCTGTCTGACCCACAGCTATGACCTCTCCCCAGGTCAGCCAGTACCCTGCTGTGCATTGATGATGTGCGATAACCTCGTAACAGCTGTCTGCAGATGGGTCCCTCTTCCTTTTGGAGAAGATTTTCTGGCTTTGCTTTATTTCCAAATGATACCACTAGGTTTCAAAAAAATCCAGGCATTCATCTATAGGGAGATACTTTCCAAAATGAGAGGCTAAAGATGCGCCCTTCACCTTTTCTACCCTTTTTCCCAAAAAATCAACTTAAACATCCAATTTTTTATCCATCTATTTAAAGCAAGCAAGAATAACCACCAAAGACCCTTGTTAGAATTTTTAGAGACCTTTAAGCTTGGTGAATACTTAAGCTCTCATGGGCAGAAAAAGTTTATTGATAGTTCTACAACCTCTACAACCTCATTTCAAGTCACAGTAACAAAAAAACATTAAAAAAAAAAAAAAAAAAAAAAAAACTTCTTTAGTTCGGGGTAACCCTAATGACAAGCACTTAGTTAACTACAACTTCTTTTTCCAATGTAGTGTCAGTGGGGATGTTTTTGTTTTAATAGATCAGTAGTACATGTAAGTATATAAAACTTTGAAATGTCTTACTAGGGGAAAGTGACATCTTCCTTAATTTCTAGCAGCCTTCCACTGCCTGCAGGATCTCTGAAAAATGTTAACAGACCTTTTTATTAATCCATCTAGTGTCAAAATGTACATAGAAGGCAGCAAGACGGGTAGAGGTGAGTATGCAACTGCAGTTTTTCAGTCACAGTTTAAGAGAAACAAAATATGAGGAAGATTCATGTGGGAGCAGCAGGAATGAGACATCAGAGTACACAGCACCGGCCTTAGATCTAAGACCTAAACGCACTGGAGAAGAAAACGTGCATTTACACAATCCAGCAGAAATAAGGAAAAAATATGGAGATTGCAAATAACAATTCTGTCTGCACTGCATGTCATATACAATATAATATGTACAGCTGTATGAGGAGTGGCTGTGATTTTATTTTTGGAATGATATGTACCTTTAAGTGTGGGAACTTGTACAGAGAGAAAGCAGAATGGAATAAAATGTCACAGTGCATCAGCTGAGACTTGTTTCCCGTAACTTGTTTCCGAATCATACAGTGCTATTGCACATGGTGGCTACATTCAGCATATCCATTAATGGATTACTTACACAAGACTAAATACCCATCAATAAAACAATACTCAACTAGCGTTTAATTTCCTCTGCCATGCTAGTGGCACAGTGCCACCCAAAATCCAGTGACCTTTTCCCATAGACACGCAGCATGATAGCTCTTTCTGATTTTGGACTATATTTTTGCCTGGAAGGGATGGGTGGTTAAAACATTAAAATGAACCAAATGACATGTATTCAGCTGTAACCTCTGCTTTGGGCAGAATAGGGAACTGATGTTTTTCCCACATTTCTGCTTTGAACTACATTAAGGAATGTGTTAAAATTAAATATAAAAATGAATAGCGTGTTCTGACCTTTGTGTTTTGGCCTTGCTGTCATTCCTGCTTTGTTCATGCTCTTGGCGGAGACAGTGAAGTTCTTCTTGAAGGCGTTTCTCCCGCTCAACACTTCCCTGATAAAAAAGCAGCTCTTTCTCCAGTGCCTTTACTTTGTCTTCTAGGAGCTTGAATTCATGGAGTATCAGGTAACTTACACCACAGTATTTGCAAACAGTCTCATTACGGGGCATCTGAAAAAAATGGAACACACTTTTAGGTTAGGTCTTGGTACTCTATCAGGACTTGGAGGCCTCAGGGAAATACAGTTACTGTTTTTGTTGCAGATTTTTCTGTGGTTTTTTGAGCCAAAGCCAAGAATGGCTACAAAAGGAATGGGAAATATATAGGAAGTTCTTATACTTCTACCTTCTGTCAATCCACTACTGGCTTTGACTCAAAAAAGCACAGCAAAATTTGCAACAAAAACAGCTGCGTTTCCGCAAAGTAGGGCTTCAGTCTTTGTTTGTTTTTTTAAGCTTTACAGTAACATTACAGTCGTAAAGGATTATTTTCCACCAATGAGGTTGGTATAAATGCTGTGTGAAGTTTGAAGCTGCCTGAAGCATGTCTTATTTTTGCCCGCATTTGCTGCACAGACAAGTGTAGGGGATCTATACAAGTGTTTTTGTGGATTTGTGATTGCGTATGACATACTGACATGTTTTTTGCGGATTGCAGATCAGTATTTTACGGACAATAAAACCACTACAGTTGTGTGCATGTAGCCTACCTCTGACCTTAACTGACATAATAAATTTATTGGAGCTGTAATGAGCATAGAGATTTGTTTTCACTGTTAATCATGTTTTATTAAACTTACCGTACCGTATATGTATAGGTTATACTTGAAATGGTTAAAGGGGTTGCCTGGGAGTAATATATTGATGACCACTCCTTAGGATAGGTCATCTGTATTAGATTGGTGAGGGTATAACAGCAGGGGCCCCCACTGATTAAATAGCACTGTGGCCTCTTCCTTGTGCTGATGACATCACGATCATCAGACAGCAGCAGCTCATTCCTATTTAATGGGACTGACCTGCAATATCAAGCAAATCCTCTATGACATGTACGCTTGATATTCAGGGAAGAAGAGATCATGGCGCTCACCCGAATGCTGCAGCCTCTTCAAACAGCTGATTGGTGGGTATTCTGGGTGTCAGACAGCCACCAATCATATATTAATGACCTATATCAAGGATAGGTCAACAATACATAAGTCCCAGAAAAAAACTTTAAAGAGCCCAGCAGCATATAAATGTGCTGTGGGCCTGTGATGGGTTAAGTGGCATAACAATTCTGGCCAAGGACACTACCCCAGTGTCTGACCATTAAGGTATCTAAGGATCTTTAACCTGTGAAACTCTTTTCTGATACACTATGTTGAAATCCAATCCAATGACTTCTTTTTAAGGGCATACTCGCACATAGCATACTCGCACATAGCAGTATATAAATCCTATTAAGATGAATGCGACATTTGCAAAAATGTCTACAACAAACCTGCAACATCTTGATCTACCCTAAAAGGTTTGCCCACATGTTCTAGCTAATTGGTCACAACAGTGATGCCAAGAAGATGCCAGCTGCTACCACTGATTGACTGCAGTGGTCTAGTGTCATTATAGCATGCCATTGCTGTCAAGCAAGCAGGAGTGGTAGGCATTCGGTGGATGCCACGTCAAGATTCTGTATAACTGCAATATGGCCGTGTGCCTGAAGGATGTGTCATTCGGACACTTTGTGTATATCACTGATGCTGCAGTCTTTATGACTGCATAGTCTATTATATAAATTATATCAACATTCACCCACTACATTTTGTAAAATCTAAAATTTTGTTGGGAGCTGATTTTTGTTCAATGTGACCCTTATACAGGTATTTCACAATGCCGGTGATCGCTGGGATGATCCTGACTTTAGAGTACAAATATTTCCAGCATATTTTACTGTTTTTAATGGAAAATACAAATGTACTCAGGAAAGATGGATATATGATCTATTTTTCTGAAACATACAAAAAAAAATTGAATGCCGCAGGTTCCAGCATAAAAACCATTGTTGATTTTATTAAAAATAGGGGACAACATGAGCTGTTATGAGAGGTTATCATTAGAGGAACACTGTGTTCGTGCACTGCCACTTTTCTCAAATAAGAACACTTCTACTGAACTGTCCGTTCCAGAATATATAATCCTCCGTACCAGTCCAAAAGCTAAAATTAAGGTTAACACTATGTAGTCTTTTTATGAAAAGTTCAACGTTTTCTCTATTGCAGTAACCTGTAAAATTCTTTCCTGAATTTTTAAAAAAATGCTGAATTTCTGGTAATTTATTATTTATTGAGCATTTTCTATTTTGACAATATATTGCTTAAAATAGAAAAAAAAATCTCGCCTTTTGTTCAAAATATTTTATGCAGGGATTTTTGAGTTACAGTATCTTGGTCTCTTCCTCAGGTAACAGATACTGGATGACCCCAAAGAGTACATCCGTACGTGACAGATGTGTTGTAGATATTGCTGTTTATCTCAATGGGAAATCCATTTACGTGCTACAGAAATAACCACATTCACATAAATGAAACAGTCTGCAACAAATCTGCTGCATGACAAAAAATGACTAAAATTATACTACCTGCAAAGGTGGTTGCTCAATTGTCCATAGACAATGAAATGGGAAATGAATCTACAGTGACTGCTGAGATACAACCCCACTACCAGCTCCATTTCCCCTACTATCCTACACATGTGTCTATATGCATTAGCATTAGGATATATCTGACTATCTGAAATCTATTCCATACATGTAAATGGAGGAGTTTCTGCAGCATGTGAATGGAATTCTATGAGCCCTATAAGATGAAAATTTGTGAACATTTATAATTCTAATACTCTGTCCTGAACTAGGAGGATCAGGATGAACAGTGATATGATCCTTGCCCAAATAGGGTTGTGATGCAACTGAACTGTAGGAAGAGAAAAAGAAGACTTTTGATGGTGTGATGTATTATATTTTATATTTTGTGACTCCTTTCATGTTTCAAGAGGACCTGTCACCTCTACTTTTTTAGTGAATGCTTGAATTACTCTTGTATTAACTGTGGATCACCTTTTATTATAACTCTGTTGAATCATGCCTGATATTCCTCCTAGAAATTTCCAATATACAATAAGAATTCTGCAGCATCTTTTCAAATTTGAATGTTGCATTGAGCTGTTCCTCTGTCATTCTTCCTATAAATTTAGAAATAAATTCACAACTGGGTGATAACATGCCCTTTGACAAAGAGGTGTGTCACTAAACAGTCTGACACTGGCCACATTGATTGGTCAGTGTCAGACTGCAGAGGAACAGACCCCCAACCGGTAATGCCCTACTGTCAATTTATTCATTCACACATTTTTAGTAGGAATAACAGAGGAATAGCACAACACAGCGTTCCATAAATATGTTCCAAATTGTTATATTATGTGGAATATAATTATTTAATAAAAATATATATAATATTATATATATATATATATATATATATATATCATCTCAGGAGAACAGATAGCTTCTCTTTAATTGGAAGAATTATACAATTATTGCCTTCCACAAATATATTTTTACAATGTTAGACTTGCTTATAGATGTATGAACCTTCCATTACTATTATCGTTCTGAGTGTTCTTATTCATTGTATTGTTCTGTGCTTTCTACTCTTCAATAGTTGGTTCTGTGTTACATGGAGTATTGTAATGAGCTGAATAGCAATGCCTCCCAATGAGACAGAGCACTTCATCATAAATGTAAATGGGGATTCGTGTCGTACTATATGTACTCTGAATGTTTTGTAGCATTTCTAGACTGACAATAAATGCTCTGCATTCATTACATTAGTGTTATTCAAGCTGTCTGAAGAGCAGAACAAAATGCACTGAAGTTTCCTAAATGATATTAAATGTAAGTCTGACATAAAGCAGGATCACTCATTTGGCTGTTCTTCAGACAGACGCAGATTTTTAGATAGCGGTGAGCAGTGGAAGAATCAGACTCGACGAATGCTATTCACTTGCTAGGAGGTACGTAAGCTCTGAAACGGCAGCTTCAACAATGAATCCAGCAGCCCTTTAGTATCAAGAGATCCTCTTTGTGACCATTAGTTACTTGCACATGTAAATAGCATCATGAGCAACGCTACCTCTAAACTGAGCAACACATAAAGAGTTAAAAATGCATTTTAACAAATGCCGCCCTAAATGGCTGTGCCCATAGTTTCTTGGATATTTTGTGACCATCTGCATCATGTCCAGATCATTCAGCTTAACCTGCTCCATAACTAATAGGTAAGTTAACCTCTATAGCAGAGCTGAGTTTGTGTATGTAGCAGAGCTGAATGCATGTGTAAGCACGTAGCATTACGCTTTTGTTTAGTATTTACCATCTGAATCTCTTCTGGCAACGGATGCATCGGGACATGCTTTTCCATGACCTCAGTCTCTTCTGAAAGCTGGAGATGAAAAAATGGAACCAATCAGTTCTAAGCAATATTAAACCCCTGCTACATTAAATGATCTAATATGTCCTGTACATAACCAGCATACTACAGTTTTTCCATTACAAAGCTTAGCAGTGTCTCCTAAACTGTGGGGCCACATCAGAGAGGACGGGGTTAAATAAAACAAAACCTCACCAACTCAGACTGGGCTTTTCGAATAAAGCTTTCTATTAAGTCTGCACATTGGCCAGTCTGTTTAGTTATACACTGATACATTCCCTGACAATCCCTGTCACAATAAGGGCCATAATGGGTGTCACCCAGCTTTCCTAGAACCACTACTTATTTTTCTGGTGCAAGGTCAGTTTTCCATATGTAGCCTCATTAATCTTAACCTGAGGTCCTACAAGATGTAGGTATCTGGTATGTGCCTGTAACACATGAATAATAAATAACAAAGATGAAATAAACTATGATAAAAAAACTAATATACAAAACAATATAGAAATACAACTCTTCCCAATATAATAAAGTGAGAAATGCTATGTAAAATATTAATGCTGACTCTTTCTACTGTTGATAACCCTAAAACAAAATCTATGAGTTGCAGAAACTGAACAGTTTCTTATGTGAGACTACAAGTCCCAGCATAGTTTTACAGCTGCTAGAGCACCCTATGTCGCTGAAGTCCTGCTTACAGAGGAGCTGCCACATCTTCTGACAAGTCTCTTTTAGTAAATACTTGTATTGCAAACAAAATAACATTTCTGGAACATTTGTTTTCTATAAATCTGCATTGTGCTTTTCCTGTGTTATTCCTGATTGAAATTTATGAATCAACTGACAACTGGGTGTTACTATTTTTAAAGGGGCGTGTCCTTACACAGTATAGCAGTGGGTAGGAGCATGTCCCCAAATGGTAACACCCAATTGTCAAGTTATCCCTAAACTTCTAGGAGAAATAACAGAGGAATGGCACAATGCAGAGTTACAACGAAAGCTGCTTCAGAATTGTTATATTATGGAGAGTACAATTATTTAGTAAAACAGACAGGAACGATGATAGGTTCTCTTTAAGAAAAACAAGAAAGTTATGTAAACCAACATAGACAGATACTATATACATACATTATATATATATATATATATATATATATATATATATATATATATAAATAATATAATATATATCACTATCTAGATATAATATGGACAAGTGTTATTCCCTTAGTGAAATGCATCTATAAAGAGTTTCTCTCCTAGGAAGATATTGTGTAATGTCCATCCGAGGCATGGCCTTTATACAGCTCCAGTGTGAATGAACAATCTCCATGGTTACTGCCGACATTGACAGAATGCCAATGTCCCCTTGCACTTTGTGAAAATCAATTTATATGGTCACGCACCAACCAGACTTTCTCATAGAGCTGGCAAGTAAAGGAGACAGAGAAGGATGTTTGTCTGTGTTACCGCTTAGAAAAATAAAAGCTAATCCACCATTAAACATTGGATTGTTCCGCGCACATTGTACAACCCTCTGATGCACACACTGTTACTACATAGCACCTTATGCTACTTAGAGAGGGTTTTCCACATACGTGTGTGCAAATATGGTAATATTTTATCTCTGTTTTAGATCATCTGTTGCACATGTTTCTTAATAATGCTGTCCTTATGGTATTTTTCAATAATTTCTCTATCACTTTTAGAAAATGTTGGGTATACCAAGTACAATTACATAAAAATCAAATAGCAAAATACAATAAATGTCCATTATTTTTTATATTGTTATGCACTAACAACAGTTGGAGTCATTGGATAAGTGACTGCAAGGTGACCGCTTTACTGTAAATGATGTAGGTACAGACAGTAATAACTCCACGTAATGAATGTACAGAATTTATTACCTCTCTTCCCTTTATGTAGGTACAGATAGTAATAACTCCATGACATGATGTAGATACAGATAGTATTACCTCCTTCTCTTCCCTTTATGTAGGTACAGACAGTAATAACTCCATGTAATAATGTAGGCACAGATAGTATTGCCTCACTCACCCTATAAAGATGTAAGTATAGATAGTACTGACTCCTTCTCTTGCCCCCTTACGTACTATAGGTACAGACAGTAATAACTCAATGTTATTATGTACTGTCCTCTTTCCCCCTCACGCAGACACAGATAGATGTAAATCTAAGCAATAAAGAAGATACAGATGGTACATCCTCCCTATGTCTCCATATAAAGATAAAGGTACAGGTAGTACCTCCTTTCTGGAATGATACACACACAGAAAATACTTCCTGACTGTCTCTCTTTGTAATGTTGCAGTTGCCTCCATGTAAATGTCCTGTGCTGGTTGGAACTGGTAACTTGACCATTTTACACAGCACTATGTAATAAAACCTGCTGTTTTAATGGCAGATATCGAGGATTTCTCTGATATTCACTTATCATAAGGCATTATGGGAAAGGCGCTGGGAGCTCATGCGCCCTCTGTTGGATGTAACAGATCCTCAGTTTGCTTTTGACTCACCGAGTCTTGAGACAGCAAAAGGGATTTTAGCCAAGCCAGTTTCACTTATCTGCATACAGCGCTGTTTCGGGATTTTTGCCCCTCATCAGTGCAGAGCAAAGTGTACTGGCTGGCTTTGTGGGAGGCAATGAGTGGGTTATGGACAGGGACATCTCTCCTTGAGGAGAGCACCACTGACAGAGTGGGGACGTGGCTGTGTATCACAAACATGCTCCGTCTCCTGCTCACGTAGCGGAAGTGCATGCACAATCAGCACGACGAAAATGTGTGTTATGGAGTGAAAACTTAATTCGTATATGACTGATTCGCCTTTTCACAAAGGCTGCAAAAAGCAATATTCAGAACCACTGGAGGAAATTTAGATTATATAGCAACATCTAAGAAAACTGCATGTAATGCATTTAACTAATATATCAGCCTATGGACATTTGGACCGGACGCTTACATGCGATTACAGGTATATATTTAAGGCACTATTATTGTCAGATTCTGCTAAAGGAGCCACAAAAAAAAGAGAAGTAAGTGGAGCTTGCTACAAATGTAGATCAGATGCAGCACTTTATACACATGGCGGGGTTCCCAAATCACAGTATAATTTTCCCATGAATAATAGGAAAAAAGGAGGTCACAAGAGATCAGCAATTTTGTGGTTAATTTCTTTCCATGCGGCCTCTTTAAAAGCTGTACCTATAAAGACACAGAAAGGAGAAAAGCACAGATGCCTAGAAGACTTGCCAACATATTCTAGTACTGTCTTTCCAAACTGGAAATCAGGACACTGAAATCTATGAGGAACAATACCAGAAATGACTATTTAACCCTTCTAGACAAGGAGACAACCATTAACTGTAACTTTAGGGAAAAAATGTCACACTCCAATAAAAAGGAGTGGTGACAGTGACACTCACACAACACTTACTAATCGTGCATATTTGTGTACAAAATATTTTACAAACCTTTTTAATAGTCCCCTTCATAGTCACAATAGTCTCCATCAGTGCCAGTGCTACCCTGTGCCATGTATGCTCTCATTGAACAACTGAGGGGGGAAAACTTACAACATTGTATGCAATTGACAATATGAAGAGGAAAGCGGAGATGGAGGCATGGCAAGGACAACATCTGCAAGGAGTTTGTATGTTCTCCCTGTGTTTGCGTGGGTTTCCTCCGGGTACTCCGGTTTCCTCCCACATTCCAAAGACATACTGATAGGGAATGTAGATTGTGAGCCCTATATGGGACAGTGACCGTCAATGTCTGTAAAGCGCTGCGGAATATGATGGCGCTATATAAGTAAGCATAATAAATAAATAAATAATAATAAAGCAGCTAGTTGGGTAATGGTTTGCCAAGTTGCTGGATCAGGTTTAAGCATAGATGTGACATGACACTTCATCTAACAGCCGGCTAAATGTCTTCTCCAGTGAGAAGGGGAATGGGACCTTCAGAAAGGCTAGACAGGTGATGCTAGAGGGAAACTCAATTATTGGAGGAATCATGAACACTGAACAGCGTATTGTCTTCCACAATGACATGACTGGGAGCCACTGCTTTGGAAGTGGCAGATTTAGTGCTCAGGTTCTGGGGCTCCTGGGGAGCTAATGCCACCCAAACCACCCACCATCTTCAAATACTTAGGCACAGTGGCTGCCAAGCAGAGGCAAGCAACAGAAGGCATTGGGTCAGGGTTAAGGGTGTAGATCTCTTCTACAGCAGAATAGCCAAATATCTTCTAATTTATGATCTGATGAGTGAAAAGTTGGTCGGAAGTGAAAAGACCCTCAGAACTTTTAGTGTGTGCCTGCCACCGATGTCCGCACAAGCAGAAAGATTTGCTTGGAGCGCTGTGTGTGCCAATTTTTCTTTCAAACTTGAGATTGGGAGCAAGATCTGTCACATCACGTACACCACGGTGTCCTTTGGGGGTACTTGGCTGGAACTTTTTTCATGAATGGGTATTTGTCTTGAAAAGGTTGAGAAACACTGAATTAGCAGATCTGTTTAATGGATTCACAAAACAAATGCAGACAGATGGCTATCCATAGAGTCAACGTGAAAAACAAAAAGTATCTATGTGTTTCTATGTGGTATAGTTGTGTGTATTCTGTGTGGTTTATATATCCAGAAATTATTTTTTTTTAATATAATGACACTATGGAAATGGATTCCTTCCATTTTTTGCATCCATTAAACAGATCTGCTAAATTGATGTAAAAACATGATGTGAATACACCCTTAGACGTAGGTGGAAGGTCCATAAAAATGAATTCAGGGACTTAGGCATAAGCTCAGGAAAAGCCTTGTATGGTAGCATTTACTGATATACTACCAGTACCACACGCTACATTGGAGAACAATAAGGGGAGATTAAGGAGGTAAACAGGTGGCTTAGTAGCCGGTGTAGGAAGGAGAGGTTTGGGTCTTGCATAACTGGGCCGACTTTGCTCTTTGCTGCAGACTCTAGACTAGGGATGGGCTCAACCTCAATGGAAAGGGTACAGCTGTGTTTGGGAAGAAGATGGCTAGACGGTTGGTCAAGTGTTTAAACTAGAGACTGGGGGAAGGGTAGTAGAAGGATAGGAGGGAATATAGAGAGCAAACAGAGGCTCAGTACTGAAACTGTGGATGGAGAGAGAAGTTAGTAGGGATAAGGTCAAACACATAAAATGCATAGTGACTAAACCTTCCAGATAAGGAAGATGGAGGTTATATAGCTACAAAGGTCAACCCAGGATCAGAAACAACTGGTCTGTGCAGTGAGCTGGGCATAGGAACTGATAAGGAGTAGACAAGGTTATTGCTGGAAAATGGAATTAGATGGAACAGACTGCACAATAAAAAGAAGGCTAATCATTTAGGGGAATTTAACTTTGAAGTCTTATGCATATTTGGCAGTTGGTACATTGGGGAAGGCCTTCAGCTCTCATGGTGGTCAATTAGGATGGGTGATATAGCAGTGGGAATATTTATTTATTATTTATTATGCTTACTTATATAGCACCATCATATTCCGCAGCGTTTTACAGACATTGACAGTCACTGTCCCATATAGGGCTCACAATCTACATTCCCTATCAGAATGTCTTTGGAGTGTGGGAGGAAACCGGAGCACCCGGAGGAAACCCACGCAAACACAGGGAGAACACACAAACTCCTTGCAGATGTTGTCAGGATTCGATCCCAGGACTCCAGCGCTGCAAGGCTATAGTGCTAACCACTGAGCCCTCAACTCAACTCAAACTGCATGGGGTAGTAGAGGCAAGAGATGGTAGGGGTCAGGAGCGAATATGACAAGAGCAGGTATGTTGTTTATCACTGTAATGTGCTCTGTCACAAGGTGCTCACAGTAGAATAGGAGGTGGAAGACTCCCTGTAACCATCCTGATATAGGCTGGGGAAAAGGTGCAGAGCTTCTTGTCCATGTCACGATATCACTATGAATACTTTATTGAGTCCCAGAATAAATGTGATTCGGGGTTCCAAGACTCCTTCTTCCCACATACAGAGACCAAATGGAACCTTGAAACATGTTTTTCCTGGGACTTAATAAAATAACCATACTTGTAAAATCTTGAATGGGATTCTGGTTGTGGTTTGCGCTATCAAGATGTTTTCAAAAAGGGACAAGAACCTCATTTTCCTCTTTATTTTCCTATAGGCATTGGAGGGGCCTCCTGACGTCAGCACTGTCCAACTACCCTATTAATGCTTGCATTAGTATTGTGCCTAATCTAGCACAACCACAAAAGGTGAGACTTCTACCTACTCTCTAACATAATGTACTGCTGATTCTGGTGGTACTCACCCTATGAGCGCCTTTTCTGTCTTTTACATGTCCATTTGATATAGCCTGGGGGCACACATTGCAAGTGGCAGCAGATTATCTGCAAAGTACAGCAGGAGGGTAGTGGAAGCGATTCAAACAAGTCCCATCCACAGTGCAAAGTGTTTTGTGCTGATAGTTTAGGACATGCAATTAAATTATTGCTGTGAATTTACTCGTGGTTTTCAACATGCAATACAAAGGTTGAAAGTTGGGAAGATATTACCTATACCTACTGCAGGATAATCACGTGGGGCTTTATTAGATTGTATAATAACATATCTCTAATGTGACGTTTTAGGAAAGCTTGGGAAATAGTGCCCATGATGTCATGACTTTCAGATGCAAAAAAGGGGAGCCTGCCCCCATAGCAAAGCAAAGACATTTAAATTTTAAGAAGCCGAATTTTTCCCAAAGAAGAAAAATATGAGTTATTCAAAGAGATAAAATATTATATATATCCAGTATATTCCTATGAAATAGAAGAATACAAATGTTAAATATAAGCCTACAGTATGTAGCTTGCAAGTAAGGTAGAAGAAATAAATGAAAAAAAGAAAACTTTTAAAAAGTATAAATCTGAAGCTACAGAATCTGCTTTGATGGACCAAAACATAGCTATAGCTAATAAAACTGCATGAAGGAAATCAGACAAACTAAAGAAGAAAATGAGAAACCAAATGCTGAAAAGAGTAAAAAAAAAATCCCCCTATAGTAATGTACCCTGCCTGTGTCTGACACTGCGTCAATGTAGTGGACTGATGTATTAAACAGTCCTGTGAGGCTCATACTAGGGCTCATATATGATGTATGACATCTCCACACACCCAGTGTCACAGGACCGGCCCAAGCAACGGACACTACTCATTGAAACCTCATGAGAAGTCATGTGACCTGCAGTGATGCCCATGTCCATCTCCTGTATGGGAGGCGCCATTGTGCTACCTAGGACAGGGTGAGGTGGCTGCTATGATTGTGTAATGTAAAGAAAAACATATAAGCAACATTTCCCAATATTTTGTTCCAATAATGGGCAAAGTAGACAGTGTTCAGACCCCCTAACAGGCTTCCAACAGCAAAAAGGTAAAATAAAGACTGCAGCACTCCAGAATATCTTCCATAAAAGAAGATATTCATCTAAGACTAGGTTCACACTAGTGTCACCTCTGCGTTGTTTGGTTCTGTTGGGGGACCCGAATAAAGGAGAGGCAGACCACTAAAACAGAGGTAACATACGGATGTCTGACTGGCCCCATTGACTATAAAAGGGTCTGTTGTTCTAAAACTGAAGCTAGCGGAGGAGATTTTCCTCCACCAAATTTCAGACACACACTGCGACGGAGTCTCCACGAAGATGTGAACCTAACCTAAGTCACAGCAACTCTTTAACCCACCCCCCATTGAGCAATATAACAGTGTACAGACTGATACATACAATAAATACTGCTCACAGCTGATGACGTCATCACATGTGCAAGTATATCATCTAATAGAATAGAACACCATAAATAGTGATAACTCCATTCTCTAACGCATATATATAACACATCAGAGTATACATGAGGTATCAGTAACCATGGGGATAGCGGCAAGGGAGATCTTTCATTAAAAAGAGCTATAAACTAACCTAGTGTTTCCAGTGTCCAGTGTCAGCTACAGCTCATGTCTGTGACTGTCACGTGGCCTCTCACATGGTCTATTACTATGGAGACTCCCAGGACGCTCCCTCCACTCTTAGCTTCCTGTTTAGAGCGTTGCTCAGGCAACCATCTTCCCCTCTCCCATTAGTACTGGTCATGGCATTCATACTGAGATTACAGATGTAAACTACCTAGTATAGGCGCCTCTGCCTTATTGTATTTAAGAGAAGCTCACTCTTCTTAACATTACAAGAGGATACTCACAGTAAGGCTATAGTCACACATCTCATCCACATTTTACACGGAAGGCATACATATCCATTCATTTCAATGTCTTCATTCAGACATCCCTTTTTTTTCATGGACCGTGGGTCTCCAAAAAAGCAGATGGCATTTGTGTGTCACCCATTTTTCACAGACCCAGGTACATAGGAAGTATAGGAAATGAAAAAAGTTTCTGTTTTTCACAGACATCAAAATGGATCAACTACAGACAGCACACCATCTGCAAATAAGCAGAGAGAGTTGCGGTCTGCGAATAGCGCAGACTTTACATCTGCAAAATGTGGATGTGTGAATACACTGTAAACTATTACTAGAAAATTTCACATCCTGAAAACCGATCTTAAAACCTGGTTTGTTTAGTGATCGGATGATCAGCTGGCAGGTTATAAGGCAGTACAAAAAGATATACATATACATATATATGTTTGCAAACACACAAACCAAACCATTATATAAATAGCCATGTTTATCTGTAGACTCACTAACATATATATACCTGTATGTCACAAAGAACATGTCATTTAGGGTGCCAGATTTTACATTCTGGCTAATCCCATCCATACATTGCAGAAAAAAATCTGCAGTGGAAAAGCTGTGTTTTCAAAAATGCTCATTTTTTGAAAATTGAAGCATATCAATTATACCTATCCCCGTGTGCCACCCGTGCACAGGTCGTGCTTCCGCGGCTACTTTCATTAAATGAATAGGAGCCACGGAGGTACGGGCCACAAAATAGGACAGGAATAGGACCTGTCCTATCTGATGCGGCCCGGACTGTTGGCCCGCACACGGTACTGTGAAAATCACGGTCGTGTATATGGGCCCATAGCAAAGAATGGGTCAGTGTGCTCTCTGTGAAATACACGGATAGCACACTGACCCACAGCACGGTCGTCTGCAACGGGCCTAAAAGTGAAAACTTCGCAACACATCAACCCTATATGATGGAAGGTTGTGGTTAGCAGTGTTGCCTTGCAGTATTATGGTCCTGCATTCATATCTGACCAGGGACAACATCTGTATGGCGTTTGTATGTTCTCCCTGTGTTTGCATGGATTTTCACCCACACTTCGAAGACATACTGATAGGCTGTGAGTGATGACAATAAATAAAGAAGGAAAGGGGATTTATTTTTTTTTTATCCATAGCCAGTGGCGTAACTAAAGTCTTGTGGACCCCGGTGCAAATTTTTGTCCGGGACCCACTACTCCCTCCCTACAGCAAATTCTTGATAGTGACGGTTACGGGTGCTGCAGCGGCATCTCAGATACTTGAAAGGGATACAGCTGTAGTACTCGCAACTGCGGTTATCAAAAATATGAGTGAGCAGCACAGCACCTGACATGTAAACAATACTGAGCTGCGTGCTGTGGGAAACAGCTGATCTGCAGGGTCCTAACAGTCTAAGAGTTATAAGAGATCAGTGGGGGTCCAATACCTGGGGCCCCTACTGATCAATTCTTTGACGTTACTGTGGTGCTTTTGTGAGCGCCGTGATTCCTTCCCTATTTAAATTTTACAGCATCAGTTTTATAATCACCAAACAATGTTATTATTGTCTGTAATAATAGCGCACGGCTACTATAAAACAGCTGGTGTGTGATGTAAATAGTCAAGGGGCACCACACAGCATTATATGCTCCTCAGTGGGCCACACTCAGTATTATATGCTCCACAGTGGGCCCCCACAATATTATATGATCCACAGTGGGCCCCACACAGTATTATATGCTCGCAGTGGACCCCACACACAGTATCATATACTCCACAATGTCCCCCACACAGTATTATATGCTCCACAGTGGTCCCCACACAGTATTATATGCTCCACAGTGGCCCCCACACAGTATTATATGGTCCACAGTAGCCCCCATACACAGTATTATATGCTCCCAACAGCCCCCCTCCGCTCTGGGCATCACCTCAGAGAAGGTGAAGGTGACTAAAAATAACAAACAATCATACTCACCTTGCCTCACCTCTCCTGGGCATCCTCGGTCTGGCTATCTTCAGCATCTTCGGCCCTCTTCAGACATCACTGCTGAGGCCTGTGATTGGTCCTCAGCGATCACGTGGGGGCGCACTGACATCATTACGCTGCCACACCCCATTTGACCGCTGGGCCTAATCACAGGCCTCAGTCACATGACGGAAGAGCCCCAGAAAGGATGCTGAGCCCAGGAGAGGTGAGTATAAGTATTTATTCAATTAAGTCACCTCCCCGGTTCACTTCCCCGGGGCCCCTTTCCATTAACAATATGTATAGCGGTCAGGGAACCAGGCTTTCCCTGACCACTATCATAGTGATCAGGGGCCCCAGCCAACTCCAGCTGGCTGCAGGCCCCATACCCCACTGGGCCCGGTCGTGGTTGCACCCCCTGCGACCGCGATTGTTACACCACTGTCCATAGCCTATCAACACGCAAATAATGCCATCATAGACCTATGAACATAGCAAACAGTACTTTTTAGTATAATCCAAAAAATGACCATACTTCTGTTTCTGGAGACAGTATATATATTACACACAAAACCCATAATCTTACTTTTATCCCAGTGGGGGTACTGATATCTATTGTATACACTGATGTGTATTATATGTATATATGTTGTCTATGTATATATTACAGTATATGTATGTTTTGTATTTATTTTGGATCTATATTCTATTGGTTGATACATTTCCATATATTATGTTTATATTTTTGAGTTTGTATACTGTTTTATTGTGCAAGAAAAACCTCATGGAGGTTGAAACATGATCTACAGTGCAAAATAGTAATTCAGCAGACGTACACAATTACTGATATGTGCAGCTACAGCTACTACTACAGCTCTGTATTATTTCACTAGGACTATCTGTCTATTTAATGCTTGTATAGCAGTAGTTGCCAACAGTCCTGAATTTGTCAAAGCTGCTCCTATTTATTAAGGTCAGTTCCAGCAAATATTTGTCTCAGCATATTTGTTGGCATTTTAGGCTCCATTTACATTACATTTTTAGCTACTGTACATGTCAAAAGTATAAATAGGCATGCTAGTCCTGCTCAGAATTTACCATATATTACCCAGTGGCAGTCTTACAGACCTGCTCGGATTTTAAACTCCACCACTCCTCTTCCTTTGAGGCCAAAACCTGGAAGTGCAAAAATTCATAGTATAAATACCAGTTGCCACCAGGGTCCCCAGTGATCCTTTTCCCCATGAAACCCATGGACGTGACTACCAGGGTAGCAAACAAAGCAGCTGCTATGGGACCAAACAATTAAGGGGCCATTTCCACTGAGACCTATGAGAACTATGGATGATGGTTTGGGATGTGGAAAACTGAATGCACCTCCATTACTTTACTGTAATATCTCCATGTGAAATCAATAAATTACTTTCTTCATATGCTGTGATGTCACAGTGTACATAGTCATCTTTTGGATGTGCATTATCTCTGTACTGTGACATCACTGTGTGCATTTTCCCATTAGTGTGACATCACTATGTACATTATCCCTTTACTGTGACATCACTGTGTGCATTAGTCTTGTACTGTGAAGTAAATGGGGCACATTTATTAAGCCTCTTGCACCTATTTTTGGCAGAAATTGTGCCTTTTTACTGTATTTTTCTGCCCTGCGATTTATTTACACACGTGGATAAAATTGTTGGTACCCCTCATTTAATGAAAGAAAAACCAACAATGGTCACAGAAATAACTTGAATCTGACAAAAGTAATAATATATAAAAATTCTATCAAAATGAACAACTGAAAGTCAGACATTGCTTTTCAACCATGCTTCAACAGAATTTTAAAAAAAAGAAAACTCATGAAACAGGCCTGGACAGAAATGATGGTTCCCTTAACTTAATATTTTGTTGCACAACCTTTTGAGGCAATCACTGCAATCAAACGATTCCTGTAACTGTCAATGAGACTTCTGCACCTCTCAACAGGTATTTTGGCCCACTCCTCATGAGCAAACTGCTCCAGTTTTCTTGGGTTTTAAGGGTGCCTTTTCCAGAAGGCATGTTTCAGCTCCTTCCAAAGATGCTCAATAGGATTTAGGTCAGGGCTCATAGAAGGCCACTTCAGAATAGCCCAATGTTTTCCTCTTAGCCATTCTTGGGTGTTTTTAGCTGTGTGTTTGGGTCATTATCCTGTTGCAAGACCCATGACCTGCAACTGAGACCAAGCTTTCTGACACTGGGCAGCATATTTCTCTCTAGAATCCCTTGATAGTCTTGCGATTTCATTGTACCCTGCACAGATTCAAGACACCCTGTGCCAGATGAAACAAAGCAGCCCCAGGACATAACAGAGCCTCCTCCATGTTTCACAGTAGAGACAGTGTTCTTTTCAAGATATGCTTCATTTTTCCATCTGTGAACATAGAGCTGATGTGCCTTGCCAAAAATATAGATTTTTGTCTCATCTGTCCATTCTCCCAGAAGCTTTGTAGCTTGTCAACATGTAGTTTGTCAAATTCCAATCTGGCTTTTTTATGATTTGTTTTCAACAATGGTGTCCTCCTTGGTCGTCTCCCATGAAGTCCCCTTTGGCTCAAACCATGACGGATGGTGCGATCTGACACTGATGTTCCTTGAGCTTGAAGTTCACCTTTAATCTCTTTAGAAGTTTTTCTGGGCTTTTTTGTTACCATTCGTATTATCCTTCTCTTTCATTTGTCATCAATTTTCTTCCTGCGGCCACGTCCAGGGAGGTTGGCTACAGTCCCATGGATCTTAAATTTCTGAATAATATGGGCAACTGTAGTCACAGGAACATCAAGCTGCTTGGAAATGGTCTTATAATCTTTACCTTTAACATGCTTGTCTATAATTTTCTTTCTAAGCTCCTGAGACAACTCTTTCCTTCACTTCCTCTGGTCCATGTTGAGTGTGGTACTCACCATGTCACCAAACAGCACAGTGAGTATCTGTAGCCCTATATACAGGCCCACTGACTGATCACAAGATTGTAGACACCTGAGATGCTAGTTAGTGGACACACCTTGATTTAACATGTCCCTTTGGTCACATTATTTTCAGGGGTACCATCATTTCTGTCCAGGCCTGTGTCATGAGTTTTCTTTTTTTAAAAAATTCTGTTGAAGCATGGTTGAAAAGCAATGATTGACTTTCATTTGTTAATTTTCATAGAATTTTTATATATTATTACTTTTGTCAGATTCAAGTTATTTCTGTGACCATTGTGTTTTTCTTTCATTAAACGAGGGGTACCAACAATTTTGTACACGTGTGTATAAAGCATTTGCGCCTTTTTTTTCAGATGTTATGCTGCCCTTGCCCATTTTGTTTTTTTGTCAAGAAAAGGGGGATGTGGCCTGAAAGGAAAACCTTTTCACATTGAATTTATGACTTTTGAAAAAGGGGCAAAAGAAGGCGCACATGCACTCCAGTTCATGGGTAGTGCAAAAAAAAAGGGAAATTTTTAACAAAAAAGAGGCAAACTGTACATAGCTTATAAAGGCGCATCTAAACTAACACATGTGCACAACATTTAACAAGGAACAGCGCCTACATCATAAATAGGCTCCACAGTAAAACTAATCTAAAAAAAGACACTCTTGCGAAAAATATGGCCAAAAAAATAATACGGCCAGATGATAAATAACCCCAAATGTGTGCATTAGCCCTGTTTTGTGACATCACTGTGTTTATTGTCCCTGTACTGTGATATCACTGTGCGCATTATCCCTGTACAGTGACAACACTGTGTTTAGTATCCCTTTACTGTGATATCACTGTGTGCATTATCTACACTGTAAAATCACTATATGTGCTTTGCCTGTATGTACAGGAAACCAAAATAATTGTGAAAAAATTCTGAACCTGCTGCTTAAGATGATCATAGTAGGATTATAAATTTTGCTATGGGTCCCCTAGCTGTAGTCCCAGCAATCTAGCTATGTTCGCCATGGTCTATGTTCTCCATAACTCTGAGCTTTTCATACAGGACTAGGAGGCTGCAGGTCAAAGTTGAAACCTAAGAAACATTGCTGAGTGGTTCTATGGACAGTGATGTTCTAGAATGCTTAGACCAAATATTACTTTAAAGTTTATAGCAAATTATTGAAAAACTTTTCTTGCAGTTTTTGGATATTTTTTGTTCACTACAAAATGTCATTTTTCGGACATCTATATAGGATTTCAAAATTAGGAAATATGTTACAAAATAGTAAAAAGAAAAATCATAGCATTTGTTTTCCAGTTTTAATGTGGTAAAAAATGTGTGTGTGAGGGAGCCATTAATTTCCTAAAATGGTGTTGAAAAGTTAAAACAATTATACAGGATTAGGAAAACATGCCAACTTTCTTTCAGAAATAGAGCTACACCTTACATATGATTTGTATCTGATATTTCAGCTCAGCACAATCTAAAGCCCCATGCACACATGCAAACATGACTGTAAAATTCAGTCTGTACCCAGTCAGGAGACAGAACTTATGATTTATGATCCTGTGAGCGCCTTCCTGCCTACTGCTTCACTGTCTATACTATGTACAGTACAGGACATTGATAGGCATGAATTCCTAGCATGAACAATTGCTATTATGAAAGGTATCCCCTCTCTTGACTGATTTCAGGCCACAAAATCTGGCCGACGTATGGACCGGATTTTTCGATCCATATTTCCCAGTGTGCATGGGTCCTAAAAGTGCTATTGCACATCTGCATTTTATGTGTTTTTTGAAAGCACACATTTAGCATTTTTGATAAGGGTCAGTCATTTACAAGCGTCAGAGGTTTTCAAAGCCGTGTGCCAAGCGTTTCTTTTTTTTGTTTGTTTTACTGGCCAGCACATGGCCACATTGTACATATAGGACCTATTCACACAACCGTTGTTTTAAAGGTCCATGCGACCAATCTGTGAAAAAAAATAGAACATGTCATTGCCAAGTCTGTTTCACAGATCCCTCAATAGATAAAATCTGTGAAAATGGGTAATCCTTAGGTGTACACTGGGCCATGAAAAAAGGACTTTTTCATGATTGAGTACATGGCACCGTCTTGTGAATAAGGTCTTAGGTCAGGGCCCCACGTTGCGATAACGCAGCATTATGGCAACAGTGGAAATGCTGCATTTTACAGTACCTGCCAAGTGGATGGTATTCAGGCTTATCCCATCCACAAATTGCAAAAAAAAATCTGCAGCAGAAAAACTACGTTTTCAAAAACGCCTGCATTTTGAAAAATCGCAGCATGTCAATTACACTTGCGGAAACACTGGCGTTTTCTGTATAGGTATAATAAGGACAGAAAGTCAGCAGAGGAAAACTCTGCAAAAACACAATGAAAAACACAATGTGTTTCCGCTGCGTTTTTTTGCTGTGTTTTGCTAAATGAGGCCTTAGCCTTAATGTGAGTAAGAACAGCATGTGTAATAACACCCTAAGACTAAAGCCACATGGAGCGATACACAGCTAAAAAACACAGCAGAAATGTGTTAAGTCTATGGGGAAAACTCAGTGTAGGATGGTAGGTCCTTTTGTTGAAACCCCATTTCCAAATTTGAGGGTTTCTCCTCTTGGCCTAGTCCCCAAGAAGGAGGCGGGAAAATTCCGCCCAATTTATTATCTCTCTTTTCCTTATGGGGATTCGGTCAATGATGGGATCTCGAAGGAGGAGGTGGCAGTTGAGTATACATCTTTTGAGGTAGCTGTTTGCTTGGTTCAAGATACAGGGCATGGAGCCCTGATGGCGAAGTCGGACATTGAGTCCGCCTTTCGGTTTCTGCCGGTTGTATTCATTTGTTGGGTTGTCGCTTAGACGGTCTTTTTTATGTTGACACTTGGTTTGCCAATGGGTTGTTCTATTTCTTGTTCTTATTTTGAAACATTTAGTTCTTTTTTGGAATGGATGGTGAAGATTGAGACGGGTCTACTTTTGGTCCTACATTATTTGGACGATTTTTTATTTGTGGGTCCAAAGGATTCCTGGGTTTGTGGTCAGCTCCTCCAGTCGTTCAGGTTGTTGATGGGTAAGATAGGGGTCCCCTTGGCCAAAGACAAGCCAGAAGGTCCATCGACTGTCTTATGTTTTCTTGGTGTGGAAATTAACTCTCATTTGATGTAGTTCCATTTGTCCTCAGATAAGTCTCATTTGTTGGAGACAGTTGAGCAGTTTCTAGTTGTTAATATGCGCTTCTTCATAGGTTAGTTCTTTGTTGTCTCCAGTATAACATTTAGTTTAGAGCAAAACATATTCCTAGGGTTGAAAATTCGATGGCTGACATCTTGTCCCGGTCTCAGTTTTCCCTGTTCAGGAGCCTACATCCAAGGGGGGCAGTGTAGGGGATACTTACCTGGAACATCTGTGGGACATAGTTGGGAGCAGATTATGAGGTTGGTTCAGCACTCGGTAGCTACTGCAACCTGGCAAAGCCACTATAAGGCTTGGGGGGGATTAGATGAAGATGGCTGGAGGTAGGATTTCTGATAATGCTGAATGTCGGGAGGTCACTTTGGATTTTGTGACGGGGCTGCTTGAGAGCAGTGCGTCAGCGTCTTTGGTGCAGCGCAGACAGTCAGGTATTTCTTTCGGACCTGGGGGATGTTACCAAATATTTCTTTGTCCAACAGGCACTTAAGGGTTGGAAGAAGGAGGTGGTTTGTAAGGATAGGAGACATCCGGTGTTTCTCTCTTTGCTGTTGGATTTGATCGGTGTTGTGGACGTAGTTTGTGTGGATGTTTTCGAAGGCGCATTATTTAAAACAACTTTTGTGTTGGCCTTTTTTGCTGCTCTCCGGGTTGGTGAGTTGGTCTCATGGAATGTTTGCAGGACCACTGGGCTTAGGGTCGAGGATTTTTATTTATACAGTTCTTTTGGCGGATTGTATCAAAAAGGGTGTTTGGAAAGTCAAGACCCATCAACTCGGAAAAGGGGAGCAGCTGACTATGCCATGGGTTGTCTGGTTCAATAGGTTTGGGAATTCCTGAAGTTTAGGCCTCCCGCCCCCTTCTTTTTGGTGCACGCTGGGGGTCTTCCGTTGATGCATCAGTTTGAGGCTGTTTTTAAGAAAGGTTTGCGGGCATTCGGTCTTGATCCTCATGACTATGATCCGCACTCTATTTGTATAGGGGTGACGATAGAAGCTGATGCCCTAGGTATGGAAGGAATCAAACGTTTGGATAGATGGACATCGGGTAGTTACCGTTTTTAACTTCTTCCCCACTGCTGTTATGTTATGATGTTTCCTATGAATGTTGGCTACAGGGCACACGCAAGTGTGGATCCTGGGGCACTCCTTTATTTACTGGGCCGATTGGAACCCAAAACCTGGCCACAATTGAGCAGGCCAGACGACTCTTGAACATGCGGGTGTCTAAGCACACTCGTTCACTAGGGGCGTGACTGTCCACCCCAGTATGCTAGAAGGAGACAACAGGGACCTGTTGTTGCCAGACGGCACTCATCTAAATCCGATTAGAATGGACATTTTGTTGTCAGGCTTGCAACATGGAATTGAGAAGGTGTTGGCCAGTTTAGGTGGGGGTGGTTGTCGGGCGTTGCAGGGGTGCAGCCCCTTCTTTGTGGCAGACTGATTACGGCTCTTATGAATGGAGTTTTTCATATGGCTCCACATGTCCGCTGTAGTTGAGCAGTTGGCATTGTGGGCATAAAAGTTAATGGTACAAGAGGGCAAAGTTAATTGTTCTGTTTGATAACAGTTGTTAATAAAAGCTGTGGCCATCCCCACATATACCATAATTTGGCTTGTATCTGGTTATTTTAAGGGAACCTAGATGAAGGAGAGGTAAGAGTCCCTGCAGTGTAAACAGCACACACACTAATGCGAGTGAAAACAGCATCCAAAGTGAAGGCTGGAGCTGCATTACCATGGACAGCTGTAAAGTTGTTTGCTGAAACAAAGTAGTCATGTTTTTCTAATCCTGTACAAGCCCTTTAATTCTCTATTCTATAAATTCCTTCCAGCAGAGGCTACAATTCACTAACTGGAGAGTTCTATTGAGGAGTTGGTCTGGAGCAAAACTCAAGAGATGCAGGAAGACGAGGAAGGATGCATTGAAAAGGAATTTTATTTCCTTTCTGTTGGAGAGTTCCTTAAAATTCCTAGAGTGTCTCCATTGAATAGAGTAATAAATGCTGCACACCTGCTCAAACACACATACAACAAGGAATGTTAGTAGAGCAAGCGGCACAGAAAAAACGTAATAGAGCAGATGTATAAGGACGTTTTGCAATGCAATTATAAATGCCCAGTGCCCTTCTCCTTTCAGAGTCTCAGAAGAGACAGGTGAACTCTCAGCTATAAATAAGGCAACATATGTATCTGAGTACTAGGAATTAATACATCACATTTTAACTAGATAGAAAAAAAAGATTGCAAGTTTTCAGCAGTTTTCAGATCCCATGGTCTAGATTAAAAAAAAAGAAGACTACTTGCAAATTTATGACATGGTTGATTGTGATTTTTCATACATAGATGATAGTGGGTTTCTGTAGAAAAAATCAAAATAAGGCTAAACCCTCACAATACTGCTAAGAAAAACGTGTTGCATTTTCCTAATTTATTTTGCTTATTTGTATAGCGCCAACATATTCCACAGTGCTTTACAGACATTGTCAGTCCCATATAGGGAACACAATCTACATTCCCTATCAGTATGTCTTTGGAGTATGGGAGGAAACGGGTGTACCCAGAGGAAACCCACAAAAACACTTAGAGAGCATACAAACTCCTTGCACATGTTGCCCTTGGTCACATTCGAACCTGGGACTCCAGTGTTTCCTCTATTTAATAAATATAAAGAAAACAGCTACAGCTAAAATTAATATGCTGTGTTTTTCTACAACTTTTTGTTTCTGCAATTAGTGGATGAGGTGAACCAAAATCTCATTCACTTTACTGGTACTATAAAATACAGCGTTTTTTCCACTGCGTTTATGCAGAATCCAACAACGCTGAAACACTGTGTTTTGGCAGTGCGAGGCCTTTTCTTTAGGGCCCTTGCACACACCTGAGGGAAACGTGGTGTGTGGGCGGTAGGACCCCAACTGAACTGGGCCGTGTGCATAAGATTCACTGCATCATAGTCCGAATGGCCCGATTGCTACAGTGATGAACTGTAGTGATTGGACTGTTCGGGAGCTCACTGCATCATGACTGACTATGATGCAGTGGCTCCTCTGCAGACCGGCTCATACCCACGGATGGGAATCAGTTGTGTGCAAGGTCTCTAAGGCTTCTCTTCTGGCACTGGTTCATCCAAACAAAAGGCTATGTCGTGGAACAGAAGGGTTTGATGCTTGTTTTATAGTCTTCCTTAGCGTAGTTTCACACAACCAAGTCCTGGGCATGAAACTTGGTTCATTTACTGTAATAACTATTGGACAATATGTCGCTGTGATGGATGGACTTCTAGCATCATAGATAACTATAACTAAAAAAAAAAGGGGTTCAGTCAAATGATGGTTTGGTCAAGTAAGTGGCAAGCACTGTTGGTGGCAAAGATGTTGGAAAAAATATATGGCACCACCCATGGGTCTGAAAGATCAGCTTGATAGTTGTTTGATGTTTTGTTTTGTTTGTTTGAGTTGGAAGGGACCTCAAGGGCCATCGAGTCCAACCCCCTGCAAAAGCAGGAATTCCTAGATCATCCCAGCTATATACCTATCCAGATTTCGCTTGAAGATTTCAATTGATGAAGAACTCACCACCTCCCGTGGCAGCCTATTCCACTCCCTCACTACCCTTACTGTTAGAAAGTTTTTCCTAATGTCTAATCTGAATCTCCTTCCCCTTAGTTTCATCCCATTACTTCTCGTGCTTCCTTCTGCTAATGAGAATAGGGTAGATCCCTCTGCACTGTGACAACCTTTCAGGTATTTAAATACCGCTATTAAGTCTCCCCTTAGCCATCTCTTCTGCAAACTAAGCAGTCCCAATTCTTTTAGCCTTTCTTCGTAGGACATGGTTTGTAGACCTTCCACCATTTTGGTTGCTCTTCTCTGGACCTGCTCCAATAAATCGATGTCTTTCTTAAACTGGGGAGCCCAGAACTGTACACAGTATTCCAGGTGGGGTCTGACCAGGGCAGAGTACAGCGGAATAATTACCTCTATTGATCTAGCTTCCATGCTCGACTTGATACATCCTAGAATTTGGTTAGCCTTTTTAGCCACCGCACCGCACTGTTGACTCATGTTGAATTTGTGATCTATTATTATGCCCAGATCCTTTTCCCCTGTACTCTCACTTAGTACTATTCCTCCCATACTATATATATGCTTCTTGCATTTCTGTTACTCAGATGTAGAACTTTGCATTTGTCCCTGTTGAATACCATTTTGTTCACCTCAGCCCATTGTTCCAGTGTGTCTAAGTCCTTTTGGATGCACTCTCTCTCCTCTCTAGTGTTGGCCATTCCTCCTATCTTTGTATCATCTGCAAATTTTATTAGTTCCCCATTAATCCCATCATCCAGATCATTTATAAAAATATTAAAAAGTACTGGGCCCAGGACAGAGCCCTGTGGCACCCCGCTTTTTACTTTCTTCCAGTTTGATGTATAGCCATTTAGAATTACTCGTTGTGCCCGATCATTTAGCCAATTGTGAACCCACCTTACTGATATTTTATCAAAGCCATACTTGATCATTTTTTCAATAAGAATGTTATGTGATACTTTATCAAAGGCCTTACTAAAGTCAAGATATACTATGTCCACTGCATTCACCTGGTCCAACCATTCAGTGACTTTATTATAGAAGGAAATAAGATTAGTCTGACAAGATTTATTAGGCATAAAGCCGTGCTGGCTCTGATTAATTAAAGCCTTCCCATCCAGGTACCTAATTAAATGTTCTTTAACGATTTGTTCAAAGATTTTTCCTACTATCGAGGTCAGACTTACCGGCCTATAATTTCCTGGGTCGTCCCTATTCCCCTTTTTGTAGATGGGGACCACATTTGCCCTTTTCCAATCTAGAGGGACCACTCCTGTTTCCCATGACTTATTAAAGATTATTGCAAGGGGTTCTGTTATTTCCTCTGCTAATTCTTTTAAAACTCTAGGGTGTAAATCATCCGGTCCTGGGGACTTGGTTACCTTAATCTTAGCTAAATGTTCTCTTACCAAACCTTCACTTATAATGTCCAATCATTCATTTCACAAACTGAACAATGAAAAGTCATTTAAAGGCAGTCTATCATTGCATATATCATTTTTTAACTGATACCACATTGGAATTGCCTTTATAAAGGCTATTCATTTCCTACCTTTATTTCTCACATCCTCGCAGCCATTTTCAAGTTTTCACGGGTTTCCCATTTATGTAAATGATGGTCAAAGAACACAAGGGGCATTCCCCCTGTTCTCCAAGCACAGCTTCGTCATCTTCACCGCAATACCGCCTCTGTGTTTTATCCTTGACACCCCCTGCTTCTTTTCCCTGCCTCTTTGCTGCATCAGCAGCCGACATTCTTATCTTCGGGATCGAAATCCCGCGCATTTGCAGTACGCTCGTGTAGTAATCGGCAAAGCATGCACAGTCTGCCCAAAACCAGAAGTGACAGAGCCGACTGCGCATGCGCGGGATTTCAATCCCGAAGATAAGAACGTCAGCTGCTGATGCAGCGAAGAGGCAGGGAAAAGAAGCAGGGGGTGTCAAGAATAAAACACAGAGGCGGCTTTGTGGAGAAGATGACGAAGCTGTGCTCTCTGACCATCATTTACATAACTGGAAAACCTGTAAAAACTTGAAAACGGCAGCGAGGATGTGAGAAATAAAGGTAGGAGATGAATAGCCTTTATAAAGGCTATTCCAACATGGTATCAGTTAAAAAACGATATATGCAATGATAGACTCCCTTTAATAAATAAAAGTGGGCACTATATGGTGACACTGAAATCAGATACAGAGAGGAGCATTACAGATGGAGATAACTTTTTAAGCTACATACAAAACCTTTCACACATTTCAGTTTTGCACAGAAATGGTCCGGCTTACTAACGCTGTCTAACAGGCAACACAAATATAGACCAGACAGTCAGAAGATGTGCCAAATTTATCACTGTGATCTTACATGAGATAGACATTCTTTTCTTTTGAAGTCAGCTCCTAGAGGGTAATGTATTATGGGGGAAATTTTAGGGCATTTTTTTACGTTTTTTTTTTGTTTTTGTTTCGCCTGGTAAAACTCAAGAGAGTGGTTTGGGCACTCTGGATCCTATTTTGCTTTTCTCCACAACCTATTATTTATGACACATTTTTAGAAAGTCCAAGTGTACAAAGCAGAGGTAGAATAAGTAGATGGAACTTCACAAGCTACATTTAGAAGTAGAGAAGGACAGAAGACATCTTTGGGTGTCTTATTTTAACTGTTTAGCTTTTTGCGTTTAGATGTTTTATTCACCTAAGGCTAAGCCATAGCAACATTACAACCTCCAGGTCTTTCTTAGGCTAAGGCCCAATGCAGCAAATCACTACAAAAAAACGCTGCAGAAAAGACCACAGCTGAAACGCATCCAGGGCTGTGGAGTCGGTACGCCAAAGCCCCGACTCCGACTCCTCAATTTCCCCTGACTCCGACTCCGACTCCACCAAAATAGGCACCGACTCCGACTCCACGACTCCGACTCCACAGCCCTGGCACTGCTAAACCTTATAGGTTCACTCAGAACTCAGTCCCATCATTATATGAGGAATAGAACAGACCTTTACAGGACATTTCATCATTTTCAACATTTCATAATTTTCCCAAATTCTTATGAAAATATATTCAGCACATACTGCATTGTACTACTAACTGTACCAATTTATTATATATTTTGGGAGTCGGAGTCGGTCCATTTTATACCGACTCCGACTCCACCAAAATAGGCACCGACTCCGACTCCGCGACTCCACAACCCTGAACGCATCATGCTTTTTTTTCAGAAAGTCCACAGAGTTTTCCTCTGCAGACTTTCTGCCTCCATTATACCTATATGGAAAACACCAGTGTTTCTATAGGTATAGTTGTTCGCTGCAGATTTTTCTCTGAAATGTGTGGATAGGATTAGCCAGAATCGAGTAAGAGATTGTGTAATATGTTATCTATAAATTCCTTATGGCTGCCTCTAATCTCTAGAATCCACAATTGTAGTTTCAGGTCTCAGACAAAGACGTAATCACAAAGCGTATTCTTAATACATACAGTCATATGAAAAAGTTTGGGCACCCCTATTAATGTTAATCATTTTTAGTTCTAAATATTTGGGTGTTTGCAACAGCCATTTCAATTTGATATATCTAATAACTGATGGACACAGTAATATTTCAGGATTGAAATGAGGTTTATTGTACTAACAGAAAATGTGCAATATGCATTAAACCAAAATTTGACCGGTGCAAAAGTATGGGCACCTCAACAGAAAAGTGACATTAATATTTAGTAGATCCTCCTTTTGCAAAAATAACAGCCTCTAGTCGCTTCCTGTAGCTTTTAATCAGTTCCTGGATCCTGGATGAAGGTATTTTTGACCATTCCTCTTTACAAAACAATTCCAGTTCAGTTAAGTTTGATGGTCGCCGAGCATGGACAGCCCGCTTCAAATTATCCCACAGATGTTCAATGATATTCAGGTCTGGGGACTGGGATGGCCATTCCAGAACATTGTAATTGTTCCTCTGCATGAATGCCTGAGTAGATTTGGAGCTGTGTTTTGGATCATTGTCTTGCTGAAATATCCATCCCCGGCGTAACTTCAAATTCGTCACTGATTCTTGTACATTATTCTGAAGAATCTGCTGATACTGAGTTGAATCCATGCGACCCTCAACTTTAACAAGATTCCTGGTGGCGGCATTGGCCACACAGCCCCAAAGCATGATGGAACCTCCACCAAATTTTACAGTGGGTAGCAAGTGTTTTTCTTGGAATGATGTGTTTTTTTGACGCCATGCATAACGCCTTTTTGTATGACCAAACAACTCAATCTTTGTTTCATCAGTCCACAGGACCTTCTTCCAAAATGAAGCTGGCTTGTCCAAATGTGCTTTTGCATACCTCAGGCGACTCTGTTTGTGGCGTGCTTTCAGAAACGGCTTCTTTCGCATCACTCTCCCATACAGCTTCTCCTTGTGCAAAGTGTGCTGTATTGTTGACCGATGCACAGTGACACCATCTGCAGCAAGATGATGCTGCAGCTCTTTGGAGGTGGTCTGTGGATTGTCCTTGACTGTTCTCACCATTCTTCTTCTCTGCCTTTCTGATATTTTTCTTGGCCTGCCACTTCTGGGCTTAACAAGAACTGTCCCTGTGGTCTTCCATTTCCTTACTATGTTCCTCACAGTGGAAACTGACAGGTTAAATCTCTGAGACAACTTTTTGTATCCTTCCCCTGAACAACTATGTTGAACAATCTTTGTTTTCAGATCATTTGAGAGTTGTTTTGAGGAGCCTATGATGCCACTCTTCAGAGGAGATTCAAATAGGAGAACAACTTGAAATTGGCCACCTTAAATACCTTTTCTCATGATTGGATACACCTGGCTATGAAGTTCAAAGCTCAGTGAGGTTACAAAACCAATTTTGTGCTTCAGTAAGTCAGTAAAAAGTAGTTAGGAGTATTCAAATCAATAAAATGATAAGGGTACCCAAATTTTTGCAGCGGTCAAATTTTGGTTTAATGCATATTGCACATTTTCTGTTAGTACAATAAACCTCATTTCAATCCTGAAATATTACTGTGTCCATCAGTTATTAGATATATCAAATTGAAATGGCTGTTGCAAACACCCAAATATTTAGAACTAAAAATGATTAAGATTAATAGGGGTGCCCAAACTTTTTCATATGACTGTATACGCTTATGTGGATAATGTCAGAGGACAAGAACAAAATTTCAAGTCCAAAATATAAATATAGTTGTATAAATGCATCTAATCATCAAGATCCCAAATTCAAGCTACAGAGGTTTAGCCTCTGATGTAAAAATAACAACACAGTGTTCCTATTAGATACAGTGCCTTGCGAAAGTATTCGGCCCCCTTGTACTTTTCAACCTTTTGCCACATTTCAGGCTTCAAACATAAGGATATAAAATTTTAATTTTTTGGTGAAGAATAAACAAGTGGGACACAATCGTGAAGTGGAACGAAATTTTAAACTTTTGTAAAAAATAAAAAACTGAAAAGTGGGGCGTGCCAAATTATTCGGCCCCCTTAAGTTAATACTTTGTAGCGCCACCTTTTACTGCGATTACAGCTGCAAGTCGCTTGGGGTACGCCTCTATCAGTTTTGCACATCGAGAGACTGAAATTCTTGCCCATTCTTCCTTGGAAAACAGCTCGAGCTCAGTGAGGTTGGATGGAGAGCGTTTGTGAACAGCAGTTTTCAGCTCTTTCCACAGATTCTCGATTGGATTCAGGTCTGGACTTTGACTTGGCCATTCTAACACCTGGATACGTTTATTTGTGAACCATTCCATTGTAGATTTTGCTTTATGTTTGGGATCATTGTCTTGTTGGAAGATAAATCTCCGTCCCAGTCTCAGGTCTTTTGCAGACTCCAACAGGTTTTCTTCCAGAATGGTCCTGTATTTGGCTCCATCCATCTTCCCATCAATTTTAACCATCTTCCCTGTCCCTGCTGAAGAAAAGCAGGCCCAAACCACGATGCTGCCACCACCATGTTTGACAGTGGGGATGGTGTGTTCAGGGTAATGAGCTGTGTTGCTTTTACGCCAAACATATCATTTTGCATTGTGGCCAAAAAGTTCGATCTTGATTTCATCTGACCAGAGCACCTTCTTCCACATGTTTGGTGTGTCTCCCAGGTGGCTTGTGGCAAACTTTAAACGAGACTTTTTATGGATATCTTTGAGAAATGGCTTTCTTCTTGCCACTCTTCCATAAAGGCCAGATTTGTGCAGTGTACGACTGATTGTTGTCCTATGGACAGACTCTCCCACCTCAGCTGTAGATCTCTGCAGTTCATCCAGAGTGATCATGGGCCTCTTGGCTGCATCTCTGATCAGTCTTCTCCTTGTTTGAGATGAAAGTTTAGAGGGACTGCCGGGTCTTGGTAGATTTGCAGTGGTCTGATACTCCTTCCATTTCAATATGATTGCTTGCACAATGCTCCTTGGGATGTTTAAAGTTTGGGAAACCTTTTTGTATCCAAATCCGGCTTTAAACTTCTCCACAACAGTATCACCCACCTGGTGTGTTCCTTGGTCTTCATGATGCTCTCTGCGCTTTAAACAGAACCCTGAGACTATCACAGAGCAGGTGCATTTATACAGAGACTTGATTACACACAGGTGGATTATATTTATCATCATCAGTCATTTAGGACAACATTGGATCATTCAGAGATCCTCACTGATCTTCTGGAGTGAGTTTGCTGCACTGAAAGTAAAGGGGCAGAATAATATTGCACGCCCCACTTTTCAGTTTTTATTTTTTACAAAAGTTTAAAATAACCAATAAATTTCATTCCACTTCACAATTGTGTCCCACTTGTTGTTGATTCTTCACCAAAAAATTAAAATTTTATATCCTTATGTTTGAAGCCTGAAATGTGACAAAAGGTTGAAAAGTTCAAGGGGGCCGAATACTTTCGCAAGGCACTGTATATGTACAGGGACGCTCAGGTGGGCTCTCTGATTTTCTCCACACAAGTGACCCTGTACGTACTACAGTAGTACGTACAGGGTCACTTGTGTGGAGAAAATCAGAGAGACCACCTGAGTGTCCCTGTACATATATCTAATAAGAATGCTGTGTTATTTTTACATCAGAGGCTCAGCCTCTGTAGCTGGAATTTGGGCTCTTGATGATTATAGCATATATATATATATATATATATATATATATATAAGAATACACTATGTGATTACGTCTTTGTCTGAGATCTGGAACTACAATTGTGGATTCCAGAATTAGAGGCGGCCATAAGGAATTTATAGATAACAGATTACACAATCTCTTACTCGAGTGTGCCTGGATCCTATAACAAATTTTAATCGCACTCTATTAAAATTTAAATTTTATTTATTTAGCTTTACTTTAAGAATCTCTAGAGAACTATCATTTAAGATTTTCTTCTTTATTGTTATATTCTCAGATAGTGTCGCTAAATCAAGACTGACCCTCTGTCATACAATTAGAGGTCACACACTTTGATTCGTCAGAATCCCATCCACTTTGCAGGTAATGTAAAACACAGCATTTTCGCAACATGGGGCCCTGGCATTAAACAGTAAAACGTGATTCAGCGGACTGCATCTGACCAGTGTGTTTTTTTTTTTAAATATTTAACAAAATTGTGGAGTGTTCATTTCAATAAAGTTTTTTGTTGTGTATGGCCTCTAGGGGTCTCTCTTTGGTATGTGTGTTCTACTGTACAGTGATTTTGCAACTTGTTAGTAGCAGCTGACTAGGCAGCCTCATGTGTAATGGTAGATAATACCTCAACTAATAGTCTTGTACCATCTTCAGAGTGGTGGTGGTTGAGGTCTGGTATTTTTAAGCCAGGAAGGGCCAATAATTATGGACCTTCCCACCTGATAATATTAGACTGTGGCAGCTGTTTTTAACCTTGGTTAGTTATGAAAAAGGGGGGACCTGCATCATTTTTTTTCAATTATTTAATTATTTTAATACATAAAAAGATGTCAAAGGAAAAATGTACCGCAAAGGAAGCTAAATAGCATGGCTTAAAGAGGTGTTCCAGTTCTTATTTTGATTGTATGTGGAGGCTTAAAATAGCAAATACTTTATACTTACCTTTCAGAGTCTCTGTTTGAGTCCCCAGTCTTCTTGACCTTTGGCCTGCACAGGAGTACATCAGCCAATCGGTGGCTGAGCAGTGATACTCTTGTTCAATGACTCTCTGCTGGATAGTATTATAAGCTTCACAAGGCTAAGTTCATACTAGTTCGCGGTTTCCTAAAAAAGCAGTTACCCGCAGACCCCATAGACTATAATGTGGTCCGCCAGGTTTCCGCCGATTTTATACTGAAATTGGCGGAGAGAAAAGTTCTGCTAGAAGGACTTTTTTCTCCACTGATTTAAGTGGAATCTCGAGCGAATTCACCCGAACACTATTGTGAACCTAGCGTAATGCATTATCCCCTTAGTCCTCGCACCATTGCCTGGGGTCAGAAACCTTGCACTTTTAGAACTGGGACCCCTTGCCTGTACAATTTAAAAAATTATTTAGCAAGGAACAAGCATCGATTATTTTTTGGCACAAATCAGAAACAAACTTTACTAAAATGCCCAAGAATTCTAGCCCAAGCACCTTAGTAAATGTGGGCCATTATTTTAATTAAGGTAATAAATTAAGGACATCAACCTGGTATGGACCCCACTGTTTAGCACTGAGCTGCTGTTGTTGGGTTGTTGTTGACCCTGTTGAAATAATACCACTTGGTTACTATTGCTGAATGATTACATTCATCCCACACGCCAAAGACATACTGATAGGGAACATAGATTATGAGCCTTATATGGGACAGTGCCTGACAATGCTGTGGAAAATGATGGCACTATACAAGTAAGAAAAATAAATTAATTATGCTTGCTAAGCCATGTAATATTTTGTCATGCTATATGTGCTGCATACCACAAGCAAAATATTATTGCTAGGTTGTATCATGCCTTATAGAACTGTTAGCTGGATACCCCAACTTGAGGGCGTGAAGTGAGCCACACCAGAGTCTGGAAGTTGATGCCTTAGTGTGAAGTGACAGCGGCCACTATCGCACGGTGACTGAAACAGAGATAGATTGCGAAGCATACAAAGCAACACGGCAGTCTCTGGTTTATGAAGGGAGTTGCTGCCAAAATCGCTGTGTAGCCATAGCCTAAACCAGGGGTCCCCAAACTTTTTACACAGGGAGCCAGTTCACTGTCCCTCAGACCGTTGGAGGGCCGGACTATAAGAAAAACTATGAAAATCCCTATGCACACTACACGTATCTCATTTTAAAGTAAAACAAAAAGGGAACAAATACAACATTCAAAATAAAGAAATAGTAAATTTAAGTCAACAAACTCACCATTATTTCAATGTGAAGTATGGGCCTGCTTTTGGCTAATGAGATATACATACAAATACAGCACAGTGCACCTCTGAAATGTGCTTCTCTCTTCCTGCAAATAGGTCCAGCACTCTGCCCCCATATAAGTGCAGCTCTTTCCCTCATATAGGTCCCATGCTCTCTCCCCCATATAGGTCCCATGCTCTCTCCCCCATATAGGTCCCATGCCCCCCCCATATAGGTCCCATGCTCTTCCCCCATATAGGTCCCATGCAGTCTCCCCCATATAGGTCCCATGCCCCCCCCCCCCATATAGGTCCCATGCAGTCTCCCCCATATAGGTCCCATGCCCCCCCATATAGGTCCCATGCAGTCTCCCCCATATAGGTCCCATGCCCCCCCATATAGGTCCCATGCAGTATCCCCCATATAGGTCCCATGCCCCCCCATATAGGTCCCATGCAGTCTCCCTCATATAGGTCCCATGCAGTCTCCCCTATATAGGTCCCATGCAGTCTCCCAAATATAGGTCCCATGCAGTCTCCCCCATATAGGTCCCATGCCCCCCCCCCCATATAGGTCCCATGCAGTCTCCCTCATATAGGGCCAGGTCTCTCCCCCATATAGATCCAGCTCTCTGATCCCCCTCCATGCCCAGTAAAAAAAAAAAAAAGTGAAAATATACTTTACCTAGCACTGCAGCCGCTCCCGCGCTATGGTCCCGGCTCCTCTGTCTTCGGCTGTAAGGCCTAGATGAGCACGTCGTGCGTCATGACGTGATCATTCTAGGTCCGGACAACGAGCGCCGAGCGTCTACACAGGAACAAGACTTCCCGTGTAGCGCTCGGCGGGTTATTTCAATTGTAAGCGCCTGTGCGCTCACAATTGAAATAACACAAGGAAATTGCGACGTGGGCCGGGTAAATGGCCTCCGGGGGCCGGATGCGGCCCGCGGGCCGTAGTTTGGGGACCCCTGGCCTAAACCATAGAGCACTGTGGGCGCTGTGCCATGTTTCCTTTCACCTGTTGCAAAATAAACAAGTACTGCCCCTTCCTCCTTCAACTGTCAGGACAGCTAGTTATGTGGTGACTTACTGAAGGACAGAGACTGATGAATTTGTACAACACCATAAAAGAGCAATCATACAACTAGACTGATTAATTTTCACTCTCAAAACCCTGGTTTCCCAGAAAAAGTTTCAGAATATCCCTCAATAGTGTCAGATATCATTTGTAATACAAATGATGTGATAGTTAAACATATCACGCATAATAGCATCAGTAAGTGTCATGGGAGAAAGAATGCGTACAATTATGATGTACGTTCATATTAGGCGCCACACCTCTCACTTCATACTGCATATGTCATTCTTCTAGTTGTCATGTGTCAGCTTTTTATTATTGCTGGTGTGAGCTGCACTCTCTGTGCCCTCAACCACTCATATTTTACAGATGTGATAACTGGCCACGTGTCTTCATGGTTTCAAGCTGTTGTCTTGTGCAATTAATGAGGTTACGGTAGAGGCCATTGCCAGGATTATGGGCTATTGTTTTGACGTCAAATCGTATTGCTGTTAAGACTTTGTGACATCTCTGCTTATTTTTAATGAGATTGCAAAATGTGTAATCTTCTAAGGTTTGAAGAGTATTCCTCACTGAACCGCCTTTAATTAGACCAGACTGTCTCTCCGCTGAAGCCTGCTCCGCTCTGACAGAGATCTACCCTTTCATGTTAGCCAATTGAATTGATAAAGAGAAACCTTCCCTGCTCTCTAATAGAGACTGGAATGCTGGTCAGACATGGGAAGAAATAATCCACACTGCTATGATTCTCTTATGATAGTGGGCACACAAAAAGCACTAAATATAAATGCCAGAATTTATTAAGACTGGTATTCTGTACGCCAGTCTAACTACAAGAGATGCACCTACATTATTAAAAGGAGTCTGTCAGCAGGAAAATTGGTATCAAACTAATGCCAGTACCTCGTAGGCCTCTTCTAGATTTTCCGAAGATGCCTTTCTAAGGCTGGGTTCACATCTGCGGCAGAGTCTGCACTGGAGATTCCATCACAGAAACCGCCGAAAATCAGCGGAAAGAAAAGTCCTGCAAGGAGAACTTTTCTCTCCGCTGCTTTCAGTTTTAAAACAGCGGACACCTGATGGACCCCATTATAGTCAATAGGGTCGGTGTCTATGTGTAACTAGAGAACACAAACAATTAACGCTACTGTGAACCTGCCGTTATTCTGCATTGCAACTCCATTTTCATGAGAATCAGCATTTTATTCTTATGCAAATTAGCTAAAAGGGCTTTAGGGGCGTTTCATCTCATGTTGAGACTTTGCTCTTCACTCTAGATAAACGCCCATAATTGCAAAATGTGACAAAGTGGAAGATGTTATACAAGCAATGGGAAGGGGTGATGGCTGGGCTGGGATTAGGGGCGGTTATCTAGAACAGAGAGTGAAGCCCCCGCAGTGGCTACTATACTATTATGTGCAACAAAACAAATAAGTATGTCAACACATCTCAGACTGGTGTATGCAAAGAGAAAACCCTATGTACATGGTGCACTGTGTAGTGGCTGTATCATGTTATTACAGCTCAGCTACTATCCACTTGAATGGGGACTGAGAAGTACCTTGACATTGACTTTAATGCTACTGTATTACGCTGGGGATTTTCTACATGCAAATCCATGTGGAAAATCTGTATGTAATGCGCTCCATGTGCATGTAGCCTAAACTTCAGTTTGTAGAAGTATGCTGAGAAGCCACAATGTATATGTAACAAGTACAAACACTTAATACAATAGAAAAATAATACTATTACTAACGACAAGTGCTCTGTAATCTTTGTTTATGTAGCATTCCATTACAAGAAGAAAATCTCTCAACAACAAAGACCTGTTGGATCAGTCACAAAAAATTACCAACATGACACTAAATTCATTTTAAAGCCCCGCTCCAGAGAATTATAGTAAACTCTAGCAATGTAATACAGGTCATATCAATGTACAGGGAATGATGCCTGTTCACTTTATACATCTCCTAAACAGGTCCCCCAGCTAGTCATGTGATCGACAGACTGACCTGCCAATTCACACACCAATTTAAAGTCACTTTTTCTATGTAAGTCTATAGAAAACTGGATGTTGTGCTCTTATAGATTTAACTCAATATTATGCTCTCGTAGTCTTAAATGGAGACCAGTAACTTCCAGCTGGTGTGTGAATCGATGGATGAGTCTGCTGATCACATGACCAGTCTGGGGATCCTACAGCAGCTGAATAAACTGAATGGTGTGCCTGGCAAGTGACTGCATCGTTCACTGCACATTACTATGACCTGTACTAGATTGGTAGATTTGATTATAATTCACTGGCGTGGTGGCTTTAATGTTAAAGACACGTTAAAGGGGCTGTCTAGTTTCAGAATATAAATTTTACTGTTTGCATAATGAAAAGTTGTACAATTTTCCAATATACTTTCTGTATCAATTCCTCACAGTTTCCTAGATCTCTGCTTGCTGTCATTCATTCTGGTTACATTCAATAGGAACACAGCTCCACATCTATTACATGTTTAGGAGCACAGCTGCTTCCGCTCCCATCCACTGCAGCAGTTATGGTGCCCAGAGGCTGACAAACAGCTGATCTGTGCAGGGTCTGGGTATTGGACCCCCACAGATCACACACTGAGTACTATGAAACTTACATTAGGAGCCGGAAAACACCTGTAGGCTAAGGCCCCACGTAGCAAGCTGCAGCAAAAAAGCGGTGCGGGAAAAACCATGTCAGTAATGTATCGCATTTTTCCCACAGCGCTTTCCACAGAAAGACTTACTGCTTCCATTATACTGTGACGGTTTTGGAAATCACAGCATGTCTGCAGAGCGTATTTTTTCGCAAGGTGTGGATGGGATTCGCTTGAATCCTATCTGCCTTGCAGTGACTGTTAGGCTAAGGCCCCACTCTGCGGAAACAAAGCTTTTTTTGCTGCAGATTTTGTTACATTTATTTGAGCCAAACCCAAGAATAGCTACAAAAGGAATGGGAAATACATAGGAAGCTCTTATACTTCTATCTTCTACTCAATTCACACCTGGCTTTAGCTCATAAAACCACAACAAAATCTGCAACAAAAAAAGTTGTGTTTCTGCAACGTGGGGCCTTATCCTAAAAGTGGTTTACATTTACGCCACATGGGTGGGGCCCCAGCCTCAATAACAGAAACTGCAATGCTAAAATGGTCTATGTCACAAAAAGGACACCAATGGTGTTCAGTGAACCATACTAACTTACAATGGGGTCTGCTGCGTACCTCGGATACTGCCCTATTTTCTCCATCTTCAATAAGGGCTTTGCAGGGATTCAGATGTGAACTTAGCCACACTCCTCCTATTCCCTACAGAACACCTGATCCACCTTAGGCACTTTTCACACTACACTCAGGATGTATTCACTTAGTGCAACTGCACTGCAAGTTTTAACTCGATTTTTGTAAGATTGGAACAAAATAGCAATATGACCGCATTGTGTTAATACAGCCTCAATGTCTGTTCAGGTTTCTGTTGCCTATTCTGTGCACAAATCATCAGTATCCATCCATAGGTCTAAGGCAACCTCGAATATTGATGACTGGTCCTTAGGATAGGTCATCAGTATTAGATCTGTGTGGTTCCAACAGCTGAGACACCCACAGATCTGCTGCCCCAGGATAGTGCGCTTCCTGGTATTGTTTACATGCTGTGAACTGCGCTGCTAACTTTCTTTGCAAACTTCAGTGGCAGGTTTTAGTATTGCAGGACTGCTATCTATAGGCGAGTGTTTTTCAAATAGCAAATTTTCTGCTACAGATTTTTTTTCTGCAATGTGTGGATGGGATTAGCCAGAATCCCATCCACTTTGCAGGCAATGTAAAACATTACATTTTTGTAACATGGGGCCGCGGCCTTAAGGCTAAGGTCCCATGTATACGCAGCAAAATTTGCAACAAAAAAAGCTGCTTTTCCGCAACATGGGGCCTCAACCTAAAGGGATTTCCAGGATTAGGAGCAACCTGTGGTGTGGGTGTAAAAGAAACAAATAGGCATACTCACCTGTCCCCAGCGCTCCATTGTCCAGTTCCCTTTCCGTTGAGTACTAGGGCTTGAAGCACCCAAGGCCGTGGAGCTCATGTGACCATTCAGAGGTCGCTGGAGAGAAACCGATGATACCACCCACATACAGTCCTTACTAGCAACCTCTGAGGTCACATGAGTCTCACAGCTTCTGGCGCTAAGGACAGGTGAGTCTGCCCTCAGGGGTTGCTTCAAATTCTGAGCAACTCATTTGAAGCCGGGGCCCCACGAGGCATAAACGCTGTGGCAAAAACCACAGTGTTTTACAGTCCCTGTAAAGTGGATGGGATTCTAGCGAATCTCATCCACATATTACAGAAAAATATGCGCATCGGAAATGCTGAGATTTCCCAAACTGTCGCGTTTTCAGAAATCCCAACATGTCAATTATACGGACAGAAATGCTGGCGGCTTCCCTATAGGTATAATTGAAGCGTCAAAGTCCGCAGAGGAAACTTCTGTGGACATTATGTGAAAAGCGCTGTGGGAAAAAAACGCTTTTTCGCAGTTGCCCACTACATGCCTTAACCTGAAGTTTATTTATGCGAGTCTTTTTTCTGCAGTTTTTGGTGCTTTTTTGACACAAGTACATTGGTCACTGCACAACTGCAACAGAAATGACTCCTGTAACTACACCCATCTAATACTCCTCTTATCTTGCCGCAGGATGTGCCGTGATCTTTGTATACCACGAATGACACATTTCCAGTCAGACACAATGAACCAGGGCTGGTAAACGTCACACGCCAGAAACATCTGGTTAATTGCACGCTCTTGGGCACAAAGCCAAAACCATTTCATGTGAGGTGCCAGTGCTCATGACTGAGGATCTTCCTATCTGCAGTACATGTTATATTATAGCAGCCATCTGTCACATGAGGCTCTGCAACCTGTGGTCCTCCAGCTGTTGTCCTACTACAACTCCCAGCATGTTCTGACAGCCGCTGGGGGCTTTGCTGTCACTACACCTGGAGGGAGACCGGATGCAGCTCAGTACCTCCTGTCTGTGCAGTATATCGTGCGCACTGCCCGGCCACACAGCTCAGCGGCGGCTCAGCACACACGCATCGCGTGACTAGTAGCCCGGAGCGGCCCACTGCACGCCCGGACTCCGCCCCTCTGTCACCTGGTGCCGGGACCTGCCCCTCCCCTCAGCACAGGAAAAACGGCTCAAAGGGCAGAGGTGAAGCCGCACGACATGTGCACGTAGTGTGTGCGGCCGGGAACAGCTCTAGCACGCTACTGCGTGAGAAGCGCAGAGCTCGGCAGTCTGCACAGTGCTGGAGTGTGAGCTCACCAACAGCCCATTACTCAACCCTCTCACACAGCCCCTTCCCCTACACCGCCATTGTCTCCGCCTGTCCGCCCGGCCTGTCACGCAACCTGACCGCTGCTTTCTCTATTATCTCTATAGCGTGTCATGGAATCGTTAACTTATTACTCTATACGCTATTAATATCCCTCACTCTTATAGCACCAGCATATACTGCGGCGTATTACAATGAACTGAAGTGACATTTACTTGCTAAGAGTGACATAATAAAAAGTTATATGAGGGACTAAAACTGACAGCTTGTAAATGTGGCTTATTGTTTTGGAGCGATCTCGCTTAGTCTCTGTTCACATCTCTATTTCCATTATCCTGCAACGTTTTAGCAAAATAATTAAAGTACTGGGAGCATCTGCTACATAATGGCCATCTTATGGACCCCAATGACTAGAATGAGGTTCTTTAGGTTTCTGCCATGGTGCCCATCCCTTTACAAGTCAATGGGAGGAATTTATCAATCCTTCTCTGCAGGTTTGGTGACATAGAGGGCTGATAATGTTGCGCACATTTGGCGCAAAGCCCTTTCCTACACCAAATGTGCGCCATAGCCCCAGTTCTGCGCCTCGCTTGCCACATTGTGTGAATGTGGATGGAGTGGGTCTCTGCCCTACCTTTTCACAGCTCTACTGTTGGTACTACAAGTACATACAGCCCACAACAATGAAACTGCTGGCAAGCCGAGATGTCCAGCAGCATAGATCACTATGATACAAGGAGGCCCGGTCTCCTGACTGGGTTCAGGCAGGAAAATCTGCTTAAACTTAGTGGTGGTGTGTGTAAAAAAAAAAAGGGAGATAATACACTGCAAGGGTTCATATACTGTGTGGGGGCTATAAAAAGGGGTCAGATACTGTGTGAGGGCCATAAAAAGGGGTCATATACTATGTGGAGGGCAAAAAAGGGGTCATATGTTGTGGGGGGCCATAAGAAAAGGGTCATATACTATGGGGGTGGCATAAGAAAGGGGTCATATACTGTGGGGGACAACAAAAAGTGATGTCATATACTGTTGAGGGCAAGAAAAGGGGGTCATATACAGTGTTGGGGGGGCTAAAAATAATGAGGCTTATATCGTTTGGTGGCAAAAAAAAGAGGGTCATATTCCATGTGGTGGGCCAGAAAAAGGGGGTCATTTACTGTGTGGAGGGCCAGAAAAAGGGAGTCACATACCGTGTGGGGAGCCAGAAAAAGGGGGTCATGTATTGTGTGGTGTGACAAAAAAAGGGGGTTGTATATTGTGTGGGGCCCCAAAAATGGGGGTCTTATACTATGTGAAGGCCAAATAAGGGGATTTTTTGATCAGCCAATGTGGGAGCATCTAATTAGGGGGGACCCATCACGCAACCAAAGATAGCCACGTGTTTTTTTTTTGGAGGGGGGCACCTTTATATAGTTCGTTTCAGGCAGCAGAGAAGCTAGGTTTACCACTGTTATACATGTTTTAGTTTTTAGGTGCAATTTTTTGCAAGCCAAAACCAGGAGTGAAATAAAAAAAAAAAAAAGAAGAAATAATACGTATCCTGTATACTTTCACTTCCTGGTTTCCACACACACCTGGCTTTGGCTTCAAAAACTGCATCTGAAAACCTGAAAATGTAAACACACCCCAAATGTATAAACAATCACTCGACAAATGGCAAAACCCTTGTTTCTTAGGTGACAGCATCATTTCTATTGGGTAAAAGATGCTAGATTATCACCTGTGTTAGGCTATGGTCACACAATTGACCGTTCGGGGTGTCTGTCCCCCATTCCTCTTAAAACCCGAAGAACGGAAACCCGAACGCTAGTGTGAACCTAGCATAAACAGGGCAATGTGCTGCTGACAAATGCAAACTGTACAGTATTTGTAAAGGGCCTTAAAGTGAAACTGCCACATGAAATATGCTGCTCAAAACTCAAACAGCATGATATCAAGTAAAAGCAGTTGAGCAGATTGATATATAGTGATATATAGGTGTTTTATGGAAAGATTCAGTATAACCAGTCATTTACCCATGGAAATCTCTGCTCTTTCTATGCTGAGAAGTCAAGGAGGCGGTCCTATCAGTGATTGACAATTTCTCTCTATGACTGTGTATATATAGATAGTTGTCAATCACTAATAGGACTACCTCCTTGACTTCTCAACATAGAAAGAGAAGAGATTTCAATAGATAAATGACAGGTTATACTCATTCTTTTCACTATATATCAATCTGTTCAGCGCCTTCTCCTTGATAACAAGCTGCCTGCAGACTGAACAGTACTTTTCATATGATAAATTCCCTTTAGGCTGTCTCCACACTCCAAGTATAATAGAGAGTACCACACATGGCAGATACCACATAGTATATTATTTGACTGGTTTAACTATGTAATGTTTATGGGGGTCTCCAGACTCTTCCAGATGGTTCATGTAAGAGGAAAGTAGGATTAGACATGTTAGATTTTAATTTATGGTTCCAGAGGGATCTAGCAGTGACTTCTCTCTCCACTAAGAGAATATGCCCCACAAAGTAAAAAGGCAATACTAAACATGGGGGTGGATTTATTAAAACTGGCGTTTCACGCGCCAGTCTTAATGAAATGGTCAATAGGCACAAGGCATGGCTGACTCTAGACTCCAGAATGGATCTCTACACCAGTCAGGAATTGGTTTAGGTTGTCTGTATAATTAGCACAGGAAAACTATAAATGTGTTGGGTCAAGGCGTCCCTGGTACCCCACACTCTGCCCACACTTGCTGAAATTGATGAGTGACGTGCAGAAGGGAAAACGATGCACCACATTGTCATACAAGTATGCCAGAAAACTGGTGTAGATGCATTTATAAATTCCCCCCATGGTGTGAACATTGCCTTAATATTTGAGTGAATAGCACATACAAACTAATAAGGGATCAGGAGGATTTCTATATCTATAAGAAACAAGGTAGAGTGCATAAGCAGGTCTAAGGAAGTGCAGAAGTTTTGAGATTGTATTGCCTGCACATTTACTTTGTGTTGCTGTACTATGAATATCAGTAATATATGCCTTTCAGGCCTATAAATAGTTTGTGAATATAGCAATTAGCATGGTTCAGAGAATACTGCTGAAATGTTTCATGCTGCAGTAGCACTGGCACTTCCTATGTGAACCCTGAAGATCTGTCAGCGGGTAGACACAGTTAAAGCAGGAGTCGCTCACGACCAGGATTCACGCTTGCATATTGCAGTTCCACTCACATTCTATATTCAGTGCCCTGTTGTGACAACTCTGCAAGGATTGGGCTGTGTAAAGCTTCCTCCGTGGACAATTATGAATGCTTTTGACCATCGGAATTGCTCATTGTTACATAGGAAAGGTTCTAAAAAGGGTAAAAATGTGGGAGTGTGCATCTACAGTCATGGCCAAAAGTTTTGAGAATGATTCAAATATTAATTTTTACAAAGTCTACTGCTTCAGTTTTTCTAATGGCAATTTTCATATACTCCAGAATGTTATAAAGAGTGATCAGCTTAACAGCAATTACTTGCAAAGTCAATATTTTCCTAGAAAATGAACTTTATCCCCCAAAACACATTTCAACATCATTGCAGCCCTGCCTTAAAAGGACCACCTAACATCGTTTCAGTGATTGCTCCATTAACACAGGTGTGGGTGTTGATGAGGACAGGGCTGGAGATCAATCTGTCATGATTAAGTAAGAATGACACCACTGGACACTTTAAAAGGAGGCTGGTGCTTGCCATTATTGTTTCTCTTCTGTTAACCATGGTTATCTCTAAAGAAACACGTGCAGTCATCATTGCACTGCACAAAAATGGCCTAACTGGGAAGAGTATTGCAGCTAGAAAGATTGCACCTCAGTCAACAATCTATCGCATCATCAAGAACTTCAAGGAGAGAGGTTCCATTGGTGCCAAAAAGGCTCCAGGGCGCCCAAGAAAGACCAGCAAGCGGCAGGACCGTCTCTTAAAAGTGTTTCAGCTGCGGGATCGGGCTACCAGCAGTGCAGAGCTTGCTGAGGAATGGCAGCAGGCAGGTGTGAGTGCATCTGCATGCACTGTGAGGCGGAGACTCTTGGAGCAAGGCCTGGTCTCAAGGAGGGCAGCAAAGAAGCCACTTCTCTCCAGAAAAAACATCAGGGACAGACTGATATTCTGCAAAAGGTACAGGGAGTGGAGTGCTGAGGACTGGGGTAAAGTCATTTTCTCTGATGAATCCCCTTTTCGATTGTTTGGAACATCTGGAAAACAGCTTATTCGGAGAAGAAGAGGTGAGCGCTACCACCAGTCTTGTCTCATGCCAACTGTAAAGCATCCTGAAACCATTCATGTGTGGGGTTGCTTCTCAGCCAAGGGAATCGGCTCTCTCACAGTCTTGCCTAAAAACACAGCCATGAATAAAGAATGGTACCAGAATGTCCTCCAAGAGCAACTTCTCCCAACCGTCCAAGAGCAGTTTGGCGCTCAACAATGCCTTTTCCAGCATGATGGAGCACCTTGCCATAAAGCAAAGGTGATAACTAAATGGCTCAGGGAACAAAACATAGAGATTTTGGGTCCATGGCCTGGAAACTCCCCAGATCTTAATCCCATTGAGAACTTGTGGTCAATCATCAAGAGACGGGTGGACAAACAAAAACCAACAAATTCAGACAAAATTAAAGCATTGATTCTGCAAGAATGGACTGCTATCAGTCAGGATTTGGTCCAGAAGTTGATTGAGAGCATGCCAGGGAGAATTGCAGGGGTCCTGAAGAAGAAGGGTCAACACTGCAAATATTGACTTGCTGCATTAACTCATTCTAACTGTCAATATAAGCTTCTGTTACTCATAATATGAACGCAATTATATTTCTGTATGTGATAAAAACATCTGACAAACACACATAAAAACCAGAGGGCAGCAGATCATGTGAAAATATAATATTTGTGTCATTCTCAAAACTTTTGGCCATGACTGTATACAGCACAGGCTTGGGATACAGAAGCTGGAGTCGCGCTGAGTATCTAAGGCTTCATGCACACATCTGTTGTTATCTTCAATCGCGTCTGATATTTTCACTAATAGGAAGCTGATCCATTGAAGTCTATGGGACAATGTACACATCTGTTTTTTTTTTTTTTTAAATCACAATATTAAAAAAAAAGTTATATTCAGCTAAACCTGTTCCCATGGTACCTAATGCAGGCTCTGGCTGTAGTGATGGCTGCCACTTGGTGCTCATTGTGCCTCCTTGCTGCAGACATCATCAGCTGAAGCCTGAATGCTGGAGCATTATACTCAATTTTATCTGTCTCCTAAGGAGGTCGATAGAGTTGAAATCACTGACTGCTGTCTGGAACAGTACACAAAATTTGGAATTCTCCTGCTTGATCTTGGTCAGAAAAGGAGACCCCCACTACCATAGAGCCAAGGGTGGATGCATCGTTTGCCCTATGGTTAAAACCACCCTGTTTATGGTATCGTGTACGTCAAAGATGGACATACTGAGGCAACACAGATACGGACAGAACACTCAAGATAAAAACTGGTATGTGCATGAGCCTTTAGTTGAACGTCTGGACATGTATCACAAATGCTGTTATATTCAACAATAAAAAAAAACCCTCACATAATTCCACAAAAACCCTACAGTATGTGAAGTCCTCAGGCATTACATCTGTGTTTTATGAATGTATAAGTCCATAGACTCCCATGTGCCTACTATACAAACAGATTCATTCTCACTGGGTCATACAATCTGTGTCAAATCCAACAATGGCTGGTTCCATCCCATGCTCTATTGCAAGATACATTGTGTCAAGGAGATAATTTGGTGTATGGAGGCAGTATATGGCAGTATACAGAATTCACAAGGATCTGTAGGTCTTTGCAGAGTGCATAAGACCTAGGGCCTATTTTATACAGTGCAGCTTTGAACTATATTTTTTCTAAGACTTTTCCTTAAAAAAGGGTCAGTTTATACAGCTTGATACAAGGGCTGACAAGCTCCAGTTGATACAATATTTTGATCGGCACTTGTTTGCATTGTCCTTTTACACTGGTTGAGGCAAACTACATAGAGGGGAAACAGTAATGCAGTAATGCAGCTTTTTTGTTGCAGATTTTGTGGCAATTTTTTGAGCCAAAGCCAAGAATGGCTACAAAAGGAATGGAGAATATATAGGAAGCTCTTATACTTCTACGTTCTGCTCAATCCACTGCTGGCTTTGGCTCAAAAAACCGCAACAAAATCTGCAACAAAAAAAGCTGCATTTCCGCAACTTGGGCTTTAGCCTTAAAGGGCATTTATATACATAACAAATAAAAGCATTCATAGGTGAATAATGCACAGATACTGAAGTTCACAGTCACATGAAATAGGGTTTAATCCACTAACATGCATATGAGATTTTTACTAAATCTAATAGAACAATTTGTACTTTAACAGTAAAATCCCCTAGAATTTCTGAAGTAGGGAAAAGTATCCCATCTCAATTAAAAATGCAAATGACTTTCTTATGTGCTCACGAGTGTGATGACTAATATGAATGACTTCAGATCAGGAGATCAACAGAAAACTAAATGCCAGCATAGTCATAAGGTGTGCGTGCCAGTTCATGGCTGGGAGGAACAGAGATCATCTCAGCTCTGCTGATTTCTATGTCCAAAGGTCCTATTACTTGTACAGTATACAGAAACTCCACATAAAGGCTTGTAGGATGTCTATGTGATGTTTGGTATGTTATTTACCTGATATTACTTGTAATTCTATATAGAATCGTATTCACGCTTGTGTAGTTTCTAACCATAATTTATTTTCTTCTATGTTGAATTAGTATATGCATTGGCCCATGTTTTGCGGTAAATAAGCTCTTGCAATATGTCTGTCATATGTTTACATGTACCATTTTTGTTGCTGTATAGCAAGCATGCAAGCAATGATCCTTGACCACAGTGGTAGAAAAAAACATGAAAAAATGTTGTTGTTTTTTTAAGGCTATGCCCACATTTCGGAATCCCATCCACTTTGCAGGGACTGTGAAACGCCATGGCCAAACCGCAGTGTTTACACCACGTGGTGCCCCGGCCTTAAGCTGCATTTCTGCAACTTGGGGCCTTAGCCTAAGGTTAATGCCCCACATAGCAGAAAAGCTGCTTTTTTTGTTGCAGGTTTTGCTTCAGTTTTGTGAGCCAGGAGTGGATTGAGGAGAAGGTAGAAGTATAACTGCTTTCTTTACATTAACAATTCCTTTTGTAGCCACTCCTGGTTTTGACTTAAAAAAAACACTGTCCATTCCCCCAGTACAAAGCTCCACAGTGGCCCATAGTATAATATGCTCCCCAGAGGGCCCCCGCTAGTATAATGCTCCACAGTGCTCCCCCCAGTATTTTGCTCCACAATGGCTCCACGCAATATATTATGCTCCCCAGAGCGTCCCCCCAGTATAATGTTCCACAGTAGGCCCCACGCAGTATAATATGCTCCCCAGAGGGCCCCCTAGTATAATGCTCATTAGTCCCCCCGAATAATGTCCCACAGTGGCGCCACGCAATATTATATGCTCTGCTGATGGCACCCCCCATAATAATGCTCCACAGTGACCCCACTCAGTATAACATGCTCCAGAATGGCCTCCACACAGTATATATACTGCCCAGAGAGGTTTCCCCAGTATAATACTCCACAGTGGCCCAAAACAGTATAACATGCTCTCCAGAACCCCCCCCCCCAGTATAATGCTCCACAGTGGCCCAAAACAGTATAACATGCTCTCCAGAACCCCCCCCAGTATGATGCTCCACGGTGGCCCCGCACATTATAATATACTGGGGGGCCCCTCTGAAGAGCATATTATACTGTGTGAGGCCACCGTGGAGCATTATACTGGGGGGGGCTTTGGAGAGCATATTATACTGTGTGGGGCCACTGTGGAGCATTATACTGGGGAGGGGGCCCTCTGGAGAACATGTTATATTCTGCGGGGCCTCTATGGAGTATTATAAAGTGGGGGGGCTCTGGAGAGCATGTTATATTCTGTGGGGCCACTTTGGAGCATTATACTGGAGGGCCCCTCTGGAGAGCATAATGCTCCAAAGTGGCCCCACAGAATATAACATGCTCTCCAGAGCCCCCCCACCACACACATTATAATTTTCCACAGAGGCCCCACAGAATATAACATGCTATCCAGAGGGCCCATTCCCCAGTATGATGCTCCACAGTGGCCCCACACAGTATAATATGCTATCCAGAGGGGCCCCCCAGTATAATATGCTATCCAGAGGGGGATCCCAGTATAATGCTCCACAGGGGCCCTACAGTTCTATTATTATATTATATTCTGGGGTCTCTTCAGACCCCAGAGTATAATAATTGAAGGCCCGGGGTAAGTAAGGTAAAATAACAAACAGTTATACGCACCTTGTTCTTACCTCTGCTGGGACTCCTTGCGCTGCTCCGTTATCCCCGCCAGCGCTGGCTGCTTCTTCTCTGCGACTGACGTCACGCGTTGTGGACGTCACCTCTGATGCCTGTGATTGGGCCCCAGCTATTACGTGAGGCACGCTGTCAGCACGCCCCATGTGACCGCTGTGGCCAGGCCTCAGCGGTGATGTCCGGAACGCTAGAAGATGACGTTGAATGCCAAGGACAGGTGAGTAAAAATGTTTGTTATTTTTACTCACCTCGGAAAGGGCCCCTGCGGTCCCTTTCTGTTATTGATTTGGCCGGGCCTGACTCCGGATCCCGGGGGCCCCTTTGGGGACGGGGCCCTGGGCAATTGCCCAATTTGCCACCCCCTAACGCAGGCCCTGCTATTAAGTATTCTTTTTGTGGCTAGACTCTCTCTAAAGCCCTTTGCGTGTGCTAGGTCAGTGTACTTTCTGGGTTTTTTCCGGATAGCATACTGACCTATTCATTTCTGTGGGCCTGTGCACATGACTGTGAATTACACAGTCCCATATGCGGGCCGACAGTCCGGGCTGCAAAATATGGAGCAGGTCCTATTCCTGTCCAATTTTGCAGTCGTGCTTCCGCTGTGAGTCACTGCTGGCAATAGCCCATGAATGCCAGTGATAAATAGTTATCAGATGAGAAATAGTGATTTTATACTGCAACAAAAACGTGAGAGTGCTGGAATCAGTCTCTGTCACTGCTTTGCTACACTCAGGGCAGAACTAATCTGGTGACAGATTCTCCTTACATTTGTTATTCTGGACTGACCAGATGTATCTGGGTTGGCAAAATCTAGAACAGGAAGGGATTATTGAAATTTCATTTACTCATCTTCACTGATTATAATGCTTGCATAATCTAATGGCTGTAAAATGGTCTTGCATTATATATTCCTTTTATCCCAGGCTATTCCTGGAAGAAGCAGTACATCCAACGAAGATACAGATCTATGGGAATCAAGTATTACAAACAGGGGAATATATCACCTGACGTTCAGCAAAAGAAAAAATGTAGTCTCTGTAAATTAAGTCTTAAAATAAGTTTTATTTTCCGATACTGTCACTTTGATATATAACACAAATCTCATGTTTATCATTACCAGCTTCCAGGCACATTGAAAAGAAATGCTGTATATATCAAGCCCCTCACCACACGCACATTACCAAAAAGTCATTTCTTTATCTCATGACAGTGCTTAGTAGGTGCACTGTATTCATAAACATGGCGCACAAATATCAGTAGTATATTTACTCCCTATTGTGTGGTTGGAAATTCCTATTTTCCACTAGCATGTAATTCTTAGCAGCTATATGGGAAATTTATTAAGACCAGTGCAATGTGCAGTGGTTTTAATATTGTGCCAGAATTATTAATGTGACAGAATTATTAAGAGACTTTCCGAGATGCACCAGAATTGAAATCTACGTCAAGTCAGAGACTTCAGCTAGTTATCTGACATGAGATATGGTAATAATGACAAGCTGGTTTTAAAATAGATAAAATGGTGCATTTTGTGGTAAAATGTGTACACCAAAAATGTGCCACTTTTGTGCCAGAAAACTGGTGTGAAAAGGTTAGCAAATGTTTTAGAATCCTAAAAAGACATACATACGGACATAGACTTTAACCCTTTAGGGACATAGCCATGTCACTTTTTTTTTTTTTTTAGCATTTCCATGTTGACATTCCATATGACTTTTAGGCTAAGGTCCCACGTTGCGGAAACGCTTTTTTTTTTGCAGATTTTGTTTTGTTTTTTTGAGCCAAAGTCTACAATGGCTACAAAAGGAATGGGAAATATAAAGGAAGTTCTTATACTTCTTACCTTCTGCTCAATCCACTCCTGGATTTGGCTAAAAAAACCGCAACAAAATCTGCAACAAAAAAAAGCAGCTTTTCCGGAACATGGAGCTTTAGCCTTAATGAGGGACTTTGCAGGATGTTGTACTTTCTATATGCACCATTTTAAGGCACGTATACATAGCTTTTTTATTCTTACTCCTTTAATTTGGTCGCTTGAAATAATAAAAAAAGAACATTGCCATTTATTTTCCCCATGTATAGTACAGATTATAATCATAATAGGTATACCAAATACATGGAGGTTATGTAATTTTATGTTACTTGTTTTTTGCATAAAATATATTTCATATGATGTTTTTGTCACTTTTTGAACATTTATTATTGGGGGCAAGTCCCCCAAGACTAGTGATCACCATATTGGGCCAACTTACCATATATACTGCAGCGACCACAGCACTTACAGGGTTACAGTGCATGTACCCACAAGAACAATGTGACAGATATATCGATCACATTCCGAGAAATAGCTTTTCCGTGTGACGGATATATTTTCTGAGAAGATATTTTTCACTACTTGAGACGTCCCTGGTTCCCTTCCTGAGGCTGCTAATTGGCCTCAGCAGTCACATGACTGCTGAGGCTAATTAGCGGCCTCAGCTGAAGGGAACCAGGGATGTCACAGGCGGCGAGAAATTCCACAGCAAGAAGGCTGCTGGTGAGTAAGTTTTTTTTTTTTTTCCACCTCCCCTGGCCTAATTAGAAATTGATGTTTAGTCTGGACAACCTCTTTAATGTTGGTCCACTCTTCTAAGTTTGGCTGGTATACGCAGAAAGCACAGTTATTTTCCTAATTAAGGCTAAAGCTCCACATTGTGAAAATGCACTGTTTTTGCCGCTACGGAAAACGCCACACCAAAGAACGCTGCATTCTACAGTACCTGCAAAGTGAATGAGATTCTGGCTAATAGCCACACATTGCAGAAAAATATCTGCTGCAAAAAAGCTGTGTTTTTGAAAATCGCAGCATGTCAATTAATAAAACTCAGCAAAAATGCAATGGAAGACACTGTGGAAAAAAACCTTTTGCTATGTGGGCTTTAGCCTTAAAGGGTTTTCTCACTTTACATATTTGTTGAATATCCAAAGGAGTCCAATTACCTATCTCCAATTTTTGGACGCCAAGGTGGACACAACAAAGAGATTGAATGGAGAAGTAGTGTGTATGTGTCTATTTAAGTCTACCAGGCCTACAGAAACTGCAGTGCAAACTTGAATTTTTACACTTCCTCCTTCAGTCTAAATTTATTTTTTTCTTTAAGGGGTTAAATAATTATCATCTATGTGTAGAGTTTAATAAAATATTTATGAATAGATGACTGAAATACTCAGAATCCCATAGTTACCATTTTTCCAAGTGTGTGGCATAAGCACAGCCATTAACTGTATTGTAAGGGTTAAGTGCTGGAGCCATCTGGAATGTGCTAAATATAGTGCAGTGAAGGGCAGAGCCTCCTGCACCTTGCCCTGCCTGCTGCTGCTGTTGATGAGATGCATGGCACAGGGCAGGCATGTAACACGCTCTTCCCATGTACGATGTCAGCACAAGGTGTCGTGACAATTGTCTCTGAGATCTGACTAAATAAGCTCTCCGGGAAGTGTGAAGCAGAGCAGTCACGCTACAGGGAAATGATGTGACTGGGAGGGATCCTGTGCCAATTATCCATCCCCACGCTGCACACTTTCCACCGGGAACACGCGTGATGCAGGAGGAGAAGGGGGCACCGGGAGCATGCGTGGGAGACTGGCATTGTGAAAGCCGAGTGACCTATGCCGAGCCCACCTACTCATGTACTGCTGTGAACCATGCTGGAGTTCGTTTCCTGTTCACGTTCTCATTCACATTTCAAGTCGCTTTCTTTCTTATTTACACTGAAATGAATCTGTAATGTAATGTGATGTATATGAGGGGAACTGAAGATTTCAATCATAATAATAAAAAGGTAGACGACCTGCTGTAAGCAAATAGTTTAACATACTGGCGCATTGCATTGGTCATAAAATGGGCATTGAAATTGGTATGACATCTCCATGTTTAAAGAGTTAATATCGTTGCCCGGCATAAACATCATAACTGAGATCAGAATTGGCATTTTTTAACTAAATAAATAAGTGTATGAAGTTTTTAAATGGTTAAAACTTGAGCCAATCATTTCTGGCTAGATATACACGGGTAGTAGGACTGGTTTAATACAGTATCAGCCACTAATGTAGTAAGTGCACAGATGGAGAACCCTACATAGAATTCAGCTGCATCCATCCAGACCCCAAACAAAAGTTATTTTTGCAAAACTTAGCATTAAATGAGGAAGATCATTTTTAGTAATTGAGCTGAATAGTAATTTAAAGGATTTGGTCCTGTGATGTCTCACTTGTATGCATTATAGTTTAAGGATAAGGCACCATGTTGCGGAAATGCATATTTTACACTACCAGGAACGTGAATGAAAATAACAGCGTGATAATTTTAGCTGCAGATTCGTGAGAGCTTTCCCTATAGACTTAAAATAGGAAGGAAAAGGCAGAAAAAAACACAGTGAAAAACACTGCAGGAAAAAACATTTTTCGCTAAGTTTGGTTTTTTTTTTTTGCATAGTTTTTTTAGCTGCATTTTGCAATAAATTATCCCGTATTCATGACTGCAGATCATGGGGGTCGGATCGCTCGGTCCTCCACTGATCAGAAGCACGACCCTTGCTCTGAATGGAGTGGTGGTCGGGCATCATGCGCAACGCTCTATTCATTTCACTGGAAACCTTAGAGATAGCTAAAGTACAAAGAGTTCATTGAGGCAGCGTTGCAGTACGTACACTCCCTGCTACAGTTTGTATGACAAGTGAGCAGTAGGTCTGCCCCTCTTTGCCTTAGTACTGATGATCTGTGGGGATCCCAGGTGTCAGAACCCTGCAGATCTAATATTGATGGCCTATCCTAAGGATAGGCTATTAATGTTAGAAACCGAATAACCACTTTAGGCTAAGGCCGCACGTAGTGAAATGCAGCAAAAAAAGCTGCAGAAAAAAAACGCATCCCAGTTTTTTTTCTGCAGTGTTTTCATTGCAATTTTGCAGAGTTTGCCTCTGCGGACTTTCTGCACTTATTATACCTATATGGAAATCGCCAGCATTTCTGCAGGTATAATTGACATGCTGCGAAAGAAATGGAAAATATATACTAGACTCTTCTACTTTTCCCTTCTGCTCAATCCACTCCTGGCTTTGGCTCAAAAAACAGGCTGTCAATCACACAGGCAAGGAAAAGATTAACTCTATGCGGTCCAGAGTTAAACAATGCTCAGAACACAGGTGTGGCTGAAAATCCATTACACAACAAGGGAACTAGGACCGCGTTCAGACTAAGCATCCAAAATCCTAAGCAAAGAATCAAACTGAGGATGCCTCCTACGCCGCAGCGTGCGAGCAGAGGGTGGTGCAGAGACCCGAACAGGCAGAGACATAACAACTACATAGAACTTGTTTGTAGTCTGTAACCATAGAAACATATAGTTTTTCATAGAAGATGCACAGTCTAATTGACAAAAGCAAGACTATTTGTAAGCTTACAGATTTTAGAGCAATAAATACATGATTTTAAAGGTGTACAGGGTATATTGTCATTCATATCCATGGCAAGGAGCCCTGCTTACAGGGAACTTTAATAAGGGGAGGCTGCAATCCTTTGGTGTAGCTATTGTTTAAAATGAACTATCTTCAAAATGAGCAAGATTTCTGTAAAAAGAGAACTGCAATAATCATGGTAGGGTGCATGGGGCCATCTCTTGAACTGAGCTGCTCCATTTACTTTGGCTGAGTGGCATATTCTGTGCAGATTTGCTGTAACATAACAATGTAAGAGCATCCTCAGTATTATCTGTACTTGCTGCTATTCAGAGATTTGGCAACAGAATGTACTTGATTCATAAATTTGCTTTCCTATTTCTTGTTTCCAATTATCCTTTACCTGGCATGAAGCAGCAAGGGTTTATTTCAGGGCTTTCTAGCTAATTTAACAAAAGCCTGAAAATAACTGCTAGTAGTACAATAGTATGGAGCGTAGCAGAAGTTGTCAAAAATAGCATCAGACGTGAGTCTGGGAAAGGCTTTGTGCTTCAGGACAATACCTTTATTAAATGGACTTAGCTGTATCTGTAGCTAACAATTTGGAGGAGTATGGAGGTTGAAGAAATATTGTACTGATGCATTTAAATAGCATGTAGTGAAAAAAAGGTAAAAGATGGATTTTACGGCTTACATTTATAGCAATAGTTCTTGCAACTAATGTAAAAAGACTAAGAAGAAGGGGAAAACTATCTGTCCCTTTACAGTTTGTTATTTTGATGGTGTCTTGTATATACACACATGGACAACATTGTTGGTACCCCTCATTTAATGAAAGAAAAACCCACAATGGTCACAGAAATAACTTGAATCTGACAAAAATAATAATATATAAAAATTCTATCAAAATGAACAAATGAAAGTCAGTCATTGCTTTTCAACCATGCTTCAACAGAATTTTTTTAAAAAAGAAAACTCATGAAACAGGCCTGGACAGAAATGATGGTAGCGTTAACTTAATATTTTGTTGCAAAACCTTTTGAGGCAATCACTGCAATCAAACGATTCCTGTAACTGTCAGTGAGACTTCTGCACCTCTCAACAGGTATTTCGGCCACTCCTCATGAGCAAACTGCTCCAGTTGTCTCGGGTCTGAAGGGTGCCTTTTCCAGACAGCATGTTTCAGCTCCTTCCAAAGATGCTCAATAGGATTTATGTCAGGGCTCATAGAAGGCCACTTCAGAATACTCCAATATTTTCCTCTTAGCCATTCTTGGGTGTTTTTAGCTGTGTTTTGGGTCATTATCCTGTTGCAAGACCCATGACCTGCGACTGAGACCAAGCTTTCTCACACTTGGCAGCACATTTCTCTCTAGAATCCCTTGATAGTCTTGAGATTTCATTGTACCCTGCACAGATTGAAGACACCCTGTGCCAGATGCAGCAAAGCAGCCCCAGAACATAACAGAGCCTCCTCCTTGTTTCACAGTAGGGACAGTGTTCTTTTCAAGATAGGCTTCATTTTTCCATCTTTGAACATAAAGCTGATGTGCCTTGCCAAAAATTTCGATTTTTGTCTCATCTGTCCATAGGACATTCTCCCAGAAGCTTTGTGGCTTGTCAACATGTAGTTTGGAAAATTCCAGTTTTGTCAAATTCAAGTTATTTCTGTGACCATTGTGGGTTTTTCTTTCATTAAACAAGGGGTACCAACAATTTTGTCCACGTCTGTATATGCTGTATATGTAACGTGTATAATGCAGTATGTTATGTGTTGTGGCCAGCACTGTCTGTGCACCTTTTTGCTTGTGGTTTAGCGAAATACCAGGCCACCATATCTAGTCATAATAGTTGGACTACAGGCGTGGTTACTTTCATGGCTGCCAGATTGTAAGAAGAAGTTCCAAGGTAATGAACGATACAACACTGCAATATCCAGGCCAGCCCATGGTAGCAATACAGACCCAATACAAACAATAAAGAAGCCAAAGTGTTTGCCCTTTCAATCAGTTGATTAGCCGGTGTGCCAAGAGTCAGACCCCCGATCTAACACTGAGAGCCATTGCTAAGGATAGGCCGTCAGTTTTAGAAAACTGGATATCTCCTTTAAATTGATATATATGATATATCTCAGATGTTAATGGCATGCTCACAGGATATGTGATGAATCCAGGACTCACCTCTGGGATCCGCATCTGTCTGAAGATTGGGGGCTCCCTGGTCATATCCTGTCTTGCAGAGGTGGCCATGGTTATGGAAACAGCGAAGCTTGTGTAGTTACACTTAATACACGAATCCTATAGAGGTAAATAGGTGTTATGGAACTGAGTAGCACAGCAAGCTATATTGTTTTCATACCTTTGGGAGTTACATAAACAGAGTATCTTGATATGGTATGCTGTTTCTAAAATTCCGATTTACCTCTATGGGAATTTTGGAAAACAGTTCGAAACAGCCTATTTCTCTTTAACTTCTGACCACCTCAGGGAGGTGGGTACAGAGCTATTCCCTTCTCAGCCATTACAGGTTGTGATGGGAATAACCTCTTAAACATTAAGCATTTGCACTACTGTTATAAAACAAGCATTTCTACCTGTTTATCAGAAGCTATCTATGATCCTTTCAGCATCTATGGTTCTTTTGTTAGCGCCATCATTAGGAGGGAACAAACTGGGAAGCATTTAGAGCCCAGGACACTGCACATCAGAGGGCTGCCTCCTATACACTTGGTGCAGGAGTCATTAAAACCGGGATTTCTTGTTCATGCAACATGAAGACCACTTTGAATAGCTCATCTGTGGGGGTCCCAGGTGTCGGACCCTCACAGATCTGATATGGATTACTTATGCTAAAGTATAAGACATGAGTATTTTAGTCCTGGTCAACCAAGTCAATGGAATCCATTTTAAAGCTGATTTGTCATACAGTCATATGAAAAAGTTTGGGCACCCCTATTAATCTTAATCATTTTTAGTTCTAAATATTTGGGTGTTTGCAACAGCCATTTCAATTTGATATATCTAATAACTGATGGACACAGTAATATTTCAGGATTGAAATGAGGTTTATTGTACTAACAAAAAATGTGCAATATGCATAAAACCAAAATTTGACCGGTGCAAAAATTTGGGTACCCTTATCATTTTATTGATTTGAATACGCCTAACTACTTTTTACTGACTTACTGAAGCACAAAATTTCTTTTGTAACCTCACTGAGCTTTGAACTTCATAGCCAGGTGTATCCAATCATGAGAAAAGGTATTTAAGGTGGCCAATTGCAAGTTGTTCTCCTATTTGAATCTCCTCTGAAGAGTGGCATCATGGGCTCCTCAAAACAACTCTCAAATGATCTGAAAACAAAGATTGTTCAACATAGTTGTTCAGGGGAAGGATACAAAAAGTTGTCTCAGAGATTTAACCTGTTAGTTTCCACTGTGAGGAACATAGTAAGGAAATGGAAGACCACAGGGACAGTTCTTGTAAAGCCCAGAAGTGGCAGGCCAAGAAAAATATCAGAAAGGCAGAGAAGAAGAATGGTGAGAACAGTCAAGGACAATCCACAGACCACCTCCAAAGAGCTGCAGCATCATCTTGCTGCAGATGGTGTCACTGTGCATCGGTCAACAATACAGCACACTTTGCACAAGGAGAAGCTGTATGGGAGAGTGATGCGAAAGAAGCCGTTTCTGAAAGCACGCCACAAACAGAGTCGCCTGAGGTATGCAAAAGCACATTTGGACAAGCCAGCTTCATTTTGGAAGAAGGTCCTGTGGACTGATGAAACAAACATGGAGTTGTTTGGACATACAAAAAGGCGTTATGCATGGCGTCAAAAAAACACAGCATTCCAAGAAAAACACTTGCTACCCACTGTAAAATTTGGTGGAGGTTCCATCATGCTTTGGGGCTGTGTGGCCAATGCCGGCACCGGGAATCTTCTTAAAGTTGAGGGTCGCATGGATTCAACTCAGTATCAGCAGATTCTTGAGAATAATGTACAAGAATCAGTGACGAATTTGAAGTTACGCCGGGGATGGATATTTCAGCAAGACAATGATCCAAAACACAGCTCCAAATCTACTCAGGCATTCATGCAGAGGAACAATTCCAATGTTCTGGAATGGCCATCCCAGTCCCCAGACCTGAATATCATTGAACATCTGTGGGATAATTTGAAGCGGGCTGTCCATGCTCGGCGACCATCAAACTTAACTGAACTGGAATTGTTTTGTAAAGAGGAATGGTCAAAAATACCTTCATCCAGGATCCAGGAACTGATTAAATGCTACAGGAAGCGACTAGAGGCTGTTATTTTGGAAAAGGAGGATCTACTAAATATTAATGTCACTTTTCTGTTGAGGTGCCCATACTTTTGCACCGGTCAAATTTTGGTTTAATGCATATTGCACATTTTCTGTTAGTACAATAAACCTCATTTCAATCCTGAAATATTACTGTGTCCATCAGTTATTAGATATATCAAATTGAAATGGCTGTTGCAAACACCCAAATATTTAGAACTAAAAATGATTAAGATTAATAGGGGTGCCCAAACTTTTTCATATGACTGTATTTATCTTTGATACTTTAAAAAACAAAAGCCATGGCATGAATGTGAACAGAGTCTAACTTTGGAAACAGCTGTTTAGGTTGTATAAATACTGCAGAGAGTAGATTGAGCATTGTATAGTATAGCTGGCAATGAATAGTGCACAGAATTTGAAGCTGCAGAATGTGCAGTCTCCTCCCCACCTTCCTTTATACAATGTTTGTCTCATCTGTCCTCATTCATCTGCCTCTTCTCTCTGAGTCGTGATAAAAAACTGATTGATTCCTCATGATTTCTAAGGTTTAACCTGACGTGCCACACAGTGACCAATGTGATAGGTGTAATATAATGGGACAGATGAGACAATGTGCTAATGTGCTGAGTGAATAGCCTGAGGCATTACAGCACAGCACGAGCAACAGAAATAGCAACTGCTAAATGCAGGCATAAATCATTTGAGGTATTGATGACTACACGTACAGCATCAATATCACGGCTGTGTGAATATTGCACTTAGTCTGATAATTCTGTGCTATTTGTAGCCTTAATTACCAGAGTATCTAGAAAAGGAGACACGTACAGTATATTTGTCAACAGCTGCTGATACAATTTACTTATATAAATATAGATTATATTATATATTGTAGCCATAAAGCGTTGCATGTAAAAAAACGTATGCGTGGATTTATTAGTGTTTGTCATTAATACATTGTAGCCTTGACAATTTCCATGGTGTCCTAGACATGTAAAACAGACAGCATCATGTATGTAGCTAGATTTCACTGTGAATCTTTAGAATGTGATGCAAATGTAATGATTAGACCCACTAGTATACACATATACCAACCGCTATGCCATGCATTAAAAAAAATAGTAAGCATATAATATAGATAGCTCTAGCCACATGACATCATTGAACAATAGTCTATATAATGGTATCTCTCATTCCAAATTATAAGGAGACTGTTCGCTTATATGGTTGGTATGTAGATGTAGAAGCCATTGGAACCCTCAGCCTATTAATGATTACATTCTATAATTTCTAGAAAGATAAATTATTCATCCAGATTTATATGGCCTGTGCACTAAAATGGAGAAAATGCTCAACATTCTTGGTACAGTGAACAGTTGATATTGCCAGGGGAAGTTTTAGGTGGATCTACATGTCTCTTGCAGAAAATTCTACAGAGAAATATAGCATTATAGCACATGCCATGCATTCAGGTGAATAGTCAGCCATGAAATGAGTCTGCCAGACCAAGATTTAGGATTTTCTGTTTTCTCAGGGTAATAGAGTGTGGCCTGAAGTATAGGACTCCTCTCTATTACAGCCATACAGTATGCCATAATAGGGTTTATGAAGAAAATCTTTTAGATTTGTACAGAGTTGTAGAATATTATCTGTGCAAGCAAATTGAGGGAGAAGACAGAGGCAGTATTTACTGTACTACATTTACCCTTTACCTCATCTGTGAGGGGTAGTTTGCGTAGTATGTCATACATATACATCATTCTGCTCTGTCCTAGCATGATTGCTTGGGAACCTGACTGTAACTGAGAGTTGGGCTCCTACTGCAATAGCCATGGATGATGGTAATACTGTTTGCTGCCATTTAGGCTCTTAGATGTAGTGGCTAATAATGAACACAGCATCTAAGGATTTGTATCCACAACTTCTGTGCCATCAAGCCCCCTGTGATGTGATCTCAGGGAACGTTATGTTGTTATGGCAGCTGGGGGCCTAACAAAGGCCCCCATTTCAGCCATCTTGACCCACCTCTTAGGCCTTGCCAGAGGCAGGATTTAAGATTAGCAACCCATGTCATTGTGACTTTGTACACTGCAATACATATGTATTGCAGTGTACTGTATGAGTGATCGAGCCCTCGAGTGATAAAGTAACCTAGGGAAAAAAAAGTTAACAAAATTTTAATAAAATGATTTAAAACAACAATTTTTCTAACCCAAAACTATTTTGTGTCCCAAAAACTGATAAAAACATACCTGATTAACTCTGCACAAGCCTGAGAGCCATCCATGTGGAGACGTTTGATACCCCACTCCCTCAGCCTCAGGTTTCAAAAAATAAAAGTTACATTTGATGGAGGATCTGATGGTCCAACTTCATGACCGCCATCACGTCTTCATGAAAACATGACACTATTGGATACTCAAAATTCTGCTGAATACAAGTCCATCATGTCATCAGCCTAAAGGCTACCTATTGCTCACCTAAGGCCCTCCCTGCGTGGAGTGGCACCTCTTTTGACACACACATTCTGTGTGCCCTTTAAGATTCTTGTTTCTGAAAAAGTTTGCCAAATAAAGAAATTAAAAAAAAAACAAAAAAAAACAAACATACACATATTTAGCATCACCACGTCTGTAATAACGCAATCTACTGTGAAATATTGATTCATTAAGAGCATATTTAACACTTGTAAATATAATAATAAACTAATGTATTAATTTTGTGCACTGTTTTGCTGCATTGATTGGATCTAATTGGCTTAAGTCATCTTACTTTATATATCTATTAAAAGGAACCTGTCACCACCTCCACCAATTCCAGTTCTTAGCATCTGTTAATGTAATGTAAGAAGGGCAGTGTCAGGCAGGGGAGTGTGATTCAGAGGCCACCAGTGTCAGAGCTCAGAATCACACCCCTTGTCTGCTCCTGTCTGACACCGCCCTCCTGACAGTACAGAGTCTAAATAGCAATTCAGGCACCACAACTAACAGCACTGATTGCTCGGAAACTGCGGGTGCTAGAGGAAAAAAAATCCAACTGTGCCAGAATCAGTGGAGCATCACCTATTAATTGATGTAAAGCGCTGGACTTGTTGGAGGTGGTAAAAGGTCCTCTTTAACAAATAAAAAATAACAAACTCCAGTTTGCTTTTCATTCATGCTGCCCTTAGGGTAGAAAAACAATAACATTATATTACTGCAGAGTAAATTGACTCATGTCAACACTTGTATGTCAAGTATAATGAAAGTTACGTTTCTGATACTTGTATCCGATGCATTTAAAGGAAAGCTGTCGCTACAGTTTACTTGCATGGGCAAGCTGCTATGCTGTTTGTTTATACCTTTCTAACCATGTCACTGTATAAACCCTCCTTTTGACTGTGTTGAAAAAAATAACCTATGAAACATTGTGCACCACTTACCAATAGCCATATGGGTGGGGCTGCAGTGTTGTCTAGTCACTGTGTCCTTAGCATGCCCATTCTGCCATAACTGATGTCCTACTGGGAAAGTGAAGCCAATGCCAGCTCTGCTGGGCATAATGCCAATCAAGACAGAATGGGTGTGCTAACAGCGAGGGTACTGTGACTAGTCATCATTGTAGCACCGCCCAGATGACTACTGATGAGTGGTACCTGTTTGATGTTACAAATTCCTTTTTAAACATAGTAAAATGGAGGATTCAAACAGAGCCATGGTCAGAAAGGAATTAACAAGCACTATAGTAGCATGTTCCCGGTTGTTCCTGCAGTGACAGTTTGAGTTATAATCCAGAACTGCATTCATAATTTCAGAGCTGAAATCTCCTTCCTAGCTCAGTCTTTATATAAATATTGCTCTGGTGTATTCTGGAAAGTATTATCATTACACCAAGCATTGTATGGTAATCAGATGCTTTAAAACTACTCATGAACTGCATTGTAGAAGTGGAGCCTGTTTCCAATTGTTACAAGCTCTGGACTGTACTACAGGCTGATGGCTCAAGTAATGAAATGTATTTACTAAAGTTACTTACCATTCTTTTTATATCAATATTTTTTCGATTATTTTTTCATGATTCAGTATGCTGACAAATGACTATACAGAAACTTGCACAACACAGAAACGGTTTGATGAGTAAAAGGATTGTGCTTAAGGAAGCATGAGGTTACTGTCAAGAACAGCAAAGTTTCTCAACTTCACATGTAGATTGTACAATTACGGAGTTTAGAAAGGACATTTCATGTCTTGTGCTACATATATATATATATATACAGTACAGACCAAAAGTTTGGACACATCTTCTCGTTCCAAGAGTTTTCTGTATTTTCATGACTATACAAATTGTAGATTCACACTGAAGGCATCAAAACTATGAATTAACACATGTGGAATTATATACTTAACAAAAAAGTGTGAAACAAATGAAAATATGTCTTATATTCTAGGTTCTTCAAAGTAGCCACCTTTTGCTTTGATTACTGCTTTGCACACTCTTGACATTCTCTTGATGAGCTTCAAGAGGTAGTCACCTGAAATGGTTTTCACTTCACAGGTGTTCCCTGTCAGGTTTAATAAGTGGGATTTCTTGCCTTATAAATGGGGTTGGGACCATCAGTTGTGTTGTTCAGAAGTCAGGTGGATACACAGCTGATAGTCCTACTGAATGGAGTGTTAGAATTTGTATTATGGCAAGAAAAAAGCAGCTAAGTAAAGAAAAACGAGTGGCCATCATTACTTTAAGAAATGAAGGTCAGTCAGTCCGAAAAATTGGGAAACTTTGAAAGTGTCCCCAAGTGCAGTGGCCAAAACCATCAAGCGCTACAAAGAAACTGGCTCACATGAGGACCGCCCCAGGAAAGGAAGACCAAGAGTCACCTCTGCTGCGGAGGATAAGTTCATCCGAGTCACCAGCCTCAGAAATCGCAGGTTAACAGCAGCTCAGATTAGAGACCAGGTCAATGCCACACAGAGTTCTAGCAGCAGACACATCTCTACAACAACTGTTAAGAGGAGACTGTGTGCAGCAGGCCTTCATGGTAAAATAGCTGCTAGGAAACCACTGCTAAGGACAGGCAACAAGCAGAAGAGACTTGTTTGGGCTAAAGAACACAAGGAATGGACATTAGACCTGTGGAAATCTGTGCTTTGATCTGATGAGTCCAAATTTGAGATCTTTGGTTCCAACCACTGTGTCTTTGTGCGACGCAGAAAAGGACGAATGGACTCTACATGCCTGGTTCTCACCGTGAAGCATGGAGGAGGAAGTGTGATGGTGTGGGGGTGCTTTGCTGGTGACACTGTTGGGGATTTATTTAAAATTGAAGGAATACTGAACCAGCATGGTTACCACAGCATCTTGCAGCGGCATGCTATTCCATCCGGTTTGCGTTTAGTTGGACCATCATTTAAACTCTTGGAATGAGAAGGTGTGTCCAAACTTTTGGTCTGTACTGTATATTCCAATAAAACAATTGTAGAGTATCTTTTCTTAGTAGACCATTCATGTTAACAGAATTGCTGTACCCTTATATGTGTACATGGACGCTTAAAGGGGTTTTCAAGGATATATATATATATATTTATTTATTTATTTATTTATTTTTTTAATTAGGTCGGGGAGGTGGGAAAAAACCCCCCAAAAAACATACTCACCTATCCCCAGTGCTCCGGTGACTCCCAGCGCGGCCCTGTCCTGCTGCTCTGGTCGTTTTCCTCTGGTGGAAGTCCCCGCTGCATGTGACCGCTGAGGCCAATCAATGGGCTAATGAAAGGAACCCGGGACATCACAGCCGGCGAGGACTTCTGCCGCAAAAAAACATCGGAGCGACAGGACCAGACAGTGCTGGGAGGTACCGATGCACCAAGGACAGGGGAGTATTTTTTTTTTTTTTTTTTTTTTTCACCTTCCCCAGCGTAATATTATATATTTTATATATCCTGGACAACCTGTTTAACTGCTCAATAACTTTTAATGAACTTTGAATAAATCAATAGTACAAGTGAAAATAAGAAACCTTTGTAATATAGCTTATCAGGGAAAAATGCTTCTTTCTCTACTTATCCAACTAATTTCCCCCCTATGCCCATACCTGCAAAACTGACATTCACTCTGAAATCTCTGCTGAATCTGTCTTTATTCACATTAATATAGGTCAGTACTTTTCCACAATGTCCTTTATGATCTTGTGGTGGTGTCTGGGTGAGAGAAAGATGTGGATGAATAGACTCTCCTCTACTTTCTGTGTGTGGTCTGTGGGAAATATCATAGCAGCTTGTCTCCAGCTACTAGCTCAAGAAGAACTAAAAATTAGAGAGAGAGTCTGCAGAGAAGAAACTGCCAAAATGTGTAATACATGCAGATGTCATATAATGGCCAGAAATATGACCCCCCCCCCCCCCTCATGCACACAATGTACTATCGATTTATGCAAAGTCTCTTCAAAGATTAGATATGGTTTAAAAATTTTGAACAATTTTACTGACCCTTTTTTCCAAGATTTTAAAGTACCATCCCAAAAAAGCAACTTTGTAAATAGTAAATATTTTTCCTACCCTCCTTGCTAATCCATCATTACCACCTGTTAGGACCTGTTACCACACCTGAGATTCCCTCAAATAAGAACAATTCCGGGTCCAATTTTCTTATAACACTACATTGTGCTGTATCTCTGATTATGTATCTAATGCATAATTGAAATTTATAAATAAATTGGCAACTGTGTGTAACAATTTCCCTTGTCAACATGGTATATCCCCATAATGTCAGTATTGATTGGACAGTGTCAGACAATGTAGGGGTATATCCCATATTGGCGATACCCAGTTTTCAATTTTTTCATAATTTGCCCACTCACTACCTACTACTGTATCTGCACTTACAGAAGTTAGTAAGCAGGGGGATCTGCATTTGTGTTTTCGCATCCTAATGCCATTAGGACGTGTAAATACAGTTCAGTAACGGAAGAGGTTCATTTCCCCTGTGGGGGTGCTGCATGGGATTTAAACACTCACTGCTAGGTTTCCCTCAGATCATAGCTGATCAGCAGAGACATTTTGCAATCTGCTTATTGTCAAGGGACTTTTCTACCAATTGGGGATTGTGCAACAGGAAGAATCTTCAGGACACAGCAAGCCACTTTGTTGTGTGAACGTAATGCGTCTAATACTGTTTTGTACATGTGCTCCTTAATTTATGGCTACACTTGATGGTGTACACTAAAATAAGACAAACAGGTAATGAATTAGTCAGTTTCCAGTCAGTTCTACCCACCTTGTAAATCACATGCTGTTACAATGTTAATCTTTGTAATCTTGGAACACAATGTTCTAATGAATCCTGGCACTGGTCTAGGCCCAAGTAAGACCCAGGAAAAGTCTAGTAAAACAAAGATATCAGTAATTTTGTCAGTATATACAAACAAGCAAGGGTGTTACCGGTGCTCCAAAGAGGTAAGTAACAACACCCTCTTTACTCTAAAGAGCTCATTAGGATATCCACAAAATAAATTATATCTTGGCAACAGAGATTTGCACCAATTCACAAAGAGAAAATGCCGTTTTATTCAGGTGTCCCTAAACTATCTATCTACGGGACAGGGTTGATAGGTTGAGTTCTGGTGACAAACTCCTTTCAAGTTATATACCCACTTAGAAAATAAATTATACCATTGCACTTGTCATAGGCAGTGGAATGCAGACCCATTGTGCCAACTAACCAGTTTGCCTTTGGGCCACTCCGAAGGACATTTTTGAAGCAACACTCCAGGTATTCACCCTTTAACCACCATACACGGATGTGGACTTCACTGCCTGAGGATTACCAGGTTGCTACCTCCTGGCGTGGCCCTGTAGTAGTTGGCAGCTGGCAAGGGCCAAAAAAGATATTGATGTGTATTACCAAAGGATCAGGTAAAATGATAATGAGGGAAAGGTTACATATTACACAAACTGAGAACTTGCCTAGGTTCTTCATTACTCTGATGAAAGAAAAAAAGATCCCAAATTGTCTGTAAGAGGATCAGCTCTGTGTATAGTTCCCTGGCACAGTAATGAAGAAGACCTGCAATGATGGCTTTGAACTTCACTTTAATCCGACAGGAGGTGCCAGACTTGATGGTTACAAGGACAATAAGCATGAAGCTTAGGTATAGAGTCTATCAAAGGCACAGAGCTTGGTGGTTACTATGAACAACTGATCAGCCTCTTTATGAGAGCAAACAGCTTAATGCTTGCAGTATGAAGAAGTTACTTGAGCAGCTTAGCTTGGGCGCATACAGCAGTAAATCCCAAAGTTTATTGTGCCTACAGTACAGAGTCTCTCTTCAGCGGCACAAAACCTCCTCATCAATCCAGGGAGACCTTCTGTCAAAGGTTCTACTCAGACTGGGGTACCACACAAGGCCATGGCTTGACTGCAGGTCAAGACAACCAAGCAGTGGGTCATCACCCTGTAGTATCAACAGTTTAGCAAGTAATACCAGCTGGACCCAACTACTCTGGACAGACCAAGCCAGTTAATGAAGTAGCTCCCTGGTCAGTCTTATGCAGCTTACAACAGCCAAATTTGTTGTAATCCAACTGCATCACAGCTCCTAGAGGTGAACAAAGCAACCTCATATATAATCTCTGACTCAAAATGGATATCAGCCACAAAACAACATCCAAACACCTTGTCCAAAAATCCATGTTGCCTACGTGCCTGCCATTGCAAATACACAAAGTATGACGTGCAAAAGTATTCAGCCCCCTGTACTCTGATACCCATAAATAAAATCCAGTGCAATCGTCTTCAGAAGTCATTAAATTAGTTAATAGAGTCCAGCTGTGTGTAATTTAGTCTCAGTATAAATACAACTAATGTTTGTTAGAGAACATTAGTGAACAAACAGTATCATGAAGACCAAGGAACTCACCAGACAGGTCAGAGATAAAGTTCAAGGGGTATGAATACTTTTGCAAGCCAAATAAAAGCAACAGGATTCATTAAAAGGGTATTTCCATGAATATAACCATACTTAAATTTTTAGACATTTAAAAGTTAAGCATTTTTGCAAATATAAATAATTAAAAATTTTGCAGAAGTTTAAAGATTTTCTCTAACTATTTTAGTGGTTACAGTCTTTTGTTTTGATCAGTTGCCAATGCATATCGTCATGAATGCAGGAGCTTTCTATGGTCTGGGACTTGAAAGAAACCTAACCATGATTTTCTTAATGTGATGCTACATACATAAGAAGATAACCCTGCCACAATAAGGAAATTATGGCTGTGTTTCTGACAAGTGCCAGACCATATAAAGTTCCTGCATTCATGGTCATATCCATTGGCAACTGATCAAAACAAATAATTGTGACCACTAGTATGGTGAGAGAAAATCTTTAAAACTCTGCAGAATTTTTAATTATTTATATTTGCAAAAATGTGTATCTATTTTCTGCAAATTTAAATATGGTTATGTTTGTGGGAAAAACCTCATAAGGCCGGGGCCCCAAGTTGTGAAAACGCAGCATTTGGGCCACGGTGGAGACACTGTGGCAAAAAATGCTACGTTTTACATTACCTGCAAAGTAGTTGGGATTCTGGCTAATCCCATGCACACCTTGCAGAAAAAAAATCCGCAGCGGAAATGCCGCGATTTCAAAAACGCTTGAGTTTTTGCAAATTTCAGAATGTCAATGATACCTACGGAAAGGCTAGCATTTTCCATATAGGTATAATAGAAGCAGAAAGTCCGCAGTGGAAAACTTTGCAGACTTTCTGTGAAAAAGGTGGAAAAAACCGCAATGCATTTCCACCATGGTCTTTTCCACAGTATTAACATCTGTAAGAAGTCTGTTATTTTGAAAACACCATGTTATGTCCTCTAAAAAAACAGACGTTTGACAGATTTGTTGAAAGCGGACACTAATGGACAATAGATCAAATCCCATTGAAATAAAGGGGATTTTTAATGGATTTATGACGGAGCTGTTAGGGTCCGTTGTTAACATTGTGTAATGTATGCTAGTAATTGTCATCAATAACAGTAGTGTGAACGTCCCCTAAGAACATGCCCTGCTCGAACCTTTAGTGTAACAGAAAAGTAGAAAAAGTACATACATACAGTTTTACTAATAGTCTTGAGTTAAAACAACAAGGACCGGTTTCTGAGGGAGATCTTAATTTGCATCTGTCCTTGAAGAATGAGGAGGAATCTGTTTTATGGTTATACCCTGGGATAAAGCTTTTCACTCCCTTTTCTATATAAAGCGTGGCCCAGTGGCGTAGCATTTCTTTGTAATGCATCTGTTATAGAAACTATCCTAATTTTACATCATGTAAATATATCTGTCCTAGAAAATTACCTATGTAAGATAAAACTCATTCTGAATCCCTGAAACGATATTAAAAGTGAATGTAGGATTTTGACTTACATCTGTTCAGCACTGTGTACTATAACAAACACCTACACAGCTCCCGGTAATTGTTTAAAAAGCTGTGCCGACAGAGAACATAATTAAAGAGTATTGGAAATGTTTTCCATTCCTTTCATTTAGCTGAGCATGAGAGGATATGATATGGGAAGGCAGGTGGCTTGTCAAAATTCAATCATGATGCATCCCAGAGCGGGGAAATGTGATTGGAGATTATACAATTGTAAGACAAGTGTGCTTTTAATATTGTAGATGCACAATGTGCAGTGATGAAGCAATTGAACTGAGCAAAAACTTTCATACAATGCTCAAGTGAAGAGATCTCAGCTGTCAGACAGATGAATATATGGAAAAGACAAAGTGAATGTTCACTAATTCATTTTTTTGCCATTAGCATCTATGAAGTCCCTGCAGACAAAAGTGGTTACTTACTTAAAAGAGCAAATGTTCAGTAAGCCACAGCATGTCCCCGCTACCAGTAAACATATAAAATTATGCATACTGTGGTTACTTGGGTAGCTTAAAGGAATCATTCCATGACATAAATGTGTGTCCCAAGAGCGTGGACCACCACATTCCTGAGAATATGCATTCATAAAGGACAAGTGGGCGCAGTCTTTTTTTGCTTGGCTGTTTTCATATCTTCCATAGACTTTAAATGGGTTGCCGATACGCTGTGGCAAAAATCGTGGTGTTTTACAGTACCTGCAAAGTGGATGGGATCCACACATTGCAGAAAAATATCCACAGCGGACTTGCTGTGATTTCAAAAACCGTTGCATTTATGTAAGTCGTAGCATGTCAATTACTGTATACCTACGGAAACTCTGGCGTTTTCCATATAGGTATAATTGAAGCAGAAAGTCTGCAGGGGAAAACTCTGTGGACTTTCTGCGAAAAGCGCTGCATGAAAATCTGCGTTTCCGCCACAGTTTTCTCATAGCACTTTTTCAGACCAGCTCACTACGTGGGGCCTTAGCCTCAAGCCAGGTTCATAACAGGATATTGAGTGTAGCTGAAAAATACACTGTAAAACAAACATAAAAAGTAATTTTCAAAAAACACTGGTATTTGTTTTATTAAAAAAACACAACCATTTAAGGCACATAAAATACTATAATTGAAAAAGCTTGTGAAGATAAATTCGTATTTTCCTATATATTCACATCTAACATTTGGTAGCTGTTTTTTTTTTTCTCTAAGGACTCCTACACAAGGTTTGGCATTTGAAAATACATGAAAAACGTTCTTTAAAATGTCAGCGTTTTTCTTTTTGTATGCAACAAGCTTTTAAATTATTTTTATATTGTTCAATTTTCTACATGTGTTATTGCTACATGTATACAGAAGACTACAGTATACAGTATACAGTACAGACTACAACTACAGTATACAGAAGACTATGGGAAACTCACAAAAAAAAAGAGCCACAACCCCATCAGATTTATGACCTTTTATGCTAGTTTAGTGGTGCAAATGATACCTGAAATCTAAGCCAGCAATGAGCTGGAGTAGATATCAAGCCCCACCAGAGGATATGCTTCATTTATGACATACTGAATGCTGGTCTTGATAAATTCTTCCATTGTACGTTTTGAATTTTATGTTATACTAAAGGCTCCAAAGTAACAACTTCAAAAAGACATTAAAATGGCATAAAAACTCTTTGCGGCTGATTTATTAAGGCGGGTGCAAGATGTGCCGGAATTAATAAGAAACTCCATCAGAGCCTGAAAGTGGTATAGAATTCAGCTATAGCCTGCGCCAGTTTTCTGGTGTAAGTTATAATTAATAATGTTGGGCTGAGGTGAGCAGGGCACTACATGAAAAAAGCCATTTTTTTTGCAAAATATATTCATGTCTGACAAAAATTTTGACTTTTTCATGCCTTTTGTGCTAGAAAACAAATAAATCACCCCTTCATCAACTGTTGTGTGAAATGAGCTATTGTGCATTCACCTGCAGATAAGCTGCTGCGATTTAAAGGGGGGGTGTCACACTATGTACCTAGTGTGGTTATAACTGCACTCAGTTCTGGGGCCACAGGTGCTTTCCCTTATAATTAAAAGGCTATTTCTCATTACTGGCCATGTGGTTACAGCAAAACTTCAGTCAGTAATGAGAAACAGCCTGAAATGAACCAGCATGTCACTTACTTATAAGACAAGGCACCTGTGGCCCCAGAACAGACTGCAGTTATAACCACATTCAGTGCACCTTAAGGCTGAGGCCCCATGTTGCGGAAACGCAGCTTCTTTTGTTGCAGATTTAGCTGCGTTTTTTTTGAGCCAAACCTGGGAGTGGCTACAAAAGGAATGGGAAATATATAGAAGTACTTATACTTCTACCATCTGCTTAATCCACTCCTGACTTTGGCTCAAAAAATAGCAACAAAATCTGCAACAAAAAAGCTGCGTTTTCGCAATGTGGGGCTTCATCCTAAAGGGATTTTCCCATCTCCCTGTTTCAGCAGCTTTGCCTGCTGGCTCTTCTTCTCACTTCCTGTATCATCCATCAAATAGTGAAAACCGCCTCCCCCCCCCCCCCCCCAGCTTGCTGAACAGAACACTATGAAGTATCACAATATAGACTTTGCCTTTACCATGAGAGATTATTTATTATGATTTCTAGAGATCTAATATAAATGCAGATCAAATAATATGCACAGTAAATGTATATTACATTACACAGGTTTTTATAGAACACTTACCATGATTCTACAGAGAACAGACCTACTGTTATCTTTGTGTTAACATAGAGAGATAACAGACATGGCTTTATCAGCAAAGTGCAACTAGCTCAACTGATCGTCCTGATTGCAGAGCTGTAGATAACAGAGAATGCCCCCAGAGAGCAGTGACTGATAATTTATCCTATCTTGTCAGACAGGCCCAGCTCCATGGAAACGATGTATAAAGAATGGGAGGAATAATTTGACATAGCAGGCAAACAAAGCAGCATTGCTAAATCAATGTATTTAAGAAAACCCTTCCATTTACATAAGCTAGCAGTATAGACAGGATTCTTGAGATGGGAATACCCCTTTAAGAAGGTGGCACATTATGTACCAGTTATGCAGTTAATTAATGTTACTGCCTATCATTACATAACAGCAACACTGCACAGCCTGCAATGATAGGCAGGTGAAAATAATCACAGAAGGGAAACATCGACGGACGGGGGAGGGGACGTGGCTGATGCCTCATCCCAAATACATAGTGTGTCACCACTCTAAAGTAGCAGCACAGTAATAACAGGTAAGTAAATTTCATCCACATGCTGCCACTAAAATCCACAGTGCAAAACCCTAATTATTGCTGTTTGCAGGTGTACCGCAGATAAAAAAAAAACTCCCTGCTACTTGCAAGGGAACGCGCTGTGTGGTTGCAGTTTGTTTCCCCAGCCTTATACTTACAGACATAAGAGCAAAAGTTCTAGAAATTTTTAATGTGTGAGCCCATAGTGCAAATCTGTATCTGTGTATCTATTCTGTTTGACTTTCCCCCACAGTACTGTACACAGTGGTCTGCTCTAGATTAAGGCATTTTCCATTACTAATAATACAGTGTTAAAAAAATTACTTTAATTATCCAAATGAATTCAGTGCAGCACAATGAACAGTACTATGTGGAAAATGGATGCAGATAATTGTTACTGATGGATGGAATATTTTGTAAGGTACTGTGTATTATGTAAATATACTGAATTGCAGAGCTTGGACTTCGTCATAAGTATGCTTGCATTGTCTTCTGTCTTCTTTCAGAGCATGTGGCCTCCAGTTGTCACGCAGTCCTTATTCCATGTGTCACTGCACACCCACATTATGTAAGGCTGATCCATCTAAATAACAATGAAGGATCAGCAGTATCAGCAGAAATATTTATAACCGAGACCATTTGTCGTGCCCCGCTGCTGTGGATTGCATATAGATCAGCTAACTATCTTAGCACTGAATGATGCCATTATTAAGTCCTATGTTAATAGCATTGCAGGCATTCATTCATGTACTGTCTTTATCTGTCAGAGGCTTATACTGTAACTGTGCCATGTGACTTCATACATTGATGCATAGTACAAATGAGTCAGTGGATGGTTGTGTAATACCACCTCACTTGTATAATACACTTGTAATAATCTACTGACCTTACCAATAAGGTAGAATCTTTTCATTCACTTCCAGTTGGATTAATAGATTCTCACTGGCTTATAAATGAATGCACTTTCTTAACTGAAAGTGATCTACAAGATGCTTAGCATCTAAGGGGTTATTCCACAAACATTATTTATCCTCTATTTGCTGCTTTAATTTCAGTGGGAGTGTCCAAAAGCCTAAATACAGCATTAAGCTATCTCTGGTGCTCCTGGCATCCACCAGGGCCGTATTCACAATGAGGGTAAACATTACCCTTTCTCAGGAGCGGTGGAGATCTCAGCAGTCAGACCCCCATCTATCAGCAATTTATCCTCTCTTCTATGGATAACGGATAAATAATTCTTGTAGCTATACTCCTTTTAATGGTACAGTTATTTTATGCATTCAGTAGACTGTAAAGTTATTTTCAGATCATTTGAAATGCACATTGGTAAAATCTGCAAATAAAGTATAAAAATTTTCAGAGGAATCTGCAATAAAAGTTCAGGGGTGATCCTCAGATTTCTGCAGTTGTTTTTCAGTTCACTCTGCTGCAGTTCCTAATGCATTTTACTTATTTTCTGTTGCTTATAGAGAGCCATCATATTCTGCAGGCTATATATTAATATTCTCTTCATCCACATTATTCTTTGTCCCTGCTGGAGCTCACAATCTAACTTTGCTATTGTAGAGACACTGGACTCACTTTTATAGGAAGCCAGTTGACCCATCAGGTTGTTATTGAAGTATGGGAAGAAACCCATGTCTATATCGAGAGCATACAAACAAACAGAGATGAGTGAACAGGTTTGGATCAAACTAGATTCAACCTGAATTCTCCGAAAGTTTGGGGCCACATTGGGGGTTCTGGCGCTTTCGGCTTTCTGGGTGACATTATGTTCCCAGGAGTCAGCACTGAGGCATGGAGTGCACCAAGAAGGCCCAGAAGAGGCGAGGGAAGAGGAATATAACTGTTCTTTTTTTTTTTACACCTCCCCTGGGCCCCCACTCATTATATGCCATAGAATATAATATAATAATTTCACTTACGGTTCTATCCAAACAAGTTCACCCAGAAACAAATCTATAGGCCAAACGGTCCAAAACGAATCTTCATAGTATCGCCCATCTCTACATACAAACTCTGTGTAGATGCTGTCCATGGTCAAACTCCGCAAGACAATACTGCTTATCATTAAACATGAAATGTCTTCTCTGTTGGACTTAAAGGGGTTGTTCAGGTAAAAATAGACACCAAAAAAAATCATGCTCCCCTTTTCCTGGTGCTCCAGTGCCTCCCAGCGTGGTCTGTTCCTCCGAGTCTGTTGTTGTCTTCAGGCAGACGTCCCCGCCGTACATGACCGCTGAGGCCGCTGATTGGCACATGATGTCTCTACCTGTGACGTCCCGGGATCTCTTCCTGAGGCCGATGACTGGCCTCACTGGTCACATGACCGCTGAAGCCAAATCAGCGGCTTCAGCGGAAGGGATCCAGATATCACAGCCAGCGAGCAGTTTCACTTTGAGAAGAGATCAGAGCAGGAGGACAGGACCGCACTGGGAGGACACCGGAGCACCGGGGACAGGTGAGTATGATTTTTTTTTTTTTTTCACCTCCCCGACCTATTTTAATAATACTTGTTTTGCCCGGACAACCTATTTAATTCTAGTTTTCACATGGGAATTATAAGCGTTACACTATATTCACACAACAGTGAAAATTGACCACAATAATTTCACTGTCTGTGATTGGGGGTCATTCACATGACCAATATTCTTAACGGTCCATTGTAATGGACCATCAAAATACTGGTCATGTTCTTTCTTTTTTTTTTTTTTTTTGTCCATTTTCATGGATCCCTCCATACACTGCAATGGACATTTTTCACGTCCATTTTCACACACTCTCGTGTGAATGTAGGTTTAAATCTTATATTTGTAAGTCTGCAGAAAGAGCTAATGATATGAATTTTTTGCTTAGAAATTAGAATAATAGCAGAAATCTGTGGGCAGTGTCAATGTCTCTTCCTAGAAGCCAGTAGAGATGCAAGATGACAAACTCCACCAATGTGATCTGCTTACGTATGAAACATTTAATTTTGACTAGAGCTCTCTTTTAATGTTCTGCATGGGGAACCTCATTTCATTTCAGACATCCTGATATCTGTTTTCAATAAACTTTTTGTGTTACTTTTAATAAAGTTCAATAAATGTGGAAAAAATAATTGAGTCTGTCATGCATACCATGAGCACATGCATTCAATCACAAATAGATACGTATTGGCTAGAATTGCTATTTACCAGGGTTTTGATTAATTATGTGTGGAAATATAAAGGGAATGAGGTCTTTTATATGCCACACAAAGGTTTATTGTTTTGGTGTCTGACTTGTTTTGGTTTCATGTTTTCTGCTCTAATCAACCTTCAAAGTGGTTGAAAATGACTGGATGGTTTCCAAGTAATTCATCCCTAGTTCATGAGGCTGTGGTGGTATTCGGTGCCATCAAGCAGGTCTCTATTGCCTTAACACTTCTGTGTCATTGCAATAAAAAGAGATTGAGATTTTCAGGCTGCCCAGTCTTTTATCTCATCATAAGATTCTACCCAGAAAAGGGAACATTAGGCACACAACTAATATGATGTTTGCTGTTGCAGATCAAAGATGCTGGAAAACAAATCCAGTTTACCTTGAGGTGTTGAATTACCCTCTCGACTTTGATGTTTGATATCAAACAACACAGAGCCTCGATGATACCTCCAACATATTAAACACGGGATCTCACATACAAATTTGACTGAATCTGCTTTTCATTGTAAAGTGTCTGCTATTCATCTTCCATAAGGTAGGGATTTATTACATAGGACTACAGGTGGCCATTGATGCAGAGATCATTGACAAAAATGACCATTAAAGGGGTTGTCCAGGAGAAATTTATTTCTTTTACTTTAGGTTGGGGAAGGTGAAAAAAAACAAACAAACTCACCTGTCCCCAATGATCCGGTGTCTCCCAGCATGTTCCAGTGCTGCTGCTCCAGGGTTTTCTTCCAGCGGAAGTCCCCGCAGCTGTCGGCTGTCATGTAACCACTGAGGCCAATCAGCAGCCTCAGGAAAGGGACATGGGACATCACAGCAAAACAAGACAGTGGAGCAGCAGGACCAGTCTGTGCTGGGAGACACCAGAGCACTGGGGACAGGTGAGTATGTGTTTTTTGTTGTTGTTGTTGTTTTCACCTTCCCTGGCCTAATATAATTTTTATTTTTTTTTATCCTGGACAACCTCTTTAACGATCATCGTAGTCTTTATACTGCCCATGTGAGAACAGGATCCCCCTATAAAATTTCCACCACAGTGCAGTACCCATAATAAATACCAACCACTGCATCCTGTCCCTATCAAAAGACCTAATGACTGTATCTATCACTGCACAGGACTTGCACCTATTGTAAGTAAATGGGTTATGTGTGGAATAAAACTGTATTGCAGTGTATACACTGCATCAAGAGAGCCAGCTGTCTAATATACTCGCCAATTCCCCGACACTGACTAGAAGTTTTCTGTAGTGGAAGAGTGAAGAAATCAGGCGATACGTTTTAGAGGCTAACTGAGTATATTTGATAGTAAGCTTTCGAGAGTACTAGCTCTCTTCTTCAGATATGGTGTAATACTGGAAACTGAAAATTCACACTATTTATACACACACAAGACATGGATCTTCAAAAGGATCTTGGAATAGTAAAACGCAATATACGTAGAGAAGTTATTTACAACAGGTCAGGAAATAAACAGTGTGGAAAATTTGTGGGGTGTGACAGAGGGATCTGTTATCTGTTTGTAATCAGGTGGTGATTTGTGACCCTCACAGTTCATACATAGTGTGACATGAAACTGGCATGAATATTAAGTCAAAATTGCAGAGTTTGAAATTTTTGCATTAACTTGTATTCCCATTCCTTTCTCTCTCTCTCTGCGTCTTAAAATGTCTCATTACAACCACAACCCGCAAATCTTCAATAGAGTGATCTTCTTCAGAGAAATGTGCGGCTACTGGGAGATCTGTTCTGCTGTTATTAATGGTGGATCTGTGTGAGTTCATGCGCTGACTAAGTCTCTGCCCTGTTTCCCCCACATAGAGGCCTGTGGTGGGACATTGCACACACATTATGAGATACACCACATTGGAAGACCTGCAGGAAAATGTCCCCCTGATTCTGTGCACCTGTTGTGACTGTGGGATAGCTAGCACTCTCGAAAGCTTACTATCAAATATACTCAGTTAGCCTCCTAAAAGGTATTGCCTGATTTCTTCACTCTTCCACTATTTTTTATGGCTAACACGGAACAACATTATACTACTAGAAGTTTTCTGTTTCAGCTTGCTCTACTCTGAGTGCTAGCAGCAGGAATAGAGCAAGGTAGGCACCTGAAGAAGAGTTGGAACATCAGAGCATGCTGAAACAAAAGGCTTCCCGTCCACTGACAGCACTGTTCAAAACTCAGTATCAGCACACTGCGGGACCATCATCTATATTAGTAAGTTGTTCCTCCTGGTGCAGTGCATATACTGCAAAACATTTTTCTTCTTTAATTTACTCCATTAAGCACAGAATTGGACTACTTGTAATGGCAGAAAGTCTAGCTCACCAAAAAAGCAGTGCTCAACATTGTGCCAGTGTTGAAGCTACTATAGTTGTACAAACATTATTCTCACTTATAAACAGATTTATGCTCTTTCATTGTCCCACAAAAACATTTATTGGCTATCAACAAAATAAGTGACAAATGTTTTATTGCTGGGGGTCCCACTGATCATTAAACAGCCCCCTGTTTTTCCTCGTTGCATGGCCCCATTGAAGATAACTTAAATGGGGCATTGGTCATGCCTGTGGCTCCATTCAATGTCTGTGTGGCTGAGGGAAACAACCGCAAACAGCACTTGACTGTTTTTGTTAGTCACATTGAATTTAGCCACAGGGCGCACACATGACCATGCTCTATTCACACTCCTTACTGTGTCCAAGCAGTAAAAAGGAACAGAAGGTTTACGACCCCAAGTCTAGTGAATGGTGGGTGCCTCAGTGGTGGAGCCCCCAGTAAGCAGACATTTATCACTTATCCATTGTCCAGGTGAAAAATGTCTTTTGTGGGACAACCCTTTAAAGTTTAAAGGGGTTGTGCCGGATTAGAAAAACATGGCTGTTTTCTTCTTCTCGGGAAGTGATCTAATGTTTGTTGGTCGAATGGCAGCGCTACAGCTCAATCCCATTAAAATGCATGGGACTGAGCTGCAGCATAGCCATGTGACCAACGGATATGATGTCACTCCCTGAGAAAAGAAATCAGCAATGCTTTCTAATCCTGCATAACCCCTTTAAGTAGTATCTCTGTGAAGGTACTATCCCCTGCAGTCAGGGGAGTTTAGAGCCTAAACTAGGTGTGCTCTTGTTCATGGACACTCTTGCACATCTTTTAATTTATTTTACTCATGTTTCTTATATAGTGCTAACATATTCTGCAGCACTGTACGGATATTGATACAGATACTAATTACCTATCATTATGTTTTCACAGGCAAGAGAAAACCTGAGGCAGAACGTACAATCTCCATATAGATGTTGTCCTGTGTTACAATCGAACCAGCCTATTTGTGCAGCACTAACACAGCATTACTGAATAAAATATATCAAGCTCAAGGGTTCTTATTCTTGGTTTAACCCCTTTCCGACATCGGCCGTACTATTACGGTGGATGCTGGGTCGTTAAAGATGGTGGCCACTCTGCTGCAGAGCAGCCACCATAGCTACTGTGTCTCCATTGTATTCTATAGAACTCGCTGTGCGCTGTAATGAACTCCAATTGCGGGCATTGCACTGTGATGTAGCCCCCAAATGAAAAAATGGCTCCTGGGGCTGGTTCCCACTGGCCCTGTACTTTTTTCGTTGCAGGCTGGCTCCCACACGGTAAGGTCGTGGGAGCCTTTTTAAGGCTTCCAGGCCTGCCATAGGAATATTACTATTGAGGCTGGTCTATGACAAGCCTCAATAGTAATGCAGAGAAAGTCCTGCAGCCAAAAGATTGAATATATATATCTATACAGTACAGACCAAAAGTTTGGACACACCTTCTCCTTCTCATTCCAAGAGTTTTCTGTATTTTCATGACTATACAAATTGTAGATTCACACTGAAGGCATCAAAACTATGAATTAACACATGTGGAAATATATACTTAATAAAAAAGTGTGAAACAACTGAAAATATGTCTTATATTCTAGGTTCTTCAAAGTAGCCACCCTTTTGCTTTGATTACTGCTTTACACACTCTTGACATTCTCTTGATGAGCTTCAAGAGGTAGTCACCTGAAATGGTTTTCACTTCACAGGTGTGCCCTGTCAGGTTTAATAAGTGGGATTTCTTGCCTTATAAATGGGGTTGGGACCATCAGTTGTGTTGTTCAGAAGTCAGGTGGATACACAGCTGATAGTCCTACTGAATGGAGTGTTAGAATTTGTATTATGGCAAGAAAAAAGCAGCTAAGTAAAGAAAAACGAGTGGCCATCATTACTTTAAGAAATGAAGGTCAGTCAGTCCGAAAAATTGGGAAAACTTTGAAAGTGTCCCCAAGTGCAGTGGCCAAAACCATCAAGCGCTACAAAGAAAATGGCTCACATGAGGACCGCCCCAGGAAAGGAAGACAAAGAGTCACCTCTGCTGCGGAGGATAAGTTCATCCGAGTCACCAGACTCAGAAATCGCAGGTTAACAACAGCTCAGATTAGAAACCAGGTCAACGCCACACAGAGTTCTAGCAGCAGACACATCTCTACAACAACTGTTAAGAGGAGACTGTGTGCAGCAGGCCTTCATGGTAAAATAGCTGCTAGGAAACCACTGCTAAGGACAGGCAACAAGCAGAAGAGACTTGTTTGGGCTAAAGAACACAAGGAATGGACACTAGACCTGTGGAAATCTGTGCTTTGGTCTGATGAGTCCAAATTTGAGATCTTTGGTTCCAACCACCGTGTCTTTGTGCGACGCAGAAAAGGTGAACAAATGGACTCTACATGCCTGGTTCCCACGTGAAGCATGGAGGAGGAGGTGTGATGGTGTGGGGGTGCTTTGCTGGTGACACTGTTGGGGATTTATTCAAAATTGAAGGAATACTGAACCAGCATGGTTACCACAGCATCTTGCAGTGGCATGCTATTCCATCCAGTTTGCGTTTAGTTGGACCATCATTTATTTTTCAACAGGACAATGACCCCAAACACACCTCCAGACTGTGTAAGGGCTATTTGACCAAGAAGGAGAGTGATGGGTGCTACGCCAGATGACCTGGCCTCCACAGTCACCAGACCTGAACCCAATCGAGATGGTTTGGGTTGAGCTGGACCGCAGAGTGAAGGCAAAAGGGCCAACAAGTGCTAAGCATCTCTGGGAACTCCTTCAAGACTGTTGGAAGACCATTTCAGGTGACTACCTCTTGAAGCTCATCAAGAGAATGCCAAGAGTGTGCAAAGCAGTAATTAAAGCAAAAGGTGGCTACTTTGAAGAACCTAGAATATAAGACATATTTTCAGTTGTTTCACACGTTTTTGTTAAGTATATAATTCCACATGCGTTAATTCATAGTTTTGATGCCTTCAGTGTGAATCTACAATTTTTATAGTCATGAAAATACAGAAATCTCTTGGAATGAGAAGGTGTGTCCAAACTTTTGGTCTGTACCATATATATATATATATGTACAGTATAAAAAAAGCAATAAAAAACTAAAAGTTCAAATCACCCCCCTTTCACTTGAATAAATATAAAACTAAAAATTACTGTGAAACACAAACATTTGGTATTTCTGTGTCTGAAAACACCCATTCTACAAACTTATAAAATGATTTTTCCCATGCGGTGAACGCTGTAACAAGAAAATAAAACCTAAAGTGCCAAAACTGCCGTTTTTCCCTGTTTCACCTCTGATAAAAATGTGATTAAAAAGCAATAGACATTCCCCAAAATGGTAAAAATAAAAAGTACATCTGACACCGCAAAAAAAAAATACATACTATGCATCTCCATACGCAGAAATCTAAAAAGTTACAGATGTCAGAATATGGAGACTTTAAAAAAAAAATTTTTTTGCAAAGCTTTGGATTTTTGTTAAGGGGTTAAAATGTAAATAAAACCATATACATTTGGTATCCCTGGAATTGCACCAAAACATGGAATACAGGTGACATATCATTTTGGCCGAACGCCGTAAAAACGACGCCCATAAGAAAGTCGCACAAATGCACTTTATCTCCAATTCCACCCCATTCTCAATTTTTTTACAGCTTCCCAGTACATTGTACAGAATAATAAATGGTACCATTATGAACAACAATTTGTCCCGCAAACATTAAGCCCTCATATGGCTCTGTGAACGGAGCAATAAAAAAGTTTAGAAGACAGGGAGTCAAAAACGAAAATCAAAAATTGAAAAAAATTATCCATAAAAATAGAGGGATAATATTCTCCTGATTATATCACTGGGAAGATTAATAAAATGTTTCATTAGCCACATAAATGTCATGGGATGGGCATATGTCTCACTTTCCATGGTTGGTGGTAAGACATCTTACTGCTTTGGCTTCAACTAAAACAAATGCAGAGTAAATGTGATGTGTCAGCAAGCGAGAGAACAATACTGCCTCAAAGGAATGACACTACACCACATGCACTTCATTAAGACTTGGCACTTAAAGGGATTCATGCATTATATTAATATATTAAAATATTATGGCTAATATCTACTTAGTGATTACTCCCTGAAACCATTAGTTCACACAGTACAGATGTCCACAAAGTCTGTTCGTGTGATGTTCTTGACAGTACACAGCGTAAGCTCACCACTAGGAATATTGCTTAGAGATTGGTTTCTATTCAATGTCTAAATGTCTTTGCTGCTGCGATCATCAGTGGTGCAAACATTGAGCAAAACTCACTTTCTAGTTTCAGATGTGCATGTAAAAGGGGTTTCAATATCTGATCAGTGAGGGTCTGACACCCAGGACTCCCATAGCTCAGTGCACAGTGCTTGGCATTCAATGAAGAGGTTGCAGCACTCGCCCAATTCAGAAATTGATGACCTATACTAAGGGTAGATCATTAATATGTAAGTCCTGGAAAACTCTTTTAGGCTAAGGCACCACATTGCAGAAACGCAGCTTTTTTTGTTGCAGATTTTGCTGCGGTTTTTTGAGCCAAAGCCAATAATGACTACAAAAGGAATGTAAAATATATAGGAAGTTCTTATATTTCTACCTTCTGCTCAATCCACTCCTGGCTTTAGCTCACAAAAAACGCAGCAAAATCTGCAACAAAAAAAGCTGCGTTTCCGCAAAATTGGGCCTCAGACTTAGGCTATGGCCCCACCCAGCGAATCACTGCAAAAAAATGCAGTGTTTCTGCTGCGACCAAATCGCTGCATTTTTGCAACGTGGAGCCCCTGCCTTTAGTATGTTGTATCTAAGCATTAGTCATGTGACAACATTCCTAGGCCGTGAAACTGTATTAGCACCCACAGATAGTGTAGAGAAGGGTTAATTTAATAGTTTGGTTTCATTTTTCCACTTCAATATTTAGATTCAACATAATTTGTAGAGATTCGGTTTGCTCTAGTCTTTATAAAGTAGGTGCCTGGCAATACCACGCTGTACTCCAGACACTTGTTTTCATACTGGAAAGGTCTATTCCAAGACATAGTTATATTTCCTATCCAGTATATAAGAATGCCTGAAGGATGCACTTGGGGGTATACAAGCTCTGTGCATTTCATAATATGTTACCTGATTTACACATCCACTGGGTTTGCAACAGTACTTGAACTGCATTGACATCTTGGGCATTGGCATGCACACCGTATGATATCTGACCTGAAGTTGTGACTACTTATGTTCTCTATGCTTTCTTATTATATGTCAGTCATCGTCATCTTATTACATGCTTTCATTTGATTGCTTTCTTTAGCTGTACATGTATTTGCATAATATTTAGTAAAGTCATTGGGTTATTCTTAAAGACTAGTATATTGTACAACAGTCTTTATGTCCCTTGTGCCAGTGGAGGATATGCTTAATTCATAATGAGACTGGGTTAGGTTCATCCTCCAGGAGTCCTTGTGCCTAGGAGACAAACTATGCCAGCTTCTTGCTGGTGTAAACTTTTGCTATCATTTACAGTTCAAGTGTGCCACAAATGATGATGAATGTGGTGTGAGTGATGGACCCGCCAAAACTCCACTTGCAACTATTTTAGTCACTGGCTTAAAAGATTAATAAAGATGAATTAATTCCTCCCACTATCATTTCCCTGAAATTAATAGTGTGTTGCATTCTTGTTTTCTCTATATTTCAGCAGAGTTAACCCAAACTTCTGCAATTGGTTAATCTGAAGCAGCATGATATCTTATCAGAGACAAAGACAACAAAAACCAATTAAAAAATGTTATACCAATGACTTTTCATTTGTTTTTCTTGTCTTCTATGATAAGATCACACTGCAGTAGATTAACCCATTGCAGAAGTACAGGTTAAATCTGCTATATTGGTATGTATTTTATACTATAGAAATGTTTCCAAAAGAGCACCATTTTGAGCAGAGTAACCCCTTATAAAAACAAGATTGCCAAATTTTTAGTTCTACCATGTATTCTACATACCAGCCATCATCTATAAGCACAGGAAATTACTTTTCTCAAGTATAGGGACTTACTTATCGACAACCCTTCCACTGCATCATTATATAGTACTATTATATATCTAGATAGAGCCAACACAAACTTAACACAAAATAGTTGCATATTTGCAGTATGGATGTAAAATGGTACTGGCTCTTAAATGGAAAAGACCTGCTTAGTTTCAAAGTGAAACCATATTCAGAACCAAATGGATTGTATGAATGCATGGAAATGGTGCCAATAACTACACATAATAGTCAGCAATTATTCTATGATCACAAAATAAATTTATGAAAGCCATTTTTCACATTCTTTGGAGTATAGCCTTTACAATAACCATAATATAAAAAGATACAGAAAATACAGCAATGAAAAGAATTGATTTACAGATTGCTACAGACTTCTATTAATGTGTGCAGGTTTTCTTTCCAGCAAGCACTGAACACCAAAGAGGTACACTCAGCGCAGGTACAGAGCGTAGTCTCTGCCATCATGGTGGTAGATGACAAGAAACCGCACTGGTTGGAAGTAACGGCATTTATACATTCCGTTCTCTGGAACAGACTGTTTTATAGTAAGTGTGGTCTTCAAACAGTGTGTGCCTGTGTACATTCCCCCCCATTACAATCACTGGATGTCTTGTATCAGGCATTGTGTCCCTGGCTGACCTTTATTTGTGCATACAAACACGGATCCAGCACTATCTAATTATAGGTAAAGTATTCATAGACATGGTAAACAATACTCATGGGAGTTACATATACATAATAATAATTATTTGGTTTAACATGGAGATTGCTAAAAAAAAAAAACAACAATTCCTTATATAGTTATAGGGCCAAGGCAATATATAGATAACAAAGGTGTAGATTGAAGCTCCCGGGCCCCAATGCAAAATTTGTAATGGGGCTCTGACTTACCATGTTCTATGTATAATACTGGTATCTTCCCATGTTGTAAAGAGACCTTTGGGCCACATACACTCCAGGGCCTGGTAGCAATTGCTACCTCTGCACCCCCTAATTTAGTTAGGTAACATTAGATAAGACGTTAAAATGCAAAATGTTTAGAATTCCAATATGATAACTATGGCTTGAGCCACCAAACAGCTCCACTACTCTTGTATCATCTATAGCAGGGGTCCCCAACCACCAGTCCGTGGACCGGGACCGGGCCGTTGGGGGTCTTTTGCCGGTCCACAGGGCGGCAGGCTGGCCTCGGTAAAGGTGGCTCCTGACACCTAAAGAGCTGTTTAGTGTATAACCCCGCCCCCATATGACCAAAGCCCCGCCCCTAAACCACCAGCCCCCTTCCCCCTGCTGGGCCACAGAGAAAAAAAGTTTGGGGACCACTGATCTATAGCACTATACCATTTTTAGGCGAAGACCCCATGTGGCGTAAACGTCATGGCAAAAACTTCAGTGTTTTACAGTCACTGCAAAGTGGATGGGATTCTAGCGAAATACGCACTGCAGGAACGCTGGGATTTTCAAAACCGTAGTGGTTTTGGAAATCTCAGCATGTCAATTATAACTCCAGAAATGCTGGCAGTTTCCCTATAGGTATAATTGAAGCAGCAAGTCTGCAGAGGTTTCACTTTCTGTGAAAAATTCTGTGGGAAAAGCCACAATGTGTTGCCACCGTGGTTTTTCCTGCAGCACTTTTTTGCTGCGGCCCTCTACATGGGGCCTTAGCCTTAAGAGGACCCTTTACCACAAACGCCAACTCAATAGGTGCTGTTCCATTGATTCTGACACAGGAGGAATTCTGTGTCTAGCCCTCACTATTCCCGAGCAAACATTTCTGTTAGTTTCAGCCCAAGTATGCTGTCAGGTGGGCAGACCATGTCTTTCTGCTCCAGTCAATGACCGCCCACCTGACAGTAGAGAGTACGATTGTGCTGAAAGTAATAGAAGTGATTGATTGAGACTAGAGAAGAAATACCAACTACTCTAGAATCAGTGGAGCAACATCTACTGAAGGATGCAGTTGGTTGGAGTTGGTGGAGGTGGTGAAAGATTCTCTTTAAGACACTTACTTAAGCTGGCCATCCACATTACAGGTATAGTGGATGAGACTACTGATTTCAGCAGCACCGGTTGACTATCAAATGTTTATGGGAGCCTCGTGCCAGGAGAGAGAAGGTTTGGGCATGTTGGGTTTCAGCATGAAAAGTCCTTTTGTTCTCTGGGAGATAAGCCGCCACCAGAGGAGTCTGGCAGCAACTTTCTCTTCTGTTCTGAAAATATAGCTCTTGGCCAAGCAGAGTGTGTATATGTATGGGAATCTCTGGAGGTATAGTTGTTGGCTGAACAAGTGTTTGCCCGACAGATATCTAATGTGCATGGCCAGCATTACTGCTTCCTATATGAACAACAAAACCTTCTAGCTCTTTATTCTACTGTTTCTTTGTTTGTTCATATTTATTTATTTTTAGAATCTATTTAATGTTCTGATATGATTATATTTGTTTAGGTTGCTTATTTGATAAGGAAATGAAGAAGCAACTTGAGTGTGCAGATATCATGAATTATCTTTGATCCTAGTTAGTTATGGATTAGAAAACTTAATTGACTAGTTGATAGAGAATTTACAGCTTCTTAAAGGTGACTTGTCAGCTGGAGAATATTTTTAGTAGTCTGCATAAATAAATTGTGTTGCTCCTCTTGGAAATGAACGGATGAATTGATAAGTGGGTATTACCCTTCCTATTCCCAATTGCTCATGTCCCCACATTGACACTGATCAGTGTCAGCGCTGTTGGACTCTGTAGGGATTAGAGATAGGTGAACTTGATTAGTTCTGAGCCAAGTTCGGCCCGAATATTCAAAATTGTTAGGTTTTTAATGAATCTGAATAAATGACAATTCATTTTGGACAAACTAAAATGGCCGACATGACATGCATTGAGTAGTGAAAATACAGAACACACATATCTGTGAGTCACTGTGACGTTCTGACATCACCTCACAGTCTCTCAGCCAATAGTCAGTTGTAGGTGGACACCACATAGTGCTGATGTCATTTACATTATATAAAGGTAATTGGAGTAATAACCAAGGAAAGGCACAATGCAGAGTTCTAAGAAAGGATGTCCTAACATTGTTTTATTCACGGAAAACACAAGTATTTTACTTGAAAGAAATGTCAGTGGTCTTCAATAAAAAAAAAAAAAAAAAAAAAAAAAAAGTTACATTTTCGGGTTTTTGCAATTTTAATGTGGCTGTTAATTCCTATTCAACCGTCACCCTACAGAAGACATTTGGACTGTTCACGCCGTGAAAATTGTATCTTTTAGTGTTTATTACATGTTGTTCCTCAGCTGATTGTGGTTTTCTTAATTAAAAACAATGGCGCTTTTTTCATGCTGGGATATTTTTAAGAATCAAAAATAACTTTGTTTCGAACTGCCAAAATATGTTTTATTATATTTTGAATATGTGTTTATTTTATTAGGTAAAAGAATGCATGGATTACAAAGCTAGACCTCATGCTGTTACAGTATACAATACAGTATAAATATTTACACACATTCATTGCATCATGAGTAGCATATAGTAAGGTTCCCAACTGAAGGGTGGAAAACTGACATCACATCAATCCCATGGAGAGAGTTGACTACAGACTTAGTTCAATGTTTAGAAGGTAGTGGAGGCAGTGTAGTGAAGTAGCAAGAAACTTGGTTCAGTGTGTAGAAGGTAACTTAGGGTGGGTTCACACTTGTGCCGGAGTCCGTCTGCCGCGAATCTGACTGAAAATCTCGGAAAACTGTATAGGGACTGGATAGCGAAAGGTTAGCGACGCATTGCTTAAAAACCCATTCATTTGAATGGGGTTTTAAAGCAATGCGCGGGTGTGCGCTTACACCTTCGGTGCCGCGAATCCAGTTTTTTTGCTGGAAACAAAGTCTTGCATTTCTGACTTTGTTTCCAGCTAAAAAAACTGGATTCGCGGTGCAGAGGGTGTAAGCAATAAATGGGGTTTTAAGCAATGCGTTGCTAACCTTTCGCTATCCAGTCCATATACAGTTTCCCAAGATTTTCAATCGGATTCGCGGCGGACGGACTCCGGTGCAAGTGTGAACCCAACCTCAGAAAGAGCAGTCAAGGGGTTTTCACCAGATGAGGTAGCTACTGTGCAAAACCAGTACATCTCAGATTTATAACAGTAGTTATAACTAGACACTAGTGTAAATAAGGTGCACTTACACCTAATCTTTGCCGCACGTTGGCGTATCTAATTTGAGCTAAGGGTCTGCCACATTTTTAGACTGCCTCAGTTAACACTGTCTAAACATTAGTAAAACTGGACCTATGTCTGCAATGCAAAATTAATACTAAGCAATAGATAACGTTTTTGACAATTTTTGTGCCATACTAGACAGTATTGAAAGTGTCTAGAAAAGACACTATAGCTTAGCAAAAAGGGATATGGTTTAAACTATGCTAAATTGCCTCAAAATGATGGCACAAAATATTGGTCCAAAGTAAGAAAACCAAGAGGAAAAAGCAAAAATCATCAAGTCTGTCACACAGCTTGATCCACTGTGATAAATTGGGTGAATCTACTACCTGCCTGGTCTAAGTGTAAGCTGTCCAATGTAAATGGTTACTGACCTTTCAACAAACTTTGCTTAAATCAATAGTGCAGAGGAACATAAGAAATTATGTAATATAACTGAGAAAAATTCATATTTTCCCTCTCCCTCCCTTTACCAAACTGACACTATGAAATTCCTGCTGAATCAGTCTTGGTCACCCAAAATGTACTGACAGCCCATTGAAGTATCAGAGTACAGACACTCATAGACGTTTATGGTGAGGGAAGGAGGAGTAGCAGCAATGGTGTACCTACCATGGAATCAGGGTAGGCAATTGTTCAGGGGCCTGTGGAGGGAGGGGGCATATAGGTCTTTCTTTCAACACATATCCTCTACTGTTAGGAAAGCATTATCTCTTTATTGAAAAATTAGAAGTTGGTCAGTGTGAAGAATATCGCCTTGCCAAGCCCCTTGGCCTACCTGCGATCACCCTTCTTAACCTTCCACTCACAACCCGTGAGCAGACTGAGTTTGTAGGATAGAATGAAACGAGCTTTATAAATTTTATATATTTAATAACCCAAGTGGGTCGGTACAAATTAATAGCATATACAGAAATATACAATATTAATATGATCAATCATAAATATACGTGCAAAAGTGCGATGATACAGCACATAAAATAAAAAGGGAAATAAAAGATAGAGAAAATACCGGCATAGGCTCGTAGTCTGTTTCTCTAGGCCACAGCAGGGTTTTGGGCCTAGGGCGCAAGCTTAAGCAAGTTGCATAAAACAATTCTTCTACATGTTGTCCAGAACAAAGGGAAAGGCTTCAGGCCTCAATGCTAGGCCCTCAATGCATTCCTCAGTAGGGCAAGCTCTCTCATCTTCTCCCAGATCAGAGCTCCTTTCTGCCTCTTTGCTAAATGACCAAAGAATCCAGGTCTCCCCACAGCATATGGCTAGTGCCCCACCCACCCCTTCCACCCAGGCAACCCCCCTTCTCCCTCCTTTGCAGAACCCTCGGAGAGATGGGTACCTTCCTAGGTCCTGGGAGGGATGGGTGAAGTTAAGGTCACTGGCCTGCTATCCCCCATCGCCATCTGGCCAGGGATAATAAAAGTGCCTGGCTATAGCAAGCCATCTCCCATGATACACACATAAAACCAGTGAAGCGTATTGTCCAGCAGTGTAAACCCAACTTAAGCACAACATTCCAACAAGTAGGGGGAGGACTGACATGAGCAAGTAAAAATACATTTCTAAGAAAGATGTACAACTGAGGGTCGGTTCATCACAGTCTGTATATAGTCAAATAAGTGAGGCTGTGGAGAAAAATATGTGTATAAAAGTGTTACAATATTCTGTGTGTCAGTTGGACTAGTAGAGAGGGTACAAGTAAGCAAACCATTTTTGTGATTGTCGGTGAGGTTTATTCTTTTCCTTTTTTATTTTTCAAACACATACTGTATACCTAAAAAAAAATCTTGTGTTTTTTAAAGGAGAGTCCGATTCTGACTTATACCATTGTGCCCCATGATTTATATGTACACCTCTTAGGAGCTGAGTGAGAGTAAAAAGCATAGCCACACAGAAAGTAAGGTTTCTCTCGTAACTCAAGTGATTTATTTGTATCAATACTATTCAGTATTCTTTATGTTTTATTTGGTGTTGTTGCTTCCAAGTGAGTGAAAGTGTTATGGAGAAGAATCTCCTGTATAAACTGTAAGTGACCCCAGGAGGAGGAGTAACCTGTCCATGTTATCACCTGTCCTACCAATCAGAGAGCCTAATGTACTTTTGTTCTCTTATTGTCATCAAGAAGGGTTAATACTTTTGTGTAATAACCCCTGTGAACCTAATCAGGTCATTTATTGACATTGTGACCCAGACCTTCAGCATCCAGCAGCACCAAAAGAGTTGCACCACACATATCACCGTAAACATCAACAATGTTTGCAAAAACTGTCTGAGCAACGCTACCTCCGATACCGCCCCTGCTAGCTCTTGTGTCACCCCCTCTACCTCATAGATTGTAAGCTCTTGCAAGCAGGGCCCTCAGTCCCAGTGTATGAATTGACTATTTCTTTGTAATGTATCTTTTTTGTCTGTACTTGTACCCTACAAATTGTACAGTGCTGCGGAATATGTTGGCGCAATATAAATAATATATTATTATTATTATTTGACACTCTCCCTATCCAGTCCATACCTTGTCTTTATAGAGTAAAATATGCTGGCTGCTTCTCTAGTGATATCCTTTACAAACTACAATAATAGTGATAACAATTATCACTAGAGATGAATATCTAATACATTTCTGACAGGCAGAAAAACTTCCAACGCTAAGATAAGACATTTTTGCCCACTGACTGTCATCATAAAAAAAGCAGTATTTGGTAGCTTTCCTATGGGCATAATAGCAGGTGCTTTATTTTTTATTTTATTTTTTATTTTTTTGCACATATTATGGACAAAACACCCAGACCTTTAGCAGGTCATCAAGAGTTAGGACTCTCTAAAATGAGTTAATTGGTTGTTCTGCTTTGTGATGATTCCACTGAAATATGGCTATAACTCAAAGCTGTATTTTGGTCTCTGGGTAGCGTATCTCTTTACTCATAATGTGCACAGCCTACTCATAGGTATATTGCCAATAGTGGCCGGACTGGAACAATAGGGCTTTGTATCCATCCCAGCAGGGCTCCATTGAATTCCTACACCGCTCTGAGTGATCAAACAAACATGCATTGGTCAGCCTGAGCTGGTAGATCAGATATGGCTGATAACATTGTATCATTTCACTTGGTCTCAGCTCAATACAAAGAATCTGGACTTGAGTGCATTAGTCAATCAGACTTGCTGTCGCCGGTGACCTCATTCTGGGAGGTGGCATAAAGGGTATATAAGATGAGGTAAGAGGTCAGTGGGAGGAGATTGTGCTGGGACTACAAGAGAACACTATGAGGAGTTTTTACAGACAGACTAAAGGAGATTACAGACAGAATTCCACTGTGAGAGACCACTGTGAAGAGCATGCAGGCTGGATTGTTGATTGATGCCACATGCTAAGAAGCCTCCACTGGTTATTCACACATGACAGAGCATGTGTGAGTGTTGGATTATAGAGCCACATCAAGGAGATGCGTGGTAAAGTAATTATTTCACTTTTATGCCCTTTTATTTTATTGCACTGTATCTTGTAACTAGTAACTGTTAATGCTTGTATATATCTGCATATCTGTTCTGAATTGCATGTGTTAGATGTTAATACCGACCCATTTAGGGGTTAATAAATATATAAAATTTAGAAAGCTTGTCTTGTGTTTATCTTGTGAACCTGACACTCACTGGCGGTGAGTGTGTTTTTTTTATAAAAGAAGACTCAGGTGTGTGCCAACGCGGTGTTGGCGCACTGAGGATCTTTCACATGCTTACTGTATATAATGAACAAATAATGATCCTAACAACCAGCCAGGAAGTAATGGTGCACTGCATTCATCTAGCAGAAATCTAGTGAGGAATGCAGGAATCATGGATAGAGAATTACTACTGGAAAACTAGTTTTTGTTGATCATCAACATATATTCATGCTTTCATTACAGGCTAAGATTATATATATATATATATATATATATATATATATATATATATATATATATATATATATATATATATATATATATATATATATATATATATATATATAAACACACACACACACGTGGACAAAATTGTTGGTACCCCTCGTTTAATGAAAGAAAAACCCAAAATGGTCACAGAAATAACTCGAATCTGACAAAACTGGAATTTGCCAAACTACATGTTGACAAGCCACAAAGCTTCTGGGAGAATATCCTATGGACAGATGATACAAAAATCGACATTTTTGGCAAGGCACATCAGGTCTATGTTCACAGACGGAAAAAAGAAGCATATCTTGAAAAGAACACTGTCCCTACTGTGAAACATGGAGGAGGCTCTGTTATGTTCTGGGGCTGCTTTGCTGCATCTGGCACAGGGTGTCTTCAATCTGTGCAGGTTACAATGAAATCTCAAGATTATCAAGGGATTCTAGAGAGAAATGTGCTGCCCAGTGTCAGAAAGCTTGGTCTCAGTCGCAGGTCATGGGTCTTGCAACAGGATAATGACCCAAAACACACAACTAAAAACACCCAAGAATGGCTAAGAGGAAAACTTTGGACTATTCTGAAGTGGCCTTCTATGAGCCCTGACCTAAATCCTTCTTGAGCATCTTTGGAAGGAACTGAAACATGCCATCTGGAAAAGGCACCCTTCACACCTGAGACAGCTGGAGCAGTTTGCTCATGAGGAGTGGGCCAAAATACCTGCTGAGAGGTGCAGAAGTCTCATTGACAGTTACAGGAATCGTTTGATTGCAGTGATTGCCTCAAAAGGTTGTGCAACAAAATATTAAGTTAAGGGAACCATCATTTCTGTCCAGGCCTGTTTCATGAGTTTTCTTTTCTAAAAAATTCTGTTGAAGCATGGTTGAAAAGCAATGTCTGACTTTCATTTGTTCATTTTCATAGAACTTTTGTCAGATTCAAGTTATTTCTGTGACCTTTGTGGATTTTTCTTTCATTAAACGAGGGGTACCAACAATTTTGTTCACGTGTGTGTATATATATATTCATATTTTATTGAAAATGTAAGTGAATGTCATTGCATAGCTTGAACACATCAGAAGAACTTTTTGAAAGACACTGACTGATAAGGGACTGATTAAAATCCCAGCAAAGCCCACAAGAACATCATGGAAATTATACATGAAGGAACAAAGAGAACTATTTACAACAGCTTATCACGTTGAATATAGAAGGTGCTGAGTTACAGCAGGCAATGACCTATAACAGGGAGTCAATGACCCAAAACATGTCCTTCACTGAAAGAAGGACAGGAAAGTTACTTTATTGGTTCCTGTAGGAATCTAAAACACATAATGTTGTATGCACATCTCCACATATATATACACAACTCAAAACATAAACTAAATAAAACCGAAAAATAACTCACCTGCAGAAATCCAGCACTTTTATAGGTGAGTTATTGATGGGACTTTTAATTCCCAAACTGATTTTACATACCGTTGACATATCCACTGGACAGGTCATCAGTACACAATCTGTTGGGGTCCAACACAGGCCAGGTGTCATGTCATCTGTCTTGAAAAATTTGGTTTTATTTTTGAAAAAAAAAAAAAAAGTAGTAAAACTTATCAACTATGTAACTCGGTCTTGTCATAATCATAATGACCTGCTGCCATTTTGATTTATTATTTTATTATGCCTTATACACCAGGTATCTGGCATACAAGGCATAACAAAGTTGCAAATGGTTGCACAAATTAGAATTTGTGCAAAAAATTTGTGCCTTTTTTCTATTTTGCACCACCCATGCCACTTTCACACTTTCATGGACAGGGGGTTAGCATGGGATATGCACTACATTTGTCATCATTTTTGCCAGTTTACAGGCGTAAATTATGACTAAAAGCTGGTATAGATTTCATTGTGCAGGTGCACAGCCTGATGCACTTGAATATGCAAGTCTTCATAAATCTCCCCCATGACACATACAAAGCAAATCCAGAAAACAATGGTTGAATGAACATTTTTAATGCAGCCCCCCCAACACACATACACTCCTACTCCCACACAATTCATGATCGTGTCATTTTTCCTGGTTCATGATGGACAAAGTTTTGAGGTTTTTTTTGGTAGTTTTGAGGTTTATTTTATGTCTTTTTTCAGTGTTACATAGCGCTAAGTCAGTTTTTTTTTTTAATAGCACAAAGCTACAAAATGTTTTAAAATAGTTTTTGCTCTCCATTACGTACATGTCATAAAGTTTTGTGTTGCCTGAAGCGGGGCTAGAACCTGTGATGTAGGCATGGCAGTGGAATTCTTTTTTTTTGTCTTAATTTTTTAATTTTATTAACCTGTGGAGGGAATTTTGACACTACATTTTTTTCCCTGATTGCCCCTGTAGCTGGGGTTGCATTAGAATATAACCACTAGGCCAGGAGGAAGCCACAACATGGCGGCTCCCATAGCTATATACACAGCACACATTGAGATCTGTGTATACAGTGATCAGGAAGACTGTAATAAACTGCCCTTGCCTTCTGTTTGAGGAGTCCAACAGCTGACTCCCTGCAGCTGCTACAGGTACGTCTTTGCAGAGTTAACTGCTGACCACCTGGACATATATAGTCAATAGGCAAAATGTTAAAGGTAAATACTGTAAAACATATACAGCCCAAAATGGTGAAAAATAAAACTTGTCCCATACAAAACAAGCTAGTTTTAGAAAAAAAGTTACAGAACGCATCCTTAATAGGATAAAGGTCTTCAATTTAGAGCAAACATCATTATGACAACATTGCCATCATAAGAAAGGAAAAGGAATCTGGAATTTGCAGCTTTCTGTGAAGAACCTTTGCCTTTCCTCATATGGGTACATTTACATGTACCCCATTCAGTTAACGGTTTCTTTGCACGTTTATTTTTTGTTTTAAATTGAGACGATGTAAGACACTCTTCATTGTGTTGAGCCCGAGCAGGTTCATTGCTCCTCATAGAGTCTGCTCTGGATTTGTCCAGTTTCAGCAAATAAATGTTATTGTTTGTATATGTTCATAAGACGTAGAGTCCATGATCATGTGAAGGACACACAGGTGCACAGTTCGTTACAGTCACAGCATCATAAACTGTGAACAATTGATACGGAAAGTATATGGAAAATTGTATAACTTTTCACTACACAATTAATAACATTTATTTGTTGAAAATGGACAACCCCTTTAACTGTAGTAAGCGAATTGGTCAAGTTTTGGGTTTGATTTTTTTTTCTCTGCATGGCAAAATGAAATTTTAAACTTGCCAGTGAAAGACCATATGCTGCATATGTACATTGCAAAGGCAATGAGCTCAACTGGAAATGTTTTTTTTTTACGTCATATGTCTTTTCTTATACAGTATACAGAATAATTAATGAACACTTTATGTGCAGAATAGGGACAGTGCCCTGTGCCCACTAAAAAAAAAAAAAAAAAAAAAAAAAAGAGGGGGAAGAGGAAAACTCTGCAGACTTTCTGTGAAAAATACCGCAGTCTTTTCCAGTCCTGGTCACACAAAACTATACAAATTGTATCCTAAAATAACTACAAACATTTTATTTGGGATTTCAAAAATCAAACATTAAATATAGTAAATATTTAAAATATACTAATTAGAAACTTTGAACACAATTTTCCCCTAATAAAACTAAACAGTAGTAAGGTAAAAAATATGACTTTAAAACTTATATGAAAGCAGCCTTGTATATTACAAAAATATACCAAAATGATTTGGGTCTTGTCTGATTAAGGCGACATCTTTCACAATGCGGCTGTCAGGGTGATCTGTGGAAGGCAGGATCCTGTACCAGGCACTGGCAAACAGGGAAAGCAGCGACCAGCTTGGAATTTCCCCTTCAACTGTCCCTCTAAAGTGGTTTGAAACAATGGAAGGTGTCAAGGAAAAGAAAGTACACATTCAAAGATTCATTTATACATTGCTAGCTAATTTTATACCAGGACCTTGAAAGTAGACAGCATCAAATATGCCATGTCAACTTCGTTCACAGACTAACAATTATATGAAGACTAGATCCATTAAAGAAAAATTCTAAAATACCTTTTGGAAAGCAATGAGTTTTTTTCATACTATAGGGCCAATCTGTTAGCAAATACAGTAATAATAATGAAAATAATACATTTTATTTATATAGCACCAACATATTCCGCAGCACTGTACAATTTGTAGGGTTCAAGTACAGACAAAAGAGATACATTACAAATAAATAGTAAATTCACACAATGATACTGAGGGCCCTGCTCACAAGAGCTTACAATCTATAAGGTAGAAGGTGTGACACAAGAGGTAGCAGGGGCGGCATCAGATGTAGAATTGCTTATACAATGGTCAGACAATTTTGTAATAGAGGTTACTGTCATTACACATATATAAAGCTGTATGAGCCGTCACCAGTTGTGTCCTTTAAGTGCAGTATTATGCAAAAGTTTTAGGCAGGTGTGGAAAATGCTGAAAAATAAAAATGCTTTCAAAAATAGGAGTGTTAATAGTTTATTTTTATCAATTTACATAATGAAGTAAATTAACAAAATAGAAATCAGTTACATCAATATTTTGTGTGAACACCCTTTGCTTTCAAAACAGCATCACTTTTTGAAGGACCATAGCAGGGAGGTTGTTCCAGACATCTTGGAGAACTAACCACAGATTCTCGGTGGATGTAGGCTTGCTCAAATCCTTCTGTCATATAATCCTAGACAGACTGAATGATGTTGAGATAAGGGCTCTGTGAGTGCCACATCATCACTTCCAGGACTCCTCCACCAAAGGTAGGGCACTCCAAATACTGATTTACTTAGTTTCTCTTTTGGACATTCACTTAATTTGGTAATTGACAAAAATAAACTATTAGCTCTTGTATTTTTGAAAGCATTCTTACTTTTGCAGCATATTTGCCATGCCTAAAACTTTTGCACATCAGTGTATGTCCAGTTAATTGAAGTTATGGTATAACTGTAAAAGTTTGATTTCTGAGCCTCAGGTTTGCCAATTCACATCTTTTCAACAGATTAAATACTGTATTGTCATGTGCATCTCCATGTACAAAAGATACAAAAACAGATGACATTTTATTTTTTTACTTATACTGTATAGTGCCAGCATATTCCACAGCGCTTTACAGATATTGTTATCACTCGCTGTCCTCAGTAGAGCTTACAATCTTGACTAGCCAGATAAACTGTACTGAATATGATACAAACAGCAACTAAAGTGTTGGCACTATTACGAACACAATAAACAAATTTGTTATGTCTCTATGGCTGGATATGCAGGAGAACGAGTTTGTGGCATGCTTTCTGTACGTGATTGACAGGTGTGACACAGTTCTGATGTCATATGCACACTATTCTGGGCTATATGAGCACTAGATGCTAGTAAAATCCAATGTAATACATTATAAAGGTCACACGCTGTAAAATGTAGTAGACCACAAATGTACTTACCTGTAGTTCATAACAGCAGATAAATGTGCAATAAATGTGGCTCGGTAGATAGAGCTTTCTAGCCTTCCAGTCTTAGGTCATAAGTCATAAGTCCAATCACGGCAAAACGTTATTGAGTTTGTGTGTTCTTACAATGCTTGTATGGGTACTCTGACTCTCTTCTACACTTCAGAAACATACCAATGAGTGAAAGTGGTTGTCCAATTTGAACAATTCCTTTAAGGGTCCCCTCTTATAAGCTAATCATAGGCCATCCTGCTGCAGGCATCCACAGCAATAAACTGTAATCTGAGGGTACCTGGCAGAAAGTGTTTCATTTCAGGGACACCACAGGGATTATAAGGCATCAAACTGTTCCCTTTGAAACCAGGGGGTTGACTATGTAATATATATTCTAAGGTGAGAGATTCCCTTTATAACCACTCTTCACTCTGGCTAATAAACCAGGATCTTGAATCAGTGACCCTCACTATTAACCCAGAATTCCAATACGGTATTACAAAAATGCATTACCAGTCAACCTACCTAATTTACCTCTTATGACATTAGCCCTGGTGTATATGTTTGGTTGTAAATTTACAGCTGCTACCTGTAGATGATATATATGTATACCTGTAGATCTACCTGTAGATGATATAAGGCTGTTTCCACCCAATCATCTTTCCCCCTCCTTACAAGTGAATGGACAGAACTGTGCATGTGCTGCCATCTCTGTCATCACTGTGTCCATGAGGCAGGGTTTAACTACCCGCATTTATTGGGCATTTATGGCATATCCTGTGTCCTGATGGGAATACTCCCTTTAGCGCTTGTCTGGTTTAGAAAAAATCGATTTTCTAGTTTGCAGTTAAAAAGAGTAGATTCTCCATCATTCAGGTCCACCATTTACTAGATAGAGCTCTATAACCATATAAAAAAATATAGCCATATTTTCTTAAAAAAGTGGTTAAAGTGTTACTTACACACAAAAATACAATTCATATTGTAAAGTGAAAAAAATATAAATATACATATAAAAATTAGCAATATTAAAAACAGGAGCATTGTTATTAAATTAATACTCTATATCCCTGTGTTTGTGTGGATTTCCTCCGTGGATTTTGGTTTCCTCCCACACTCCAAAGACATACTGATAGGGAATGTAGATTGTGAGCCCTATATGGGACAGTGATTGACAATGTCTGTAAAGCGCTGCAGAATATGATGGCGCTATATAAGTAAGCAAAATAAATAAACCATGCGTAATAAGAGTTCAGGTGGATCAGTACTGCAGAGCAGGGCCGCTTTAGCCATAGGGTCAACAGTGCATCCGCGCTGGGCCCTATGTTTGTGGGGGCCCCCTCAGCTGCCCCGGATTGGGCATTTCCGGTGCTGTTCCAAGGCGGCAGGCAGTGATTTCAACTCTGTGTCTTAAAGGTTGAATACAATAGTGGAGCACGGAGAAATCAGCTCCATGCTCCATTATTCTGCCTTCAGCTGATGTTGTCTGTGGCAGGGAAGCGCAATGAGCGCTGACATCATTACAGCCGAAGCCTGCAGGTCCATGGTAATGCGTTTAGGGGAGTATTCTTTGTTTTTTGGGTTTTTTTTTTTGTGTGGTGATTAATGACTTATCCTAAGATCATCAATAGTAAGTCCTGGAAATCCTTTTAACTAGAACATATATTTCAGATGAGCAGACAAGTCTTCTTTAAGGATATTGCTAAACAATGTCCTTAATAACCTTATTATTAATATCATGTATTTTATTTAGAGGGCTCTAGGCTCGACTGTACCATGATGAAGCATTATTACTTATTTTGCAATTGGCTATGGATAAGTCTGTATATGCAGAAATAGAAAACAGTTTAGACTTCCATATACAGTATAAGTGGTGTTAGAATGACCTTTGTAGGATGACTGAGCTCTTCTAATTGATGAGCATCTAATTAAATCCAGAACAAAGTGCACCTCTCTCTATGCAATCACTATGCAGCCAGTATAGTAAGGGCAGGGTGATCTGAACTGTTCCAGCATATTAACAGCATAAGGAATGGATCAGAGAAAAAGGCACTTTCTATGCTTGCGGGGATCAGCTGAATTGTGTTTGTGTGCTCAATTACTCAGACATTACATTATAGAATAAAAAGTTTTTGCTTACCCAAACTATTAGAGTTTTAAATACATTTAACTGTTGCAATTGATGATAAACAGTCAAAGATCTTTAGAAGGGTCTGGTGGCTGGGGGTCCGAACACTGGTACTCCCAGCAATCAGCAGAACAGGGGACCACAAGTTCCCCTGAGTGCCCCATGTGAAAGACACAGCGGGGCGAATGCTTAGTCGCCACTCCATTCCCTCATGTACCTGCATTCCCATAGAAAGGAATGGAGTGGTGATCACACCTGGAGCATTCATAGTTTAGTATTTATGCATCTTATATGAATCTACTTTGCCAATAGTGTGCCGTTACAAATATTGCAGAGTTTTTGTCTACAGTCCTTATACCCTCCTATTTGATTGTACATCCATATATCTCCTACCTCTTGCTAAGCTACCTCTTGGTAAGAAGCAGAGGACAGATGAAAGTAAATATGACTGCAGGACTACAATGTGCAGGACTTGCAAGCCCTCTATATATTTTTATGTTTTTCTCTTCTTAGGGTTAAGTTGTACAACATAATTCATAAACTTTGCAAGTTGAGATAACAACATAAAATGTAATATCATTTTGCTAAATAAAGCAGTGCAGTACGGTTGCACCAAGATTGGATACTGTAGCTGCTCTGTATCTGTATCTGTACTGTTTCCTTGCAGCCATGTTCTATGGTGTCATCAGTGTGGCAAGTAAAACAAGCAGGCATTGCCATCCCTCTGGCTTTATCTTCTGCATCCTGTTCTACAACAGCAATACTGCCAGTACGACTGCATCAAAGCCACTGTTAGTTGGTTGAATATTTTTTCTGACACTTTGCACCCATGTCCAGTAATATAACGCCTAAATTTAGGTCAGCACATTTAAATGATGGATATCCTTTCCTGCCCTGCTTTGAAAAAGTTCAGTCCTGGTAGCAGATAGTTTACTACTGGGCATAGAAGTTGTGCTACCGTGATCGTGGATGTAGGGCCGCATCCAGTGTTTTCAGGGGTTTTCCAGGACTTTTTTTCATAGACCATCGATATCTGATCATGGGGGACAACACCTGGCTCCTGCACCAATCAGCAATCCTTCTCTGCTGCTGGGCCCAATACTATACAGTGTATGGAGCCAGAAGCAGATGACTCTGTACATGTGCCATTACTGCAGCTCTGCTCCTATTCAAGAAAGTAGAAGTTGAGTTGTGATACAATTCTTCCAGCTCCTTATGATGTATAAATAGATGGGCCTTGCAGCAGTCCCAAACAGATGATTGGTGAGGGTTCCAGGTGTTGGCCCACACCGATGAGATATTTATGACCTATCCTAACAATAATCCATAAAAAAACCCTGCAAAACCCCTTTAACTCATGTGATGCCATTTTCAATAGTAGTCACAGCATTGCAAAAGAATGGGCTCCCTTTTCCTTTTAATATCAGCTATGACAAAATCAGTTGTTTATATTGACACATATAAAAGGCAGTCATAGGCCTAACAATGACCTCCAGTGCTGTCATGGCACACAAGGTGTAACAATTCCCAAGCGATCCATTTCACAATATCTAATGGATGTATTCAGCACATAAAAGTAGTCTGCCACCAGAACCCAGGATGTCAACCCAGTCCCACAGATAGGTTAAGAGGTTGCCTGAATCAAAAAGTGTTTCGCCCTTGTGAAGTGGTGCCTCTGTTACCTAGATATAGGTGTTTTGTCCATATGGAAATGAGCTCTTTGAAGAAATGAGGGTGTTGCTATTGCATGAAAGAGGTAAGTGATAACATTCTCATTGCTCCAAATAGCAAAAATAGAGAAAATACCATTAGATCCAGGTGACCCTAACCTATCTATCTGTGGACTGAGTTGATATGCTGGGTTCTGGTGACAGACTCCCTTTAAAGTGTTGACTACACCCCAAAATAAAAAATTATGGCTCTCAGAAAGTGGTGAGGCAAAAACAGAAAAAATGGGCTGAATCCTGAATGCAAAATTGGCCTAGTCCTTAAAGAGTTGAATATTGGTCTGTCATCTAGGTTCATTTTCTCTGTTTTCTGCTACAAATCCCACACTATTAAATACTATTTCATATTTACGCCTTATTTCTTTATGTACAACCTCTGGTATTATTCAAGCTTGTAAGTGAATTAACTTATTAGCTTATGCAAACCAAAATAATAGCATGTACTGAAACTGGTGAAGTTCTGTGCAGAACAAATATTTGTATTATATATTTTACTGCATGCTTCAAGCTGTTTTCCAGCTGCTTTCCTCTGTATTTATATATAATCACTTCAGTATTATGCTGGTACATAAAGTTGAGATTAACACAGAACATTGAAAATGTATGCTAAAGGAATTGAAGATTTCAAATTATTCATGTCAATTTATTGCCAAAATGGCCAGCCTGGATGCATGATAAATGTGTTTTCCTAATTTCTTAGCTCCAGGCAACATCTCCGTCGTTTGCAATACTAAGAACGATGCTAATAACATCTGTGAAACTTGGCCAAAACATTGCTGTCTTGTTGTAACATATTCATGCACGAAAATAGCCAACATGAAATTAGAAAGAGCGTGCCTGCCGAGTAAAATTAGCCCAATTACTTTTTTTTTTTCCGTATAAAGAATAAAACTAAACATAGCTTGAAATTGTTAATGGAATTTTGCATTTTCAAAGGAAATATCGCTTTGGAGCACAGACAGCCTGGGCTGTATAAGGTGAAATCTCAACACAAGACTATAATAGTTCCCAGAGTCTCATGCTTGGAAAGCACATCTAAATAACACCTTTTGCAAAATTGATGGGCAAAGACCTGTACAGTGGCACATAGAAATCCCAATGGGTCCATATTACAGATCCATGGGCACTCCTTGTACTGCCATATGGTACCTCCATTAGCTGCTGTAATACTTCATTTGTTGGAAAATGTCACAACTAATGGATTCTCTATAAATCTATGAGAAAAAATATCTGCATGCCAGAGGTATTCTATGGGCCAAGAGATTGATAAGGGCACTGTATTATGATTTCTAACTACACATACACAATATGGCCTACTTTTTCTTGACTTATTTAAGCTTAAGTATTGTCATGAAGTTATTAGATGAAGAAAATAAGTCATCCTAAAAATATTTTCATGCTGTTACAGAATCCAGACAAAATGTGGCTGTTGGCTGGAAACATATTTACATATAACATACATACTGTATATGCTATATGATAGCATACTTATGCACATGACTGTAAACAGTCTCCCTGGCAGTTATCTGATCACTCCAGTTTTGGATCTTGCAATCCCCAGCGATCAGTTGTTATTGGCTGGGTTTGCCATTCATTTGTAATGACGTATCATGTCCATGGATGGATGGGTTGGGTGCATCATAGCAGGAGCAGCCTCTATAACAGGGATCTCAAACTCAGTTGGGTAAATGAGCCACACATAGAAAAAATTTAAAGTTTATGGGCCGCATTCCTTTCAAATTTGATAAAATACAATATTATTGTTAATTAATTAGTTATTTGAACTCCTATAGCAATACTACGTTACTAGAACAATACTGCTAGATTTAAACTTAGTGGAAATTTGCTAGTTTGCGCCATTTGCTTATTTTGACAATCTAGTTCTCTATAGACATACATAGTGGCTCTGCTCTTATATACAGTCTGCTGACCACACACCCCAAGTAATAACACACTGTCCGGTTCCTAATACTTAAAAAAATCCTCCATTTCATACTCACCTACCACGCTGATCCAACAGCACAGGAAAGAGACACATCTGCTTTGACACACTGTGTTCCAGTGTAATGTTATCAAGGGACGCTGGTGTGCTCCTCCTTTGGCCTGCTATCTACTATCCCAAGGATGTCTTGATAGGTGTGGTGCTCCACGGGCAACAGATGACGGACTCAGGGGCCACATGTGACCTGTTGGCTGCTTGTTTGAGACCTCTGCTCAATAAGGTCATATGAATAGGGGTTGTGTTTATGAGACAATCACTTTAATGGTGAACAAGGATATACTGTATTAGGCTAGTCCTGTCAGGGAGACTCGGCTCCACTGAAAGTGTATAAAATATGCTACAACATTGTATGAATATGTTGTAGATTCAGGATCATTAGTATTACCTAAATGTGTCACACAGATCATACTACTAATTCATGACCTTTAACCTCTTTTCCTCCCAAATAATACATTTAATGTGACCCAAAAAGAGACAAGGGAAGTAACAAGTGCTTAGCTTAAATAATAAAAAAAAAAAAAATCAATAATTAACAAAGAATCCAGTTTTAGGCTTTGTTCACATTGCATTATGTAACTATGTCAGGTGTACTTACCGAGGAACTGTACTGGCTCATGTGCTGACTATAAAGCCTGACATATACACGTATAGTGTGACATATGTCATCTGTAGACCCCAATGAAAGAAATAGGTTTTGGTTTTTTTTGGCAGTAGCCAACTGTATAAGAAATGGCGTCAGTCTACACTTTCCTGTACAGTTACAAGATGGCATACTGACACAATGTCCTTGGCTAATCTTTCCAGAGATTAGATACATGCACTGAATGCTTAGATGGGTGATACAATGTTCTGCAGTCTTACTAGAGGGATGTACATGGGGAGTAATAGACTGTAGTCTTTATTCCTGCAGCCATTTGCAAGTTTCCCTTTTGAACAGTCAATATCAGTGGCATACTATAGGCCTGCATACAAAAAGAAAGCGTATACCGTGCAAAAAATATATATATATTTTTTTCCAGTGGCCAACTATATAGGACAGTAAAGGAGTTAAAAAGGTATCTCAACATATATCTACCAGCAAATGCCAAATAGACACTCTTGGCATCCAATGGGTCTATAAGAGTCAATGGACCCGTTCGGTGTATATGCTTGGAGTATTTCTAGATACATAAACATAATATAAGTAGCCTTATATAATCTCTATGTTTACTAAGGTCTAATTTTACATTGTATTTAAGGATCAGAAACTACATAATATGTACTGTCAGTGTATATTGAGCCTATTATTAGTACTATCACTTTCACAACAAGTTTATTGCAAGAATAACCCTGTGGGTTAGTATAGTTTTTGTGCTTTACACTTAGTATTAGTTCCCTTATGTAAATGATCGGGAACTCTTCTGTAAAAAGAGACATTGTTGCAGTAAGGACAATAATATTGCAATAATGAAACTAAAATCGTGTAATAATGAAATTTCTAACCTCCATTTCCTGCTCTTTCCTCTAAGTTGAAGCATCCTTTGCATATTGCCAGTATTTAAAGCTTTTTCCCAAAACACTTTGCTGCTTCACTGGTGAATGTCGCCACATGATTTGTGAACCTTACTTAAAATGAATGTACACCATTCAACACCATTGTGTTTTTTTTTAGTCCAAATGGGTAACAACTTCTGTTTTGACTAATGTCTTAACAAATTCCCTTCATAGACATTGTAGTCACTGCCTGCAGTGACTACTAGGGGGAGCTAAGGGATTCAATCAATAAACGTTATGTAATGATCTCCTAAACTACTCCTAGTGATGGTTGCAATCTTTATCGCGGACTTTGGTCCTTGTGGACAATGGCGTTGAGTCTTGTGAATATAATTCAGCGCACTGCCGGCTTTCTAGCGGTATGTAAAACAGCATATACATGAGAACTTTTAACAATGTCTATGAAGGGAATTTGTTAAGACATTAGTCAAAACAGAAGTTGTTACCCATTTGGACTAAAAAAAAACACAATGGTGTTGAATGGTGTACATTCATTTTAAGTAAGGTTCACAAATCATGTGGCGACATTCACCAGTGAAGCAGCAAAGTGTTTCGGGAAAAAAGCTTTAAATACTGGCAACTCCTTCAAGACTGTTGGAAGACCATTTCAAGTGACTACCTCTTGAAGCTCATCAAGAGAATGCCAAGAGTGTGCAAAGCAGTAAAAAAAGCAAAAAGGTGGCTACTTTGAAGAACCTAGAATATAAGACATATTTTCAGTTGTTTCACGCTTTTTTGTTAAGTATATAATTCCACATGTGTTAATTCATAGTTTTGATGCCTTCAGTGTCAATCTACAATTTTTATAGTCATGAAAATACAGAAAACACTTGGAATGAGAAGGTGTGTCCAAACTTTTGGTCTGTACTGTATATAGAAAAAGGAATGCATTCTGCCAGCAGTGTACTGCTACTTCCAAATAAACAACGTTTTTCCATCAACTTGAGATGCTGGTGGACTGGATTCCTTTTTCTACTTAAATACCCTGGTCTGGAGAGGGGGTACTGCCGTGTATCTTTGGGAAAATTCCCAGGAATGTTAGTGCTGTTACATTTGTTTCTCTTTAAGATATATATATCTTATACCAGGGGTACTCTGCACACAGTATTTGTCCCATAGCAGCCCCTGCACACAGTATTTGTCCCATAGTGGTCTCTGCACACGGTATTTGTCCCATAGCGGCCTCTGCACACGGTATTTGTCCCATAGCGGCCTCTGCACACGGTATTTGTCCCATAGCTACCTCTGCACACAGTATTTATCCCATAGCGGTCCCTGCACATGGTATGTCCCATAGCGGCCTCTGCACACAGTATTTGTCCCATAGCGGTCTCTGCACACAGTATTTGTCCCATAGCGGCCCCTGCATGCAGTATTTGTCCCATAGCGGCCTCTGCACACAGTATTTGTCCCATAGCGGCCTCTGCACACAGTATTTGTCCCATAGCGGCCTCTGCACACAGTATTTGTCCCATAGCGGCCTCTGCACACAGTATTTGTCCCATAGCGGTCCCTGCACACAGTATTTGTCCCATAGCGGCCCCTGCACACAGCAATATGTCCCATAGCGGCGCCTGCACACGGTATTTGTCCCATAGCTACCTCTGCACATAGTATTTGTGCCATAGCGGTCCCTGCACACGGTATTTGTCCCATAGCTACCTCTGCACACAGTATTTGTCCCATAGCAGTCCCTGCACACGGTAGTATGTCCCATAGCGGCCTCTGCACACAGTATTTGTCCCATAGCGGTCTCTGCACACAGTATTTGTCCCATAGCAGCCTCTGCACACAGTATTTGTCCCATAGCAGCCCCTGCACACAGTATTTGTCCCATAGCAGTCCCTGCACACAATATTTGTCTCATAGCGGCCTCTGCACACAGTATTTGTCCAATAGCGGCCTCTGCACACAGTATTTGTCCAATAGCGGTCCCTGCACACAGTATTTGTCCCATAGCGGCCTCTGCACACAGTATTTGTCCCATAGCGGCCTCTGCACACAATATTTGTCTCATAGCGGCCTCTGCACACAGTATTTGTCCAATAGCGGTCCCTGCACACAGTATTTGTCCCATAGCGGCCCCTGCACACAGCAATATGTCCCATAGTGGCCCCTACACACGGTATATGTCCCATAGCGGCCCCTGCACACAGTATATGTCACATAGCGGCCCCTGCACACGGTATTATGCTCCATAGTGGCCCCTGCACACGGTATATGTCCCGTAGTGGCCCCTGCACACGGTATTATGCTCTATAGTGGCCCCTGCACACGGTATTATGTCCCATAGTGGCCCCAGCACACTGTGTTACCCTCCATAGTAGCCCCTGCACAAGGTATTATATTCTAACTTTTATAATATTCCAATTTGTGCCACTCACTAGCTATTATTATACTGTGGGGTCTCTTCAGACCACAGAGTATAATAAGCGGAGGGCAAAGAGAGGTGATGAAACATAAAAAACAATGTTACTCACTATTCCACGCTCCGCAGCCGCTCTGTATCTTCGGGCGCTTCTGCTTGTAGTCAGCGACCGCTCATTGGGTCTCAGACTACACTATGTGTAATGACGTCAGACGCAGTCGTGACACCTGAGGCCCTGTCAGCTGACTTCAGGCAGAAGCGCCTGAAGAGTACAGAGCGGCTGCGGAGCGTGGAATAGTGAGTAACATTGTTTTTTATGTTTGATCATCTCCCCGGGGGGCTCCGCTTATTATACTCGGGGGTCTGAAGAGACCCCACAGTATAATAATAGCAGTTTCGTTTCGGCCGTGTTTGGTCCGATCGAAACTGCTGGGTGAGGAGTCCGCTGCCGTGCCAGGGAAATAAGCCACGCGTGCAAAGAGTGGCACGCGTGCCAGAGGTTGCCGACCCCTGTCTTATACACACGTGGACAAAATTGTTGGTACCCCTCGTTTAATGAAAGAAAAACCCACAATGGTCACAGAAATTACTCGAATCTGACAAAAGTAATAGTATATAAAAATTGTATGAAAATGAACAAATGAAAGTCAGACATTGCTTTTCAACCATGGTTCAACAGAATTTTTAAAAAAAGAAAACTCATGAAACAGGCCTGAGATACAGTATTCCCAAAAAATTACCTGCATTAGCCAATAGTATCCTGTAAGTCTTTCACTCATATTCCAACTGCCATACACATGGTCACATGTCCCTTATCAGCCAATAGAAGCTCGCAGGTGCTTAGTCTCCACATGCACATAGCTTTACTCCAGGTTTCCATAACAACCCAGCCATTTTTCTTCACTGCTGTAGGTCAGCTTTAAAGGGGCAGGGCGCTGTGGATGACACTGTTACACAAGATCACATACACACAGTTTTACTCAAGGTTTCCATAACAACCCAGCCATTTTTCTTCACTCCTGTAGGTCAGATTTAAAGGGGCAGGGGGCTGTGGGTGACACTGTTACACAAGGTCACATATACACAGCTTTGCTCCAGGTTTCCATAACAACCGATTGCAGGTTTTTCACTGATATTCAAACTGAGATACACATGATCACATGACACTTATGGACCAATGGAAACTTGCAGGTTCTTCAGTCTTGAAATACACACAGCTTTACACCAGGTTTCCATAGAAACCAAGCTATTTATGACCTGTATTCGTCAATAGCAGTTTGCAGGTCCTTAAATATTCAGTCGTATGACATGTATCAGCCAATATAAGTTCACATTTTAATTTACCAGGTTTCCATAACAGCACAGCCATAAATAGACTGTACCTATACTGGACTTCCATACTGGATGTCAGCATTCTTATAAATTGAAACGTATTTAAATTACACACAAACGACATACAAAATAGACCAGTGCAAATTCTTATGAGGCCACTACACAAACAAAAAATGAAAAATATACCCACGCGAAGCTGGGTCCTCCTGCTAAGATATATATATATTTATGTGTGTGTGTGTGTGTGTGTGTGTGTGTGTGTGTGTGTGTGTGTGTGTGTGTATGTGTATGTATGAAGCTCGACACCTTTAGTCAGATGGTATTTGAGTCAGAATTTTGGGGCGCTTCTTGAAACACTCCATATTTATGAAGGTCCATATGACTCTCATAAATATGTCTAAAACTACGAACGGGATTCTTAGTTTAAGACAGTGCAAAGTTCGACAGTATTGAAATATATGCAATAGTGTTTCTACTCTAGTTAATGGTTATATGGTAACTTGCAAAACCAATCTTCTGTTGGAACACTAAAAAAAAAAAAAACATTTGTAATGAATTCATGGAATACTGGAATGGAAAAATGGAGTATTTTTTTTTATGTTTCACCTTTCCCGGCCTCCTACCTAAGTACTGAAATTCCTGGACAATTCCTTTAAAGGGAGTTTTGATGCTAAAATTATAAAATGACCTATCCTTAAGATAGGTCACTAATATCAGATCTGTGGGAGTTCGACACACAGTGCTCCCATCAATTATCTGATTTTAGCAGCTGATATACAGAAAATGGAACACAAAGCAGATATCTCTGTTCTCTGTGTAGTGGCAGAACTGAGTCACTGAAGCTTAGGTCACATTCAGTTGAATGGGAGCTGATGTGCAGTACCAGATTTTGCCACTAAACATGCAACAGAGCTGTCTGCTTTGTGCTCCATTCTCTGTGTATCAACTACTGAGAAGAGCTGATTGGTGTGAGTATCAGGTGTACAGTAGCATCCCCCCCTGAACTGGTATTGATGAGTTATCTTTAGGATAGGTCATCAATATTATAGCCTGGAAAACTCCAAGTTTAGAACTTGTAAAGTGTACTATTATTTTGGTCTACTTTACACACAGGGATAACTCACAGTTTTCCTGCCTGATATATAGTAAGTCTGGACTAGGGCATCCTCGCTTCGGCCCACCCAGATTCACGTACCACTCCGCCCACTGTCTAAGAAAAGTGGTGAGTGGGGAGCAGAATAGAGATGTGACAAAGTGAGCCAGAGATAACCCAACACATGTCGCAAGTTTCCGCCAAACATTCTGGTGGAAACACAATAGTAAATGAGGGTCAGTGATGTCACAGCACAGGGATAATGCACATAGTGATGTCACAGTACAGAGAAAATAAACACAGTGATGTCGCAGAACAGATATAATATACACCGTGATGTCACAGTACAGGTGTAATATCCACTATGACATCGTAACACAGGGATAATGCACACACAGAGAGATCATTGTGTAAACGGTGACATCACAGCATATGAAGAAAGTAATTATAATGATGTCACATGCAGGGATTATGATGTCTCAGTAAAGTAGTTTTTCTACATTCCCTCTCATCATCCGTAATCATCAATAATTGTTCCCTAGGTCTCAGTAGAAATAGGGTCCTTAATTGCTTGGGCCTCCTCGCAGATGCAATGTTTGTTACCCTGGTAGATACATCCATCCCTCTAGTTATAGCTAATACTTCTCTAGTTACTGCTTTATGACTAAGTTCGTCACTAAAACAACTATAAGAGGACGGCATAATAGAGATTATAGGTTCTTACCATTTGACTCTTCGCATGTAAGTTAAAACCACAAGGGTATACAGTCCCATCTCCTATAAATGGGCTTTCACATACTTCCCTAACTACAATGAGGAATCCTGCGTGACTATAAGCTCTGGAGAAAATGCCTTGAGTAATGTATGCCTGCTAATAATGATGCTATTTTCAGCTTCAGGCTCTGTATAACAGTAACTACTCACACAAACGCAGGCTTCCAACAGGCGTCCTATATAAATTATTTATTCCAGCAATATTTATAGCAGCAGAACTGGCTAAACTCAAACAATAAGATATAGAAAATGATAAGTCTATATTATGGTGAAACATACCTAGGAAATTATATTGGCTGGCAAGAAAAACTTTATAGTAGATATATATGCATAGATCTGACATGGCCCATCAAAAAACTGCTGTATACTTGCAAAAATTTGCATTCAAAAAGCAGCATTAAAACCATGCCAATTCATAGTAAAACCCTATACTGCTGTGCTGCAGCCACATTTCAACCAGACTGCGACTATTACGCTAAGGCCTCACATAAGAAACTGCAGCCAAAAAACACTGCGGAAAAGACCGTGGCGGAAACGCATTGCGTTTTTTTTACGTATTGTTTTTCACAGAAAGTCCGTAGAGTGCAGACTGTGGACTTTCTGCCCCTATTATAGCTATACAGAACATGCCATCATTTCCATAGGTATAATTGGCATGCTGCGATTTCCAAAATCGCAAGCGCTTTTGAAGTCACAGATTTTCCACTGCAGATTTATTTCTGCAATGTGTGGATGGGATTATCCAGAATCCCATCCACTTTGCAGGTAATGTAAAATGCAGCATTTTTTGCCACAGTGTTTCCCCCACAGCCAAAACTCTTCACTTTTGCAACATGGGGCCCCGGCCTTACAATACCTTACTATCACTGCTGGTGTGTGTCATATTTATTAAGCAGTAGTGACAGATTTGATGCAGATTTCCTTTTAAAGGGATTGTCCAGGGCTTAAAAAATGATTTTTAAAACAGTTCACAATGGTTTAAAAAAAAAAAATAAATAAATAAAATACTTACCGTAAATCAGCTATTCCCCACCGTTCCTAATTCAAAACTACCTTGTCTTCCATGGGTCTCTATGTCCTGCTATGGCGATGACATCCCAACACATATGTGACAACTGCATCAATCACTAGTTGAAGCTGGTCATCAGAACAAGAGCAGTTGGGTATTGGTGAAATGAGTAAGCTTTTTTTTATTTTTGAACAGCATTCTGAAAACTTTTCAAAATAATTTTTATTTTCTGGACAATCCCTTTAAATTTTATTTTCCTAAATGAGTGTTACTGGATTGTAAAAGGGACATGAGCTGTTCTAAACTCCACTAAAGCACAAAATGTTTACTGGTAATTACACTAACTGGAAAACACATATATTCCTACCACAAATATGGTTTATGTATGCTAGCTCCAAGAAATGACATCCGCAATGCAGTGTCAGGAACCATGAGTCAGAGGGAAGTTGAAAAATACAGTTTTTGTGTAAGTATGCATGAGAAAAAGCTGCTGAAATGGTTAACTGGTGAGTATTTTCATGGTACCACATATTCTTCTGTCCATCTAAGGGGCAGCTGTTCCCAACATAGCTTATTCCGGGATTAGCAGCCTGGGAAAGTCCATACCTCTTTGTGAGATATAAGATTTAAAGGGATTGGCCACTTTTAAACCAATATTGAGAGACAAATATTATTGTTTGTATAATAAAAAATGTACAATTTTCCAAAATACTTTCTGTATCAATTACTCATGTTTTTTGAGATCTCTGCTTGTTTTCGTTCATTCTGCTTACTCCCAGCGGATAAAAATCTGTCCATGGTCATGTGATATACAGTCCATGGTCATGTTGTATACGGTCCATGGTCATGTGATATACGGTCCATGGTCATGTGATATACGGTCCATGGTCATGTGATGAGCACACAGGTGCACAGCTCATTATAGTCACATCACAGTAATCAGACATCTGCCTGGTAATGAGCTGTGCACCTGTGTATACATCACATGACCATGGACCGTATATCACATGATCATGGACTGATTTTTATCCACTGGAAGTAAGCAGGATGAATGACAGCAAAAAGAGATCTAGAAGATCGTGAGGAATTGATATAGAAAGTATATTGGAAAATTCAACTTGTTATATAAACAACAACATTGGTCTCTCAATATTGGTCTGAAAGTGGCCAACCCCTTTAAGAACTCAAAATCCATTAGACTCTGTTTCCTGGTTAAGCCCAAAGTCCGCTGGCTTATTACAAAAATGATTCTATTCTTCCAAAAAAATGTGCAATTCTTTAATTAGATCTTGTGCACAAAGAAAAAATGTGGACATCGACCATATATAGAAGCACATTGGACTCCTACAGGTCTGTACCACACATCTGTTGCTGCTGCTTGCCACCATATGGTACTATCTTATCATATTCTATCCTAGAAGCTGTTTCCAAGGATACCTTAGTAATATTGCATGAGATGAACTATATACTGTAGAAAGGTACATGGAGGTACATGGGCTGCCAGATTTCTAATGGTTGCGTATTATTGATCTGTGAACATGTAATGTACATGGGCCCCAAATTTTAAAGGGCTTCATTCATTCTTCAGTCCCATTCTTATCTGGTTTCTTAAATTAAAAATTGGAATGGTCCAAGGTGATAGGAGAAGTGTTTGGAAAAGCACTTTCATTTCTTGAGACCCTTGCCCTTTTTTATCCTTCTTTTTACCTAGCTCTTACAGATCAATGTGCGATCCTGGAAGTCCCATGAATGTCTGTACTAGTTCACCAGTGCAGGACCTTGTGTACACCATGAGCAGTGGTTCATGTTCCTGATAATTCCTCCTCTTTGTTGTTTAGCACTTTGCTTGACTTGAATTGCTGATCTGTTCAAATGAGGAATTGGCCGAAGGATAATAATAAAGTTGTCTATGTGGAGTTAGAAAGAAAGCGAAAAAGGAAAGTGAGCAGGTTGTCTATGGTGTCCCACTCTGCTTGTAACACAGATCACCAGTTCACTTCAGTAACGTCACAGAGGTGATATCATGTCCACATGAGAATTTAGGTTTCCATTTCTAATGCCGTTTCGCAAAGCCTTTTCATCATAAATGAAAGCTAAGAGCTTACGTTCAATATTCATTACAGTCATTCACTATGAAACTGAACAGCTGCTGACCTGTGCTCTTTGGGTATAGAACTTTTGTCATCGAAAGGATTATGCATGGTCATCTTATTAGGAAAAGAAAGAGATACAATGTAAACGTTAGTGGCTAGTTCGAAAGGCTATAGCTAACTCTTTTCTTTGTGATGTGCATATAATACTAATGGGACTGTTTGTGAGCCTTAGTGATGTTTTACCTTCTTCTAGACAGGGGCACAACTATTGGGGGTGCTGAGGTAGCAGTCACTTTGGAGGCTGAGGAGGCCCAAAGGTCTCTTTAGAACATTAAACACTCCAGAATTATAAATGTCACATAGTAAGTAGGGCCCTGTTATAGATTTAGCATAAGGGCACAGGAAGTTCTAGATACCCCTCTGCTTCTAGATTAAATTTAGGTAGATAATTCATAGAATAAATTAGCATTAGATTTCAGCAATTGTAATTATAGTTAAAAAACAATACCAGCTTTTAACATTCCCAAGCATGCCAAAATAGAAAGACTAAACACATTAGAGCCCTATATTACATGTATAGCTTTCCTTTAGGAAAAGTATACCAAATAAAAGAAGGTAGTGGTATACCATAAGTCTGGATTTTATGTTCTGGATATATTCATTTTGTTTTTGTTTATTTCATCTCCACATTTTGAAAGCCATAACTTTTTCTGTTTTTCTAGTGGTTTAGTTGTTTGAGGACTTGTTTTTTTGAGTGAAGAGTTATATTTTGTAACAACACTATTTTGGGTTGCATTTAATAACTTTTTGAATTTTTTGGGAGGGGTTTGAAACAGCAAGTCCACCATTGTTGTTCTTACAGTATTAAGCCTGTTTTATAAATAAAAACTTTATTCAATGAGTTGTTGCAATTATTGCAGTTGTGGTAATACCAACATAAATATAAATTATATATATATTATAATACAATTATATCATTTTATGTTTACTTTTGCACAATAAAAGCACTTTATGAAAAAAAAAATATTTGTCACTGCCTTTCAGGTGCCATAAGCTTCTTACTTTTCTGCCCTCCTAGCTTTATGAGGGGTGTGTTTTTCATATGTCGACTTATAGTTTTCATTGGCGCCATTTTATAGGTAGATGGGATGAACAATAAACAGCCTTCCTAAATTTTATAGCACAGGTCATTCTAGTTGCAGTGTAACCAATTATTTATAGAATTTTTAACTTTTTGTAATGGAAAGCCTGCAATATTCAGTAAGGTTAAAAAGGTATTCGTGTATGAACATTACCTATTTCCTTTGCATCTGATTTCAGTATATCTTGATCCAAGAGCAAAGGTAAGGAAGGACACATCTGTATATTGTATGGTATAACTGACATGGTATCTGCCATTACTACCTCGTGGGGAAGGGCATTCCGTAGTTTTCATAGTCCACTGTAAAATAAACTTTTCTATAGTGCCTTTCCTACACCTGTAAATAGTGTCCCCTGGCATTTATACTCTTCTTGGACAGAATAAATTATATGGCAGTTCTTTGTACTGCCCACAAATATATTTATACATGTAAATCAGATCACCTCTAAGTTGTATGAACCTGATTTTTCTAGCTTGTGATCCCTTTTAGTAGTCTAGCTGCTCTACTTTGAAACCTCTCCATCTGTCCTATGTCCTTTTCAGAACAGGGAGCCCAAAACTGAATCTCCTATTTGAGATGTGGCCTTACAAAGGATTTATAGATGGGAGATATGACATTGGGACATTAGCCAACTGCAATAAATAGAGGTTATAATCTGAGGTCTCAGTAAGTATTGATGCAAAAATGTTTGTTCCCTGATAATGTTGTGTTAACTTTTCATCTGAAAAATCTACGGAACATGTAATATGACAAGGGGTGCCCAAATTTTACATAAGACTGTATGTGTACATACTGTGTATACAGTATGTGTGATAACATTGCTTGTAGCGTGACTAGTTTATGGTGAGTAGATAAATTGCATTCTAGTGAACATCGACCTGACCTACAAGAGTTTTGCTTTCACTCTGTTGACACACTATAATTTACATTGCTAAATGATAAGTGATATATTAGATCCCAAGCACATCCCACAGTAAGTCATAAGGTGGTGTCCTGTAATAATGTATCTCACTCCTGTTCAGTCTAGTAATTGTATATGGCTTATCATATGGCACAGGTGTGCTCATAAATCAATTGGTTTCATGTTAGACCTTCGTCATGACACTTAGCATGGCAGCTCACGTCTCTTCGCACGGAGCAGGGCTGAATCACTGAGGGATCACTGTCTAATAGCGTGTGCCGAGGGAAGGTAGTGTGACACGAGTAAACATTGCATAATACGAACAATATACACAGGCCTTCCTTCCCACACTTGAATGTCGGATGCATATGGCATGGACATGCATCTGTGTTTTTCTGGGCATTTTCCAGCTGCCTTTGGAGAGATTAAACAGGAAATTGATGCCACAGGGCAAATATTCATTCTTCCCAGTCTCCCTTACAAAACAAGTCCAGAATTGCTGTGGCTAGACTTACTTCCTCTAGAATGCATCTGTTTCTCCCCTCTTCACACTATCAGGAAGTTTTAATAGTCTGTTTTGCATTAAAGCAGTGCACCGAATTCTCCAAGCCGTCCTCTATCCTTACTGTAAGAAAGAATGCATGGGTGTAATAGAGAGACTGAAACTGCTGCCTCACATACATTCATTTCCATTTAGCTGTTGCTGGGTCCTTCCTGAGTCATCTGTGTCTCTCACTCACTTTTACATTCACTCACTTATTCATCGCTCTTAGTCCACACCTGTCCAGTCACGTACCCCATCATGCAGAATAATGTTCCTGGAATGCTAAGTCCAAAGTGAATGCACATACCCATGTAACACATTCCTTTCTTCATTTAGCATGTGCAGCACAGTCCTCTTTCACTCTTTCAGTGTTGTATAACCTTAAAGGGAATGGGTTGCCAGAAAATGACCTATTTTTTAACTAAATGTTATGTTAATTATATTTTTGGTGAGGTTTTTTTTTTTTTTTTTAATCCATGTTATTATGTATATTGTAAAAAAAATCCTAAAATCATGCAGTTCTGTCTCTTTCTGCTAAGCCAAATAATATGCTGAGACTTCCTGTAGATTTCTTTGCAGCAGCCACCTCACTTATCAGCACACTGATAATCACCGCTATCAAATATATGTAGATAAGACACAGAATACACCAGTCACAATGGGCGATTTTACAGCTTATCTATTCCCCCCCCTCGTTCAATGACCTTTGCACAGGTCACAGAGCATACCTAGAAAACACCCCCATTGAAGTCAAATGGGTCTGCTTCAAACCATTGTGTCTATGGCCCATGGTACATCTCCAGGAGACAGAAAGTCACAAACTATTTTAGGCTTAGAGACACGAGTTGGAATAGTAAGATTTTTAGGATTTTTTTTTTAACATATAGATAATAACATGGAAAATTAGAAATAACATCATCAAATATTGTTAACCACTTCCGGATCACCCATTGGGTATATACATCTGGGTAGTGGCTCTCTTGTTCTGCAAGGACGTACCTGTACGTCCTTGCAGTTTTAAGCAGCTGCAGGAGCAGGGAGCAGGCTGTTACTACAGCCGGAGCTTCTTTAGAGAAGGCAGGGACGGTTTAAAAATGAATAGATTAATAAAAAGTAAAAAATAAAAATGAAAGTAAAATAATTTAAAATAAATAAATAATATACCATTACCAAGCCCACATCACAATACAAAATAAAAATTACCATAACGGAGAGGAAAAACTATTTTAGGCCGGGGCCCCAAGCGGCGTTTTACAATCACAGCAAAGTGGATGGGATTCTAGTGAATCCCATGTCCACTTTGCGTTAAAATATGCGATGCGGACACGCAGCGATTTCTAAAACCGTTGCGGTTTTGGAAATCACAACATCTCAATTATACCTACGGAAAAGCCGGCGGTTTCCCTACAGGTATAATTGAAGCAGAAAGTCTACAGAGGAAAACTCTACGAACTTTCTGTCAAAAACTTTGTCTCGTTTTTCCCGCAGCGCTTTTTTGCTGCAGGACGCCACATGGGCCTTAGCCTTTAAAAGTTTTTAAGTAGCACTTTATGCTATTAAAAAAAAAAACACAACATGCAAAACAGACATGTTTCCCCTACTCTTTTGTTTATATTTTCCCGGATATATATGTAAAGAAAAAAAAAACCATGCAAAAATAAAGCCCTATGTGTCACCGAAAAAAGATGCAAAAATTTGTTGAATAACCCAAATGATAAAAATGTTATAGCCCTCAAAACCACATATATGAAAAAACTGTAAATGTGTGTCATCCTGAATCAGAGAAATTGGCCCGGCACTGAAGTGGTTAAAAAATATGTTTACCATAAGACATAATTTAAGCAATAGGTCATTTCCTGGCAACACCTTCCCTTTAAGGTTGCACATTTAGGGAATCATATTAGGTATACAGTAGATGCACACAAAAATGACATTTATTACAAAAGAGTTTAAAAAAACATTAAAAAACAAAACGTTCGTTTAGCTGTATTTTCCTACCATAGGTCAAATAATGTTAACAATAATGTAAGGAAATAACACTAAGGATCACCCAAGGATCCTGACCCCTGTTGTGATAAAATATGTCTACAGAAAAGAGATGCAAAATAATTCTAATTCATAAATATACAATAAATATAAAATCAGTATAATGTATACTTATACGCCATGATAAGTATTATTATATACCCAGTGAATAATTACATAAAATTTTACATGGAAGGTGACTTATAAACTACATAGCACCTATAAACCTTGACTGGATGGACTGAAGTGGTTAACAGACTGTGAAATATTTACTCATGCCCTCACAGCAAGGATTCACTAAATCCACTTTCACTACTTGTAAAATTACTTATTGGTTTCTGCCTCGGCCAAAACGCTGTATTTTTGCAACGTGGGGCCCCGGCCTAAGGCTGCTTCAACTTCTCATTTCTTTTGATGGATGCCAGTCTGTACATTGTAAATTTATCAACCCTGCACTGGTGTGAGTCAGGGGAAGAAGATTTACGATATGCAAACTCTCACTGTCAGAAAGGAGAAAAATAACCTTTTAGGCTAGGGCCCCATGTGGCATAAACGCTGCAGCAATAACCGCAACATTTTACAGTCCCTGCACATTGTGGAAAAATAAGCACAGCGGACACGCTGTGATTTCTATAACCATTTAAAACCGCTGGCAGTTTCCCTATAGGTATAATGGAAGCAGAAAGGCCACAGAGTAGCTTATAGAGGTGGAGGAATTGTGCAGGAGGCCCAAGATGAGCCTTTTGAATCAAGGCCTGTGAACCTTTAGTTACGCCCTTGGTGGTTTTCATAAAAATATTTATACATTTTGGATAAAAATCTGCAATGATTTTAGGGCTTAGGCCGGTTGCAGATGACCGTGGCCATGATCAGTGTGCTATCCGTGTATTTCCCAGATAGCACACTGACCCATTCTTTTCTATGGGCCCGTACACATGACCGTGAATTTTACAGTCCCGTGTGCGGGCCAATAGTCCGGGCAGCAAAATGTAAAACAGGTCCTATTCCTGTACTATTTTGCTGCCCTTGCTTCAGTGGCTCCTATTCATTTAATGAAAGGAGCCGGGGAAGCACGGCCTGTGCACGGGCAGCAAACAGGGGACATCCCCGTGTGCCGCCCGTGCCTTTAACTCACGTCCGGCCGGTTGGTCATCTGAAACCGGTCTTAGTGTGGACTGTCAAATCTGCAGCTTCCTTCAGACAAAAGCCAGGCTTATTATAACTATTGGGTGGCAGCGGCTGTGCATAAGTTGCATACAACTCAATGCATTCATTTAGACTGCAGTTGTAGCTCAGTGGTCAATCTGTTAGCAGCGCTACACCATGTCTGAAGAAGAGAGCTAGTACTCTCGAAAGCTTACTTATCAAATATACTCAGCCTCTAAAAGGTATTGCCTGATTTCTTCACTCTTCCACTACTTTCTATGGCTAACACGGTACAACATTATACTACTAGCGCTATAAAAAGACACAGTGTAGCCCTGGCCAAAGAGTCAGATCTATGGGTAGTGTGGATATTTGATGCAGTCAAATCTACAGTCATAGCCAAAAGTTTTGAGAATGATACAAATATAAATTTTTACAAAGTCTACTGCTTCAGTTTTTCTAATGGCAATTTGCATATACTCCAGAATGTTATAAAGAGTGATCAGCTTAACAGCAATTACTTGCAAAGTCAATATTTTCCTAGAAAATGAACTTTATCCCCCAAAACACATTTCAACATCATTGCAGCCCTGCCTTAAAAGGAACACCTAACATCGTTTCAGTGATTGCTCCATTAACACAGGTGTGGGTGTTGATGAGGACAGGGCTGGAGATCAATCTGTCATGATTAAGTAAGAATGACACCACTGGACACTTTAAAAGGAGGCTGGTGCTTGCCATCATTGTTTCTCTTCTGTTAACCATGGTTATCTCTAAAGAAACACGTGCAGTCATCATTGCACTGCACAAAAATGGCCTAACTGGGAAGAGTATTGCAGCTAGAAAGATTGCACCTCAGTCAACAATCTATCGCATCATCAAGAACTTCAAAGAGAGAGGTTCCATTGGTGCCAAAAAGGCTCCAGGGCACCCAAGAAAGACCAGCAAGCGGCAACCGTCTCTTAAAAGTGTTTCAGCTGCGGGATCGGGCTACCAGCAGTGCAGAGCTTGCTGAGGAATGGCAGCAGGCAGGTGTGAGTGCATCTGCACGCACTGTGAGGCGGAGACTCTTGGAGCAAGGCCTGGTCTCAAGGAGGGCAGCAAAGAAGCCACTTCTCTCCAGAAAAAACATCAGGGACAGACTGATATTCTGCAAAAGGTACAGGGAGTGGACTGCTGAGGACTGGGGTAAAGTCATTTTCTCTGATGAATCCCCTTTTCGATTGTTTGGAACATCTGGAAAACAGCTTATTCGGAGAAGAAGAGGTGAGCGCTACCACCAGTCTTGTCTCATGCCAACTGTAAAGCATCCTGAAACCATTCATGTGTGGGGTTGCTTCTCAGCCAAGGGAATTGGCTCTCTCACAGTCTTGCCTAAAAACACAGCCATGAATAAAGAATGGTACCAGAATGTCCTCCAACAACAACTTCTCCCAACCGTCCAAGAGCAGTTTGGCGCTCAACAATGCCTTTTCCAGCATGATGGAGCACCTTGCCATAAAGCAAAGGTGATAACTAAATGGCTCAGGGAACAAAACATAGAGATTTTGGGTCCATGGCCTGGAAACTCCCCAGATCTTAATCCCATTGAGAACTTGTGGTCAATCATCAAGAGACGGGTGGACAAACAAAAACCAACAAATTCAGACAAAATTAAAGCATTGATTCTGCAAGAATGGACTGCTATCAGTCAGGATTTGGTCCAGAAGTTGATTGAGAGCATGCCAGGGAGAATTGCAGAGGTCCTGAAGAAGAAGGGTCAACACTGCAAATATTGACTTGCTGCATTAACTCATTCTAACTGTCAATATAAGCTTCTGTTACTCATAATATGAATGCAATTATATTTCTGTATGTGATAAAAACATCTGACAAACACACATAAAAACCAGAGGGCAGCAGATCATGTGAAAATATAATATTTGTGTCATTCTCAAAACTTTTGGCCATGACTGTATGTGCACTGTAGTTTTTTTAAATGCAGATTTCATTGAGGATTTGCTGCACATTTTACCAATTTGTCTGAACATAGCCTTACAGTTATGTATATAAAAACAAAGACAAGGAAGGAGCAGAAGTCTCCTTGTATATTAAGTTCATACCACAGAGGTTCATTTTATTGCCGATGGATATTTTGCAGTTAGCAGGAACTAAAATATTGGATTTCTTCATAATATCTGACAAACAAAACAAGAATAACACACAGGATGTATGAAAAGAAAAAAAAATAACTCCTTAAGGCTATTCTTAAGAAATAAAAATGATGTACAATTTTCTAAAGAGGTTTTTATATAAAAAGCTAAATCTTTTGAGCCACATCTCACACCATATTTATTAATTGTTTTGTTGCGGTTTTGGAAATTGCAGCATGTCAATTATACCTATGGAAATGCTGGTGGTTTCTGTACAGGTGTATTAAAAACAGAAAGTCCACAGGGGAAACCTCTGCGGACCTTCTGTGAAAAGTGCTGCGGGAAATACCACAATGTTACCACCGCGGTTTTTCCTGCAGTGCTTTTTTGCTGCGGCCAGCTACGTGGGGCCTTAGTCTTAATAAAGCCCAAGTGCCACTTTACTTAAATTAATTGCCCCCTCATATTATGCCCCTGATTCACTCTGACATAAATACCGCACCTCTAATGGCCCCTTATATCAATGACCACCCCCTTATGTTCATATTGCCTCCTAATATAAATGATGCCCCCTAATGGCCCCTTATATAAATAACCTTCCCCTTTGTATTCATAATGCCCCCCAATAACCCTTATATAAATGAACCCCCCATTGTCATAATACCCCCTAATGAATCCTCCCTTTATAGTTATATTTTCCCCTCCTAACCACCCCTTATACTATTGCATACCTTCCAATTTTCAAAGGACAAAAGAGGGAGAAAATATACGCGTGCTACGCGCGCCACGGCAAATTTAGCTCCACCCACTTATACATTGACTCCGCTCAATCTCATCTATTTTTCCATGTTCCCCCACACAGTATAATGTTCCTACAGTAACCCTAACATTATATGCCCCCACATAATAATGTTCTCCTCCAATTGCCCCACAGTATTAAGTTCCTCTAATCGTGCCCCAGCTTAAACTGGCGGAAACTAGAGGGGGACATTAAACTAGGGCAGCTGCAGGGTGACATTAAACTATGGGACAGTTGGAGGGTGACATTAAACAGTGGGGGTAGTTGGAGGGGGACATTAAACTGGGGGCAACTAGAGGCAGACAAGTCCCCCTCCAGCTACCCCCCACGGTTTAATGTCCTCCTCCAGTTGCCCCCAGTTTAATGTCACCGTCCATCTGTTCCCCCAGATTAATGACCCCCTTCATCTGTCACCAGCTTAATGCCCCCTTCATCAGCCCACAGTTTAATGTCCCCCTTTATCTGCCACCAATTTAATTTCCCCCTTCATCTGCCCCCAGTTTAATTGCCCCCTCCATCTACCACCAGCTTAATGTCCCCCTTTATCTGCCAGCAGTTTAATTGCCCCCTTCATCTAGCTTCAGTTTAACTGGCCCCTACATCTACCCCCAGTTCCCCCCTCTTGCTCACACATGCTATGTCTCTTCGATCACTCTCTGTTCCCAACATCACACTGCCCCGCAGTATCCAGAATAGCTCCGCCCACACAAGAGTCTGATCACATGGTCATGACGTCATCAAAGGTCCTTTACCCACTAGGATTTAGCATCTACCATTTACACTACACTTTTTACACAAGTTTGTTAACAGCAAAACACTTCAGGGGCATAGCGGGATAAACTGTAAGCTATGCGGGACAGCTGTGTAAAACCGGGACTCCCCCAATGGGAGCTATGCTATTAATATACCCAGAAAAAAAAAAGTCATAATCACCTATCTGCGATCCTGATGAATGGAGCCGCCTGCTTCCTCCCTTTCCACGCACAGGACGTCTGTGTCTGAGCGCAGGCGGCGCGATGTTGTGACATCATCGCGTCGCCCGTGCTGAAAAGTAGACATCCGTCTGTGGTCTCGCCGTCTTGTAAACCACAGGCCTGTATTGGCTTGTGGTTTACAATACTGTTAAGTTGCAGGAAGCGTTTTAACTAGATCGGTGTCAGAAATAAATATTGTATTAATGGCGGCCCCGGGGTGGGCCCCAAAGAGTCAGTGGGCCCGGGGCAGCGGCTTCCTCTGCCCCCCGCTAGCTACGCCTCTGGTCCTTTGGCATCACCAGCTTTGATTTCATATAGATATATATTATGCAGACAGTCTGTATTGTTTTATTCACCACCTATTTATCTAGGATGGATCTGAATAAACATTATTACATGGATGGTGAATTGTGAAGCCATCCCATCCTCTGTATTATACTTTGATAACAGGCAATTACATCCTTACATCCCTATATATCAGCATTTCCCAACCTTTTCAGACTCAAAGCACCCCTGGTAAATAAAAAAAATTTCCTCGGGGCACCCCTACCAAATAATTTTTGCCAAAAGACAAAAAAAAAACATCCTAAGGATGCAGATAATGTGGCATGAAGGCATGTGATCATTCTCCCATCCAAAGTGTTGTGGCCCCTTGGCAGGTTTCCACAGCACCCCTGTTGGAAATCACTGCTATGTATATATCAGTAACTGCCAATCGCATCTGTATACTGGTCAGTACCTCCAGAGGCGTAACTAGGAATGGCTGGGCCCCAAAGCAAACAATTGACATGCCCCCCCACAGCAACCGTCCCCCTGGCAACTGCCCCGCCCGCACAAACTGCATTCCTGCACAGACTATTATGCCCCATAATGGCCCCTGCACACAGTATTATGCCCCATAGTGGCCCCTGCACACAGTATTATGCCACATAGTGGTCCCTGCACACAGTATTATGCCCCATTGTGGACCACCCATTAACAATTATTATACTCTGGGGACTCTTCAGACCCCAGAGTATAATGATCGGAGACCCAGGGGAGGATGCAAACATAAAAAACAATGTTACTTACCTCTCTCTGGCTCCAGTGCACTCCCCACTACTTTCGGCCTTCTTCAATGTTGGACCAGACATCACGCGAGCCAGGTCGGATTCACGACGCATAATGACATCGGCCTGGCCCACGTGACGTCTGGGATGTGATCAAGGAGGCCCGAAGCCTGCTGGAGCGGTAAGTAACATTGTTTTTTTATGTTCCCTCACCTCCCCTGGGCAGCGTTTGTGGGGTTCGCGGCCCACGACCTTACTTACTGATCCCCGCTCCTGCTCACAGCCACCTCCGCTTCCGCAAAATGGGAAGCGCAGGTGGCCGTGATCAAGAGCAGGGATCGGTAAGTTAATAGGGCCCATTACCTGTTGGGGTTACACCAGCAGGTTACAGCCTATTAAAAAAAAAATAAAAAATCAGGGGCCCTGTGGTAGCCGCTACCGTGGCTACCCCGGGATTTACGCCACTGAGTACCTCTGATATGCGCTTTACCCATACGCTAAGCACCTCTGTATATTGTGCTTTGCTGTTGTTTATTTAGCCCCATGTGGATTCCTATAGTCAGTCTTTGGCTATGCGACACTCCCCTTGCCCGATGCCTGGTGATTGCAGCATCCGGGGCTGACGTCACCTGATGCATAATGAGCTTTCAGGATCCCGAATGGGATTTTCCTTGTGAAACCAGACTTTGCCAGCGTGTCCTTTATGACGAACATGCCATCACGCCATCATGCTATCAGATGAAATAATGGCCTAACTAGTGCCTTGGCAGCTATCATTTCTAGCCTCTGATGATGCTATCTGAAAAATAGAATAGCAGAATCTTCTCATATTTTATAGTGGCAAAACACACCACGAGATGATAATTACAGTAAAGAGACAGCAGCGCACTAGGCGGTTAGCAATATTAGAACGACTAGCTACTCTGATAAATAGTCGTATGTTAGTCTGCTACAAGCCTGAAACTGGTCATTTTCTTTGTTTCGGCCAGTACGTATATAACAAATTTTAAAGGTACCTTAATATAATTCTTAATATTTTGTCTCATTGAGTCTCATTCAGGTGAAAAGTTAAAAAATAGGGTTTTGCAACTTTTTGGAGATTATTTGCACAAAAATGTTGCAACTCTTTTTTGTATACTCTATTTGAGATATTCTGTCACCAGAGTCTGTCTAACATTTATTTGCATTTGGTTTTCCTGGTGATAAACTTCCCTATATAACCACAAGGGAACAATGTGTCTCAAAATCTTTTACACTATGAGTGCAAGACATGGTGGTCAGGAGTGCTAAAGTCTCTATTAACATGAATCTAGTAGAGGGCAATGAGAAGGAATTTCTTTGGTGGTAACTTGTACAGTCATGGCCAAAAGTTTTGAGAATGATACAAATATTAATTTTTACAAAGTCTACTGCTTCAGTTTTTCTAATGGCAATTTGCATATACTCCAGAATGTTATAAAGAGTGATCAGCTTAACAGCAATTACTTGCAAAGTCAATATTTGCCTAGAAAATGAACTTTATCCCCCAAAACACATTTCAACATCATTGCAGCCCTGCCTTAAAAGGACCACCTAACATCGTTTCAGTGATTGCTCCATTAACACAGGTGTGGGTGTTGATGAGGACAGGGCTGGAGATCAATCTGTCATGATTAAGTAAGAATGACACCACTGGACACTTTAAAAGGAGGCTGGTGCTTGCCATCATTGTTTCTCTTCTGTTAACCATGGTTATCTCTAAAGAAACACGTGCAGTCATCATTGCACTGCACAAAAATGGCCTAACTGGGAAGAGTATTGCAGCTAGAAAGATTGCACCTCAGTCAACAATCTATCGCATCATCAAGAACTTCAAGGAGAGAGGTTCCATTGGTGCCAAAAAGGCTCCAGGGCGCCCAAGAAAGACCAGCAAGCGGCAGGACCGTCTCTTAAAAGTGTTTCAGCTGCGGGATCGGGCTACCAGCAGTGCAGAGCTTGCTGAGGCATGGCAGCAGGCAGGTGTGAGTGCAGCTGCACGCACTGTGAGGCGGAGACTCTTGGAACAAGGCCTGGTCTCAAGGAGGGCAGCAAAGAAGCCACTTCTCTCCAGAAAAAACATCAGGGACAGACTGATATTCTGCAAAAGGTACCAGGGGGGGGGCGGGGGGGGACGGGGGTAAAGTCATTTTCTCTGATGAATCCCCTTTTTGATTGTTTGGAACATCTGGAAAACAGCTTATTCGGAGAAGAAGAGGTGAGCGCTACCACCAGTCTTGTCTCATGCCAACTGTAAAGCATCCTGAAACCATTCATGTGTGGGGTTGCTTCTCAGCCAAAGGAATCGGCTCTCTCACAGTCTTGCCTAAAAACACAGCCATGAATAAAGAATGGTACCAGAATGTCCTCCAAGAGCAACTTCTCCCAACCGTCCAAGAGCAGTTTGGCGCTCAACAATGCCTTTTCCAGCATGATGGAGCACCTTGCCATAAAGCAAAGGTGATAACTAAATGGCTCAGGGAACAAAACATAGAGATTTTGGGTCCATGGCCTGGAAACTCCCCAGATCTTAATCCCCCATTGGAAATTTTGGGGAAAAAAAAAAAAGGCGGGGGGGCAAACAAAAACCAACAAATTCAGACAAAATTAAAGCATTGATTCTGCAAGAATGGACTGCTATCAGTCAGGATTTGGTCCAGAAGTTGATTGAGAGCATGCCAGGGAGAATTGCAGAGGTCCTGAAGAAGAAGGGTCAACACTGCAAATATTGACTTGCTGCATTAACTCATTTTAACTGTCAATATAAGCTTCTGTTACTCATAATATGAATGCAATTATATTTCTGTATGTGATAAAAACATCTGACAAACACACATAAAAACCAGAGGGCAGCAGATCATGTGAAAATATAATATTTGTGTCATTCTCAAAACTTTTGGCCATGACTGTACATACTAAACTGGCCAAGATGTTTCCTTCCTCCTCACCTTTACGCTTTTGTAACTGTGGTATGGAGTGGACTCCTATGCATAGGTTATTGTTACCTACCATCTGCTGCTCATGTCCCGTACAGATCAGTGGTCACTAGGCAGCCATTGACCGAGAATAAAACTTTACTGAGCTTCATTGTAGTAAGAAGTAATACAGTCTACACAAAGCTATAGCACACTTCACAAAATACCTCAGTCACCCAGAGATTCCATGACGTGATAGGTGTCACTTCTGTTCTCACATACAATGCAGTAGCAACTTCCCAGGATGATATGGACCGACCACTGACTGACATATATGCACACGTGACTCATTATGTTAGGTGAACTCTGGTAATGGCGCGAAGGCCACTGTTATACAGCGCACGCACCTTGGCATAACCTAACCATCATGCCACAGCTAATAGCAACTAGAGCTCCACCTTACATGATGCATCTGCAAGAAAACTTGTTGCATAAACATGGCAATACAGTGGTCAGTAAAACATTCACAACATCACATAAACACTGCCATATAATACTGCATAGTGGTTGCTAAACTGTCTTGGGAAGGGACTCTCTATATGGCCATCCTCTATCACCCGCCTAAGGTTGCTTTACTAAAGAGGCTAATCTTCACCTCTTTATCCCCCTTGCAGACGACCGTATGAATGGTCAGTGTGGTATCTGGGTTTTTCTGAGCTAGTACACTGATTCATTCATCTCTATGGGCGTGTACACATGACCATGAATTACACGGTCACGTGTGTGGGCCGCAAAATATGGATCAGGTCCAGAGGCGTAGCTAGCGAGGGCGGCTGCCCCGGGCCCACTGACTTTTTGGGGCCCACCCCGGGGCCGCCATTAATACAGCCTTTATTTCTAACTAGATCGGTGTCTTTCTAACTAGATCGGTGTCTGCAGACACCGATCTACTGTAGTTAAAACATAACCTGCAACTTAACAGTATTGTAAACCGCAAGCCAATACAGGCTTGCAGTTTACAAGACCCGAGACCGCAGACGATGTCTGCTTCTTAGCACGGGCAGCGCGATGACGTCACAACAACATTCATTTCATCAGCATCGCAGGTGAGTATGACTTTTGTTTTTGTTTTTTTTTAGCTTAGTTGTGGGTATATTAATAGTATAAGGGGTGGTTGGGAGGGGGAAATATAACTATAAGGGAGGATTCATTAGGGGGCATTATGACGATGGGGGGGGTCATTTACAGTATATAAGGGTTATTACGGGGTATTATTAATACAAGGGGGAGGTTATTTATATAAGGAGCCATTAGGGGGCATCATTTATATTAGGAGGCATTATGAACATAAGGGGGTGGTCATTAATATAAGGAGCCATTAGAGGTGCAGTATTTATGTCAGGGTGAATCAGGGGCATAATATGAGGGTCAATTAATTTAATTAAGGTGGCACTTGGGTTTTAATAAGACTAAGGCCCCACGTAGCGGGCAGCAGAAAAAAAAGCGCTGCAGGAAAAATCGCAGCGGTAATATTGTGGTTTTTCTCGCAGCACTTTTCACAGAAGGTCCGCAGAGGTTTCCCCTGTGGACTTTCTGATTTCAATACACCTATATGGAAACAGGCAGTGTTTCTGTAGGTATAATTGAAATGCTTAAATTTCCAAAACCGCAACGGTTTTGGAAATCGCAGTGCATCTGCTGCACGTATTTTTCCGCAATGTGTGGATGGGATTTGCTAGATGTAAAATGCCGGGGTTTTTTCTGTGGGTTTTCGCCACATGTGGCCTCCATCTCATCCCCACTTTGCAGTAAAATATGCGCAGCGGATACGCTGCGATTTCCAAAGCAGACGCAGTTTGGGAAATCGCAGCATGTCAATTATACCTACGGAAATGCTGGCGGTTTTCCTGTATATATAATTGAAGCAGAAAGTCTGCAGAGGAAACCTCTGCGAACTTTTTGTGCAAAGTGCTGCAGGAAAAACCGCGATGAGTCACCGCTGTGGTTTTTCCCGCAGCTCTTTTATGCTGCAGGACACCATGTGGGGCCTTAGCCTTAAAGAGGACCTTTCACGTCCTCATGTATATGCTGTTTTACATACCACTAGAAAGTCGACAGCACGCTGAATTCAGCGCACTGCCGGCTTTCTCGGTATGTGCCCGGGGGCTGGAGATATCCGGGGTCTTAGTTTCACAGCTCACCATCAGAAGGGCGTTCCTGACAGTCTAGCTGCGCTGTGAGGAACGCCCTCCCTGACAGTTCTCATTCATAGACTTGTACTGGGGGACGTTCCTTACAACTCAGCGTCATCGCTGGGCTATAAGGAACGCCCCCTCTCTGTACTCGCCCATAGCGCTGTACTGTCAGAGGGGGCATTCCTTACTGCCCGGCGATGACGCTGGGCTGTGAGGAACGCCCCCTCAATACAAGTCTATGAACGAGAACTGTCAGAGAGGGCGTTCCTCACAGCGTAGCTAGACTGTCAGGAACGCCTTTCTGACAGTAAACCGTGAAACTAAGACCACCGATATCTCCAGCCCTGGGGCACATACCGGGAAAGCCGGCAGTGCGCTGAATTCAGCGTGCTGTCGGCTTTCCAGCGGTATGTAAAACAGCATATACATGAGGACGTGAAAGGTCCTCTTTAAAGAGTTTTCCAGCTCATTTTTATTGATGGTCTATCCTCAGAATAAAACATCAATAAGAAATTAGTGATTCCCCACTGATCAGCTGTATGGAGGGGCTATGGCGCCTGTTTATATCACACGCTGTCTGTTTATAGTGACCATGTGATGTAATTCCAGCCTTGTCACATAGACGTGTATAGGGCGAGGCTGTAGTTACATTACATGGCCGCTATGAAAAGAATGAAACTATGTAAACAGAGAAGGAGTCACGGCGCTTACACAGGTACCAGTTTATTCAAACAGCTGATCCTGGGGGTCCGGGGTATTGGAACAATAATTTTTTTCCCTTTTTTTTCCTTTTTAATTAGGAAACATCTGGGGCATTATTAATAAGGGGCACTATTTAAAGGGGTGCACAGGGAAGTTATTAACTTAAAGATGCACTTGGGGGTATTATTCATTATAGGGGGTTATATTATATATTTTATAATTGGGGGTAGCAGCAGGATGGGTGTGCAGGTGAGGACAATGTGGGTCAGGTGCCTGGAAAAGTGAGGAGCCAAAGATGTCTGTGTTGCAAACTTTACAGAGACTGGAAGAAGTGGTCATGGCCGTCCAGATAAAAGAGATGGGAAATGTGAAGGATTGGTCAGAGACGTCACCGGTAAGTCACTAAATGCTACTGTCCTGTATTCACCTAAATCGTCTGCAGAGCCCTGTGTAGAGCCGCTATATACCACTATACGCTCACCGTATACTGATAGTATCGGTATACGAACAAGTCCAAGTTGGGGGCCCACTTGGACATGTTCGCCCCCCCATGCTGAACCCCTAGCTACGCCTCTGATCAGGTCCTATTCCTCTCCGATTTTGCGGCCCTGCTTCCGTGGCTCCTATTCATTGAATGAAAGGGGTCGTGGAAGCACGGTCATGTGCAACCGGCTTAACACATGTTTGGTGGGATTGGAGATGCTATTACTCATGTAAACTCTTCTCATTTGCCTTCCTAGTTTTTTCCTATCTTCCAGTCTGGGGAAATTGACTGGTGCCAATAAAATAAAGTATCCTCATTTAATAACACTACAGTCACGAAATGGCTGAAAACAGGGAACAATAGATTATATCCAGCTGCATACAAAAAGTCTAGTGTCCCTTTAAACAGTAATTTTTATAATCCACAATCTGTTATTTTAAGAAAAATATTCCAGGTACAAATTATTATAAAAGTTGTCTCAGCAGTGGCTAATAGAAGAGGGTCCTATATATTCATGACACCACAATTTTCCAACCATCACCTCAACATGAGGTAATACAACAGAAAAGTAGAGAGACCCTTTAAGAAATCAGATGGACAGGAGGCTATGTCCGGGGCGCACCTCTAATGAGGCAAAGTGAGGCGGCCACTTCAGGCGGCATTTTTTACTGTCAATTTAAAATAAACCAGCCCAGGACAGGCCGCTTAAAAAAAAAAAAAAAGTTGAGCAGGGCCTGTTCTGGGCTGGTTTACGAGAGACCTCTGTATGTCAGCGCAGGTGGCGATACAATGACGTCATCGCGCCTCCTACGCTGACACGCAGACGTCCTATGCGCGGACAAGAAGAGGAGACAGCGGCTTCATCAAGGGATCACAGGTAGGTGACGATAAGTTTTTTTTTTTGTTTTTTTTTTTATATATATATATAAATAGGCCATTACCTGCTGGAGTAACCCCGGCAGGTAATGGCGTATTTACTTATCGATCCCCGCTGCTGCTCCTGGCCACCCCCACTTCCCTTTCTGTGAGCAGGGATCTGTAAGTGAGGCCGCGGCCGGCGAACCCCATCAAATACTACTATTATTATACTCCAGGGTCTTTTCAGACCCCGGAGTATAATAATCAGAGACCCAGGGGAGGTGATAAACATAAAAACCATTGTTACTCACCTCTCCTGTGATCCGATGTTACTCCCAGCAGGCTTCGGCCTTCTTTGGTGACGTCCCAGGCGTCACGTGAGCCAGGTCGACGTCATTATGTTGCAACGCCGGTCTGTGCGACATTGAAGAGGACCGAAAGCAGGGAGTGCACCGGAGCCCAGGTAAATAACAGTGGTTTTTATGTTTGTCACCACCTGGGTCTCCGATCATTATACTCTTGGGTCTGAAAAGACTCCAGAGTATAATAATAGTTCATGGGTGGGTCACTATGGGGCATAATACCATGTGCAGGGGCCACTATGGAGCATAATACCGTGTGCAGGGGCCACTGCGGGGCATAATACCGTGTGCAGGGGCCGCTGCGGGGCATAATACCGTGTGCAGGGGCCGCTGCGGGGCATAATACTGTGTGCAGGGGCCGCTGCGGGGCATAATATCGTGTGCAGGGGCCGCTGCGGGGCATAATACCGTGTGCAGGGGCCGCTGCGGGGTATAATACCGTGTGCAGGGGCCGCTGCGGGGCATAATAGCGTGTGCAGGTGCCGCTGCGGGGCATAATACCATGTAATACTGTATTAAAAAAAAAAAACCTACTAACCTGTCCCTTGTGCTCTGATGTCTCCCACGGTCACAGCGCTTACACAGATACCACGGTTCATTCAGTAGGGGTCCTGGGTTTTTGAGCTCCATTGATTAGTTTATTAATGACCTGGAAAACCTTTTAATTAGTTAACACCTGGGGCATTATTAATAAGGGCACTATTTATACAGGGTACACACGGACATTATTAATATAAAGATGCACTTGGGAGTATTATTCATTATGAGGGGTTCTATCATATATTTTATAATTGGGGGTAGCAGCAGGATGGGGGCTTTGTGTAGGTGAGGACAATGTGGGTTGGATGCCTGGAAAAGTGAGGAGCCAAAGATGTCTGTGCTGCAAACTTTACAGAGACAAGTCACAGCTGGAAGAAGTGGTCATGGTGGTCCAAAGGGAAAAGAAGGGAAATTGAAGGATTAGTCAGAGACGTCACCTGTAAGTCACAAAATGTTACTGCCCTGTATTCACCTAAATGATAGAGGATAAATACCTGATTCATGGGGGTCTGTCTGCTGAGATCCCACTGGGCCTGAGAACTGTTTTTTTTTCCCCCCAGTGGGTGGGAATTCAGCCTGACCGCAGCCATATATATAGGTGTGTCACTTGGTGGATGGACGAACCCGCGTGGCTCTCATTCAACTTCGATGGGAGTGCCAAAGATACCCGAAGTCCAGTACTCAGCTATCTGCGGCGTTCTTATTTTAGAGAATGGGGGCCACGTGGGCTCGTCCATCCAACAAGGAGAAGAAGTTACTTTCATTGTTAATGCCGTGTTGTTGATTTCTGATACTGAAGTAATACAGTAAGAATTCTTAAAAACTGTTTTATAAGTTTGTGTATGTTTATTGTGCGATGATAACAGTGTGTGATGCTAACAGCATGTAAACTCAATATTTTTTTTTTTTTTTTTTGGGGGGGGGGGGGGCGCCTTTCTATAGTCCAGCTCAGGCAGCAAAGAGGCTAGGTTCACCACTGGGCTATGTAACATGTCATCTTCAGACTATTATTTTCTCCATAGTCCATTGGTAACAGTGGAGTCTCAAGGTGACATATATATATATTTAATAAACTTGTATAAAGAACATGTATCTATGTCAATTCTCTGCATAATATGTCTTTTAATACATTTCAGGTGGCACAGCACGGTTTTATAGCCTGCAGCTGAGATCTCTGTTTGCCCCCATGCCTGGATAATTATGTCAGCACGCTTGATATTTCCTTCACAGCTGTGACCAAGGCCCAGTGTAGCTGTTGCATGGAATTTTTATTGCATATGAATGGGATTCTCAAATCATCTTTCTTAAGTCTGATCTCTTCAGGTCAGCGTCCAGGAACTTAAAAGCAGCTTTCTTCAAGTCACACTGTACTTGCGTGCAGTCTGCTTGGCTTGTAAATAACAAAAGGAGTCCTGTTTCCACTACTCATGCAATGCTCCCAACCATGACATATTACCCTGCAGTTACAAACAAGTCAATTTTTGTCCTTTTTAATAAAGCTTGATGAGGTCAGTGTTGTTATTTACAGATAGATATCTTGTTATCTGCTATTAAAGGGAGTCTACCACCACCAAAATCGCTTCTAAACCATGTACATGCTGTAGTAGGGGTGGATACTGGCATAGTGAACATACATTTCTTACTTCAAAATGCAATCCTGATGCTGAAAAATTCAACTTTTATTCCACATGCAAATGAGCTGTTTGGTGCACGGTTGGGACCAGACCTGCTGGAGCACCATTTTCACCATTGTGGTTGCTGCAAAATGGGATTTCAGCCTTTATGTTTTGGGGTCTGAACTAGGTGCCAACTGCAAAGAAAATGTGTGCTTTGGTAGGTGTGGCCCTGCCTGCAATACACCAAACAGCTAATTTGCATATGGAATAAATGTTACACTTCTCACTAACCGGCCTTACAACTACGACTAATATTGATTTTGGCAGTGGTAGACACTCTTTAATAAGAAGCTGTAATTTTGCTTCCCATAACAATAAAATGCAAGATTATGGTTTGGGGAAGTTGCTCTTTAAAGGACCATTAAAATTTAAGTTTTATGTATACAGGTCATACAGTCTGTTGTTTTCCGGTATCAACTATTTAAAGAGCGCCTATCAAACCTTCTACTAATTCCAAGACTTTGCATCCTTCAATAGACTTTGCTCCACTATTTCTGACGCAGTTGGATTTTTATCTCTATCCCCCCGCCCTTCATGAGCAATCAGTACTGTTAGCTTTAGTACCCACTATGCTAATTAGACTCTTATTGTCAACAATACTGACAGTGATACATTTTATATGAATCCCATAAATTTAGCACAATTTACCAGACTATTGATGAATGGGGCGTATTAGGTTCCGGACAAAACAGCACAACTGGTCTAGTTACCCACAGCAACCAATTCAAGCTTGAATTTTATTTCTTAAAGTGCCTTGAACAATTACAACTGCTTTGAGATTAGTCACTGTGGACAAGGTGTATTTATCTATTACAGATGTAATCATGAAGGCAATATGTTTTAATGAGCCTTTATGTTTTCCAAACGTTTGTTTCAGTACAATGTCTCTTTAAGAATTTAATCTTGCAAAGAGATCAGACAGGTCAAGGGAAAATCATCCTGAAAACTAAACACAATACACTAGCCCTGGTCTATATTTAGCAGAAATTGTAGCGTTTATGTTACAGGATTTAAGTGATGAAAACCAAACAGAAATTCTTGGTAGGCACAGCCGGACACTAACAGCAGAACGACTGTGGTTGATATTTTTGAAGCAAAGAATGTTCTGTAATGTCCATAGCAGACCTCAGTGTCTGATACTTTCCCCTGAAGCCACGATTACACCCATAAATGGAATCTAAACAATGGTGCAGGGTCAGAACTTCATCTGATAAATAATAACAACCTTATGTAGCACCAAATTATATTCCAAAGCTTCACAATTGGGAAAGAAGCAAAATGACTAAGAATATCTTCACACGGCGGAAAATGAAGAGAAATTCCTCTTCATTTTGCGCCACCATATTTAACCATGAGATTGCCACGATTCTGTCATGGCTTTCCTCTTCTGATTATACCCAAATGAATTGGCCTAATCGGCAGGGACTTCCCGAGCTGCGGAATCTGCAGCAAGATCGAGCAGGATGCTGATTTTTCCTGCGTCATTCTGCGATCTGTCTCCCATTGAAAGTAATGGAATCTGGCACAGACTCAGGGGAGGAATCCGCTCCCAAATCCGTGGTAGAATCCTCTGTATGAACCTACCCCAACACTGAAAATCATCATCAATGAAGGAGAGAGTACTCTGCCTATAATGGGGTTGATAGAGAAGGAGATAGTGTGGGCACTGTCTTGCCATTTATTTAGCCATATTCAGTGCCACTCTGACCTGAGTAATCTCAGAGACAGGTTGCTAGGAACATGCTGATTGACAACCTAACTAAAAAGGCTGGCAGTGTTTCCCTAGGAACCAGTCTGTGTCTATAGCAACCAATTTATTCACATGGTATTGCTCAAACTGGCAGCAGAAAATCAGTAAAACAGCCGGCTTTGTAGTACTGTGTAGTGACCATGTTGGGACACTGGCGCTCAAGTGATGGCCACTGTACAGTGTATGAAGTTGTCTGCTCTGTGCACCGAGCAGGTCCAGCAGGTTGCAGGAGCTGAGCGGTGTGGGTACTGGCTGTTGGACCTGACCAATCTGATATTGATGGTACAGCCTAAGTATAGCCCATCAGTATCTACTCTTGGAGACCCCTTCTAACACCTTGGTGACATTTGCTGTACATACATAGTGTATCTGATCCCACACCTGTCTGAAACTGTCCTAACTGGTGAGATACCCAGAGCTGGCATTAGGTGGGGGGGGGGGGAATGCAGACTGGGTTCGGCCACAACGATAATGGAAAGGGGCCTGGGGTCATGTGCCGCAGGGTCCCTTTCCAATAGGAGCCTGTAAAAATAAACATTTTTACTCACCTCTCCTGGGCGTCCAGCATTATTTTCTGGCCAGCAGCTGATGTTACACGTTCCAGACGTTACTGCTGAGGCCCAATCACAGGCCTCAGCGGTGACATCCGGAATGTGTGACATCAGCTACAGACCTGAAGAGGAAGCCAGTGGAGCAACATGAGGATGCCCAGGAGAGATTAGGTAAGGTAAATATAACTGTTTGTTATTTTCTCTCACCTTTCCTGGGCCTCCGATTATTATACTATTATAATAATAGCACTGAAAAGAACGAGCAAACCTCTCGAATATTCATCAAAACGAATTTTGAGTGGTTTGCCTGAAGCGGTTCATGGCTATGTGGAGTATATTATACTGTATTGAGCCCCTTTGGAGAACTATACTGGAGCCCTCTGGAGAGCATATTATATTGTGTGGGGCCACTGTAGAGCATTATACTAGGGGGCCCTCTGGGGAGCATATTATACTGTGTTGGGCCACTGTGGAGCATATTATACTGTGTGTGGTCACTGTGGAGAGCATATTATACTGGGGGGCCTCTGGGGAGAATATTATATTGTGTGGGGACACTGTGGAGCATTATACTGGGGAGCCACTGTGGAAAATTAAACTGGAGGGGTGCCTATTATACTGTGTGGGGACAACTGTGGGGCATTATACTGTGGTGGGGGCGTGCTCTGGGGAGCATAGTATACTGTGTGAGGCTACTGTGGGAGCATATTATATTATGTTGGTGCTCTGGGGAGAATATTATACTGTGTGGAGTGATATATACCATGTGGGGCCACTATGGCGGGCTCAGTGTAGGACCACTGTGGAGCATTATATATCATGTGGGGCCAATTTTGAGGGGCGCAGGGGAGCATTTTATACTGTGGAGGGCACTGTGGAGCATTAAATACCATGTGGAGCATTATACTGTGGTGGGGGGGGGTCAATATTCCTACTGGCAGCCCTGTGTGCTCTGCCTGCATCACAGCTACCTCACTATAATCTTGAACATACGTGTAGTGCTCCATAGCAGTGTCATTCCTCATACAGTTGAATTGGCCACGGAGCTATTGGGGGCCTGCACGGTACTAGAGGGGATGACGATACAGGGAATATACTCAGTAATGTCAGATAGTCAGTTCATATGTAAGATGTTAGTGAAGGGGCCGTGGTGTAGGCTATTAGCAGGAAGCTGCTGGGTGAGCCCCCAGAACCAGTTCCTTTGGTAGGCGCTAAGCTCTTTAGTCCGACAATGTATAAGGGGGAACAATTATATATAAGGGGGTAAGGGGGCTATTATAAGGAGGAACTATTATATATATATATATATATATATATATATATATATAAGAGGCTATTTAAGAGGGCTATTATAAAGAGAAATTATATATATGGAGGCTGTTATTAGGGTAAATTATTATTTATAAGGTGGGCTATTATTTATAAAGAGAGGAACTATTTATAAAAGAGGCCTATAAAAAAGGGGAAACTATTACAGTGGGGAGAAAAAAGTATTTAGTCAGCCACCAATTGTGCAAGTTCTCCCACTTAAAAAGATGAGGCCGGCCTGTAATTGACATCATAGGTAGACCTCAACTATGAGAGACAAAATGAGAAAACAAATCCAGAAAATCACATTGTCTGATTTTTTAAGAATTTATTTGCAAATTATGGTGGAAAATAAGTATTTGGTCAAAAAAAAAAAGTTCATCTCAATACTTTGTTACATATTCTTTGTTGGCAATGACAGAGGTCAAACGTTTTCTGTAAGTCTTCACAAGGTTGGCACACACTGTTGCTGGTATGTTGGCCCATTCCTCCATGCAGATCTCCTCTACAGTCATGGCCAAAAGTTTTGAGAATGATACAAATATTAATTTTTCCAAAGTCTACTGCTTCAGTTTTTCTAATGACAATTTGCATATACTCCAGAATGTTATAAAGAGTGATCAGCTTAACAGCAATTACTTGCAAAGTCAATATTTGCCTAGAAAATGAACTTTATCCCCCAAAACACATTTCAACATCATTCCAGCCCTGCTTTAAAAGGACCACCTAACATCGTTTCAGTGATTGTTCCATTAACACAGGTGTGGGTGTTGATGAGGACAGGGCTGGAGATCAATCTGTCATGATTAAGTAAGAATGACACCACTGGACACTTTAAAAGGAGGCTGGTGCTTGCCATCATTGTTTCTCTTCTGTTAACCATGGTTATCTCTAAAGAAACACGTGCAGTCATCATTGCACTGCACAAAAATGGCCTAACTGGGAAGAGTATTGTAGCTAGAAAGATTGCACCTCAGTCAACAATCTATCGCATCATCAAGAACTTCAAGGAGAGAGGTTCCATTGGTGCCAAAAAGGCTCCAGGGCGCCCAAGAAAGACCAGCAAGCGGCAGGACCGTCTCTTAAAAGTGTTTCAGCTGCGGGATCGGGCTACCAGCAGTGCAGAGCTTGCTGAGGAATGGCAGCAGGCAGGTGTGAGTGCATCTGCACGCACTGTGAGGCGGAGACTCTTGGAGCAAGGCCTGGTCTCAAGGAGGGCAGCAAAGAAGCCACTTCTCTCCAGAAAAAACATCAGGGACAGACTGATATTCTGCAAAAGGTACAGGGAGTGGACTGCTGAGGACTGGGGTAAAGTGATTTTCTCTGATGAATCCCCTTTTCGATTGTTTGGAACATCTGGAAAACAGCTTATTCGGAGAAGAAGAGGTGAGCGCTACCACCAGTCTTGTCTCATGCCAACTGTAAAGCATCCTGAAACCATTCATGTGTGGGGTTGCTTCTCAGCTAAGGGAATCGGCTCTCTCACAGTCTTGCCTAAAAACACAGCCATGAATAAAGAATGGTACCAGAATGTCCTCCAAGAGCAACTTCTCCCAACCGTCCAAGAGCAGTTTGGCGCTCAACAATGCCTTTTCCAGCATGATGGAGCACCTTGCCATAAAGCAAAGGTGATAACTAAATGGCTCAGGGAACAAAACATAGAGATTTTGGGTCCATGGCCTGGAAACTCCCCAGATCTTAATCCCATTGAGAACTTGTGGTCAATCATCAAGACACGGGTGGACAAACAAAAACCAACAAATTCAGACAAAATTAAAGCATTGATTCTGCAAGAATGGACTGCTATCAGTCAGGATTTGGTCCAGAAGTTGATTGAGAGCATGCCAGGGAGAATTGCAGAGGTCCTGAAGAAGAAGGGTCAACACTGCAAATATTGACTTGCTGCATTAACTCATTCTAACTGTCAATATAAGCTTCTGTTACTCATAATATGAATGCAATTATATTTCTGTATGTGATAAAAACATCTGACAAACACACATAAAAACCAGAGGGCAGCAGATCATGTGAAAATATAATATTTGTGTCATTCTCAAAACTTTTGGCCATGACTGTAGAGCAGTGATGTTTTGGGGCTGTCGCTGAGCAACACGGACTTTCAACTCCCTCCAAAGGTTTTCTATGGGGTTGAGATCTGGAGACTGGCAAGGCCATTCCAGGACCTTGAAATGCTTCTTACGAAGCCACTCCTTCGTTGCCCTGGTGGTGTGCTTGGGATCATTGTCATGCTGAAAGACCCAGCCATGTTTCATCTTCAGTGCCGTTGCTGATGGAAGGAGGTTTGCACTCAAAATCTCACGATACATGGCCCCATTCATTCTTTCATGTACACGGATCAGTCGTCCTGGTCCCTTTGCAGAGAAACAGCCCCAAAGTATGATGTTGCCACCCCCATGCTTCACAGTAGGTATGGTGTTCTTTGGATGCAACTCAGCATTCATTCTCCTCCAAACACGACGAGTTGTGTTTCTACCAAACAGTTCTACTTTGGTTTCATCTGACCATATGACATTCTCCCAGTACTCTTCTGGAACAAATGCTCTCTAGAAAACTTCAGACGGGCCCGGATATGTACTGGCTTAAGCAGGGGGACACGTCTGGCACTGCAGGATCTGAGTCCCTGGCGGCGTAGTGCGTTACTGACAGTAGCCTTTGTTACGTTAGTCCCAGCTTTCTGCAGGTCATTCACTAGGTCCCCCCTTGTGGTTCTGGGATTTTTGCTCACCGTTCTTGTGATCATTTTGACCCCACGGGGTGAGATCTTGCGTGGAGCCCCGATCGAGGGAGATTATCAGTGGTCTTGTATGTCTTCCATTTTCTAATTATTGCTCCCACAGTTGATTTCTTCAAACCAAGCTGCTTGCCTATTGCAGATTCAGTCTTCCCAGCCTGGTGCAGGGCTACAATTTTGTTTCTGGTTTCCTTCCACAGCTCTTTGGTCTTCACCATAGTGGAGTTTGGAGTGTGACTGTTTGAGGTTGTGGACAGGTGTCTTTTATACTGATAATGTCAAACAGGTGCCATTACTACAGGTAATGAGTGGAGGACAGAGGAGCTTCTTAAAGAAGAAGTTACAGGTCTGTGAGAGCCAGAAATCTTGCTTGTTTGTAGGTGACCAAATACTTATTTTCCACCATAATTTGGATTCGTTTTCTGATTTTGTCTCTCATAGTTGAGGTCTACCTATGATGTCAATTACAGGCCTCTCTCATCTTTTTAAGTGGGAGAACTTTCACAGTTGGTGAACTATTTACAAGGGGGTATAATTGTTAAGTGAACTTTTATTTATAAGGGGGAACTATTATTTATAAGGGGACAATTAGTGATAATGGGGACTATTATTTATAAAGTTAACTATTTATTTATAAGGGACTATTAGTGATAATGGGGACTATTATTTATAAGGGTATTTATTGTTTATAAGAGGGTTATTATTAATAAGGGGGAACTTTTCATAAGAGAGCAGTATTATTTTAAAGGGTGACTGTAATAAGGTGGAACTAGTACAGATAACACTATTACTGATACAGGGCACTATTTAAAGGCAGGGACTATTATTTGTAAGGGAGCTATTACTGATAAGGGTAAAATATTTATAAGAAGGGACTATTATTTATAAGGAGGTGCTATAATAACTGATGAGGGGGTGCAAAAATCTATTAGGCGGTAAAGGTGGTCCTTTGAATTGTGTGTGGTAAAATGGGGGTTGTTATTACTGTTTTGGGGGCATAAAGGAGTCATTATTAAAGGGGTTGCCACTGGAAGTGCTGCACTGCCTTCTTAATTCACTGAATATGATGGCTTTGTTGGTAGATCAGCATTTGGGGCCCCGCTTTTAATTTTGCACAGGGCCACATGTTGTCTAAAACCAGTTCTGGATATGCCCCATAAGTTTTTGCTGAGGATGCAGGTTTGACACGGCTGATTGATTTATGCAGATGCTCCTGCCCCACAGGCCTGTCTCTGGCCACAGCAATATCTGAAATAGCAATGCAATAGATATAATTTTAACGTATTTTGGCGTTAGGCTGCTTTCAAATGCCAGTAATATCCTAAAGTGATCTAAGTTTGACTCACTAAAGGTGTGGGTATTGCTCTCATAATACAGACACTAAAATGTGTGCATATTATATTACATATATGAAGGTGGCCTTATATTAGGTTCAAGGGGCAAAAAAAATTATCATTTTAACCGTAGTTTATGTTGTCAAGAGAACCACATTAGGATTTGTCTTGGAACATTAATATGTACCTGAGGTGCCATTAATAGGCTTGTAAGTGCTACACATTTTATTTAGAAATGTAACAGACAGCAGGCATTGCATCATTCAAGCATAAGAACAAGTACATTCCAGGCAAACTAAATAAACATTGAAATCTCATACACAGAAAGCCAGGAAGGAAGATCTGCACATGCTGCAAGTACAAAACGGAGCACATAAAGTACCAATTATAAATACATTTCAACTAGATATATACAAGATGCATTACACTGGCTATGTATAGAACTATTGTATTTTCCAGACCATGAAACACACTTTTTAGCAAGAAAAAAAAAGGGATTACAGTGGGGTGGGGGCGGGGGTTTACCAGCAGCGCCAGATCCCCTGGACGCTTCTTTAATGATTGGATGAAGCGCTGATAAAGTGCTTTTCCCGATCATTGAGAGAGCTGTGCAGCTGCAGAGCTCTCCACAGTGGTTTGCAAAAGTATTCATACCCCTTGAACTTTTTCCAATTTTGTCACCTTACAACCACAAACTTAAATGTATTTTATTGATAAGTGATAGACCAGCACAAAGTAGCAGATAATTGTGAAGTGGAAAGAAAATGATACATGGTTTTCAAAATTTTTATCAAATAAAGATCTGAAAAGTGTGATGTGCAAAAGTATTCAGCCCCCTGTACTCTGATACCCCTAAATAAAATCCAGTGCAATCAATTGTCTTCAGAAGTCACTTAATTAGTTAATAGAGTCCAGCTGTGTGTAATTTAGTCTCAGTCTAAATACACCTGTTCTGTGAAGGCCTCAGTGGTTTGTTAGAGAACATTAGTGAACAAACAGCATCATGAAGACCAAGGAACTCACCAGACAGGTCAGAGATAAAGTTGTGGAGAAGTTTAAAGCAGGGTTAGGTTATAAAAACATATCCCAAGCTTTGAGCATCCCAAGGAGCACTGTTCAATCCATCATCCAAAAATGGAAAAAGTATTCTACAACTGCAAACCTACCAAGACATGGCCGTCCACCTAAACTAACAGATTGAGCAAGGAGAGCACTGGTCAGAGAAGCAGCCAAGAGGCCCATGGTCACTCTGGAAACTGCAGAAATCCACAGCTCAGGTGGGAGAATCTGTCTGCAGGACCACTATAAGTCGTGCTTTACACAAATCTGGCCTTTATGGAAAAGTGGCAAGAAGAAATCCATTGTTGAAAGAAAGACATAAGACGTGCCGTTTGCAGTTTGCTACAAGTCATATAGGGGCACAGCAAACGTGGAAGAAGGTGCTCTGGTCACATGAGACCAAAGTTGAACTTGCAAAGCGCTATGTGTGGCGAAAAAGTAACACTGCTCATCACCCTGAACACACCATCCCCACTGTGAATCATGTTGTGGGGAGGCTTTTCTTCAGCACGGACAGGGAAGCTGGTCAGAGTTGATGGGAAGATGGATGGAGCTAAATACAGGGCAATCCTGAAAGAAAACCTGTTGGAGGCTGCAAAAGACTGGGAAGGAGATTCACCTTCCAGCAAGACAATGGCCCTAAACATACAGCCAGAGCTACAGTAGAATGGTTTAGATCAAAAAATATTCATGTGTTAGAATGGCCCAGTCAAAGTCCAGACCTAAATACCATGGAGCATCTGTGGCAAGACATGAAAATTGCTGTTCACAGACGCTCTCCATCCAATCTGGCTGAGCTTGAGCTATTTTGCAAAGAAGAATGAGCAAAAATCTCAGTCTCTAGATGTGCAAAGCTGGTAGAGACATACCCCAAAAAACTTGTAGCTGTAATTGCAGCGAAAGGTGGCTCTACAAAGTATTGATATAGGGGGCTGAATACTTTTGCACGTCACACTTTTCAGATTTTTATTTGATTAAAATTTTGAAAACCATGTATCATTTTCCTTCCACCTCACAATTATCTGCTACTTTGTGTTGGTCTGTCACTTAAAATCTCAATAAAATACATTTTTATGGTTGTAAGTTTGTGGTTGTAAGGTGTCAAAATGTGAAAAAGCTTTGTATGGCACTGTACACCCCAGCCCAGTGCAGGGAAGAAGAGAGGCCCCATTAGTGTCCCCCACACAGTATAATGCACCCCACAAACAGTATAATGTCCCCTCTGTTGCCCTCACACTCTGTAGTGCGCCTTAGTGCACCTCACATAGTATAACGCCCCATTAGTGCCCCATACACAGTATAATGCCCAATTAGTGCCCAACACCCAGTATAATGTCATCTCAGTGGCTCCCACACAGTATAATGCTATTTAATGCCCCCCACACAATATAATGTACTGTTATATCGGAATGAGGCACTTCTAGGAACTTGTATAATGTGGAGGCCACAAGTGAGGCTTGGTGTATGTGCGACGTATCTATTAACTAATGACCTCCTTTATCTTCCCTAGCATACCAGTTAGTGACATTGACCACTCTACTCCATCTGACCACCAGGGAAAGTTAAATTAAAATGAAATATCTTTTCATAGGTTTTCTTGCCTAAACCTGGGGTGTGTCTTATAGACAGACATGTCTTATCATCTGAAAAATATGAAAAATAAAAATATAAATTAAGGTGATTTTCATAGAATCCCAAAAATGTAGTTAATGGCAAGAAATCTAATAAAGTAATGATGTAATCCCCTTCCATCCCAGTGCTGGCAATCTGTTCCATCCTGTTGGTCTTTGTTTCCGGAGCTGCAGTGATGACAACCCCAACTGCCCCACTTGCCACTGTGACCATTAATTGGGCAGTAGTCATGTAAAACAAAGACCAGCAGAAACACTGGGATGGCAGGGGACTGAACAAGAAATTAAACCTTCTTTACTTATCTTATTACAATCCCTTCCTTAAATGGTTAGTAACTTTTTAACAGACACTATATAAATGAGTATAAGAAAATTTGGAATATATCTTAGCAGAGAAAAGTGCTTCTTCTCCATTTAGCATGCCATTTTCCACCTTTGTCTCTCAAGATGGACTGAAGTTCACTTAAAATAATTCACATAACATTTCAGTTGCCTATAGAAATCTATGGAGGAGGGAGAGTGACGAGGAGCCTAGTGACAAAAGGAAAAGGCACAGCCAGGTAGAGGCATACTGGTGCAGTTAAATAGTAAGTTTTTATCTCACCCTAAGTGCATTATTCTAATAAATACTGGCCAGTACCTCTGTATAATATCCTAGCTGGGCACACACATAATATAGCTGTGGACCAAACACTTTTTCACCTGACAACTCTCTTGCATGATTTCCCTATAAGCATGCATACTCTCCTATTCACTACACAAGCAAAGCATGGGGGGGGGGGGGGGGGGAGAGCCCCCCCCCCCCCCCCCCCCGCCCCCCCCCCCCCACCATAAAAAAAAAAAACACACACACCCGCGGGGGGGGGGGGCCCCAAAAAAAAAAAAAAAAAATTAATTTTTATATATTAAATAACCAAAAAGAGGGGGGGTATTAACACCTAACACATGCAGTTCAGAACAGATATGCAGATGTATACAAGCATTAGCAGTTACTAGTCACAATATACAGTACAATAAAATAAAAGGGAATAAAAGTGAAATAATTACTTTACCACACATATCCTGGATGTGGCTCTATGATCCAACCCTCACACATGGAATGTGGGGATAACCAGTGGAGGCAGCAACATCAACACAGCATTCCAGCCTGGATGCTCATCACAGTCTATCCCAGTAGTCTCTCTGTAGTCTCATCATAGTATTCTCCTTGTAGTCTCAGCCCAACCTCCTCCCACTGACCTCTTACCTCATCTTTTATACTCTTGATTACACCACCCAGAATAAGGTCACCGGCGACAGCAAGGAGATGGGGACCAAGTGAAATGATACAATGTTATCAACCATGTCGGATCTAACAGCCCAGGCTGAACAATGCATGTGTATTTGATCACCCAGGGCTATGTAGGAATTCAATGGAGCTATTCTGGGATGGATACAAAGCCCTATTGTTACAAGGTTGCCCTACTGACAACATACATCTAGGATTATAGCTGCGCACATTATGAGTAAATGGAACTAAGAGGGAGATACGATACCCAGAGATCAAAATACATCTTTGAGTTATAGCCATATTTAAGTGGAATCATCACAAATAGGATAAGGGAAAAAGATAATGCCAGACAGGCCTTAGTGCAGCTTATTTCCCTGTGAACAAAAGGATCGGAGCAGTTGAAATTTATCAGTGCTAAACCTGAAATAGGCAGGTTCAGCCAACATACAGTATATCTGATGAGTATTACAGACCGCTCTATGCAGCCTGTAATACAAATGCCATAATTTTGCAATGCATTAGCATTGTAATGCATTGCACTAGTGATCAGACCCCCTGAGGTTCAACACCCGTAGGGGGTCTAATAATTACAGTAATAAAAAAAAGTTTAAAAAAATTTAAAAAAATTAAAAATTCAAAACACTCCCCTTTCCCTAGAACACATATAAAAGTAAAAAAATAAAGCATAACTCATACAAATTAGGTATCCCTGTGTCCTAAAATACCCAGTCTACAAACTTCTAAAAATAATTTTTCCATACAGTGAATGTGGTCTCTGACCACCAGTTCATGTAAAACTGAGAACTACAGCCAGGGCCTGAAGAGGGGTATCACTGCTAAAAAGGCAAAATACAAGTCATGTACTAGCCTAGCCAGATGTACTGTAACTCCTGATGTGCACACATATGTCAGCTTACTCTGGAAAGTTATCTGAAATTTAATCAAAATTTATTTTATACATTTATAAGATACATATCAGCTTACTTTATTTTAAATCCACTTGATGTTATTAGACAAGTATCAGCTACAGTATATTTGTGAAGTAATATCTATTCATGTTTGTAGTCTGCACACAAACCTTGCCTTTGCATGGAGTCATTGATTCATTTTGGAACAAATGGCAGATTAATGTTTTGTGTTTTGTGCCCTTTCACCACAAATATTGTTTGTTATGTAACTTAACAACAGCTATAAATACATAATGCAATCCCACATATCTCATAAACCAGAGAATGAGGGGGTCACAGACAAGGGCAGGTTATATTTAGGAATTAAGAAATGATTTTTCAGCTGATATGGAAATATTTTAGAGCAAAAATAAAGTGGTAAAATATTGTTCTTTAAGGATGCATGCACACAATTGTGTTTTTGTAACGTTTCTTGCCGACAGTTTTTGACGTGTTTTTTTTAAATACTGCATCCAAATATTATATGTTAGTTAATAGTCAAACACCAAAAACAGAAACCCACAGTAAAAGCATTATTATTAAATCATTAAAAGGATAATTCATGTTTATTAATTTAATACACAAAATGAAGACAAAATAAATAAATACAAGGGGGACAAGAAAAAAAAATTCCACATAAAAAGAAAATCCAGGAGGGTTGCACGGGGTAAACAATACATGTCAAAAAGTCCAAAAAGCAAGACTCATCTGCCCAAAGCAATGAATGTAATAATAATGAAACTGCACAGAGTACAAAAGGCACACTGAAATAGTACAAATAAATATATACAAAATCAATAAAAAGGAAAGAGCAGGAAAAAAGGAATATGTATAACCCCTATATAGACCATCCAGGATAATAAGCACCCCGACACGCTTTTTGCCAGACGAAGCCCAGACAAAGCCTTTCTGATGAAACGCACATCGAAAATATATGAAAAAAAAAAAAAAAAAATAGAAAAATATATGAGAAAAAATGCTTGTAAAAATGTCATGACTTCTTTTACAATCCAATAAAAAAACTACCACATTAAAGGGGTTATCCGGTTTCTAGTATTGATGGGAGTCTATCTTTACGATAGGACATCAATATTAGATCACCTGTCGGTCACCTATGCTGAAACAGTGCGGCTCTTGGTAATGTATACATACTGCAAGCCATGCTGCTTACTCGCTGTACAAACAGTATCAATGAGTGTAGGTACTGCAGCGCTGTCCCATAGTCTTCAGTGGGAAGTTAGTGGCAGTTAGAACAGTTATCCTCAGACAGGCTGCCTCACACCATTGGGCCCCATGGAGCTCACAGAAGTTAACCCTTTGTTTTCTGATAAATCTACACTGCTAACTAGTGATGACCTGTAACCACACTAAAGCTTGTTCTGCATTTCCCCAATAGTGGCAGATTTTCAAGGGCAAAGTTTGTGCCCTGAGAAAGGGACATGGAGCCAGGGTCATCCCATATTATCTATGTAGAAAAGGATCAGAGGAAGAAATGAGGAACAAAAGCCACTCCTGTATGTAAAAAAAAACCTGTAGCAGAGTCAAGAGCTACACCTGGTAATCATTTGCACTGAATATCAAGGGATGCCCATTTTGCACCACTTAGGAGACTACCACAAAGATGGGAACTACAATCACCAAAATCCACGCCGTCATCATTGTTCCGCCCTAGGGCCATAACATGATCTGAAGGCCAGCCACCAACGTGGACCTACTTCTACTACTACTACAATGGACACTATCACATCACACTCCCCTAGGATGTTGTACATATGCCACATTTATGACGTGTTTTAGGGAAATGTGGGAGGTAATTTAATATAACTTTAATATGTGCCAAAATTGTAGTGCACAAATTGGTGTAAAACAAACCAACTAATAGATGGTATAAAAATATCTAAAAATGTGCATGTTTATGATTCAGCATGAGACACTACAATAAATCTGGTACAATTTAAGACTTTCTGTCTAAGATTACTGTGTCAACAAATTAGACAAAATCGGTAAATCTGAGTCTGCGTCTGAAAGAAGCCTAAGGCTGGGGTCACATAGGATGTAACTGCAGTCAGATTGAGAACTTGCAGCCAACAGAAAAAAAAATGGTTGACCTGTTTTTCATGCACGTATAAAATAAAATAAAAAAAAAAAAAAAAATCAACCATGGACACTTCTTTAAATCAATAGAATTTTAAGCTGTCTATGAAGAATACGGACAGTACATGGCCATGATTTACACATTTCTGGATAAGGCCTTAGACTTTGGCTCTCTAACTATTGCAAAACTAAGACATCCAGTATTCCCTGACAGATGGATGGAGCTGTAGCTTTGCACAAGATGGAAAACCACAGGTTGGTGACCCTGGCCTAATGACTATTATCAGTATGTTACAGGGACGGCTACAACAGGCAACAAAACGTATTTCATTGTAGCACAGAATAAATGACATGATGACACAATAGATAAGGCTTAAACTTTGTCAAGACAATACAGGTCACAAAGCTGTCACGTCACAGCCTAGCAGAAACTATTTGGCAATGAAATATCAAAAGGGAGAGTCATTGAGCAGTGTGGTAATGAGGTTATTAAGACGAAAATGGCTGCACATGGCACATAATGCATAACAGCATGAGCAATGCAGTTACGTACAACAGCTGTATTGTCCACAGAATGTAAGATGGGACCAGCTTGTACTGCTTTTCGCTGAGCACTGCAATATACCAGGGTGGACAGAACCGCTCTGCACCCTGCGTTTGTGTGCTATGCAAAATATATCCCTTGATCTGTACTGTTAGGGCTGGCATCATAGAGGAGTCACACGGGGGTGCTACAGATAACACATATATATTAATATTTGGTATGACACATTTACTTCTTCACTTTAAATAAAGGTGTAATACCATGCTAATGATTTATCACCTATCTATAGAATAGGGAATAAATTACTGATTGGTCGTAATAATTATTAATTATTATTTATTAATATAGCGCCATTAATTACATGGTACCTTTGTGAAAGGGTTTACATACATACTACGAATACACTAAGTACAATAAACACAAAACTAACAAGACGACTAACCTGATGCAAGTAGGAAAGAGGACCTTGCCCACAGGCTTACAATCTATAAGGGACAGGGAGGTGGAGACAATAGGTGAGGGTAACAGTTACTTATATGATGGCATCGTAGCAACAGATGAAGTAAACAGGTTAAGTTAAGTGCTGGATAGAGATTATCCATTCCTTAATTGTAATAACCAGTAAGTATAACAAGAAAAGTGAGATACGGCCATATAAGACCACAATTGCAGTAGTTGTGTTCTCTTCTGGGGCTGCCATAAACCACACTGCTAGTATTAGTGATGTTGCCTTGCTTGGTGTTGTGCAGTTGTATAGTTCTGTATAACGAATTGTGGTTTATGTAGTCCAAATAGAGTTTCACTTAAGAGGGGCAGTATTAGAGTGGAAACAAGGGGTCTGTTTTTTTCCAGAAACAGTGCTTCTCCTGTCCATTGGGTGTGCTTAGTATTGCAGCTCAAACCCATTCAAGTAAGCTGCAATAACAGATGTCATTTATGGAAAAAATGGCCATAATTCTGGAAGAAAAGCAGACCATTTCTACTTCTCATCAACCTCTTTTTGGCTGGAATCACACAATCTTTTTGCATCAGGTCTTGATGTGGTTTATAAACCAAAGCAATTGGATCCAAAAAAGGAAAAGTAGAAAGGAAAGACTCATTTGTCTACTCTCCGTTATGTCCACTTTGGTTTCTTCTGTTATGTCTTGGGTTTGGCTCTAAAAATTGTATCAAATCTGCCAATAAACCCCCTAAGGGGCTGATATGTCATGTCTTTTACACCAGTTTTCTAGCATACAAAGCATGACTAAAGTCATACATTTTAGAGCACGTCACTTTTGTTCAAACAAATTCAGACTTTTGGCCATTTTCCACCACACTTATCACTACTGTAGTATGGCTCTGTAGCAGTGGTGCCGGGGAGAGGCCATAAATATCTGATCATTGGGAACCAATAGTCGGTGCCTGCACAGATCAATTGTTTAAGGGTACATTTGGGTCCTGTACTATACAGTTCATAGAACCGCAAGCAGATAGCTCAATACCCAGCTTATACCTAATGAAAAAATAAATAAGAAAAAAACATTAAATGACTCCTTCCACATAATCCTTAGTATTCACTGCACTGAATACTCATGAGTTGATAGCCGGGTGAAAGTGAATGCTCATCGGGTGAGCAGGTGAGGGGACTGACTCCCAGGAAAGTCGGGTGAGTTGACATCTCTGGGACACAATCATGTGTCATGAAAAAGCCCTTAGGGTTTAAAGTGGCCAGGGCCCCACATAGCTTAGATTACAGTTTATTTGCAGGTTACAGTACCTGCAAAGTAGAAGGGATTATGGCTAATCCCATCCACACCTTGCAGAAAAATATCCACAGGGGAAATGCTGCAATTTCAAAAACTGTTGTGTTTGTAAATCGCAGCAGGTCAATTATACCTATGCTGGCGTTTTCCATATAGGTGTAATAGAAGAAGAAAGTCTGCAGAGGAAATCTCAGGGAACTTTCTGTGAAAAGCGCTGCGGGGAAAACCACAATGCATTTCCACTACAGTTTTTCCCGCAGCGCTTTCTGACTGCAGCTTGATACGTGGTGCCTTAGCCTTAAAAGAGTTTGGGTGGGGGGGGGGGGCTTAAAATTACCTTGATTTATCCAGCGGATTCTTCATCATGAACCCAGGGTTCTGATACCTGGGTCATGCGATTAGAACCAGTCCTCCACCCCCAGGTTGTTCTGCTCTCCTGATCTCACTGGTATTTTACTTGTGCTATTGGGGCTGGTTGACTACAGTAAACCCAGCCCCATAACTCAGGTGAATTACCTGTGGCATGAGGAGAGGAGGAAGGGGAGGGGGGGGCAGAGCGACCCGGGGGTCCAAGATGAAGAATCCACCAGATAATTCAAGGTAAATTCAAGTCCCTGGACAATCCCTTTAATATGGATGTACAGTTAGCCACATGCTTGAACAGCAAGGGGACATTCATACCGAACAGATTTCAATGGCTCGTTGCAAGGCCTATTGAGATGTCACGGAGAATTCTGCAACAAATCTGCCACATGTGAATTCACCTCAAATATTACATGGCTGTGCCTTAAAATTAACTATAAACCCTTCTTTTTGGAGGTATCAGGAAATGATGTATTAATATTAAATAACAGCTGCTGAAGAGCAGGCGGAGGACTCCTTTATACAGTGTTACCTTATGTCACCTTACAAACCACACTATTTTTTTACCTTTGGATAAATATAGCTGGTATTGTTTCCAAAGCACAGACATGAGTAATAAAACTAAATAAATCTTCCTGAAGCAAACAGATGTCTCCTTTATGTACTTCCATGTATCCTTTGCCCTGGAGAAAATAAAAAAGTATAATCTGTATGCCACAAAGCTGACTTTTGGAAAATAATGCAAAAATAGGTGGAACAAATTACAGGACTGCGGCCGTCATTGCGTGGTGTTATAGAACTGTATTATTAATAATTCCTATTATTGTACAGTTGTTGTATTGGAAATCCTCAATTTAATAAAAGTCTATAGATAAAATTCTACCCTGCATTAGTATACAACCACTATCACAATGCATATATTCTTACAAAATACAGACTGCATGAATTCTGCTGATGGTACCCTAGTTTCTCCTTTGCCCTTCCACCTTTTACCAGATTCTTATCTCTTTTTAAAAGGACACTATTAGTAAAAATTAAAGGGGACCCCTCAGTCACTTTTAGGTAATACTTATAATAATCCTGCCACATCTCTTCTTAATATTTGTGTGTGGTTCCTCTGATATTCCTCCTGGAAATGTATATAATCAACCCTCAAAAATCAAACGTCTCTGCACAGTCTAACAGAGAGAATTTCCATAACCAGTAGTGTATGTAGTCATATATTTCCAACAGGAATAAAAGAGGAATTACATAAAATGGAGTTCAAAGAAAAGAAGCTCAAGCATTGTTATTTCATGGGAAATACAAACATTAAGTAAAACAGAGGTGTGAGGAGCGCTGACAGATACTCTTTAGAAGAAAACTCCAGCAGTTGACCACAGGAGATAAGGCAAACTCTGAAAGTTCCTCCCTTTAAGACAATAAAGGTCCAAAGATTGATATTTTATCCACCACTGTTATATAATGTAGACAGGGGCGTAAATATCGGGGTAGCAGCGGTAGAGGCTGCCACAGGGACCGGAACATTATGGGGCCTGAAGCCCTGTGGCAGCCGTTACCACGAACCCCACAAACACTGCTATCATTATACTCGGGGGTCTTTAGAGACATGGGGGGAGGCCCCATGTCAAATGTTCGCCTTGGGGCCCAGCCATTCCTAGTTACCCCACTGAATGTAGTTATGGTTCTATATCTCCATGTGCTGGTAGTGGCCATTGTGGTCATGCATGATACAGAAGTGCTGGTGATCTCCAGTAAAGATAGCTGATGGTCACTAAAGCTAGAAGGGGGTTATTTTAGGTAAGTACAGTAGGGCAGTGGTGTGGTAGGGCTGTGGTGGCATCAATGTCTCCCCAAACAGAAGTTTTTGTACAAGCAATCTGGAAACATCATCTCAGACGCAAAGATCTTTTTCTGCCTTGTTGATGTGCCTTAGCTGTGGAGGATATAGTCATTACTGTGTGAAGTGACAAGTCTGAACAAGCTGCAGGAAGATTCCTTCTCAGTGTGTCCTGACTATATTATACTTCATCACATATACATTACATCACTACCATCTTCTCGCTCTTCCCTGCCTCATACAAGTCATAGAAATACGAATGAAAGGATTATTGTGACACAGCAAAGCTCTGGTTACTTAAGGGAACAGTAGCCTGTTTATTATCTCACCAGAGCTGTCCGAATTAACCTGGTGAGATGCAAGACAGAACTAGATGAGGACAAATTGTTCCTACAATGAAACAGGATCCATGTACCGTGGGAATAGCAATGTTCATTAAAAGCACATTTGTCTCTGCTCGGGGCAGAAATCCACTTTAATGTATTTTATTGACACCTCTTTATTTGTGGAGAGTCAATTTATATTGTTGCGAAATTGTTGTGTTTATAGAATATAGACAAAGATTAATAAAAAGGGGATTCTTTATTATAAAATTGCCTGGAGCTTAAAAACTGCATTTAAATAGGTTTTAGAATTGTTTTAATCTAAACTTCCTTCTTGTGTTGAGTCTGATTCATATGAATACTGTCCTTGCTGCTGACACTTGGGACAAGAAGCTGCCTTATGTCCTTATTAGCATAAGTGACATACTTTACTCCAACCCCTTACTGGCACATTTGAGGTAATTTTACAGAGAACCCATAGACAAGTAGGAGGAGCTGTCCAGATTTATATAACATTTTTGTGGGAAGCGTCAAAATAGTAAATTATTAATTTAAGCCTTACATGATACACACATTTTTCATTTTTGTGTTTTCGTGTTTTTTACTCCCTGCATTCCAAATGTCATAACTTTCTAATTTTTCAGTTTCTGTGGTCACTTGATTTTTGCGTGACAAGTTGTGCCATTTATTATTCTGTACAATGTACTAGGAAGCAGGGAAAAAAATTCAGAATGAGGTGGAATTGAAAAAAAAAAAAAAAATGCAGTACCGCCATTTTCTGACTGTACAGAGCTATGAGACGAGTTCAGAGGGAGGGGTGTTCCTTACCGCCCAGTGATGACGCTGAGCTGTAAGGAACGCCCCCCAGTACAGTGCTATGGACTAATACTGTCAGGGAGGGCGTTCCTCACAGCACAGCTAGACTGTCAGGAACGCCCTTCTGACAGTGAACGGTGAAATTTAGACCCCGATATCTCCAGCCCTCGGGCATATAACGGGAAAGCCGGCAGTGTGCTGAATTCAGCGCGCTGTCCACTTTCTAGCGGTATGTAAAACCGCATATACATGAGGATGTGAAAGGTCCTCTTTAAAACACTAGACTATGGTGTTAGGTACTATGATAAGGTTTTCTGAATTGATCTCTGCCCCCTCACACCTCTCAGCCTGACTAATCTTACCAAAAACATGCAAGTTAGCAGAGAAGAGTCACATGAGCCTATGGCAAATGAAGACTTTGAGGCAGTTCTGTATAGGCAAAAGAATTACTTTTAGTATAACAGAGGAAAAGCTAAAAAAGGATATGGCGGTGCTATGGGTTTAGAGGGGAAAATGCTGGTGACATGTTTGCTGTAAGCCTCTGTTCATTCTGTACATAAGAGTCCAGTGGACAGTCCTAATCTGTGATTGACAGCAATGCACCCTCACACAGGGAAAGCTGTCAATCACTGTGTAGGACCCAGGATAAAAAGGGATTTGAATGAATAAATAACTAGTTATTTCAATATAAAACAATAGCTATCCAACAACCACAAGACATCCACCCGCTGCAGTAACAGAGCAGTACCTGTAAAGTAAAATAAAGTACATGGTCAGAAACCCACACAACAAATCTCTCTGGACTTTTACAAGCGTGACATGGGATGATGTTAGATATTGGGGATAACTGTGGTCATACCTCAATTTTTAGGATTTCAGATGTGTTACGATTTCCAAAATCTGGGTTTATTACATCCACAGCATTTACTACAAATACTATATAAGTTTTATTCTTTCCCCGTTAAGCCTATTTCTCTATGGTATTCTCAGACAGTGACTTCTTGTTTACCTCTCCTCTTCTCACATTGTGACATTGTCCCTGTCACATGCAGCCCTGTCTTCACCAACATAATCACATTATGGACAGGTCACTGCCTTGCAAAAGATTAACATCCTCACAGGACACGGTGAGAACATTCTGGGAGCTGCCATGAACAAGGGGCATTCTGAGTGACCTAAATGAACGAACTTCCCGCCATACCATACCTTCACTCTAAAAGCGACAAAGCTTGGCAAAAATAAATGCATCAATCATGTGGGCATAATTGAGCGTGCCAGAGAACAGTTTAGCAGATTGGATGTAGATTTCACATCAGGAGGTGTGCACAAAAAAACTTTTGAGTCTGATATTGCACACCCAAAACCAGCTGCATATCTGTAGTTATTACACTTCCCATGCCCATGGCATGGCATAATTTATCTCAATAAAACCTTTTCCCTACAGTGTTTTATGACATGAGGAGCCGTCACCAAAACATATCGCTTTAACAATGGTTTCTTTTACATTTTAATATTATCTTATATGAAAAAATAAGCTTTTGGGTCTCTGTTTTGTAAAATGGACCCTGAGATGCAACCTTTATTTATATAAAAAACCCTAAATTGCACTTTCTTCACCTTAGTGCATAAAAGTATAGGGGTGCTAACCAAAGAAAGCGCACAAGGATGTGGTCTGTTGCAGCTACGTATATAAAAGGTGTCTTCTTATGTAGTAAAGGGATTGCGGGCGTTTTCAGGCCTCCAAATTGGAAAGAACTGCAACTTCTGCACCTTTTAAAGAGAAGCTGTCACATGTAAAATGCAGGACAATCTATAGACAGCAGATTATAGAGTCAGAGGAGCTGAGCGGATTGATGTATAATTCTGTGTGAAAAGATTCAGTGTAAACTGTCCTTTATATGTTGACATCTGAGCTCTTTCAATGTTGCAGAGTCATGGAGGCGGTCCTATCAGTGATTGACAGTGATTGACCCCTCTATGACTGTACATGCAAACATAGCTGACAGTCACTTTGTAGGGCTGCCTCCTTGATTTAGCATAGAAACAAAAGAGATTGCAATGAAAAATTACAGATTATAGTGAATTTTTTCGCACACTACAAAACACTCTATCCAGCTCTTCCTCTACAACAGGGGCAGGCAACCTTTTTGTACAGCGTGGCAATTTAAAGAAAAAAAAAAAAATCAAGGATGAAGTACTCTGTGTGCCGCACAATCATGAATGTCGTCCCCTACATATAAGGGACTGTAATACAGAAAGTAGATTACCTCAGCATTGCAGTGTTGTGAACCTGAAAAAGTTCTGACAAAATAGTGCAGCATACTGCCAGAACCCCTATATACAGTACAATGATCCTTATTGCCCGCTATACACAATATAATGCATATAAGGGACTGTAATACAGAAAGTAGATTACCTCAGCATTGCAGTGTTGTGAACCTGAAAAAGTTCTGACAAAATAGTGCAGCATACTGCCAGAACCCCTGTACACAGTATAATGCTCCTTATTGCCCTATACATAGTATAATACCCCTTAGTGTTCCCTATGCACAGTATAATGCTCCTTATTGCCCTATAAACAATATAATTCTCCCCGTGTTTGCGTGGGTTTCCTCTGGGTGTTCCAGAGACATACTGATAGGGAATGTAGATTGTGAGCCCTTAATGGGACAGTGACTGACAATGTCTGTAAAGCGCTGCGGAATATGATGGCGCTATATAGGTAAGCATAATAAAAGATATATAATAATAATGCTCCATATTTATCATTATACACAATATAATGCTCCTTATTCCCCATATACACAGTATAATACTTCCTTTTGCCCGCAATACACAATATAATGTTCCTTAGTGTCCTCTATACATAATATAATGCTCATTATTGCCCCTATACATAATATAGTGCTCCTTATTGTCCCTATACACAGTGTAATGTCCCAGTATAAGTTTCCCACACAGTATTTCTACCCCTCCCCCACAGGGTATAAAGCCCATTGGTGGTCCCCACATAGTTAAAGGTGCCCCACTCAGTAATTGCCACCTCTGTTGCTTGTACTTTATTACTGATGATCGCTCTGCTCCCATTATATCAGCCTCCAGTACCTACAGACATTGATGCAGTCCATAGCTTGGCAGCGAGTGGAGAAACATGTGACTATACACGTCACTCAGTCTCCTCCATCGCTCCTGCTTTAGTTTGCAGAGTGCAGTGGGATACTATAGAGGGTGCTGAATTATGTGTACAGTCACATGTTTCTCCACAAACTGCCAAGTTATGGATGAGAAGCTGCCAGGCCAGGATGTAGCATGTGTGTGCCGCAGGTTGCTGAACCCCTGCTCTATAACATGCTATCTGCAGATTAGAATGCACTTTAAATGTGACAAGTTCCCTTTAAACAATGCTCATGTTTCTCCAAAACTATTTATAAAGTTATAGCTTCAGAAAACATTCAGGTTGACAGACGGGAAAGCATAAACCATTGTGTCATTGCGTCAATTACAATGGTTATATACGTATACTTTATATAAAAAGACTTACATAGAATTTGGCTAATTATAGGTCTGACAAGCAGGTAGGATTCTCAGAAACAATCCCAGCACACTTGACCTGACAAGGGTTAGGGTTATGAAATATGAGTGATCCTGCATGGTTCCAGGAGTGGGGTTTAAAGGCAATGTGTCACCAGAAAAATGACTTATTTTTTGAATCAAGTATTATGTTAAACATATTTTTGAAGAATATTTGGTGAGGTTTTTAAAATTTTTAAAATGTTATTTATGTTTATAAAAATTTGTAAAAATCCTGAATTTCTAACACTATTCACTAGGCCATACAATACGCTGAGACTTCCTGTTTTCTGTAGGATATTTCTTTGCAGCAGCCCCTCACTTAGCACACTGATGCACAGCTATCATGTGTATGTAGATAAGAGTATGATGTTGTACCGCGTTAGCCATTGAAAGTAGTGGAAGTGTGAAGAAATCAGGCGATACCTTTTAGAGGCTAACTGAGTATATTTGGTAGTTCCGAAAGCTTACTTATCAAATATACTCAGTTAGCCTCTAAAAGGTATCGCCTGATTTCTTCAGTTTTCCACTATGTAGATAAGACACAGAATCCACCATTCACAATAGAGGATGTTACATCTTATCTACTCCCCTCTCTACACAATGACTTTTGCCCAGGTCAGAGCATATCTAGAAAACTCTCCCATACAAGTGAATAGGGTCAATTCCAGACCATTGTGTCTATGGTCCTTCTATAGGAAACAGGAAATCACAGAGTGTTTTAGTCTTAGTAACAAAAGTTGGAATTGCAAGATGTAAGATGTTTAGGATTTTTTTTTTTTTTTAATATACTGTAGCCATTCGTTTGAAAAATTAAAAACAACATGATCAAATTCTTAGGGCGTGTTCACACGGTGGAAAATGAAGTGGAATTCCTCTTCATTATTTGCCGGCTGGCATTTTCATCCGTGGTCTAGCCACAACGGGAGGCTGATGCATAAATGCATATCTGTAAGTAACGGAGAACACTGTAGGAGGCTTCTCACAACATCTAGCACCCTCTATAGCCTTCTCCATGTCCTTCCCTGGGTGTCATCAGTTTATATTCCCATGACATGCACACTTACCCTAGGATCACCAATAGCCACAGGCCCTGGCCTACTGGGGTTGTTAGTGTATTCCTTGTAACCAGAACTGCACTGTGATGATAAAATAGAAAAGACAAAGTAGCCCGCAATTCCCGCTCTTTTCCGAATCTGTCCACAATATTAATCCTATTTTGCTGTATTTTTTTCTACAGATATATTTTATAAAGATCAACTTTTGTATATAAAATAACCAGATCTGTTATTGACTGTATATCAGTTTTATGCCTCAATGGCTATTTCATATGGTGACTTCCCTACAATATTACTATTATCTTCTAGTCTATATTAAAGTCTATGGACACCTTTGTGTTTTGTCTTTCTACTGGTGATTATTGCACAGAATAACACAGGAGTTGCTGGAGACGGAGCTGTTAAATGAGCTTTGACTGTTCTGCTGGCATTATGCAGCTTGAGTTTTAGGTGAAAATGCGCACATTTTATTATAAAATCCAAATGGTCCATAGCCTTTAGCCTTCTATAGAAGCAGGTGGAAATACAATACAATATACAGACTAGAATAAAAATGTCTTCTAATAGATATAGGATGTGGGACGGGGGGGGGGGGGGGGGGGGGGGGGGGGGGGGGGGGGGGGGGGGGGGGGGGGGGGGGGGGGGGGGGGGGGGGGGCCGGGGGGGGGGGCTGGGGCCCCCTACAGCAACCCCAGACTTTGTAAGAATCGGCTTCCACATTATTTAGGTAAGGCGGATCAGTCCGTCATTGTTTTATTCATGTTTTACTTGGACTGATTCTGAGTAATGTTTTTATTTGTCTCATCCCATAGAGTCCTGTCACCGCTATCACACAAATGACATGCCTCCCAAATCCCACAACTGTTTTTTTAACTTCCAGTAGCAGAACTGTGACATTCCAGACATACTTTACGGGTAGATGGGAGTAGAATGCCAGATTGGTATTGCGCATTTGCTTTGGAGAGCAGAACACTGTTTGGCCATTAAAAATAAAAAAAGTCATAGACAGGCTACATATATACCTAACCTTTTTCTATGTGCCTAGGGCATATAGCTTACATATAGTATAAGATTATATAGTATAGTTGCAGTATAATATTGCATAGTTGTCGGTCTGGAATACTGTAGTGCATATAAAAGCTCCATCTTTTTGAGGACTGTGGGGGTCTTCAAAGCAGGATCGTGATCATTCCTGTTCAACAAGTCATGGCATATCTAAGTTATATGCCATCTCATTTTTAATGCTGTCTGCTGTTTTTTCACAAAAGCCAAAAACATTGTGTTTCCGCAATGTGCGGCCTCAGCCTTAGGCTAAAGCTCCATGTAGTGGGCCACAGCAAAAAAAGCGCTGCTGGAAAAACCACGGTGGCAACGCATCATGGTTTTTCCTGCAGCTCTTTTCACAGAAAGTCTCAGAAACCTCCATTATACCTATAGGGAAAGGATATTTTTCTGCTATGTGTGGATGGGATTATCCAGAATCCCATCCACTTTGCAGGTACTGTAAAACGCCCCCAGTTTTTGTCACGACACTACATGCCCCAGCCTAAATTAGATTAGAGGAGGGGGGAAAATTTTTTTTGGTTTTGGTTGGCCTCCCACTGGTGCCCGTGGTTAGATTGTCCTGGGTTTCAATCTGACCAAAGACAATATCTGTATGGAACTTGTGTTCTCCATGTGTCTGTGTAGATTTCCTGTGGGTACTCAGTTTCCAGTGACACTCTAAAAACATACTGGTATGGATATGGAAGAAACCCACATAAACACAGGGAATACATAGAAATTACATGCAGATGTTGCCATTAGTCAGATTCGAACTCAGTACCATCGCTGCAAGGCAACAGTGCTAACCATAATATAATCACATTACAAACCACTGTAAGGCTAAGGCCCCACGTAGCAAGATGCAGCAAAAAAAAAAAAAAAAACACTGCAGAAAAAAAATGCGTTTTTTTCTGCAGCGTTTTTCATTCCATTTTCGCAGAGTTTTCCTCTACAGACTTTGTGCCCCTATTATGGAATACGCCAGCATAATTGACATATAAATGACAAAAACGTGGGCGTTTTTTTTTATAACGCAGCTTTTCCGCTGCAGATTTTTTCTGCAATGTGTGAACAGGATTAACCAGAATCTCATTCACTTTGCAGATACTGTAAAACGCAGTGTTTTCACAATGTGGGGCCCCAACCTAAGCCTAAGGCTAAAAATAGCAGAAAAGCTGTTTTTTGTAGTTGTAGATTTAGCTATGATTTTTTGAACCCATGCCAGGACTGGACTAAACAGAAGGGAGAAATATAAGTGCTTAATTTGTATTTCCAATTCCTTTAGTAGATACTCCTGTATTTGGCTCAAAAAACACAGCAAAATCTGCAACAACAAAAACAGATTTTCCGCTGCGTGGGGATTTAATGTAACACAATCTGTAGTTAGGTGAAGGACAACTTCATGGATTTTGGTTTTGTTCTGCTTGCCGCTTTTACATTCAGAGTACACCTTCAGCAGGTGGAGGTCATCTATTTGTAAGTTACTTTCTACATTCCTAGATTAAGGACCTTTACTCTACATCAACATTTATCTGGCTTCTATCCATGAACATAACATTAGCAAAAATCAGCTTTGATTTAGTGATTTCCATTGATTTGTGCTCACCAAAGACATCATTAACTTCCCAGCTAGAAGTCCACTATCTTAGCGGCCAATCACTGGAATACACAATGGTTACCTTTCTTGGCTTAATATTCCATTAAAGCTCCTACAGAATTTCCTGAACTGTGACTTCCTCTGTCTTTTTGTGCCTTTGAGAAACATATTGAGGGTGTTTTTACTTCACAGTTGTTGGCAGAGTAGATAATTATTGCAGAATGTTTTATTAGACATTTTTGCATTTTTTGGGCCTACTTTATACCTTTTTTCACATAATTAATGTTTCTTTCATTACTACCGTTACCCATAATACATTTCCTTAAACACATTTAAATCAGCCAAAGCAAGTAGGAAAGTCAATGAGAAATTTCTCCAGACACTGTGATTAAAAAGAAAGCAGGATATTAAGCGCTGTCTTGGGTGAAGCTTTAAATCCAGACTTGTACAGTTTGATCCCTTTTTAGTGAAGCATAGTTCAGCTGGGTGGAACACAATTCAGCAGGATGTCTTTCTGTGATGAACAATGCGGTGCTCAGAGCAGCTGCAATGGTGTTGGAACATGAATACAAATGAACACAATTTGTTCTACTTGCTTTCCTAAAACATTCTTATAGATGAGGCACTCACCAGTCAGGGCTGCTGCCCGGGCATTGTACAAGCCACACCAATGAAAACTCAGCACAACACGTGACTCATGGATCAGAACAGCTTGTTCTGTGACACACTTGTGGAACTGGATTCAGGTTGCAAACAGCAGTCATAAAGATATTCCAAGTCAGTGCTGGAATTATCCACATTCACAGCTTGATGCACCTGGAACCAGCTCATTTGTTCACTCATGTACTCTGTTTCTTACAGGACTAGGCAGATGTGACTCCTTCACACTATTTTTTACAACATGTTAAATACTCGTGAGAAACTGAGAAACCTCTTGCATTTTTCAAATCGTATACAGAAACCTATAGGAAAAATGCCAGAAAAACACCAACATTAAAAGCAGCAACATTAAAAAAGTCAAAACAAAAATGTATGTAGAATTTTAATATTTGCTATAGATTTAAAAGTAACATTTGGCGACTGTGTCTTATAGGGGTTATCCAGGGACTTGATAGAAACTTATATGAACTTGGTGGTTCCACACTGGTACTGAATCTTGATCACATGATCAGAACCAACCCCTTTCCCCCAGGTTGCTTTGCTTCCTCCTTCTTTCTCCTGTTTGCATAGGTAATCACCTGTGCCATAGGTACTGACTCTAGCAAAGCCAGTCCACATAGCGCAGGTAACTAACTACCTGTGCAAACAGGAGTGGACGGAGGAGGCAGAGGGGGGGGGGGGGGGGGGGGGGGGGGGGGGGGGGGGGGGGGGGGGGGGGGGGGGGGGGGGGGCGATCCAGGGGATGGGGGGGGGCTGGTTCTGATCATTTGATCCAGAGTCAGAACCAGCCTGGACCCCCAGGTCCAGCTGCAACAAATGCCTGGACCAAGTAAGTTAATTAAAAGATCTTGGATAACTCCTTTAATTGCCCCCCCTATAAAAACAATTTCATAGAATATAGACATCAAAGTAATATCCGGCTGCTGTGTCTTAAATTCCCCCCAGCCAAAAAAAAAAAAAAATCTCCATAGAAAACCCTACAAAATGTTTTGTGAATGCATTTGCATTATCTATTTTGGTCCGTTTTGCAGACCACAGACGCCGAAAGTCTTTGTGCTGTATGGTTTTCATACCCAGAGTCACTGAAAATTATAGAGATTTATATTACAAAAAAAACACGTGAAAAATGGATCAACCATGGATAACACAAAACTACTACTATTACTACTACTGGAAATGCTGTGGATTTTCCTCCTGCAATTTGGTGGTGGAAAATCTGCGGCATATGTGTCCAATATAAGGGTATATGTTCACATGCAGAGGATTAATGGCATAAATTTCTGCAACTCAAAATGTACTTCAGACTAAGGCAAAGCAAAAACCTGATGCGTTTTTTTTTTTCAGCTGCACTTTTGCTGATTTTGTTTTTTAATTCCTCTATTAGGCCAGGGCACTACATTGGGAAAATGCAGTGATTTGGCCTTACCTAATCCCATACATATATTGCAGAAAAATATCTGCAGCAGAAATGCTGCGATTTCAACAACCGTTGTGTTTTTGTAAATCGCAGCATGCCAATTATACCTACACAAACGCTGGCGTTTTCCTTAAAGGTATAATAGGGACAGAAAGTCTGCAGAGGAAAACTCTGTGGACTTTCTGTGAAAAGCACTGTGGGAAAAACACAATGCATTTCTGCCACAATCTTTTCCGCAGCGCTTTTTGGCTGCAGCTCTCTACGTGGGGCCTTAGCCTTAAACATATAGGGAAAATGCTTATGATTATGCAGCTAAAATTGCATTTTTCAAAAACGCATGCGTACAGCTTTTTTTCCCCAAATATGTGGATGAGCTTAATCAAAAGCTTTTTCACTTTGCTGGTACTGTAAAAAAAAATTTTTCTGCACCAACCAGAAAAGTTGCTTTTCCACATTAGCCTCATACACATTAACATGGTTGTTTCTGCCACATGCACAATTTTGTGGCCGAGGTGTGCCAGAATTATTAAGAAAGTCTGGCCAGAAATGAAATCTGTGCTACCGTAGTTAGGTACTAACATACATTTCTGATATAACTCATGTCCATGGTGGTCTCCCCAGCCTAACTAGATTCCTGCTCATAAAACTGGAGTTGGGAAAATGACAAAGTGACATATCTATGCCACAAATATGGGCAGTGCACCAAAGATGCACCACATCGACACCCATCTACAGAGTTTTCAGGCACCAAAATGCACCACATCAACACCCATCTATGCAGGTAGAAGAAATAGTAATTTGTCCCCACTGGGTTTTTTTTTGTGCAGATTTCTGGCTCAAGATTGTGTTTCTCTAGCCAAAACCAGGAGGTGATTCAAAAGGAATGAGAGATATTAAGGAAGCACTTAGGGTACGTACTTCAAATCCGCAGGAGATTCCATCCAAAATCTGTCTCCTATTGTTTTCAATGGAAGGCAGAGTTCACAGCAGGGCGCTAAAAAAATAAGCATCTTGCTCAAATTTGCCGTGGATTCCGCTTCTTGAGACTCCCTGCAGATTAGGGCCATTCATCTGAGCCTAATCAGCAGTGGCAAGATCGGACAGAATACCGATGCAGGGGCATCGGCATTCTGTCACAGTTAGACTGCGACTGAATACAACGGAGGAAAATGAAGAGGAATTTCTCTAAATTTTCCATCATGTGAACGTAACCTTTGATTTCTCTTTCCTGCAGGACCAAGAACTCATGGCATTGGCTCAAAAACCACAGCAAAATCTACATAAAAAATACTAATAGTATATCTCATCTATGGTAAGTGAAAAAGACCCCAGTGATTTCTATGCTCAGGTTCTAACAATCTAACATATCTTGAGGATTACTGTAATGATTCATATCTTACTATGTCATGCCATATTCCCATAACTCCTACTGATCCGTAGATGATACCTCAAAGCATTTGTTAGATATACTGTACATTCTCCAGCATTGACTACTGGACAGGCATTTCATGTTTAAACAAGGGAAATATTTTGACCTTCAAATACAATAAAATGATGTGTTTTGCTACATCTCCCATCTATCTATCGTTCTTTGTAGCGCCAGTTCTTTGAGTTCATATCGTCATTTTTCATTTATTTCTTTCTGTAGCATCTAGTTCAGGATTTTCTCCAGGAGATGCAACGTCTGGAAATCTGTTGGTGGTCTGGTCTGTATCTGTATAAAAGAAGAGAAGGGGTCCAGTTTGGTCAAAGGTGTTTATTAAAGGGATCTGGTCTGGGGTATATATTATATAAGGGCTATATGGCATTTTGCAACATACAGATCACAATGTCATGCTGCTACATCACACCAATTGGTGAATGTGGTCACACTACAACTCTCAAGTCTACTATTGCGACCTATCAGTCATCAGAAACCCAACGTTTACTATAATAATAATTGTTCCCTCTGTTTGAAAATGAGCCTGTGTGTAACGTTATGTTACTGAACAGCTTACTGACATCTTTATCGTGAAGTTATTTGCTCCCCTCAGGAGCACTGACCATCTCTCTGCTCCTCTGATGTATGTAGTTTTTCCTGTATGAACAGGAGGTCAGGCTCACAATGCAAGTCTAAGGGAGTCAGATGGAGGTTATAATAGAGTTGCATTGAGAGTCTGACCTCCTGTTCATACATGCAACACTGTGCATCAGAGGAACAGCCACAAGTTCTCATCTAGTCTGTTTGTATGAGATCTGTTCTAGGGTCGATATTAAAGAGGTTGTCCAGGCATTTTTTTATTTTTTTTATTTTAAATATGCCAGGGAGGTGAAAAAAAAAAATCATACTCACCCGTCCCCAGTGCTCCGGTGTCCTCCCAGTGCGGTCTGGTCCTTCTTCTCCGGCGTCTTCTCACGGGTCTCTTCCTGAGTTCCGCTGAAGCCGCTGATTGGCTTTAGCGGTCGCGTGACCACTGAGGCCAATCAACAGCCTCAGCAAGAAACCTGTGATGTCACAGGTAGCGACATTGTATGCCCTTGGCTGAAGCTGCTGATTGGCCTCAGCGGTCACGTGTGGCTGGGACTTCCACACAGAACTTCAGCACGGGACCAAGAAGACTGGAATGCGCTGGGAGGCACCAGAGCATCGGGGAAAGGTGCATATGAATTTTTTTTTTTTTTTAACTGCCCTCAGCTGATTTAAAAATTGAACGGGCTGTCCATTTTTTCCTGGACAACCTCTTTAAGGTTAATAAAGCCTGTTCTGAATTCAGGTTTTGGTCTGGGACTATATTAATAGTGGTCTACATTGCTTTATCTGGGTCTGCTCTGCGACCTGTATTAGTTTACTGGGTCTGTATGGTGTGATGAAAGAGTTCTATGTATTATTTGTGTAAACTGGATACATGTCAAAAATTTATAAGGTAAAAAAAATTTGCACTATGCTCGCCGCTGAGTCTCCCTCATGTCCCTTCTTTAAAGTTAGCAAGTTATTACTACTTTGGTTTATTGGTTCCAAACGTTTTTGTTTTTACGTTTCCAGGATACCAGAGGTTAACTCTGCCTCTGAGGTTGAGCATAAATGAGGAAATTTCTACTGTGCAAAAACCCTGCACTGCTGTGGAGAGGAGATAACGCCTTATCTGATCCCTTCTAAATTAACTAAATATCTCATACACATGACAGAATCTTTTTTGTGATATTGGAACCTTGACTGTTACAGAAAATATAGCGAGATCATAAAGAGACATTATTTGTTCTCTTGATAGAAGCCAAGTTTCAGTGCCAACAAATACACCATGGTATAGAACACGACCGACCGTGCAAATTCTGTCACCTTGCTTTACCATCTAGATTAACCCTGTGATACTGTGGAAGAAGTGTGATGTTATGTCTGTTCCTATTTCCTTTGTACCCTCCCTATCTGTTTCTATCTAATGCAGTAAACTAAGTAAGAGGGACAGCTCATAAGAAAATCAGTTTTGCCTTCTTGCTGTTCATGTCTTCATACTAAAAAATAACTTTTAAAGTGCAGCTTTTGTTGGTCTTCCTTCACACTTTGCATTTAACTGTTGCTCTGAATTTTATTTGCAATGGCTAAACTTCTAATGTTAGTGATATTATAAGATATGAAAAAACACATTTTTTAATTCTCTTGTTAATTTTTTTCATTAAAGTCGGTTGCCACAGAGCAACAAGTATACATAAGGCAACTGCAGCGCGAGGGCGCCATATGGTCTTCAAGACAATGGAAAACAAGTATAAGTACAGTAAGAACAAAGTGCCAAGAAATTATAGAACATTAGCATGAACCTACTCAGGAAGCGGGGCTGAAAATGTCCGTAGCATAAAAAATACATTAACAACTCTATGTGAATGGGGGGAGCAAGAAGTGAAAGGAGGGGGGAGTCCGAAGATGCTGTATATGCAGTACGTGATCGGCGAGCCAGCCACAAAGCAAATTGTGACCGGGCTGTCCAATAGTTGTCCCACAGAACCCATATGGAATTAAATGGTGCAGCTGATGAGTCAGGCTTGCTGTCATATACTCCATGTTGTGAATGTATCATATTATATAATGTAGATCATGTTGAGAGCGAGGAGATGTTTGTTTCCAATGCAAAACAATTAGGCACTTAGCTGCGGTTAGGAGATGGAGATGTAACGTAGCCTTCAAGTCACAAAATCCATTCAGGCCAACATTCAGCAAGTAATAGAGAGCATGCAGGAAATAGTGGTACCTATCTAGTGATATCAGATTGTTGGCCTCAGAACAATAAGGTGTGATTAAGAGATGGGTCCTAAATATATGGTGTTGGTTATATCTCCATCACCTGGTGGAAATGGTGTGATTGAAAGCCTGTAACACCAGAAAACACAAGTTCACAGTACAAAGTGACCTGCGCTGCCGATTCTCATTCTGCAGTGTATCATTATTGCTGTGGATTTTACCAGTCGCTTTAAAACAGTATGGCAATTCTTGCAAAAAAAAAAAAAAAAATAAAAGTGTTTTTTGCGACTTTCAGAAAAATATGCTGCTGTCCCTGATGGAATGTAAACCCTGTGTGATCCCAACCTTATTTCAACCTTTTAAAATACATAGTGAATAAGGTTGGATAAAGACACAAGTCCATCAAGTCCAACCTATAAAGCCACCAAGTTGATTCAGAGGAAGGCAAAAAAAAACAAAAAAACCCATGAGGCTGACGCCAATTGCTCCATCAGAGGAAAAAATTCCTTCCCAAATATGGCAATTGGAAAAAGTCCCTGGATCAACATCCTATCCCCAAAAATTCTAGTTACTATAATCTATGATGTTATTACTCTCAAGAAAGGCATCCAGAACCTTCTGACATCACCGCATCATGTGGCAGTGAGTTCCACAGTCTCAAGGCTCTTACTGTTAAGACAATGGTAAAACCTTTGTTCCTCTAGATGTAGAGGATGTCACATTTACAGGCCTAGTTGTAAAGAGATCATGGGAAAGATCTTTGTACTATCCATTCATATATCTGTACATTGTACTTAGGACACCCCTAAGCCCTCTTTTTCCCCAAAGTGAACAGCCACAATTTTGATAACCTGTCATTACACTCCAATCCAGCCATCCCGTTGCTTGCTTTAGTCACCCTGTATCGGGCAATGATACACCAGGTATCTCATTTAGATGACACTACTTACAAGCAATAAGCAGTCCAATGCTTGCGTGCTTGTGGTAATCAGAAGCCATGGACCAAATATTAGCACAGTGAATATTAGCAAGTGTAAGCAATATAGGTTATTATAAGCCCTGTTTACACTGTGTAATGTGGCACTGTTTGTAAAGTATAGCCAGTAACCTATCAGGTAGAAATGGACAGTTTATGTTCATTCATCCCCTGTGTTGCAGGCACATATATGGTATTTGAGGAACAGATGCTAAACTTCCTTCCCTGGAGAACATTCATTTGTTGCATAATGGAGATAAACCATTATTTACACACAAGCTTACTCATCTGGTAAAACACTAAATCAAACAATTCTATAGATCTAGCTGAAATACAACTTTAGCCTACAGGCCATAAGAGTAATAATTTCTTAACACCCCAACCATATTTAGCAATTATATTACTGGGATTGTTCCATCATAAGACCCCTGGCAAAATCAGCAGAAGCCACTACAAAATAGCAGCAGCCACTTCAAGATGTATCTAGTATTACATCTCGACATTTACCTAAAGGGTGGTCCACATAATGCATGGATGGATTGGGATAGAGGGGGATCGTGAGTCGAAACCCCCCTTTCCCTTCTATGGTGTCCATACACACTAATAAGTCATATGAAACAGGGCTGTCAAGATTAAACAAACCTTTTAATGATAACTGTTACATGGTCATCAAATGATGGGTCAGTCAGTGATGGTGCTCCAATGATGGGTCAGTCAGTGATGGTGCTCCAATGATGCGTCAGTGAGTGACAGTGCTCCAATGATGGGTCAGTCAGTGATAGTGCTCCAATGATGGGTCAGTCAGTAATGGTGATCATATGATGGGTCAGTCAGTGATGGTGCTCCAATGATGCGTCAGTGAGTGACAGTGATCCAATGATGGGTCAGTCAGTGATAGTGCTCCAATGATGGGTCAGTGAGTGACAGTGCTCCAATGATGGGTCAGTCAGTAATGGTGATCATATGATGGGTCAGTCAGTGATGGTGCTCCAATGATGCGTCAGTGAGTGACGGTGCTCCAATGATGGGTCAGTCAGTGACAGTGCTCCAATGATGGGTCAGTGAGTGACAGTGCTCCAATGATGGGTCAGTCAGTGACGGTGCTCCAATGATGGGTCAGTCAGTGACGGTGCTCCAATGATGGGTCAGTCAGTGACGGTGCTCCAATGATGGGTCAGTCAGTGACGGTGCTCCAATGATGCGTCAGTGAGTGACAGTGCTCCAATGATGGGTCAGTCAGTGATAGTGCTCCAATGATGCGTCAGTGAGTGACAGTGCTCCAATGATGGGTCAGTCAGTGACAGTGCTCCAATGGTGGGTCAGTCAGTGACAGTGCTCCAATGATGGGTCAGCGAGTGACAGTGCTCCAATGGTGGGTCAGTCAGTGACAGTGCTCCAATGATGGGTCAGTCAGTGATAGTGCTCCAATGATGGGTCAGTCAGTAATGGTGATCATATGATGGGTCAGTCAGTGATGGTGCTCCAATGATGCGTCAGTGAGTGACAGTGCTCCAATGATGGGTCAGTCAGTGATAGTGCTCCAATGATGGGTCAGTGAGTGACAGTGCTCCAATGATGGGTCAGTCAGTGACAGTGCTCCAATGATGGGTCAGTCAGTGATAGTGCTCCAATGATGGGTCAGTCAGTAATGGTGATCATATGATGGGTCAGTCAGTGATGGTGCTCCAATGATGCGTCAGTGAGTGATGGTGCTCCAATGATGGGTCAGTCCCATTGCAGATGCTCTGATGGCCCCCCATTGGCCAGCTGAAGTGCCCAGCACACATCAATAACATCTCCTGCTGGCTGATGCAGTCTTGTTCTGGGCCATCAAAACATCAGCACTAGCTCGGTAGGGGATTGAATAGGGGAGTAGTGTTTTTCTTCTTTTTAAAAGAACAATTGCTGCTTCTTTTTTGCTTTATGGACTCTCGGACATCCCCTTTAAGCTTTATGTTTACTTTGGTGCCAAATGAACATTCCTGACCATTGCCAAGTGAAAAATTGCTCTACAAACAAGTGAAAAATGTCAAACACTGTTTGTCGACTGAACGTGTCTTATGTAGACATAAAAATGACTAGCACTATTTTGCCGTGTAAACAGGGGATGTGCTGCCAAACAACAATGTATGTTGATGAGAGGAGGGGAGTGAACAAATGATCACAAGAACAATTATTCAGATAATTATCAAGTGAAAATAAAAGTAAACCAGCACAGATCGACTTTCTACAGTCAACCAGTGCTTGTTATGGGCAATTCATCTGCTGACTGTATGGGAATATCCAATATTTGATCTTATATCCATCTGAAGTGGCTATGTCTATGACTAGCATCATCCTTGTCTTGAATTAATGTGTGGTATGTATCAAATAAATGCATCCAGAACAAATTTCTATTTCAACACATGGATATTTACTCACATAAATAAAAACATTTTTTATTAACAAAAAGGCACACAATTTAACTGTTAACAATGAAAATTATGTACAAATATGCACATAAATTATTGACAAATGCACTGTTGGTCAATATCACAGAGCTTGGAAGTTTCATGGGTTTTAGCAGTCTTTTTGTAAATTAAATACCGACTCCTAGGCCTGACTGTAGCAGCATCCGGTCATTTAGATGGAGACAATGTGACTAACTTCTTCATACTGGATAATAAAATAGGGGTAGCTCTGGTCATCATTAAATATAACAAAGATCTGAGGTTCAAAGAAATTGTCCACACAGGAATCATAAAGGTCACTGGTTATGTCTCCTGGGTTGAGTGGAGGAGGCCTCCTCATGGTGTGGTTCCCTACAACGTATCGTCCAGTTAATACTTTTGCCAGGAACATGTAGTGAACTCCTTTTGGAGACCTTTTAGAGAAATTGTGAGAGTAACTTGATTTTCTGGCAAAGTAACTACCCTGTCCAAACATGGTGGCATGTTTCCCACAGACACGAGGGTCAAAGTTATGTTTGCAAATCCCATCAACTACGTCCTGGGAGGTCCCATGAAACAGATGTCTCTCGTTCATAATCCTGTCCAGTCCTGTCATCTTCCTGGCCATAAATTCTTTTTTCCTAAGAGAAAGGTGATAACATAGGTTATGGTTATGGTTAAGGAGGACTGGACCTTCCATCACAAAGGATGAGCTTTAACAATGTGAGTACACATGCAAAACAGACCACCATATTTATGCTGCGCCTGAAGTGACCACCTTGAGGGGTTGTCCAGCTGATGTTTTTTTAATAAAGTCTTAGAGTGGCATTAAAAAGCCTGGCAAAAAGTAATATGTAAGCTATCCTCTCTGTTACTGACCTCTAAGAATCCTCCCACAAGAATGTGATCTAGTGAGCTGAAGTGCAAGTAAAAAGGAATTTCAACTATTGTGACCTCACTTCCCCAGCCCCTATGTATGGAACTATGAAGTGCCTTCTGCGAAATGCAGTATGGAGGAGGGACTGTAGAGTGAGATGTGCTGACACTTGTTATACAGTTGTTCTGTGCTTAGATCATTGGACTTTTTTCATTAGCTGAGATTAATGTAGTACCATGCTAAGGCTATGTTCACACTTTCATATGGGCATTCTGTTTTTCTGTTCTGTTAGCAGCAGAAAAACACAAAGCAAGGAATGGATATATCTGTGTTATGACAACAACAGAGCCTAACAGACCCCACTGTCAGGGCCAGTTGGGTTACTGTTATGGTGTCTTCTGCACAAATCAGTGTAGCTTGCTGTCCTACTACATTTGGGAAATTTGATGGAATCTGCACCAAGTTCCTAAGTGATGTAGATGGGAAAGTAGCCGTAAAAGAATTAGGCACTTATCCACTGGGATCCCCACCAATAGCTAGAACAGGTGACCCCCCTTTCCCCCTTAGCAGAAGGACCAAACTGCTGATTCATTTTAAGGGAATCTGTCAGGTCAATCTGGGACACTAAACCACCCACAGGTCCTTATAGACCTGGGGTTTAGTGTCCCAAACCGCCCTGTTGTAATGCAAACCGCAGGCGCATTAAAAATAAAAAACCTTTACACTTACCTAGAGAAGGGTCCGATGAACGCTGTTCGGGTGAGAACAGTCCGGCTTATTCATGAGCTTCTTTGTTGGCAAGCCTCCCCCATGCCCCGGCGCCCTGTTCTTCAAAGAAGCCAAAGATGGACACCCTGGCTTCACTGTGCAATTGCCTGAGGTACGGGACATGCACACTGAAGCAGAGATGTACTCCTCTGGCTTCATTGAAGAACTGCGCAGGTGTGGGGAGTACAGCAGCAGGGTGAGTATAAAGCTTTTTTATTTTTAATGCGGCCATGGATTGCGTTATAACAGGGTGATTTGGGACACTAAACCCCAGGTCGATATGGATTTGTGGGTGGTTTAGTGTCCCAAATTGCCCTGACAGATTCCCTTTAAAGGCTATAGAACTCATAGAAACAGCAGAGCGCTGTGCTCAGCTTATAGGATAATGGCTGATCACATGGGACACAAGTAATAAGTTAGGCTAAGGACCCACGTTGCGGAAAAGCTGCTTTTTTTGTTGAAGATTTTACTATGTTTTTTGATCCAAGTTAAGATTGGCTTAAAAAGGAATGGGAAATATATAGGAAGCTCTTATAGTTTTCCCCACTCTTAAATGTACTACTTGCTTTGTCTCAAAAAAACGCAGTAAAATCTGCAACAAAAAAAAACAAAAAAAAAAAAAAAACAGCTTTTTCGCAACGTTGGGCCTTAGCCATATGTAGGTTTCCCATCACACCCTCCCCATAAATAAAACAGATATTTACCTTTTATATTTCTCCCATAGGAAGAGGTTCTGAACTCGCATTATTTTTAGAATACGATACTTGGTCTCGGGAATTGTTTTGTGAAATAAAGTATAAACTGTTCTGTAACTTTTATCTTCCTTTGGCATAGGCACTTGGATAAACTCCTGAGATGAGTCCATGGGAATCCAGGTTTCAGGATAGAAGTTTGGGGCTGTGACAGCTATGGGAGATAAGACTTGCAGAGATGCCGCGTCGGCCATTGCAGAAGAAGCCGGGGATACTCCGCTCAGTGTCCTAGGGATAGACAAGGAAGAAATATTTAAATAATCATGTTATGGGACACTAAGAGCATGCTAAAATGTACTTTGCCCTGAAAAAGTAAATCTGCTGCAGTCAAGCTGTCACTACTACTTAAATTCATACACAATATGGCATCTGTAGAAATTGTCACCCAGCTTTTCTATAGTACTGAATGGCAAACAATTAATAAGGGGAATGTATCAGCACATCAGGACTGTAAGAAAAGCTAGATGGAAGCTGGCAGCCATACTGATTGTCGCTATCCTCAAAGAAACAACTTGACCTAAGAGCGGAAACTCAAGGACTTTTATTCACTGGTGATTTTTCATACTAGAGGAAATTTCCCTTTACATAATCCCAAAATACAGCAAATTGACTAAACTGCAGCCTTAAATAAACAGCAAGCTGTAACTAACATCAGGCAGAAATTGAAAGCCATCATAAATGTAACCTTCTGGTTTGTTCTATAGAGCAGACAAAATACATTTGTAGGAGAATTGATTTCAAACTGAGCCGACATAATAATTGTAAAACCATTCACTCTCAAATGGCTCTCTAATGCAATGGGTAGCGGAAGCAGATCTGTGCGCCGCCGCGTCCTCACAAAACAAAATGACTAAGTACTGTACCAATAAAAGCTTTTGCAGATCCGGTTTTAATATAACCCATTCATCTCATTAATAACAACATAGACCCCGTGTACATAACAGGCATCAAACAACAAGAGACCCCCCGCTCCCCCTCATGTAGAGGATACGCTGTATTTTCTTTTAGAGCCCTACATATAAGTATACTGTATAAACTATAAAGCATATCTATTTCATGATAGCTTGTTTTTTGCCAGTATTATAATTATTCAGGTTTCTATTCATAGTGTCAATATAGGACTGATCTCTTTGCTTGGTTCATATAAAGAAGCTGTAATGGGGTCACAAACATTATACCCAGGAGAGACACTTGAAATTAAATTACACAGCTTATAAGGACAGAACAGGGGCCCACACAGCGGCTGCCACACAACTGAGCCGCGGCTAAGGTGCAGCCAGGTCAGTATGGTTTGCAAATGAGCCGAGTATAAAGTGAGTGTTGAATATTAATGGCGGAGTGCTTTGCCTAAAACTATGCGCCCATTAGCAATTCATTTGTAAGCCGCACCGACTCCGAACTTCTGAGCACTTCACGGCCACAACGCAAGACAACACCATTACATGGAAGCTTATAAAAAGAGTGGCTGATATTCTCATGAATATGTTTCTATAGGTTATTTTTTGTTACCAAAAGCTATTGGTGACTAACATTTATCCATCCTATACACCAACATTTGTGGTCTCAGAACAAACCTCTCCTGGCTAAGATATGTAATAAAACTATACTCCAAAAAAACTGAAAATGGTCAGGGTCAGGAGTGAGGAGTATAAATCATAGCTGCCAACAAAGGGCTTAGTAATCTCACAAAGCTAAGGGAAGGAACATAAACAGGAAGATAGACGCAATGTTCTCCATAAGCAACACAACAAACAGTACCATTTATGACCCAGTGTAATGAATCATGAGTTTCCTCCTAGCAGGGTGCCCAGTTGTCAATACAAACAGAATACAGAGCGGTATAAACAGATGTGGTCGCTCACTATTACAGTAACTACCGTCCATGTAGTGACGGTGACTTTCAAGGTACTTTATATGGTATGAAACAGAATGTCTTCAATGCTGACAGCCATGAGAACTACAGTTCTGCTGCTTCCACTCCATTACTTCTACTTAGCTGGAGGTGATCAAGCCTAAACACGCCAAGCTATGGAATATACCTCCAAACGCTAAAAACAGCAGACAAAACATTTGGCATTTTATGCCTTTTATTCACCTCCTACGTGCAGCTTGCTGCCACATCTATGGAGAGTCTATGAAGGCTGTGACAATGTGTGTAGCTGCTCATACAGTCTTCTGTAATGTGACCATGCATGTCAGACCTTCGGCTTCACGCCGTGGCCGGAGAGGACAGTGTGTTCCTAAATACAGGACTGTTCAACCCTGCCTCCAGCTGTGCATGAGAGATGCCATAAACAGCTTAAAACTGATTAAGCTGCGGGACTTGCCAGATAAACGTACACATCTGTACACATCTGCCGAGGAGCATGACAAATATTCTGACAAGGATCATAGTGCAGAATTTTACCGGCGGTGGGGACGGCTCTTCTCCAGACACAGCTGTGTTTGTGTAAAACCTGTGCTATGTTAGAAGCTAAGAGCGGAGAACTTGTACAGTGCACTACCATACCAAGCCTGAACATTAAATAATGTCAACTAATACAAGTACACGTAGGTAATGGGAAGTCATAGAGGAGTGCACCCAGGTAATGTGAACAGGCAGGAGTAATAGGAAGAGACAGGAGTACACCCAGATAATGTGAAGAGATAGGAGTACACCCAGGTAATGTGAACAGGCAGGAGTAATGGGAAGAGACACGAGTACACCTAGATCATGGGAAGAGGTAGGAGTACACCTAGGTAATGTGAGCAGATAGAAATAGACCTAAGTAATGTGAAGAGATAGGAGGACACCTAGATAATGTGAGCAGATAGGAGCATATGTAGGTAATATGAGCAGAAACAAGTACATCTAGGTAATGTGAACAGACAGGAGCATACCTAGGCAATATGAGCATATATGAGTACATCTAAGTAGTGTGAAGTGATAGCAGTATACCTAAGTAATGTGAACAGACAGGAGTATACCTAGGTAATGTGAAAAGATAGGAGTACAGCTAGGTACTGATGCATGTCATTATGGTGTCCGAAAATTTTTTTACCTAAGTGATCAGTGGCATGTGATTGCTATGACTGACTGTCAGACTGGGTGATCTATAAAAACGCAACTATATAAGAGGGGAAATCCACCATTAAAGGGGCTTTCCAGGATTTTGATACTGATGACCTATTCTTAGAACAACTGGAACCCCCACTGATCAGCTGATACCAGCAGCATAGGTGCTAGGAGTACACAATGTGCAGAGCCAGAAGCAGACAGCTCCATACACTGTATAGTGACTGGTTTATGAAGCTTAGCTCCCATTCTATTTTATAGGTCATCAATATCAGAATCCTGGAAAACCCCTCTAACACTGCAGCTTGGCTGTTCCTTCAGTTCAGCTCTTTACATATCAAATGTCTGTCAGCGAAGAGAAATCTACTTACTGAAGATGTGGTAATAGCATAACAGAGGACCTAAACAAGGGTCTTCTCTTGATTTCCTTTCTGAAACAAGCATTCTGCTGGAAGCCATCTTTAATGTTCAGTATATATTGGTTGTGCCATGTAACAAATCGGACTTCCTTCAGTCCTCGGCAGTTGGCTTCCTCTATCAGCTTCACAACAGGCTGTCATACAAAAAACCTTGGTCACCATAATTGAAAGACAAGTCATTATGGACTGATCACTGTATAGAACAACCTTCATTTACAGTAATGCTCTATTAGACAGACTATAAATAACAAAGTTTACCTCAGAGTACTCTCGCCACCCAAAGTGATCTCTGCAATAGTATTTCCAAATGGTGTGGTAATTCGAGGCAGCACCGGAGGTAGAAGGAGTAGACAGTCGTCGGATTTGGTCAAATTCAAGAGATTCATAAATAGTCATTGAGTCCATGTTTACTAAAAAATCATGTCCCCTAAAAAAAAAAAAAAAAAAAAAAAAAAAAAATATTGTTAAACGACAGTTCACTTAGTCATTAAAGATTACACTACATGAAGAGAATTTGACCGTGTAAATTTCATTACTTATCATTGCTATGCATATATACATGAATAATAATATATATACAACGGCATATAAATATTCACAAACAGATTAGGCATAAAATTGACCAGTGATTTATTGCCAAGTGCCATGGGGCATAAATCTGAGGGCCCACCTGCCAGTAAAGGAGCAAATGTCTACTTACTTACTTCTTAAACCCAGGTGTTATCCTTGTACACATACAAGCGTTGGTAAACTATTACTTGTGCTGTTCTAAAAATCAGTTTATGTTATTTTAGGGGTGTGATATGCCAGACGGGCCTGAATGTTGGTGTGCTCCTGGTAGGGGCATCTGTGACCTGTGATCTGTTACGTTGATGGGTGTGTTGAGGCCCGCTGAATCCGTGATCACATCTCAGTATGGAGAAGTCTCCCAGGTCTTTGTGTACTGAGATGTGATCACAGAACCAGTAGGTCCTAGCAGGCGTGCACCTACAGCCCTCACGAGTCTGCTTTGTAACTCTGTCAGGTCCGGTATATCACACCCCTAAAGCAAATATACCAATTCTTAGATCAGCACAAGTAATAAAGTTTATTAACAGTGATATAAGCTACGTGACAAGGAAAATGAGGCATAACCGGTGACAGAGGGTATGTCAGAAAGAGATCTACCTAACTATGTAAAAATAGGGTTGTACTAGTTATTTTGTCCTGTAGACCACAACCCCTGTATCTAAATGCTAAAATAGCCCAAAACCGCAAAAAAAAAAAAACCAAAAAAACCCCAGGAGTAAAGTGTATGGGGCTTGACATCTATGCCTGTCCAATGTACATGGCGTATGAGACTCCATAACACTCAGAGTGCAGTGATGTGATATTGTCTATAGCCCTGCGGACTAATGTTTCATTTTTAACAAGTTTCATTTTTCATCATTTAATTTTGCTAAATGAACTCAATGACCAATTTCCCAATGACTGACTAAACCCCACTGTAAGAAACCAGGTCGGTATCTGAGTTTCATGAGCGATTTGTCCGTGCGAGTCTATCTGTGAATGAAAAGCAAGGAATTCATGAATAAATGGGATCATCTGTTCTACAGCTGGAAGCAGAAACGTGAACGAAAAATGAAACTGGGCAGCGTTCCTAAACACAAGGCTGGTTTTGGAGAAGTGAAAATGCTCAGCCCTCCTGTGTGCTAATCGTGCATGCCTAACACATACAGCCCAACTTGTTAACCTTCAGACACGTCTCCAAGGCAACACGTACCCCATATCCTTATCCCTATTAACCAATAATGGCCCAGAAGATAGCGTCCAAACAACGTAAAGATACTGAAACAAAGAAAGAAGCAGCTCATGTAAAGGAAGGGAGGTCGTACAGAATAAATATGCCATATATTAAGGCACCTATGTTTGTAAAAGGACGCTATCTCTCAGTAAATACTGTCAGTCCCTGCACAACACAGTATGTATGTGATATGTGCATGCTAGGAAGGAATTTCTGGTTTCAGCGTAACTGGGCAGACTACTGCTATCTAAATATGAGCTTAGCACGGCTATAAATAATAATTTGCATGAGAAAGACGGAGGCTGCAACAGTTTCTCTCACGCTATCCTAAGGCTGAACATTTTGCAATACAGAGATTTCTTCAACTAGGTATCATTATCCGTGACCTGGAAAACCACTTCATAGCATTACGTCAGCAACTTATATGGCGAGTTATAACTAAGCCATGACTACAAATCCTTCCAAGTTCTTTTACTTTATACCGGCAGCCTCTGATACACAGACATGATATTAGGCTCTATTCACATTGCTCTTAATCTCTGTTCAATCCATTGGTGCCAAAGAAAGATGGTATACAGAAGGATGTTATAAATAGGAACAACATGTGCTTAAAGGAACCATCAAAGATATCATGACTGTGGTAATAAGAGAGTTAATAAAATACACAAGTAGCTTTCTCTATGGTTTAGGGAGATACGGACGTGTACAAGGTTCACTGGTCTGGTCAGGAAAAAACTGGAGACATATTACATTTAGTGGGCACTGCCAGCCTGTGAATAGGTATGTACAGACACGGTGCTTAATATCCTGGCTGATAAAGAACTGATTTAACAAGGATTGCTTTTCACACTGGGCAAGGGAGTGCACGGAAACTGTCATGGAGTCAACCACTTTGGATGACATTTTGCCATGCACACAACTACTGTCACTTCATTTCTCCCACACCCAGCACAGGTTAAAAAAAAAAAAGCTGCCCATACACATAAGATAAACAGTTGGACATTTAAAGGGAAGGAGTTACCAGAAAATGACCTATTTTTATACATTTTTATATGTTAAACATATTGTTTTTAAGAATTTTTGATGACTTCTACTTTACTGTGCCATGTCACTACCTAGATTTTATATCTATCTAGTACTGTATCCTAAAATGTTAATTCTGGCCACTAAGCCTGATGATAAACGGACACTTGCCAATTTTGAATGCGTTTTCTTTGCGGCAGTCGCCTCATTTACATCACAGACAAGAAAGATAGGATTACAATACCTAACGCCTCTATAGATAACACCACTGACCCACTGTTATATCCACTACTGACAATAGATGATGTCAGAGCCTATCTATTCCCTCTCCCTGCACAGCGCATGCCTAGAAAACTCTCCCATAAACCTTAGACTATTGCTGCCTATGGCTAGGAGACTGCTGTTAAGCATGTCAGTAAATGCAGGTAACCGAGCAGAGGAGAAACTCAAGAATGATGGCTGACCCCATAATCATGTACAGAAAGTAGAATAAAAAAAATATACAGATTAAAATAAATGTATATATTTCAATGACTGGTTTTAACAAATAAAAAAAACCAGAAATGGAGATACATTCCCTTTAAGGAGGCCAATCATTTGGTTGGCCACGCCCAAGCTTTTTTCTGCCAAACTGTGATCCTTCTAGTTGGAAAATCAGTGGTGGAGGGTTGTCTAATGCTGGTGGATGGTCATGTGTATGGGCACAGTCAAGTAATGACATCTGACATTATGATCTGATACACAAAATATTACTGCCAGAAATCTGTATTGTAATAGAAAATGTGCTTGACTGTGAAACACACATTACACCATACAGAGGTTTCTCTAACCATAGGAATTACAAAATAGTGTACAAATGGACTATTACATGACTATCAAAACACTGTCAGCTGCCCGAAAGAAGCTGCAATCGATGGGCTGATCTCTGCGACAGGAAGCCTGACAAGTTTTACATCCCATGATGTGGTCGCAAAACTGTTAAAGTGATGGTAATCTCTAGACACCTTCATATAAACACTCCGCTCACACGGTACTCACACAATGTTGCTGCTTAGTTAAGTTTCTAGTTTAGTCATCTGTTTTTCAAGAGTCACCTCTGACTGGCGTGGCTTCACATTCAGCTTAGATCATGAATTTACCTTTGTTCGCTGCCATATACCCTGTCACAGTACACTGGTACACTGTGTTCCTACCACAAGCTCCTATCTGGCTCTGGCTGTTCTGTAACATCACGTTACATCTGCATTGTACTCGGCACAGGGTGCTAAAGAGAGCTGGATGGCCACAGAGACAACAGAAACCTGCACAAGTGTACCGTAAAGATGCCTAATCTATCAATTTCTGCCCATTAACTTTTATGTATGGGGGTGGTGACTTCTGCCTAACCACAGGTGTTGTAAGGGTCAGTAATGTAGAATTTCGATACAGCCAATCCTTTGATCTCATGGGAGATGAGAGATATCTGGCAGTGATTTATTCGCATTTTCCTGTGCGGGGAGTGCATGTGTATGGGGAAGAATAGCTGCTAGTCAAACAAGCATTCGGCTGACAGCCATTGGAAGGTGCATGGCCTGCTTAATATCATGTCACTTAGCAGAAGGCCTTCACATGGACAGACTTTAGAATAACGGAAGAATAAGAATATAAAGATTTCTATCCCTGTTAAACATGTCCACCACGATGACTATTCCCATCTCAGCAATTTGTTGCCAAGATAGCAATAACCGCTCATAAGTCCATGACCACCAGGGCCGAACCTAAGGAAACAGGCAAGAAGTGATGTGCCATGCTGTGTCCATAACTCCCATAGGGGAGAATGGAAGCAATGGAAAGTGTTTCTAGTTCTAGCTAGTAGTAGTTGTAGTAGTAGTAGTAGTAGCAGTAGTAGTAGCAGCAGCAGTAGCTAGTAGTAGCAGTAGTAGTAGTCGTAGTAGTAGTAGCTAGTAGCAGTAGTAGCTAGTAGTAGTAGCAGCAGCAGTAGCTAGTAGTAGTAGTAGTAGCTAGTAGTAGCAGTAGTAGTAGTAGTAGTAGCAGCAGTAGCAGTAGTAGCAGTAGCAGCAGCAGTAGCAGCAGCAGTAGTAGTAGCAGCAGCTAGTAGTAGTAGTAGTAGCAGTAGTAGTAGTAGTAGCAGTAGTAGTAGTAGTAGCAGTAGCAGCAGCAGTAGCTAGTAGTAGTAGCAGCAGCAGTAGCTAGTAGTAGCAGGTAGCAGTAGTAGTAGTAGTAGTAGCAGTAGTAGCAGTAGTAGCTAGTAGTAGTAGCAGCAGCAGTAGCTAGTAGTAGCAGCAGTAGTAGTAGTAGCTAGTAGTAGTAGTAGTAGTAGCTAGTAGTAGCAGTAGTAGTAGTAGCTAGTAGTAGCAGTAGTAGTAGTAGCAGCAGTAGTAGCTAGTAGCAGTAGTAGCTAGTAGTAGTAGCAGCAGCAGTAGCTAGTAGTAGCAGCTAGTAGTAGTAGTAGTAGCAGCTAGTAGTAGTAGTAGCAGCTAGTAGTAGTAGTAGTAGTAGTAGTAGCAGCTAGTAGTAGTAGTAGTAGCAGTAGCTAGTAGTAGCAGCTAGTAGTAGTAGTAGTAGCAGCTAGTAGTAGTAGTAGTAGCAGGTAGAAGTAGTAGTAGTAGCAGCTAGTAGTAGTAGTAGTAGTAGTAGTAGCAGCAGCTAGTAGTAGTAGTAGTAGCAGTAGCTAGTAGTAGCAGTAGCTAGTAGTAGTAGTAGCAGCAGTAGTAGTAGTAGCTGCTAGCTTGTACTAGCTAGTGTTTCTAAAGCTCCACTCAACTCTATGGGAGTTATAGAAACAGCATAGAGCAGTTCGCCTTCTTGGTTGGGACTTAGGAACAGTTCATTCCTATTTCGGCACTAATCTGCCAAGATGGGAATAACCCTTTCATACTGTAAAGTTATGTACCCTTATGGGTAATAGGAGATTGTTTTGTCTAAATCATGCTCAACAACTGAAAATTCTGAAACGTTTTTTGACATAATTTGTGTTATATTCCTCTCCATTTCACTTCTTGCTTTCAGTGAACAGATATCTATCTATCTCTTTCTTTTGTTTGTACCCTGCACAGACAGGTGTATGGCTCCCAGACTAGCTCTTAGTGGGGGAGACAGAGCCAAACAGTCCCCTCTATGTTCTGACTGCAGCTATAGCCACATTCAGTGGTGGGGCCATAGATGTTTCCACTGGTTTTAATTCTAGGCTATTTCTCATTACTGGGCACACAGTTTTGTGGCTACCATGTAGCCACTAATAAGAAATAGCATGCCATGAATCACTGTGGAAGAGTGAAGAAATCAGGCGATACCTTTTAGAGGCTAACTGAGTATATTTATAAGTAAGCTTTCAGGAGTACTCGCTCCCTTCATCAGACATGGTGTGATACAAGAACTGAAAATTCACAGATTTTTATACACATGGTTTTCAAAGCATTTTAGAGTCCTTAAAAAAAATGCAATCTAAGTAGAGAAGTTATTTACAACAGGTCAAAAAAAACAGTCTGGAAACTTGTGGTGTGTGACGGAGGGATCAGTAATTCTTGCTGTTATCTCTTTGCTATCAGGAGGTGATTTGTGTCCCTCACAGTTCATACATAGTGTGATTTGAAGCTGGCATGAATATTGAGTTCAGCATGGTTCATGCTAGTGTGACATGAAGCGGCGTGAATATTAAGTCCAAATTGCAGAGTTTGAAATTTTTGCATAAATTTATACTCCCATTCTTTTCTTTTCTCTGTGAATTTTCAGTTCTTGTATCACACCATGTCTGATGAAGGGAGCTAGCTAGTACTCCTGAAAGCTTACTTATAAATATACTCAGTTAGCCTCTAAAAGGTATCGCCTGATTTCTTCACTCTTCCACTACTTTCAATGGCTAACACGATACAACATACATGAATCACTGTATCTCTGACATGTCTGCATTAAGGATACCGTGTGGCCACTCTAACAGAGCTCTTGAAAAGGCTTAAGTGTGTTCTTCAGACAAGCCCTTTAAGCATTTAAGATCACTCTGCTGTAAGGGTGTATGCAATTAGGGCAGATTTTCAACCTTTGGATATAAACAAGAACAATCCTATTCACTATCAGCAAGCAGAGAGTTTGAGATTGTGAACTAAAATACAATAACATTGCTGTGTATAAGTAAATGAATGATTTCCATAAAATCCCTTTAGAAAGCAATTCTCTAGAAAATCACAAATATCTAAAAAGAGAGGTCTTTTGGTTTCACCTTGTAAAAAAAACTACTCTTTTTAAGGATTCTGAGTAAAAACCAATATGGAAGCGACACTAGACACACATGACTTGTCACCCAGACTCCTGGCCAGCCTAGTGATGTAGTGACAGAGTTTTAGAGGATTGTTCGGCACACCTTGGAGCAGCTAATCTTGTATCTCCTTGTTGCCAGGCTGGCTAATTAGACCTGATATTGTAGAGCATATTTTCATCACGGCACGGTGCACTTACACCCACAGATCACATTCACATCCTCAGCCCATAATTACCCAGGCTGCTGCCTGAGATTAGAAAAGGACACATGAATTTTAAGCAGGCGCAGCAGGAAAGGCGGCGATGGTGTGGAAAAGTGGGGGTCACTGATTGAAGTTTAATAGATTGCCATGCTCCTTGTACCATTTCTACAGATTTCAAGAGAAAGAAAAGCCTAATGTAATTAGGTTACATTATTCCTAGACATGAGACGGAGATGCCGCATATGGTGAGGACAATGAGGACACGCATTTCATCATCTGCCTTTAGTGCCCGATAACAGTAGGTATGTTATGATCACAAGACATCTGCAATACACCCTATTCTCCTTGTTTCACCAGCAATCTAATGTCTATGGGGCTGCAGAAAAAGGTGAAGGTTTCCTCTCCAGTTTCATTGTAAGAGGTACCAGCAGCTACTCCCTCAACTGTCCAAGGGACCGCTGAACCGCAAAATCAGTCAGTGTTTAAGAAGTTTAGTACTATATTTGGAAAAGTGAGGGGGCCTTTAGATATGCCAGCAATACTAAAAATGGAAAACCCCTTTAGACCATGTTCACACAGTGCAGTTTTTGATACAGGTAACCTGGTGGCTTTTGCACAATCACTGGACACAAATGGCAGATGACTGCTGAGGCCAGTTGGTCATGTGATCATGACGGACTGCAGCAAGGACCAAACAGATACCTGGTTGTCAGAGCAGACAATTCCAAGTTCAACCCCTTTATGGCACCAATGCAGTCCATGATAAACTGAGACTCGCACTGACTGCTGGAAGGAAGGCACTGTAAGTGTCATGTAAAAGTGTCAAAGGCCAAAGGAACAAGAAGCCTTTATTTTCTAATCCCCCAAGATAAATGAGATCTGGAATATGACTGGATAATATAGAAATACTTTTTATATATAATGCTCGGTGTCCTGGGGCAAATAAAGATGTCACCAAAATCACAGCAAAGGTTCTATGTTTACAAAATGTATTATTAATAAAACCCATCTACACACTATGACCATGGCTGTAGAGGCAAACACAATATAGACTATAAAAAAAAAGCAAAGCCTGTAGAAGTGCAGTAGCACGAAACGGCCCGTTGCTTGTTAGTCCACAGCTAAAACCTGCCTGTAACTTATTTATTAAAGAGGTTTTTTATCTGGATGTGACTGCCGCTGTCCTGCTTTTTCCTACTACAATATAGACTAATACGAGGAGATACAGCCTGGATTAAGGGATTATTCAGGACAGCGTGTAAGGAGACTGACACACACGCAATGTGCTTTTTTATGGTTTGTAGCAGAATGTATCTATACAGCAAAACTAAAGCAGGATGTGATCTTAGCCTTTAGAGAATGTAACCAAGCAGGCCATTTTATTACAGCAAGTGTCACAAGGCTGTGTATGCCCTGGTAGCAGGAAAGACAAGGACACAAGATACACAGTAGTCATTCCAATTGCAGATCTGTGTTACTCTTATTTTGGGAAAAATGTGATGTGCACATTAATAAACACCCCCCCCACCCTTCCCAAATACAGGATGCAGAAGCATCGGAATATTTCCACTGCGGATTTGCTGCTAATCCATGAGGTTAGAGCCAACGTAACAGTGAGAAAAAAAAAAAAAAAAAAAAAAAAAAAAAAATCACTAGATGCTAAATAATATCTCTAATATATTTCATCTGTTTATGGGAAATCTGGGTTCAATTAATATCGCTACCATTCCAGCTAGTAAAGGGGGAGGGCAAAATCACAGGCTACGAAGATCTGCCCGGTAAAGCTGGGTGACAACTGCTGTGGGTGAAGTAATGGTGGCTATATTGGTAGTCACCCTACTTACCTGTAAAAACAGGAGAATAGAACTTTAAAAATGTGACAGAAGAGGACAACTCAAGGACTTCTATATATTTACCAGTGATTTTTATATTATTATTATTATTATGTGCATTTTCCCATCTGGCAGGAATGTGGTGTGAAGTGAAATTCAAGAATTAGTCATTGGTGCTACCTTGCCGTGCAAAGGTGTGTATAAACAGCGGAGGCTTTCAGTTCCTGAATTCTGTTTTTCAGCTGTTATTTTTCTCAGAGCACATACGCAAGACAATGAACACTTCCTCTGTTTACTACTACACTGCTTGTTACCATTTCTCAAGTATTTTGGAACTTCAGAACTGAATGTGTATATATATATATATATATATATATATATATATATATATATATAACACACACACACACACACACACACACACACACACACACACACACACAGGTGCATCTAAATAAATTAGAATATCTTTGAAACGTTCATTCATTTCAGTGATTCAGTAATACAATCCATAATCAGCGTCTTCCATGATTTTGTGTCCTACTGAACCAGACTGAGGGACCATTTAAAGGCTTAGGAAACCTTGGCAGGTCACACACTGAATTTACAATACTGAACTTTTTCACAATATTCTAATTTTCTTAGATTTGGGTTTTCATTACCTGTAATCCATGATCAACAATTACAGAAATAAAACACTTGAAATAGAACACTCTGTGTGTAAAGAATCTAGAACATATAGGAGGTCACTTTTTTAATTTAATTACTGAAAGAAATAAACATTTAAGATATTCTAATTTATTGATTACCAGCAATAATGTTAAGGGTTCACATTGCACCCTAAACCTTAACCTGGTGTAATACATTATAAAGCACTTGTCCAAATATGGCTACCTGTGAGCTGAGGTCTGGCTGAATTCCTTTAGTTATATAAATCTTGTCTGAGGTTAATGGGGTTGTCTAGGAATTGAAGCATCCCATAGAGGTGATCAGGAGAGGTGTAAAGTTAAAAAAAAAAAAAAAAAAAAGTGACCGCTGAGACCAATCACGGCTCTCAGTTGTCACTTGATCCTCAGGGCTTCCAGTCCCAGCACAAGAAGGAACGGGCACCAGTGGCAGATAATGGAGAGCCATGTACACTCATACAGGGAAGGCGATCAATCACTTATTAGGACCGCCTACTCGACTCCTAAGCTTAGAATTAGCAGGGATTTAATGAATACATGACAAGTTATACTAAATCTTGTGCCACAAAACTGTATACCAATCTGCTCAGTTCCTCTTGCTCTATAATGTGATGCCTACAGTTTGGACAGCATGTGCTACCTGATAGCTTCCTTTTATTAACCTTAACTTGGAGTGCATGGTTACCAAGCACCCCAAAACTACCCAGCTGTCCATGTATATTACCAAAGAGTCAACTGGCATCAGCAAGGGTGGCCTACAGGATCACTTGTCAGATGATATATGATATAGGAGAAACCTAATGTCCTTTACCCACTAGATTAAGTCTATATGGACTTTTCCCATTCTCTTTTTTTTTTTTTTTTTTTTTAAGACAGGGCTCATATTTTAGCACCTGACATATTTCTAGTAGTCTCTTATGACTAGGATTTCCACGAGAACACAATATTAAGGCGTACATGTGAGACGCAATGCACAGTGGTCTATAAACTATATCCTGCAGTATAACTGGCTTACATGTACTTCATGATCTCATAGGAGACAATCCAATCAAGAAATTAGAGTAATATACTTGATGGAGGGTATACAGTCCTCAGATGAACCACTTAGTCTATGGCTCTGCGCACTGACAAGTGGCCAGGTTTCTCCTGACTAGAACAATATGGCCACGGTGTTCCACACTAGGAGTATTGTTGGTGGGAAATGAGCAGTTGGCTTCAGGTGGAGTTGCTTTTGTGCTACATCCTGCTTTTGCGATAAGGACTTTTTGATAAGCAAAGTAAAATCCATTAGTAAAGATGATTGTTTGCAGAAAACCTTTGTGTAAGGGGTAAATGGGCCGAGAAGCAAAGTCATCAATTAAAGGAGCTGTAGACAAACCCCTAGACTTAGACTCTGTAAAATGAAACCATAGGGGTTTGGTGAGATAAGAGTGTGCAACAACATGTAGCACTAGACTGGAGAGGTAACCTACATACAGTAAGTCTCTTATGTAAAATGCAGGTCAGCAGCACTGCATGCCATCTGCACATGAACTGCTTGGCACTCTAGTTATGAGTCCTAAACGCATTAGAATAATCAGTTTTTAGTTCCCTATGCATGACCTATCCTTCTAGACGCCAGCAGCCTCCTATCTATAAGCCTGCAGATCTGGATCAGGCAAATGGTATCGTCTCACCTGAGAAACTGCAGCAAATCTTTTGTGAAAGTCTTCATGTTTATATTCTATGGCTACTATATCAAAAGTTTCTTTCTATATTTCTAGATAACATCAAAGGTTTATCTGGTGCGGACTCTTAGACACTTATGTTTGTTCACAGGACCAGGGCCGTTTTAACACATTGGTGGGCCCAGTGTTTCATAAGTCCCCCCCCCCCCAAGATAGGGAATAATGGCTGATGTTTACAAGAGGACTATGGACATGAAAAAGACTATGAACATAGTTAGAACATGCAGGGACTCCTGATTCCCAGCTGGGGTAGTGTTCAATGGACATAAATGTATTGTACAGGTATAGGAGTTCACAAGTAAAAGAAATGGTTTTAGAAATTCTCCACTGAACAGCGCCCAAAGCACCGGGGGAAGAAGCAATTTCCTTTGGTTTAAAGGAAAAAAAAACAACTCCTGAGTATGCAGAAGACGTTCCCTCCTGATACAGTCATCATATGCCTGGATGGAAAAAAAAAAAAAAAAAAAAAAAGGAGCTTTTTGCTGGTGGAAGATCATTAAAGGTAATGTGTCATCGGCCTGATAACTCTCATCTTCCGTAATCTGCTGGAATGAATGATTAAGCCGCTTTGTACAAGCCCATAAAGTGTGCTGATAGCACAAATACAGGAATGTTATCTTACACCACCCTCAGTAAACACAAGAGAGGTCCTTATTTTGCTGTATATGACATTATACATAAGGCATAGGTCATATGGGACGATCCTTCTCAAATATTTAACACAAAAAACTGCAGCTTGTGGGCAAGGTAGAGAACACAGAAAACATCAGACAGGCCGATGATGAGGTATACAGGACGAGAGCGCTCAGCTGTGCTTGTTAACACTGTACTACAGCGCATTTACACAGGCGCAGGAAGGAGAAGCACTTGTTCATGAATGGATAGCCCTCCTGGGGAATAAAGGGAAAAGGCTGCCGTGCGGCCAACAAAAAAAGCACAAAATGCTATGTCACCAGTGGTCAGCATAGGGTTACACCACCATAAAACACAAGCCCAGATGACGTACAGGTACAGATGCTCCCAAAACTGTAAATTGTTTATATGATGAAACAAACTGTGAATGCATTTGAGATTGTGGTATCTACAGGACGGCACTTCAAAGAGCTCCGGCTTCTTGGAACGTCGGTGTAGAAACCAATTAGTTTTATTTCATATGGAAATGGGAAATCAGGCGGCTGACGGTACCCAGACTGCTCAAAGCATGTATTTAGAGCCTCTCTGACATTCCCAGTACATTGCGGCTTTGTCATTGGCGCTGCCAAGTCCTGGAGAGCATCAACTTAATTAAACCTAGAACTAGGACGTACTGTTGTGTGCAGCCATCATGGCTCTCCTTATGTATGGGCAATATTTCAACTCAGACCCTACTCTTTCTAAACAATCCCTACTTGTTTAACCCATAGAGAATGATAAGACTAAGCACCCCTATAGTACAGGAGATACTCAATATCAATCAGGGCAGGCGTTCTCCTTATGCTACTGAAGCGTATCTCCCAGAATGCTTTGTTGTAGTAATGCACATGAGCAGTCCACTATTTTACTTATTTTTTTTTTTTTACTTTACATGCCAATCTAAAAATGGGAGAGTCAGGGATTGTGTACTTTTTGTTAGAAAGTATTTTAGACATCTGAGGCTAAGTTCACATTGGAGACTCTATCCCAGAAACCACCGAAAATGGGCAGAACTAAAGTCCTGCACGGAGGACTAGGACTTTTTTCCCTCGGTTTCAGTTTTGAAATGGTGGACACCCGACAGACCCCATTATAGTCAATGGGGTCCGCTGCTGTCCGTGTAAAACCGCTAAGACAGCTGTCCGGTTCACCATCGTTTGGGTCCCCTGGCAGACCCGAACAATGGAGAGTTTGGTGCAGATGTGAACCTAGCCTGATCTGTTTCCTGTTATATTTGTGTGTAGTGCAGGATTAGACAACACCAAGCACCCCTGGAGGAGCAAATATGACTTTAGTGGCCTGGCAATAAGAGCTCTCACAAACATCAACTGAAAACACAGACTACCTGGTGATGCAATGATATACAGTATAATACGTCATGATATATTGTACATATGTTAAATAAGTATCTCTAAACTGGAATGACATACTGTGCCTGGCATCCAACTGGAAGGGACATTAGAGAAGAAGTGTTCAAAGCTACAGACAGTCTGCCGCATCTATCCCCCCACCCAGAAAAAAAACCCTGTAAAAAAGACTTAGCAGTCAATTAACTGAAAAAAAAAAAAAAACACTGGGAAGAGAATTGGAATATATAACCACTGAACTACATACATCAAATTAAAGCTGTTCATGACTGTGTGTTCCCTTTAAGACTAACTGTGGGCTTCTTCAATGAGATTAGTTATATATGAAATACAGAACAATGTCTGCCTCTATGGTCACTACTATTTTTTTTTTTTTTTTACATAACTAGGTGCAAATGATGTTAGTAGCTGTCTTAGCTCCTATAAGCTGTGTGCTTTAGGTTTACCGTCCCTTTAAGACTGAAGGAAGAAAATCAATGCTGCGATCTCAGGCACACGGAATGGTTCTAAGGTCACGCTGAACACGTGTACATTCCTTCCAGTGGGAATAATCAATTAAGTAGCAGTTTGTGATTACAGAGAATAAACATCTTTCCTCTCTACATTTTAGTGTTGTTAATAGGACGGAATGGAAAAAACAGGTTTGCTTTGTGGGATTTCACCAACGTAACCAATTGATTTTAGTTCTAAGGTAATTAAATGTAAAAAATATTCAGTACTCAGCACTCCATAACTACATTACAGACCACAGCTAACAAGCAGCATTGTCTAGAGAGGAACATTACACACCATAGTAGTCGAGGATAGAGACCCCAATACACATAAGTGAAAAGTAAGTCAAACCTGACTTGGCATGACCAGACAACTATCTTGCGTGTATAGAGTCCTCTAGATATTCACCCGACATATCACAGGAAGAAGGGATTGGCATTATACATCTATCTTAAGGGGGTTAAATGGTTTCTGTTATTGAGCGTGACTCTCGGTAATGTTTCCATACCACAAGCTGTAGCAGCGAGTGTAGGTACTACAATTATTGTCACAACTGTCGTTTAAAAAGTCACAAACCCGAGATTTGCACCTGTTTTACAGCAGATATCTGCCGCAACAATAATAATAATAAATATGCCACAAAGAGAGCCATGCTTGGACTCCCACCGATCAGCTGTAATCCTTGAAGCATTCTGACAGTAGTGTTCATTTTCCAGACAGCTCCACCACAGGAAAAAAAAATCAAGCATTGCACAATGTCTATTAAAGTCAATGGGTTGTCTGTGTAATGCAGGTCAGGACAGGTCCTCCAGGGGAAGAGACAATATTTCTAACACTCTCTACTTTGGCCAAGGGATTTGGATCCTGTAGGTGATCCCCCACTATATTATGTCCAATTTCCTGAGAGGGTAAATGAAGCCAGTACTGTAAACCAGGCAACCCCTTTGATAATGCCAGTAGAATTGTAATAAACAAAATATAAAGTATAAAGCCAACGCCAAGAAGTTGATTTATCACTGGTATAGAAACGGCAGTCATCACCAAAGAACAGGCTTTTCACAACATAAAGCAAATGAGACTGATGTGGACACCACAACCCCGAATACCACACATGACTTGTGTACCTGCTGCTGTAGGACTGGTGAATTCATTCGGCACCATCCTGCTTATTATGACAATGAGAAGGTTATCAGGTCATGTTCCAGGTGTGACTAGAAACTAAATCATTACTAAAGGAAGAAAAGCGAATAAAGCAGCAGTAACAAACCACAACAGAGAACAACGGGTAATGTTACGGCTGATGGGGCACTACTTTCTTAAAGTGCCAAGGAAACCAAGAGGAACAAACAATTTCCAGCCTCTGGTTACCAGTGAAGCTCCTCGTATTTGTCCTCTCTTGACCACGCACAGTGCTGAGCTGGCTCTTCCTGGTTCTGCACATGCTGCACTGTAGGTTTGCTGAGCCGTCCAACCACAAGAGATTAATAACCCTGGCCAAGTAATGTGGTAACAATGCAAATCATATGCTGCACTGGCTTGTTTAGGAGCTTCTCAGGAAGGATCAACACTATTATTTGTGTCCCGTTGCCAGGTAACTCAACATAGCCTTGAAATAACTTGGAGACAAAGGTTGAGGCGACCATGGAACTTATTGACTGACCGAAGGCCTTTTCTCAACAGCAGTGCTACAACTGAAAGCAACCTGGAAACGTGTGTGAAAATTTATAAGTGCACTGACTCCTGGGATTATGTATGACCATGTTACCCAGGCTCCTAGGATCATGTATGACCATGTTACACAGGCTCCCAAGATCATTTATGACCATGTTACGGAGGCTCCTGGGATTATGTATAACCATATTACACAGCTTCCTGAGATTACGTATGACCACATTACATATATAATGCTCATTTCACTTTAGCCAGATCCTAGATGTCAGGAGAAATAAGAGGATAAAAGTGTTTCCTTTACTTACTGTCCTAAGATCCATTCCCATTTTGGCTAGCAAATTACCATTACCAAAATCACTTCTAAATTTATATGCTGGTGTAGTAGTGTTTTTTTTTTTTTTTCTGGCAAAGACTTATGGGTCCAATGTGAAAGCAGATGCTCTGGCAAATTCAGCCACGCCAAGGATTCACCGAATAGCTCATCTGCATATGGAGGTAAAAAAACATCTACAACAGTGTATAAAGTAAGTTAGAAGGGAGTTTGGTAATGCTAGACTCCCTGTCAACAATTAATGAATTATACCTAAGGTTGGGGAAGCACGAGACGGACACACTGATGATTTTTACTGCAGCACATCTGCAGGAATCTCTATGGGTCTCTCACAGATTTTAGCCTTTGTACGGCAAATGATGAAACCTGAAGCGAACAGACATCCTGGGGGTTTAAAACCTACCACACAAGTCACTTTACGCTGTATGTTTTAGTCACAGTATGTGGGTAAGATTTACAGAAATCTTACCCATGTACACAGGTTAATAGCTGGAGAATATACCATTCACTTGCACTTGATGTAAAATATTAGCGGATTCAATGAGGATTTAGCCTTATTACACAGGACCTGTCCTGAGCTTTGCTGCCCCAGCTGTCGGCCCACACAGTGATCCGTGTAATACATGGCCGTGTGGGTGTGGGCCAACAGAAATGAATGGGTCAGTGTGCTATCCGGGAAAAACCCGAATAGCACACTGATCTAGCACACAGTCGCCTGCAGGGTGCCTAAGCCATAGACTCCTGAATGTGTGAACACAGCTGAACTCACCTCCAGACACATGTGAATCTTGAAGGCTGTCCCATCGCTCTAGTACTGTCCCATAAGGTGTGACATCTTCATCAGTTATCCAATATAAATAAATAAGAAATAAACCCCCTAGGTAAGACTTTACTCACTCTTCCACTTCTCATTAATACTTGCTATAAGGCTGATTTTCAGAACAGCGGCTGAGCCACAATAGCAGCTTTGTGAATTAAGCAGGGTTATGTGATTTAGCAAATCACATCAAATAAAGTGTTTTGAAATATTCTAAGTATCTAAGCCAGCAAGATCCCTTCTTAAATGCTGCTGCTTGAGGTATAAGAATACTTATGGAAAGGAATTTTAAGGAGAAGGACACTTGTACATCTCATGTGTAACACTATAAGTTTATAAAACTTTTGACATGTCAGAAGTTTTGCTCTATGTGGGACCAGGTTCTAAGACCCAACCAATTTTATTGGAGGTGAAAGCATACAGTGTAGGGAGCCACATACCTTCTGAGCAGAACCGATGAAAACTGAAGGGGCACACCACTCAGCAGGTTGCTTCTGGCCCTTAGTTTGAAATCCATACCTGAAGCTCCACATACCAAAACTTTGAGCATGTCAATATGGCATGTCAAAAGTTTTATTGAAGTTTAGTTACCCTGCTTTGATGGAGTAGTATCCACATTGTACTTACCACAGCTGCTGATCGCTTATATGGTAAGGGTGGCACAGACACGCTATATTATTAAAGGTAATAATTACAGTAAGTGATAAATTGTACATGAATGACATACTTACTGATTTCGCATTTTGATCCGGTCACCATCTGGACTACAGTACAGTCTTTCCATATGTTCCTGCGAATCATCATTTAGACTCTGCCATAAGCCTGTGTCTCTCCTCCTAACTTGCCAATGATAGGGCAATACCGTGTGGTGCTTTTGGCAATCTTTACCAAAAAAACACAACCCTTGTAAAAACTCCACGCAAATGTCAACTCCATCTTTCTGATGGACGTGGTACTGCAGCTGGTTTAGAAGTTCAAACACAAGAAGAAGAGATGCGTCATCAGTCTTGTCCTCAAATATCCCGGAGTTAGCATGGTTTTGGCTCACATTGTATTGGTCCGGACAGCTGGTGTCCTGGAATAACCCGGATGAGTAACTTTCTAACATCTTGTCCAAGGAGATGGTGTTGGTGGAATCACTAGAATTTGTTTGTAAGAGAGGATCCTGGAAGGAGCTGTTGGCAGTGCTAGGAGCAGTTCCACTAGTGCTTTCTGATGGAAATGTTGGTTCTGTGCTCTCTAATACACTGGACTGGTCTTCAAGATCTTGGCTTGCATGAACAGGCGCTGTGTGCTCTGTCACCGGCCTAAGACTGGAATTCCCAGATATTAGTGCATTGTTCTGAGGATGTTGGTCAATATCTAATGCCTTTTTGACAAGGGGTACACATAAGTTACTAGCGTTCCCAGCCTGATCATTGGATACAAATATTCCATTAAGAGTCCCAGATCCTAAAAAACTAGTAAAGATTGGCCGCAACGCTTGAAGGGTCTCAGGGTTCAAGATCTTTTGAGCTGGCTTCTTCTTGAAACACGGTTTTACGGGGGGAATTTTATCCGAAAGTCGGGGACAATCCACATTTGACACTTCTGGAATCTTTAATGTACCGTCTTTATTCACTTCTGCATCCAAAAGTTGCAAAGAGCCTTCCATAGTGCTCATCAGTCGCCAGTTTGCCCTATATATAGAGACAGAGACAAAATATAACTACACGCGAAGACGTATGTTTAAAACCAGCACTGCTAAGACTCCTTAAAGTACACAACCATAAACGACTTAATGTCGAGATGACGCCACCATCCATTCTCATCCGCACATATGGAAGCAGACATGAAAGAATGCATGCTGCACATCACAGTGGTTTGCCTCTTGGCATTTAAAGCCACAAATACCTTGAGCTCATTGCTACACAACATTTTTTGCACACGTCTTACCTTTTATTTACACTACAGTGTAACACTAAAAAAAAAAAAAAACAAAAAACAAAAAAAAGCACACACTGTATCACAAACAGGCCTAGCAAAACAGACAGACACAAGATGTCTACAAGACAGCCTTAAGGTCACATGCGTACGTACACACCCTGTCTCACTATCTTGTGCTCTGACACACACCCAGTCTGACACATTCACAAGGCCAGTTTTTCATTCCCAAGTGCAAGACTCTCTCAGCCTTAAGGTGGCACACATAGCATACATAAGCTTGAATGTCACTTTAATTGGGGGAGGGGGGGAAATCAGGAACCAGTGTTTATTCATCCTTAAGTTCTCACCTTATGGAAAGGGTCAAATATGGAAACAAATTTTAATCCATTCTTTAGGTTTAGGGCTCAGTGAAAAACAAAAAAAACAACATATTTCCAATGGGTTCAAGCCACTTTATAAAGTGAAGACACCACTGGATGAGACATCTGAATGGGAAGGATCAGGTGACTAAGATCAGGAATGGGTCAACTCAAGGAGGTGTTGGAAAATCTCCTGAGGCCATAGGCCGAAGTGCTCATGATACACACTGACAGTCTGCTGTGGCCATGGCTGGCAGCAGTATGCCACCTTTCACGTGTGGTGCCTTGGAACCAGTACATGCTTATTATACAACCACAGACAGTAAATTATATAGAGTTTCTTTTGTAGTTGCAAGCTCCCAGTTACTCCGTATTTACCACCCCAATGAATGTTATTCCACCTGCTACCATTATATTGTGTACCAAAGTCACAATAGACATAACAAATGTTAGCGGCCGATAACAAATGCTCGACATTTCTGGAGGACAGAGGTCTAGCACGGGGCGAATTAGGTCAAACATGTCAAGTCTTCCTCGCTATATTGAAAACAATGTTAAAAACTGACATGAGGTTGACATAATAAAAACAGACATTGCCTTACTTCACTCACTGAAGCACAAAGCAGCTATACAGTCATAACTGATAAAATGGCTGATAACAGCAGACAATAGCCTCAGTTCTGTTTTAATAACTGTCCATGTGAAAAAGAAGACATAGACATACTGATAGGGAATGTAGATTGTGAGCCCTATATGGGACAGTGACTGTTAATGTCTGTAAAGCGCTGCAGAATATGATGGTGCTATATAAGTAAGCATAATAAATAAATAATAATAATAATAGATCGATGGAGATTTACAAACACGTTTATAGCTCACTACCACCTACACTGACAAAAGGATGCGGTAAAGGGGTAGGGGTGTAGCTTCACAGGTACGCCAAGAACAACCGATCTGGGAAAGTGTCATGACAACAAGTACAATGAGGCATTGTTCACCCGCATGCTCCAGATTCCCACAAGCGGGCACCTTGTTGGCAACATATGGCACACACCACACCAATGTATATTGTATATACACACAATATCAAATCTCACCCATTGTATCTCCTTAAAGTGCCACTAATCCTAAAGAGGCAAGTACATGTTATAAGAAGAGCTACCAATATCATTCACAAGTATGTATATAAAGGTTTCTGGGTGTGTGGTAAAGATGAGACAACAGGGGGTAGTCATTTTCTTGGCTTTCTATCAGTAATCCTAAAAGCATCACAGTCAGTCTGTCCCCTGCCTGAAATGGCAGATTACAGAGAACAATAGATAGTATTTAATATAGACAGTAAACTTGGTTATGTCCCTTAAAGTATGAAACAAGAGTGGTCAGTGAGTTTACCACTACTGTTACCTGTAACACATTTGGTGAAATGATAGAAAGTAGTGAAACAGAATACCGTGTATAATAAGACAGCTGCCCCCTCCCCACCACATTACATCAACTCACAAGTGCTAGTTAAGACGGTAAGATTTTCTAGTGAAATCTGCGTGAATGAGGCAATACTCCGATCAGGATTACACTGTCTACAACAATAATGCCCATCGTGTCACAGAAGGGGGCTTCAAGGTGACACCAGCATGAGGCAATTCTGCACGAGTTTTTCATGGCAACTTATGGGAATTGCATCAAGAAAAAAACAAAAACCACATAATGAGAGTTCATTAGAGCATAGCATGCAGGTCCCACGGGCGTCACTGACATCCCCTCCAATTGGTGCTGCCATTATATTACTTATTACACCCTGTATATGTTCTGCTGAGAGAACTGACAACAATACAAGTTAACCCCCCAAAATGCCAGCATAGACACCTACTTTCTTATGTCTACAGCTTAAACACAGTACATATATACCTGGGTAAAACGGTGTGGAATAGGAAGGTTATTACAATCCGCAGTCACCACTAAAGTTTACGAGAAGAATGAATCATTTCATGGCGGATCCAGGACTGAAGTCCCAAATTCCACGGTAACTTGATAAAATAATAATGAATCATTGTCTTTTGTATCTCCAGCCGTGCCGATTTGAGAGTACACATTCTTTCACAAAGTACAAAGCAGTCACATCCTGTACACCGCGCTGGTCACTCTCTGCCATACACAGTATACAGTCACAGAGACGTCACCCTCTGATCAGCACTTGATCATCTGAAATGAAGCAATAAATGGAAGAATTGATTGTGACAATGAGAAGCGTCCAATAGCCTGTGATCACCCACAGCAGGCTGTCACCGCCAACCATCCCTATGACAGATCTGCTGATATTATGGAGGGTGAGAAACTTTCCTGATGACTTGACGAAATTCAACTCATCATGTCAGATGATTCTGGAAGCGGAGGTGTAGTAAGTCTTATTACAGGACGTATCCTATAGAAGATTGTCGGCCTTTATGGGACGTGCACTGTAGGTATGTACCGGCAGTACTGCAGACTGGAGCCGTCAATGCCAGCGGCACAATACAGCTTCACTTACCTGATCAGTCTGCACACAGCCCTATGTGACAAGAACTTTTCACTATATGTGCTGTAATGGTACAAGAGACTATTGTGAAGGCTGGGGATCACTGCGCACCCCAAGACCCCCAGATAGGTGGAGTGCAGGACTAGGAGCTGGTGACTGCCCCCTACATGTCCACAAACACTTCCAGTCACATCCTAGTCCTAGGAGCAGGAAGCTTCCCGGCCCCTCACTACGTGATCCCAGGACAGTCCTTTGTTCTGGCCAAGTTCCCCTAAAATACAGGACACCTCTAGTGCCCGCTCTGTAGCCACAGAAAGTTATAGATCCAGCGATAAGTCCAGGACAAGGCGCCAGGTTCCGGCAGGATCACTTACCTGCCCAAGATGAAGTACAGGAGTCACCCCAGAGCTGAAGGGAGAGAAGCAGCAGCAGGAACCTAGTATGTGCCAGCTGAGCCTCAGTCTAATGAGGTGGGAGGGCTTCCAGGTCCTACCCGGCTCTGTTCTCCTCAATACGTGACAGCAGCCCCATCCCCGCTGTGTACACTGTGCGCTGCCGCCGTGTCCTCACATGTTACATTAAATATTGCTTCCTGTGGCCCCGCCCACTGTTGCTCTGCACGACTCAGGGCGGAGCGTGGTCTGCTGAGCAGCCTTCTCATCAGAGCAACCATGACACGTACAGTGGAGGCTGCTAGCGCCACCTGGTGGACACTGAGCACACTGCGCCCGCTAGTATGGCTCTTAGCTGTCGCGCAGTGTGCGCTTGATGGGGTGGGCGGAGCTTCAAGCGTTCGCCACTGCTATGGCTGTCCTGCTGAGCTCTGTGTCCAGAGAGACCCTTTTGCTGCCCCTGACTTTCCCTGAGCTTGTGCTTGCAGCCTGCTCTGGCTGCTTGTGAGACTAGAAGCAGTGAAGCTGGCCAGCTCTCTGTTGCCGGTGGGGGTGGGCGTGGCTTCTTCTCCTGCCCTGTCAGTGGTGTTGGGGAAGCCGGTAACTCAGCGATTAGAGCTGAGTCAGTTTAACCCTTTCGTGGCACCTCCTGCAGCTGGAGGAGGCGGGGGGTTCTGCTGGGAGACAGGAGCATCTCTAGAGCAAGGCAGGCAGCTCAGTGGAAGTGCTGAGTCTGCTGATTTCACCCCCTTGCTTGGGCACAGGTCTCCTGCTCCTGTCTATGCATGTGGTGATGTCCTACCTGATGGGATACAGGAGAGATAGCAGGGACAGACAGTGGCAGGAGGGGCCTCGCTAGCAGTCACTCTCGCTGTTGGGACAAGACATGTATTGATCACCCATCTCTCTCTAAGTCCTCTTCTTCAGATGGTGACCGTTACCGCCGCAGTCATGGGCGACACGGTGAAGCAGATCGGTGGTCCAGCGGTTACAGGAATCATTTCTGGAAGAGGAGCCATAGCAGACGTCGTACCCCGCGCAGCAGTTCATCATCCAGGTCCGGCGGTATGAAGGACCGTCGCTACAGGGATCAGCAGCTGCCTGGCGGGTCGCGTTCAGCTTCCTCGTCTTCTCATTGGCATCAGAGTACGCCTTCTGCTGCTACCTCCGGGAGAGCTTCTTCTACGCGACAGTCTGAGAAACAGCCTCCTGCTCCAGCACCTTTGCCAGCGGCGCCTCTTCAGGTCCTGGTGGGGACGAATGATGGTGAGTACGCCAGCCTCCGGGTGATGGCACCTCTCTCCACATCCACATCTACACTGTCAGGTCCAGGGGATCTTACAGCAGTTTTAAATCAGATGTTAGCGGTAGTTGAAGGAAAGAAGGGTTCTGCAGAAGTCATGGTCTCTCGCGGCGGGGCTGCTCCCTCGCCGGTTGTGGGATCCCCTTGCCTCTAATTTTGCTTTCAGGGACTCCATTTATTGCGGGGTAGCTCCGCTGGGCACGCATGTACCTGCAGATGTCAAAGAAAAGATTATTAAAGGGGAATATGTGGATTTGTGGTCTTTGTTGTCGGTGGATCAAGTCACCGTTGACAAAGAGGATAACCTCGAGTGCGGGTCTGATAAGAAGCCGAAGGTGGCGAAGACCTTTGGCATTTGACTGCAGGCCTTTGCCACCTTGGCGCATATAGTTTGTCAGTCGTGCCCAATGAACGGCCCAGTGCTCTTCGTCTACCTGGATACCATTTTTAGCGCCCACAAGTTGCAAGGTGGTGCGGCGTGGTGGAGGTATGGCGAAAAGTTTCGTCAGTGCCTGTTGCTGAATCCGTCTGCAGCTTGGGCTTCAGAGGCCACGGACGTATGGATCCAGTTGATACTGGCCCAGCGTCCACAGCGCCCCTTTCCTACTGGTGTCGCTGGGTTGGGGGGCTCAACCTGGCTCAGAAACCCAATGGGGCATGTTGGCCGTTCAATGAGGCGCACTGCCAGTTCCACGCCACATGCCGTTTCTGTCACGCATGTTACATTTGTGGGGGAACGCACTCCGCGTTTCAATGCTTCCGTCGCAACTGTCAATCTAGTAAGTTGAGTACTGTCGGTGCAACAGAGAACGCCGGTGAACGCTCAGGTCCTGGAACAGTGGCTCGCACTGTATCCCAGGAGGCAGGAAGGAAGCCTGCTCCGTGATAGTTTTGTCGTAGGTTTCTTTATTCCGCACGAGCCTTTGGCGGCTATGTTGTTCTCTCAGAATTTAAAATCTGTTCACAATAACAAGGAGATGGCTTGGGAGAAAGTTATGAAGGAGGTGTCGTTGGGGCGCATGGCTGGTCCTTTCGACGAGCCCCCACTTCTCAACTTGAGGGTTTTGCCTCTGGGCCTTGTGCCTAAGAAGGAAGTGGGCAAGTTCTGCCTTATACACCATCTTTCGTATCCTCTTGGGTCATCTGTAAATGACAGTATTTTGAAAGAGGATGAACCAGTGTCGTATACCTCGTTCGATCGCGCGGTGTTACTGGTTAGGAAGGCATATCCTAAGGCACTCTTAGCCAAATCAGATATTGAGTTGGTGTGGTTGGTCCATTTTGAAATGGGAATCCCATCGGTATTGCACTATTTGGATTATTTCTTGTTTGTCGGCCCTGGTGGTTCCCAAATTTGTGAATATTTGCTTCATACATTTAAGTCTTATCATGGTTCAGTTGGGTATGCCTCTGTCAGCTGAGAAGACGGAGGGTCCTACCACACGGTTATCCTTTCTAGGGATTGAGAGTGACATAGATGAGATGGTTTTTCGGCTTCCAAGCAATAAGCTAGAAAGGTTAGCTTCCATTGTTGAACAGTTTATTAAGGCAAAGAAGGTGACGTTATATCAGATGCAATGTTTGTTGGGTGTATTGACTTTTTCTTGTAGGGTTCTCTCCATAGGTCGTTCCTTTTGTCGTCAGTTGTCACTGGCGACCAAGGATGTTGCTGGCGGCAATGCTTTCACGGCGATAATCGGGGATGAGTGGTGCAGAGGCAAGTGGCCGGCGGCTTGGGCCGAGTCTGGAGCTGTTTCCCATAGTGGTGGCGGTAGAGTTAAGGGGTGGTGATATGACTGACAGCAGGATTTGTTTCTAGTGTGACAATTTGTCCGTGGTTCAGATTGTTAATGGACAGTCATCTTCTTCACTCCCGATCCTTGCTTTGCTGTAGACGCTTATTCTCCTGTGTTTGCATTGTAACATCTGGTTTAGAGCAAAGCGTGTTCCCGGGGTTGAGATCAAGATGGCTGCCGCATTGTTACGTTCCAATCTCTAGGTTTTTCAGGCCCTTCATCCGTTTGCAGCCAGGGAAGGTTGGAGTTGCCCAGTTACACATGTGGACAAAATTGTTGGTACCCCTCGTTTAATGAAAGAAAAACCCACAATGGTCACAGAAATAACTTGAATCTGACAAAAGTAATAATATATAAAAATTCTATGAAAATTAACAAATGAAAGTCAGTTTGATGACATGGTGAGTACCACACTCAACATGGACCAGAGGAAGCGAAAGAAAGAGTTGTCTCAGGAGCTTAGAAAGAAAATTATAGACAAGCATGTTAAAGGTAAAGGTTATAAGACCATCTCCAAGCAGCTTGATGTTCCTGTGACTACAGTTGCACATATTATTCAGGAATTTAAGATTCATGGGACTGTAGCCAACCTCTCTGGACGTGGCCGCAGGAGGAAAATTGATGACAAATCAAAGAGAAGAATAATATGAATGGTAACAAAAGAGCCCTGAAAAACTTCTAAAGAGATTAAAGGTCAACTTCAAGCTCAAGGAACATCAGTGTCAGATCGCACCATCCGTCGTTGTTTGAGTCAAAGTGGATTTCATAGGAGACGACCAAGGAGGACACCATTGTTGAAAACAAATCATAAAAAAGCCAGACTGGAATTTGCCAAACTACATGTTGACAAGCCACAAAGCTTCTGGGAGAATGTCCTATGGACACATGAGACAAAAATTGAAATTTTATGGCAAGGCACATCAGCTCTATGTTCACAGACGGAAAAGTGAAGCATATCTTGAAAAGAACACTGTCCCTACTGTGAACATGGAGGAGGCTCTGTTATGTCCTGGGGCTGCTTTGCTGCATCTAGCACAGGGTGTCTTGAATCTGTGCAGGGTACAATGAAATCTCAAGACTATCAAGGGATTCTAGAAAGAAATGTGCTGCCCAGTGGCAGAAAGCTTGGTCTCAGTTTCAGGTCATGGGTCTTGCAACAGGATAATGACCCAAAACACACAGCTAAAAACACCCAAGAATGGCTAAGAGGAAAACATTGGACTATTCTGAAGTGGCCTTCTATGAGCCCTGACCTAAATCCTATTGAGCATCTTTGGAAGGAGCTGAAACATGCTCTCTGGAAAAGGCACCCTTCAAACCCGAGACAACTGGAGCAGTTTGCTCATGAGGAGTGGGCCAAAATACCCGTTGAGAGGTGCAGAAGTCTCATTGACAGTTACAGGAATTGTTTGATTGCAGTGATTGCCTCAAAAGGTTGTGCAACAAAATATTAAGTTAAGGGAGCCATCATTTCTGTCCAGGCCTGTTTCATGATTTTTCTTTTTTAAAAAATTCTGTTGAAGCATGGTTGAAAAGCAAAGTCTGATTTTCATTTGTTTTTCATAGAATTTTTATATATTATTACTTTTGTCAGATTCGAGTTATTTCTGTGACCATTGTGGGTTTTTCTTTCATTAAATGAGGGGCACCAACAATTTTGTCCACGTGTGTACATTGTGGAGCCTGGTAGAGAACAGCTGCTAGAGCTCGTTCGTAGTTCCATGTCGCAAGCTACGTGGAAAGGTCACTACGGTTCGTGGGTCGAGTGTCTGGCCATCTCTGTCGGATCAGTAGCCGCAGATAGCGGCACTTTACTGAATTTTTCTTTTGAGTTTTTATCAGTATTGCAGGGTAACGGGGTATAGTATAATGTAGCATTGCGGAAGTTGGCCGGGGTGGCCTTTATGTTAGAAGAGGTGGTTAAGCGTTTGGGCCGCTGGATGTCGGATTGTTGTTGGTCCTACATTTGGACTGATTTTAATGACTCTCTAATGTATGTTTTGTCCGTAGCTTTCTTTGTGTATAGTGGTTTACTCAGTTACCTATTTTTCGTTGTTTTTTTTCATCTGTTTCCAGGTCTTCATCCGACATCTATTTGGATTAAAGGCCATTCGTTTATATATTGAGCAGAACAGAGAGCTGGCATTCGTCCGGGTGGCATCTCTCTCGGACTTAGCGGTGTTGAGGTACCCTGGCGAGGCACGTTAGCATCAGATTTTGCCGGAAATAGTGGTGGTCAGTCATCTGACCCGGGGCCCAGCCATAGTTCTGGTCCATGCCGGCAGTAACAACCTGGGTCAGGTGAAGTTGGCAGAGCTGATAGTGTTAATTAAACAGGACTTGCAACGGGTTTACGATTTCTTTCAAAAAGTAGTCTTGGTATGGTCTGAGATCGTGCCAACGGCACGTAGAGTGTGATGGGTCCCTTGGGTGGGGTGGGGGGGGGTGTTCGGCATAAAGAGCTAGAAGGCGACAATGCTGACTTATTGTTGAGAGATGGTGTGCATCTTAACCCTATCGGGAATTATATCTTCCTGCTAGGTATTCAGGATGGACTTGAAAGGGTATTGGTTTTGTTGAGTGGGAATGGTTGCAGGCAGGTGTAGGAGGTAAACTGCCGGCTCCTTGTGGGATACCATGCCCAGGAAATATGGAAAAGACGCTGCCACATGCCCGCTGTACTCCAGCGGTGGCATTCGGAAAGAAAAAGAATAGGGAGAAGAGAAGATGGTTTACATCGGGCATGGAACGGTTGCTGTTACAGTTTGTTTGGTTTTATCGTTAAAATGTTTAAAGAATATAAATAAAGCTGTGGCCTACCCCACATATTCCACAAACAAAGGCGTGAGAATGGTTCTTTATGCAGGAGGAGGTTGAGACAGCCAGTTACATAGGAGAGTAATGTTGGGGCATGTCCAATAAGTCTTCATAGCAATATTTGGAGCTCAAGAAAAACGGATAAAGTGACGAATAGTTGCAGAAAATGTGGAATCTAAAATATTACAATATCTTCTAATTAATCAGCAGCCGCTAGGGGGTTCCCTTATCTGAGGTGAAGATTTCAGATATTAGGGTATATTCACACGAGGGATGTTTATTGCAGAAATTTCTGGAACTGTCTTTTTTATTTTAATAGGATGTACAGAAATCTATGTGCTTGCCACAAAACAGACCCATTCACATGAATGGAAATCATTTTAACTTGTGGAAACTAAATAAATCTGCAGCGAGCGTATATATATGCGTAGTGAGATAACAGTATTACAAAAATAAAAAAAAGGGGCAGATTCAGTAAGCCCCATATGACACTATTGTGATGTAAAAAAGTTGCAAACAGGAGTTTGTGGCTTTTTAAACACCACTTGTGACACTTTTTTCGCAAGTGACGTTTTTGTTACTGTCCACAAGGGGGTGTGGTGAGGGTTATTTACGCCAGGTAAATAATACCTGAAATCTATGCCAGCTATTAGCACATGGCGCCTCATCATAAATCAGGCTACAGGGATTATAAGGACCGGAGTACAATACACCAGTCCTCATGAATCCGCCTCAATAATTTACTCCATCATAAATTATGTCAATAAATCTGAACCAAGTAACAAAGCTGTCACCTGATAAAATGACAGACACCATGATAGAAACCCAATGGATCTCATTGTAGTCCCCTAAGACTGTGGGACACCATTGGTGTTCACTATAGGATGGATCCAGCACTGCCGCTATTATCACCTTTATGTTCCTATAGCAGAAGGGAATATTGGAAATAACGGCACAGATGTGAACACAGCTTTAATTATACTTGCTGGGAATAGCTGAGCGTGACTGTCTATTTTAATAGTGACATATCAGAAAGCAGCTGTCAGGCACTCCAGGTACCATTTGGCTTGGTCCACATTTCACTTGCTTTTTATGTTTTACCTATATTACAGGGAAATCTCCTGATGCATGTGCTGCCAATGTGTGCCATTGTATGTCATACAGTGCCATATGTTACACATAAGCACCAATGTTAAATGGGTATACTGTGCTGCATACTATTTTTGCAGTGGTCCACTGCATTGGAAACACTTTGCTATACAGAGTGCTTTCTTATACACTAAACACGTGCTAGCCTTATAGAGGAGAAAAAGACACTCTTTTGGCCTCTCTTGGGTGAATGGAAGCTTATGGATGACTTCATTGTATACACAGGATTTTTCTAGACTGGCACATACACCAAAAGTAAAGAAGAAACTAAATGTGAACATAGCAGATCAGATCAGATGAGAATGTATTGTGACCAATCCTTCTTTTCCCAGGCGCTATAGACATGTTGGCAGATCCTGCTTAGAAAGAAGAGCCACAGAAAAGGTGAAATGGAAGAAGAATGAAAAAAATAATGATTTATTCATCACTACTGTAAATGGGTGGTTTAAAGGGAACATGTTACCAGATTTGTGTTGCCCTGTCTAAAGTAGTTCCAGATACTCTGATTATAGGGCTGTGTCACGTACATGTCAATATACAGTAGTTTTCATAAAATCACAGTTTATCAGGTGCAGCATGGGCTGAGCACGCTCTGGAGTCTTCCGTATTAGACCACATGCACACGACCATCACATACGCTTGTCGCCCAAGCCTCTATGACCTTAGTCACTGATCTTAGTGAGCCCGCACCACAAAAAGGACAGGAATAGGACCTTCCTGAGTTTTGCCCCAGGCTCACGGCCCCCCACATGATGATAATACATGGTTGTATGTATGGGACCATAGAAATGAATAGGTCATTGTGTTAGCTGTGTGCAATGAGGCCTTAATGAGTAGTGGGTTCTTCCCACCCCCCAGGTAATTGACAACACAGTGATAGGGAGAAAGCTGTCAATCACTGGGGAGCCTGCCCCTCATAAATAAAAGCACCTCTGATTTACAAAGTTCTCAGAGCACACGCTACATGATAAACTGTAATTTTATTAAAAACTCCTATATATTGATATGTGACACCTTGTTAGAATTCGGATCTCTGTCACTACTTTCTGTTGCCCTAAGGTACGGTAACTAAACATGGGGACAGAACCCCTTTAACGCTTGACTACAGCGACCTTCTCATGAAATCCCCTCAACCTGTTGACCCAAAGAGCTGACATCAGCAGCAGACAATTGCAGATATGAAAGTGGATAGTGTCCACCAATATATCAGAGTTTACAGTTTCAGTATCATTAGACCTACTGTTTTTGCACCTTTAGGAAGCCATATATGAAGAACCAGTTCAGGAAATAGAGATGATCTTCCTTCTGTATATGTGTGCCCAAGCATGTGACAAATATGCTGAAACCTGACATTTCCTTCTACGTGCATGCACACAGAGACTGTACTTCATAAACACACCTAGGTGCAGTGAAACGAGAGAAAAACAAGATTTCCATCATACAGAGAGTAGTGCGCACCTAGTACAGGAGCTATCTGGAGTATCTACACTGTGTAGTGCAGTGGTTTCTTACACAGAGCAGGTCATGTACAGTAGGTGCACAGTTCCTGTTACTCTAGTGCACACTGATCCGTTCTGTTCATTTCTTGCACAGATATTGTATCAGGTATATCTCACATCATTTTCACATATCTGCCCCTCTGTTCTTATTCTGCAGCTGTGCTCAGTGTTTTAAGTAAATGTGCATCTCGATGCACATACATCTGTTTTCTGATATGTCATGGACAGAGGAGGATTAAGTGTACCATAGACCCTGGACAGCAGTCAGCACCAGACTGACTTAATATATTGTGGCACCTTTTACATATCTATCAATGACTAACTGGGCTGTGATGGATTGCTGTGTTTTATATCTCAAATAGGTATTTTTATCGGACCTTGTACATTTTTTAGCTCCTTTGAACTCAACTTGGTTCTAATATGTTTTACCAAATGTCAAGCTAAATATGCTGTATTTTCACAAAAAAATATATTAAACCCATATTTAACCCTCATTTTGGGTCCTGAATGAAGATGGTCTACAGGTCATATGTATTGACAACAGTGCTCAAACAGTAGTAGAAAATGGGGGATTTCGTTGGGCTTTTTCTAGTGACATATACACTTTTGCTAATTTCTTTCACTATTTTAAATGAAATATGATTGTTGTTGTGGGAATATTCCTTTAAGTATTTGCAGCTGAGTCATTGCGACAATCTAACATTTTCTGGAAAGAAGGTGGCGCAATGATTGTGCCTATTGGCAATGCAGTGGGCCTTTGTGCCACTCAGTGTACAACGTTCGCATACTATTGTCGGATGCTTTCTAGCTATGTTGGGTAGGAAAATCTTCCGTACAAGACTCTGTTGGGACCGTTGCGGCTACCTGTTATCATGGTGTGTTTTTGTGTCAGTCTGAGATTGTAACTGACTTTACATGAAAGGCTGTCCTGTTCTTGGGTGGGCTTGCGTAAGGCAGACTGCTTCGACGATATGTAGGTGCCCCAGTGCCCCTCCCTCTTACAACCTGATATAGAATATTTAGTTATAGACATACAGTGGGTACGGAAAGTATTCAGACCCCTTTAAATTTTTCACTCTTTGTTTCATTGCAGCCATTTGCTAAAAGCAAAAAAGTTCATTTTATTTCTCATTAATGTACACTCAGCACCCCATCTTGACAGAAAAAAACAGAACTGTAGACATTGGCGTAACTAGGAATGGCTGGGCCCTAAGGCGAACATTTGACATGGGGCCCCTCCCGGACCGCCCCCCTCCAACACCCCCCCTGCACAAACCGCATTCCTGCGCACACTATTAATCGCCATAATCACCCCTGCACACAGTATTATGCCCCATAGTGGCCTCTGCACACAGTATTATGCCCCATAGTGGTCCCTGCACACGGTATTATGCCCCATAGTGGCCCCTGCACACGGTATTATGAAGCATAGTGGCCCCTGCACACAGTATCATGCCCCATAGTGGCCCCTGCACACAGTATTATGCAACATAGTGGCCCCTGTACATAGTGTTATGCCCCATAGTGGCCCCTGCACACAGTATTATGCAGCATAGTGGCCCCTGCACACACTATTATGCTCCTTAGTGGCCCCTGCACACACTATTATGCCCCTTAGTGGCCCCTGCACACGGTATTATGCCCCATAGTGGCCCCTGCACACGGTATTATGCCCCATAGTGGCCCCTGCACACACTATTATGCAGCATAGTGGCCCCTGCACACAGTATTATACCCCATAGTGGCCCCTGCACACACTATTATTCAGCATAGTGGCCCCTGCACACAGTATTATGCAGCATAGTGGCCCTTGCACACAGTATTATGCCCCATAGTGGCCCCTGCACACAGCATTATGCCCCATAGTGGACCACTCATAAACGATTATTATACTCTAGGGTCCTTTTAAGATCCCAGAGTATAATGATCGGAGACCCAGGGGAGAATACAAACATAAAAAACAATGCTACTTACCTCTTCCTGGCTCCGCTGCACTCCCGTGTGCTATTTCGGCCATCTTCAGTGTTGGATCAGATCTCGCGTGATCCAGGTCGGCGTCGTGATGCATAATGACGTCGGCTGACATCTGGGACATCACCAAACAGGCCCGAAGCCTGTCGGAGCTACCGCTGCTACCCCAGTATTTACGCCCCTGACTGTAGATATTTTTGCAAATTTATTAAAAAAGAAAAACTGAAATATTACATTGGATTCATTAAACAAGTTCAAAGAGGGCCTGGATGCCTTTCTTGAACAGAACAACATTATGGGTTATGGGTTCTAGATTTTAAGGGCACGTTTAAGGGTTTTATACTGATTTCCAGATTGGAGTCGGGAAGGAATTTTTTCCCATGAAATGGGGCAATTGGCATATGCCTCATGAGCTTTTTTTTGCCTTCCTCTGGATCAACACTGTAGGGGACTGTAGGGTTATAGGTTGGACTTGATGGACTGATGTCTTCATCCAACCTCATCAACTATGTAACATGGTCATAAGTATTCATACCCTTTGCTGTGACACTCATATTTAACTCACCATGCTGTCCATTTCCTTCTGATCCTCCTTGAGATGGTTCTACTCCTTCATTGGAGTCCAGCTGTGTTTAATGAAACTGATTGGACTTGATTAAGAAAGGCACACACCTGTCTATATAAGACCTCAGCCAGAGGCGTAGCCAGGGGTTCATCACAGGGGGGGCGAACATGTCCAAGTGGGCCCCCAACTTGGACATGTTCGTATACAAATTCTATCAGTATACGGTGAGCGTATAGTGGTATATAGCGGCTCTACACAGGGCTCTGCAGATGATTTAGGTGAATACAGGGCATTAACATTTAGTGACTTACAGGTGATGTCTTGGGACAAATCGTTCACATTCCCCATCTCTTTCATCTGGACAGCCATGACCACTTCTTCCAGTCTCTGTAAAGTTTGCAACACAGACATCTTTAGCTCCTCTTATTGATCGTGGTTTTTCCTGCAGCACTTTGCACAGAAAGTTTGCAGAGGTTTCCTCTGCGGACTTTCTGCTTCAATTATATCTATAGGGAAACTGCTGTCATTTCCGTAGGTATAACTGACATGCTGTGATTTCCAAAACTGTAACTGTTTTGGAAATCGCAGCGTATCCGCTGCGCATATTTTACTGCAAAGTGGGGATGGAATGGAGGCCCCATGTGGCGAAAACCCGTTGCGGTTTTGGAAATTGCAGCATGTCAATTATACCTATGGAAATGCTGGCAGTTTCTGTATAGGTGTATTAAAAACAGAAAGTCCACAGGGGAAACCTCTGCGGACCTTCTGTGAAAAGTGCTGCAGGAAAAACCACAATGTTACCGCCGCGGTTTTTCCTGCAGTGCTTTTTTTTGCTGGAGCCAGCTACATGGGGCCTTAGTCTTAATAAAGCCCAAGTGCAACTTTCATTAAATTAATTGCCCCATCATATTATGCCCCTGATTCCCCCTGACATAAATACTGCACCTCTAATGACCTCTTATATCAATGACCACCCCCTTATATTCATAATGTCTCCTAATATAAATGATGCCCCCTAATGGCCCCTTATATAAATAACTTCCCCCCTTGCATTCATAATGCCCCCAAATAACCCTTATATAAATGAACCCCCCATTGTCATAATGCCCCCTAATGAATCCTTCCTTTATAGTTATATTTCCCCCCTCCTAACCACACCTTATGCTATTACATACCTTCCAACTTTCAAAGGACAGAAAGAGGGACAAAATATACGGCGTGCTATGTGCGCCGCAGCAAATTTAGCTCCACCCACTTCTATGTTGACTCCGCCCATTCTCATCTATTTTTCCATGTGCCCCCACACAGTATAATGCTCCTACAGTAACCCTAACATTATATGCCCCAACTAGAGGCAGACATGTCCTCCTCCAGCTACCTCCCAAGGTTTAATGTCCTCCTCCAGTTGCCCCCAGTTTAATGTCACCCTTCATCTGCTCCCCCAGATTAATGTCCCCCTTTATCTGTCACCAGCTTAATGCCCCCTTCATCAGCCCCCAGTTTAATGTCCCCCTTTATCTGCCACCAATTTAATTTCCCCCCTTCATCTGCCCCCAGATTAATTGCCCCCTCCATCTACCAGAAGCTTAATGTCCATCTTTATCTGCCAGCAGTTTAATTGCCCCCTTCATCTAGCTTCAGTTTAACTGGCCCCTACATCTGCCCCCAGTTCCCCCCTCTTGCTCACACATGCTGTGTCTCTGTCTCTTTGATCACTCTTTGTTCCCAGCTTTCTTTGTAACATCACAGTCTGTCCCGCAGTAACCAGAATAGCTCCGCCCACACAAGAGTCTGATCACATGGTCATGACGTAATCAAAGGTCCTGTACCCACTAGGATTTAGCATTACCCTTTACACTACCCTAATAAAGTTTGTTAACAGCAAAACACTTCAGGGCCATAGTGGGACAAACTGTAAGCTATGCGAGACAGCTGTATAAAATCGTGACTCCCCCACTGGGAGCTATGCTATTAATATACCCACAAAAAAAAAAAAAAAAGTCATACTCACCTATCTGCAATCCTGATGAATGGAGCCGCTGCTTCCTCCCTGTCCACACACAGGACGTCTGTGTCTGATTGCAGGAGGCGCGATGTTGTGATGTCATCACGCCGCCCGTGCTGAGAAGCAGAACATCCGTCTGTGGTCTCAGCGTCTTGTAAACCGCAGCCCTATATTGGCTTGCGGTTTACAATACTGTTAAGTTGCAGAAAGCGTTTTAATTAGATCGGTGTCTGCAGACACCGATCTAGTTAGAAATAAAGGATGTATTAATGGCGGCCCCCGGGGTGGGCCACACAGAGTCAGTGGGCCCGGGGCAGCCGCCCCTCTGCCTCCCCGCTAGCTACGCCTCTGCTCACAGCTCACATTGCATGTCAGAGCAAATGAGAATCATGAGGTCAAAGGAACTGCCCAAGGAGCTCAGAGACAGAATTGTGGCAAGGCACAGATCTGGCCAAGGTTACAAAAGAATTTCTGCAGCACTCAAGGTTCCTAAGAGCACAGTGGCCTCCATAATCCTTAAATGGAAGAAGTTTGGGACGACCAGAACTCTTCCTAGACCTGGCTGTCCAGCCAAACTGAGCAATTGTGGGAGAAGAGCCTTGGTGAGAGAGGTAAAGAAGAGCCCAAAGATCACTGTGGCTGAGCTCCAGAGATGCAGTAGGGAGATGGGAGAAAGTTCCACAAAGTCAACTATCACTGCAGCCCTCCACCAGTCGGGGCTTTATGGCAGAGTGGCCCGAAGGAAGCCTCTCCTCAGTGCAAGACATATGAAAGCCTGCATAGAGTTTGCCAAAAAACACATGAAGGAGTCACAGACTATGAATAATAAGATTCTCTGGTCTGATGAGACGAAGATTGAACTTTTTGGCGTTAATTCTAAGCTGTATGTGTGGAGAAAACCAGGCACTGCTCATCACCTGCCCAATACAATCCCAACAGTGAAACATGGTGGTGGCAGCATCATGCTATGGGGGTGTTTTTCAGCTGCAGGGACAGGACGACTGGTTGCAATTGAAGGAAAGATGAATGCGGCCAAGTACAGAGATATCCTGGAAGAAAACCTCTTCCAGAGTGCTCTGGACCTCAGACTGTGCCGAAGGTTCACCTTCCAACAAGACAATAACCCTAAGCACACAGCTAAAATAACAAAGGAGTGGCTTTGGAACAACTCTGTGACCATTCTTGACTGGACCAGCCAGAGCCCTGACCTCAACCCAATTGAGCATCTCTGGACCTGAAAATGGCTGTCCACCAACGTTCACCATCCAACCTGACGGAACTGGAGAGGATCTGCAAGGAAGAATGGCAGAGGATCCCCAAATGCAGATATGAAAAACTTGTTGAATCATTCCCAAGAAGACTCATGGCTGTATTAGCTCAAAAGGGTGATTTTACTCAATACTGAGCAAAGGGTCTGAATACTTATGACCATGTGATATTTCAGTTTTTCTTTTTTAATAAATTTGCAAAAATATCTACATTTCTGTTTTTTTTTGTCAAGATGGGGTGCTGAGTGTACATTAATGAGAAATAAAATGAACTTTTTTGCTTTTAGCAACTGGCTGCAATGAAACAAAGAGTGTAAAATTGAAAAGGGTCTGAATACTTTCCGCACCCACTGTATCTGTCAAGTCCTTCATATCAGAAGTTGTCATTGGGGGCATATGTGCTGTGATCAGTACCAATTTCTAGAACAAAGTATCTGCATCATGCTCCATGGGCATCTTAAAAAGATGAAGAAGGGCTATAGACTCTAAGACATTCTAGTGGACTGTTTTGACTCTACAAAGGGAGCTGAAGGGGCACATTGGTCTGAGCAAGTATTGCCGAACCATCATTCTCATGATCAGTTGGTAGCCACAGCACCTGAACTCCCAGGAATAGGAAGTACATGTTACTTTGTCAAGAAGGCATTCTACATTTCTAAGGTTTCGTATATTGTTTGTTCCCTTGCACAAGCGGTGGTTAGTGACATAGTGTAGCATACTGTCATATCTCATAGATTGTAAGTTCTTGCGAGCAGGGCCCTCAGTCCCATTGTGTGAATTGACTATTTCTTTGTAATGTATCTTTTTTGTCTGTACTTGTACCCTACAAATTGTACAGTGCTGCGGAATATGTTGGCGCTGTATATAAATAAAATGTATTATTATTATATTTAGTTCTACAACAGTATCCTTTAACTGTTATTATAGTGGGCACACTTTCCTGGGATTTCCGTGCTTTGTGCCTGAAGGTCATGACACAGCACCTTGAACTGCTCTTGTGGTAAGCACATTGTTGCAGTGTATCCAGGAAACCACTGAATATGCACAAAACTGGTTTGCCTGAGAGATCAAGGCCACAACTTCACCACCGCTTCCAAGCTGTGCACATTATTTCACATCCATTGACTGTGGCCTGGCTATTACATGCAAGGTTCCAATGCACCTGTTAAGATACAATACTTTAAGAATCTGCAGTTGTAGTCATGGTGCCTCAATAGGTGTCTATCTATATCTGTTGTTCACACACATCTCTACTAATCGTTTCCCTATAGAGGGGGAAAAAGTTCTTCCAGATGGGAATTTAAATGTATGTTATGCTATAAATCTCTCCACTAATGTAATCTCTCGGCATAATACACACTGTATGTGTTTAAGATGTCTCTGGAATGAGACACGTGATAGTAGGGAAGGTGTCGATGGAAAATATCTGTGTCATTTTTATGTAGATATGAGGCCTCCAAACTGCATTATCTAGGGTATATTATTCTTACCCCCATTTTTGTTAACCGCGTTTGACTAGGGCAGTGATGTCCAACCTTTTGAGCTCAGTGTGTCAAAATTCGTAAAAAAAAACTAGTATAACTCAGGTGGTGTGTCACTTCTAGAAAAATCCATAATTTTGTGATATTTGTAGCTCTAATAACAAGTTATAGTTTTAATATACAGTACAGACCAAAAGTTTGGACACACCTTCTCATTCCAAGAGTTTTCTGTATTTTCATGACTATAAAAATTGTAGATTCACACTGAAGGCATCAAAACTATGAATTAACACATGTGGAATTATATACTTAACAAAAAAGTGTGAAACAACTGAAAATATGTCTTATATTCTAGGTTCTTCAAAGTAGCCACCTTTTGCTGAAAGACCATTTCAGGTGACTACCTCTTGAAGCTCATCAATTTTGTTAGCTGCTTTAAGATAATGGCCGGGGTGTAAGGAGCACACACGCTTGAGATGACTCTCCTATACCCCTGTAGTCACTGAAATGGACCTTGGTCCAGCTGTCTGCTGCTGACAGGGTATCTGTGGGACACAGTTCTAGTGTTCCCAGCTGTCCGGGTGCAAGTCCGCAATAAATTTAGTGTGGTTGGGACCTCTGGCTTCACTGCCTAACAACTAACAACCTTCACTAATGGAGGCAAGATAGCCGCCATTCGCGCCGTACTCTCAGCAGGAAGCAGAAGAGTTGCTGCGCTCTCAGCAGGAAACAGGAGAGTTCTTCCGCCTCTGGATGCCGTCAGCAAAAACATGTGTCAGCAAAAACATCTCAGCGTGTCACCTCTGACACACGTATCATAGGTTAGCCATCACGGGACTAGGGTGTCTAGGACCCACCAGTAAAATGATTCTGCAGGCCTCTGACAGTCTTTCGCAAATTTCTAAAATGTCACCAACATAATTTTTTTTTCATTAGTAGATTCCTGCCTAGTCTTGCCACCAATTGTTTCTGTCCTTTCAGTACATTTTAATCACATTTTAACCCCAGTGGCAGGTTCAGATGTGATGAAACTGTCGTAGATTTACGGTGCGGATTCCATGCTACAATTCCACAACAGTACATTAGCTGTGGATGAAATTCCAAAGCACACATAGTGGGAAAAATCCATGTGAAATTCAGTGCACGCTGGGGATTTTCAGACTGGTAGAATGCCCACTCTGTTTTGGAAACATTCAAATGTGTAAAGCAAAGAGTAAAATCTGTGGAGGATCTGCAGGAAAACCAGATGTAATACATGGAGTATCTCCATTAGTTTACTCATTTCTGGTGACTCTGTGAAACAATTCAACATTTCCATTCAGCTGTTCATGAAAATCACAGAATTTATTCATTTTTGTGTCTCAAATAAAGACAATACCCACAACCAGACTGACATCCCCAAAGTTGTACATGTAAAATCTAGTGAAATAAAACCCAGTTAATCTCCATATGTCAATACCATTTCCGTATTACACCGCCAGTGATAACGGCAATTGCTTGAGAACATATTAGGCAAATTAGACTTCCCTGCCATAATGAATACAATGAGATTAACCATTTACAGACAGTGTTTATTGCTATGGACTGTTATTTTCTTGCAGTTTATGGAGGAAATACCACCACATGTTGTGTACAAGCTTTAGCCTGCCAGTTCTGCCCTGCTTTATGGGTGAACATTTGCTCAGCAAGATCCCCTATCTGACAATGCTGAGTGGCTCAGTATTGTAAATGTGACCATTGAGCAATTTCTCTTGACAAGCTCATTGTGAGGAGAAAGCCTGTGCTCAGCTGGCTGTAACAGCTTCTGTCTGCCTGGATCTATACATTACTGCAACTGGTCACTTTCTGGCCATTCTCAAAAACAACTTCTGATAAGATTTTATGACTAGGAAAAGGAGCATGTTCCTTTAAAATCTGCTGTTATGAGGTGTATTTTCCATTTTATAATGCGATCTATTGTTGCTTATGTCATTTCTGCCAGTTTACCAATAATAGCAGCAGCAAGTCTATCAGTTTTGAAACTTAATTCTTATGTTTGCAAAAGGTGTCCATATGTCCTATAAAGGTATCTCACCTTATCAAGAGTGATCTCTTCTGATCAGGAATGGTAAAAATCAGAAAAAGCTCTGTTCACATGTCTCTTCACTAGGTTTGGTGCCTATTTGGTTAAATGATGTTTACAACGATTATATACACACATGGACAAAATTGTTGGTACCCCTCGTTTAATGAAAGAAAAACCCACAATGGTCACAGAAATAACTTGAATCTGACAAAAGTAATTTGCCAAACTACATGATGACAAGCCACAAAGCTTCTTGGAGAATGTCCTATGGACAGATGAGTCAAAAAACGAAATTTTTGGCAAGGCACATCAGCTTTATGTTCACAGACGGAAAAATGAAGCATATCTTGAAAAGAACACTGTCCCTAATGTGAAACATGGAGGAGGCTCTGTTATGTTCTGGGGCTGCTTTGCTGCATCTGGCACAGGGTGTCTTGAATCTGTGCAGGGTACAATGAAATCTCAAGACTTTCAAGGGATTCTAGAGAGAAATGTGCTGCCCAGTGTCAGAAAGCTTGGTCTCAGTCACAGGTAATGGGTCTTGCAACAGGATAATGACCCAAAACACATAGCTAAAAACACCCAAGAATGACTAATAGGAAAACATTGGACTATTCTGAAGTGGCCTTCTATGAGCCCTGACCTAAATCCTATTGAGCATCTTTGGAAGTAGCTGAAACATGCCGTCTGGAAAAGGCACCCTTCAAACCCGAGACAACTGGAGCAGTTTGCTCATGAGGAGTGGGCCAAAATACCTGTTGAGAGGTGCAGAAGTCTCATTGACAGTTACAGGAATCGTTTGATTGCAGTGATTGCCTCAAAAGGTTGTGCAGCAAAATATTAAGTTAAGGGAGCCATCATTTCTGTCCAGGCCTGTTTGATGAGTTTTCTTTTTAAAAAATTCTGTTGAAGCATGGTTGAAAAGCAATGTCTGATTTTCATTTGTTCATTTTCATGGAATTTTTATATATTATTACTTTTGTCAGATTCAAGTTATTTCTGTGTCCATTGTGGGTTTTTCTTTCATTAAACGAGGGGTACCAACAATTTTGTCCATGTGTGTATATGACTGTATCCAATAAGGTTTCATAAATTATCCAATATATATTGGATATTCGCAATTGATTTAAAAAAAAAAAAATCAAAAATCAAAGATGAAGTAGTCAATGTGCCATGAAGTCAATGTAAGGATGTACTGTAGACCCCTACCTGAAAGTCATATAAGGCAAACTATGACCGCAAAAAATTAGTTGACTTACATTTGAATGAGATCTTTGTCCCTGACTTTTTTGGGGAAGATGATACTACTTTTGGCTGCAACACAGGAATCGCAGTGGTCACAACAAGCCTGCTTTGTGGAGGACAGAGGATGCCCCTCACACAGCGCAGTCAGTTTGTTGAATACATCTATACAAATCTGTCCAGCCTTGATGAAATAAATGAATGCCCAGTTTAGTTTATTTAGCTGCCATATTATACTTTTGCAATTGTGTCACATCTCTCACTTATTGCCCCCTTATTGTCTCTTCCCCTCTGACTGTGGTTCCAAGGAGAGCCCTGTGCCAGGTACATATGCCTGGGGTGCCGAATTTGGCACTATTGCCAGGAGTTGCTGACCCCTGGAATAGGAGATAAATTGCAGATCATTTGGGGTCTGACAGCTGGGACCCCCCAATCTAGAGAATAGCGCAGTGGTCAGACTCCAATCAGTTCAATAGGACCACTGAAGGTAGCTAAGTACTGTAATTCAGCTGTTGAAATTAATGGAGTGGAGGCGCACTGCCCGACCTCCACACCAGTTCTTGTAATTAATGGGGGCTCCATTGGACTCCCACAATCTGAAACATCCCTTATCCTGTGGATAGGGGATAAGATGATTTTGTGGGCAAACCCCTTTAACTTTCATTGAAAAAAAAAAAAAATATAGGGACAGATTTACTAATGCTGTGTAATAGTTAGACGGCATAAGCTTGTTCACATATCCACATTTTGTAGATGTGTGATGACTGTGATTATCACAGACTGCTTGCACACCCATTGATTTTAATGGGTGCATGTAGACATCCATCTTTTTTCCAGGAACCAACAATACGTAGATGTCATCCGCATGCTGTCCATTTATCATGAATCCAGAGACAAAAAAGCCTAAGAAATGTTACAAAAAAACACATGATAAACAGATTAACTATGGAGAGCACATGACCCGAAAATAAGCATGGTTGTCTGCTATCCGTGATTACTGTGGACGTGTGAATAAACCCTTAGACTAGATAGTCTCAATATATGCCAGATTTATCCTAGTGGCTGATCCTGGCTGATAAATCTGGCACACCTATTGCCACCTATAGGCTTACTATCAGAATAACAGAATCCAATTATTTTATTAAGTTTCACTCTACACGTTTTGGACATGTCCTTTGGCTAGTCCTTCAAATAGCAGAGGATAAATAGCCCAACCCCCAGTATGTAAATGGTGTGATAATCAGCATAGGACTAGTAGTGAGTGATGACCACAAACACCCCATGCTGTAAGTGCAAGGTGTGATAATCTGCATACTAATAGCAGAAACTAATAATCACACCTCTCCATTATCTTAAAGTGTGATAATCTGCATACTGATAGAAGAGGGTGATAACTATACTCCTCAATGTGTATTCTTTCCCTCACTGCAAGACTGGGATGGTAAAGGGAGTGTAAGACCCTCATTCTAGTGATCTTGGAGGACTCGACAGTGGACCCCCCAGAGATCAGATATCTATCACTGATATTTGGGGCAGGTAATAAATATGAATTGTGGGACAGATTTCTGAAGTAAATGGTGATAAATATGGCAGACCATTGCAGTTTTGGAAATTGCAGCATGTCAATTATACCTATGGAAATGCCGGCGGTTTCCCTATAGGTATAATGGAAGCAGAAAGTGTGCAGATGAAACCTTTGCGGACTTTCTGTGAAAAGCACTGCGGGAAAAACCGTGATGTGTTGCCACCGCAGTTTTTCCTGCAGCGCTTTTTTGCTGCGGCCTGTTACATGGGGCCTTAGCCTTAAAATCACAATTTTTTTGCAGCACCCTTCTGGGAATACATACTTCTCAGCTAAACGGGACCCCTTGTTGGATGAGCAAACGTGTCTAAAATGCATAATTAATTTGTTGTACAGCACGTAGTCCATTTTTGCCACAAAATTATTCCAAAATTGTACATCACTTTACTCAGTAAATTTCCCCCGCGTATAATATAATACTGCTAATAACAATAGATAAATAATTGTTGGATATTCACAGTGTGGTACCTTGTGGATCCCTGAAACTGAGAAGTTTCACACTAATAAAGTATAACTCAACATATGATAAAAGTCATGTTTATAGCATAAATAGAAGAGAGAAGTCTTTCTCTTCTGTAAACTAGGAGAGGACAGTCAAGAAGACAAGTTTCTAATTAATAGACTTATCTTGGCTGCTAAAAAATAAAACATTTGCTCCCATGACAACTAAGCTAATGGAATGTAACAGCTCGTACTGAGAATAGCATCCACAGATTGACTCGTGTGCTGTATGTGTGAAGCATGCTCTATAGACGTGACATGTAGATGAAGAGCTCTGTAATAATGATACATTCATGATCTGGACATTCACTTGTTTATAGCAGTGATCCTTAACACTTCTTAGGCTAAAACCCCTGAAAAATACCTGAAATGTTCCAAGGCTTTACTCATAAATATGCTAATATACAGAAATGAAAAGTATTTCCCCCATTACTGTATATTTGTTACACGGGTTCCGATCTCTACACAAAATCTAATATATGACAAAAGAAAAATCAGTATTTACATACATCCAGCAGTGGATTATTATAGCATTTAAGTACAAAGTTTTTCAACATCTATTTTGTCAATTTCTAGATACTGGTTGTGTCTAGTATTGCAACTCAGTCCCTTTCATCTGAATGGGGCTGGGCTGCAATATCAGGTAAAGACCAAACTCTCTCTTTTTTTTTTTAATCTTAAGGCATATTAGGGCTGAGGCCCCACATTGCAGAAAGATTAGGTTGGAGATGTAGCCAGTGAAAGGATTGGCATGGGTAGAGGGAGTGAAGAGGGGGATTAATCTGGCAGAGGTACTAAGAGTGGATTGGAGGGGTGCAAGAGTGTTTGATGGGTATCCACAGAGAAGGATGTTGCATTACTCTATGACATACAGTCATATGAAGCGACTAGAGGCTGTTATTTTTGCAAAAGGAGGATCTACTAAATATTAATGTCACTTTTCTGTTGAGGTGCCCATACTTTTGCACCGGTCAAATTTTGGTTTAATGCATATTGCACATTTTCTGTTAGTACAATAAACCTCATTTCAATCCTGAAATATTACTGTGTCCATCAGTTATTAGATATATCAAATTGAAATGGCTGTTGCAAACACCCAAATATTTAGAACTAAAAATGATTAAGATTAATAGGGGTGCCCAAACTTTTTCATATGACTGTATATGATAGGAGCATGGACTACATGTACTAGAGCTTTGTTTTCTACAAGTTTAAGAAATAGAAAATTCAATAAATGTTTTTCAGTTAAAGGGGGCAGTAGGTAGTAAGGGCTTTAATATCTAGGGTGTAATTGAAATATACCATGAGGAAACCAAACACTTTTAGGCTAAGGCCCCATGTAGCGAAGCACAGCTAAAAAAACGCTGCCGAAAAAACTGTGGCAGAAATGCATCACATTTTTTTTCTGCAGCGTTTTTCATTGCAATTTCGCAGAGTTTTCCTCTGCATACTTTCTATACCTATATGCATAGCTCCCAACCGTCCTACTTCCGGCAGGACAATCCCGATTTTACACTGCTGTCCCACCATCCCAGATAGCTTACGGTTTGTCCTGCCATGCCCATGAAGTCCCGCTATGCCCCTGAAGTGTTTTGCTGTTAACAAACTTTGCCCCGATCCACCAGCTCTTATCTCAGGGTAGGGTAAAGGCTAAATGGTAGATGCTAAATCCTAGAGGGCTAAAGGACCTTTGATGACATCATGACTATGTGATCAGACTCTTGTGTGGGCGGAGCTATTCTGGATACTTCAGGACAGTGTGATGTTACACAGAAAGAGGAAGCTGCTGGGAACGGAGACTGATGGAAGGTGAGGAGAGAAGAGACAACATGTGTGAGCAAGAGGGGGGAACTGGGGGCAGATGTAGGGTGGCAATTAAACTGGGGCAGATGAAGGGGGACTTTAAGCTGGGGGCAGATGTAGGAGGCAATTAAACTTAAGGCAGTTGAAGGGGCAATTAAACGAGGGGCAGATGAAGGTGACAAACTGGGGGCAGATAAAGGGGGACATTAAACTGGTGGCTGATGGAGGGGGGACATTAAACTGGGGGCAGATGTAGGGGGGAATTAAACTGGGGGCAGATGAAGGGTAGCATTAAACTGGTGACAGATGAAAGGGGGACATTAAATTGGTGGCAGATGAAGAGGGCATTAAACTGGGGGCAGATGGAGGGGGAGATTAAAATGGAAACAGATGGAGGGGGGACATTAAACTGGGGGCAGATCAAGGAGTGAACATTAAATTGGGGGGCAGATGGAGGGTGACATTAAACTTCGGGCAACTGGAGGAGGACATTAAACTATAGGGGGTAGCTGGAGGGGGACATGTCTGCCTCTAATTGCCCCCAGTTTACTGTCCCCCTCCAACTATCCCCACTGTATAATGTCCCCCTCCAGCTTCCCCAGTTTAATGCCCCCCTCTAGTTTCCATCAGTTTAAACTGGGGCACGAGGAGAGGGACTTAATACTGTGGGACATTTGGAGGGGAACATTATAATGCGGGGGGCATATATTGTTAGAGTGACTGTAGGAGCATTATACTGTGTGAAGGCATATGGAAAAATGGATGAGAATGGGAGGAGTCAACATAGAAGTGGGTAGAGCTAAATTTGCCACGGCAGCTTTTCCACAGGTATAATTGATACACTGCAGATAACTACTGATGATCTATATATAGATCCGATCAATGGGGGTCTGCTTCCACTTCACAGGCCAATGATATCAGGGTATGGACATCTTTACTGAATCATGTAGTAGAGTGATGCACAGTGTTCTCTCTGAGCTTTACAATCCAGAAAATATTTCAGGATAGGTCATCAATGTGTATGTCTGGAAACTCTTTTCAGAAGACCATAGGAATATAATGGAAACATATACAGCATTGTACCTCATTTTAGGACATATGATGCTGTATTTCTAGCAAATATTTTTAAGCTTACCCACTAAGTTTCAAACACAAGTATGCAGTTGCTATTTGACATTGTTGTGGGGATGAGTTTGACACTCTTATAGCACTTACTGCTATAGTGTAGAAACAATACTGCAATACAACATACAGGAAGAACAAAGCCTTGACAACAAACAGTTACAGAACAGTTGCTACCTCTGTACCCGCTATAGCTACACCCCCACCTGGTACTATACAATCTATAGAATGCGCTTAAATCTATTTAGACTGTGTGCAAAATCAGTGCTGACACATCCTAGGGCCACTTATGTGTTTGTGACATTCAGGTCATTTTATAGTATTATTTTCTAAACATCCTGTAAACCTGCATTGCTTTTAGTAAATTCTGCGCTATTTACTATGGCACTGTCACAAACTTTATAACAAAAAGCGTCATTATATGACAGTGCATAATAAAATTGTCCCAGGCTCTGGGTGAAGCCCTTAATCTTGTCCTAGTAACTGGTAAGTAGTGTAAATGATTTGCCCGCTGACAAGTGACAAGTAAATATTCTACCACATGAACAGGTTTCATAGAGAACAGGCTGTAACACGTCTGGTAATATGACTGTATCCCTGAATATTCTTAGAGGTCTGCACATCGCTGGAAATTGTATTTTCAGAAACCAGTATCTTCCAGTAATGCCTTCATATTACAGAGAATTTACAAAAAAAGTGACAGTCTTTTTGTCATATTCTATTTATCTGTTCCACAGGTCTTATCCATATAAATGTAATAAGTACTGTACTGTAATATGGCTACTGATTTTTTGCTTCTGATTTTATATATACAACTGTGACAACGCCTGTACTATCACACAGGTACTGTCCCCTGGTTACACCATATGGCGGCACGCAGAGCATCTGTTGGACTATCATACAGAGCCCTAGGAAATCCATGTGCTGCCGTGCAGGGTGGGTACACACAGCTTTACGATCTGCATGAACCATTAGTTATATTTGTTTCTAGAAAAAGTGGGTAAGAGGCAGTATTGCTGCCATATGTGCATGAAGTCTGTATGACAGTGCATGGGGGGAATATGGCTCTTTAGTAGAGGTACAGTACATCAAAGCCTTTCTCCCCTAGTATGGGTGCTGTACTGTAGCTGTGTTCATGAGCACAAGACTACTACATGGTAAAACTGTCTACTTTGGTAGTCATACTATACATCTCCTGATTCTGTATTGTGGCATAAGTAAGCAGATTTCATACAAAAGACTAGACACACTGGAAGACAACCTCTATACAAACTGCAAAGACAGCTATAATAGTTGTCAGCAAGCTTTCCAAGAAACAGATGTACAGAAATAGATATATACGTATGTCTCAAATATGTTTAACCTATAAAGGTAAGTCTTTATCTAAAGCATTTCATACATCAGACCTGCACTACTCCTTCCTAAACCCACATCAGGACAATAACAGCAAGCAGCTGGGGGCAAATTCTTTAGCGATTACTGCTAGAATGGGAAAACTGCTGAGATAAGTTGAAGACAGTTCACCTGTGAGGACTCACACTGCAAAATGACACTTGGTATTTTAAGCCTCAAGCCAAAAAGTGTTGTATCATTTTTTTAATGTAATTAATGTAACCTGAATGTGAACCCTGGTAATATAATAAGAACATCGCGTTTTACTAAGAATGATCAATTATGCATTCAATTTACAGAAAGCAACAACTAGACAACCTCTCAACAAAGACCTGCCTGGGTTGAACGAGACATGGATTGTTTTGTATAAGTCAAAAGGAAATTTGATCATTCTTACACGGTGACATTTGTCTAGGAAAAAAAAATATTTTGTAAATGCACAATGAAGGTAGGTTAAATGGGCATTCCCATCTTAACAAGTTGTGTCCTATCTATAGGATAGGGAATAACTTGCAGATCGGTGGGGGTTTGAGTGTTCAGAACCTAACCAATCAAGAGAGCGGGGGAGTCGAATAGTGTTAATTATATATACTTTGGTAAATACTTTAGTTAGAGGATCTAAAGAGGTTTGAGAGAATTAAATACTGATGACCTATCAGTAAGTGGCAGATTCTGTATATGAAGAGAAGGAAAAAAAATCACAAACTTCTCAGCATCAGTGTCTGTAAGAAAAAGGGAGATGAGACGGCCTGTATTATAAGGGGAAGGCAATGAATGAATAAAGATATGCTAGTGCAGAACAGTTTTAAGAACTCACATCTAACATATCTGAGGCTAGGTTCACACCTGCGTTCGGGTTTCCATTTGCCAAGCAGACCCCCCAAACGGAAACCTAATCCACTTAAAAAAGACTATAATCGGGTCTGCCGGGTTTCCGCCCGAAAGGGGCGAAAAATGGGGAGAGAAAAGCACTGCATGCAGCTCTTTTCTTTCTGCATTTTTTAAACAGGTTCGGGGACGGAAACCCCAAACGGAGTTTAAGCGCTGGTGTGAACCCAGCCTAAGGAAGCTCTCAAAATGTATTTTACAGAGTACATTTGCCATATACATCTGGAAATCTGAATGAGCATATTAAAATTTTACTTTTGATTTCTTAAAATTTATTTTTTAGCATTTTATTTAGCTTTTTAATAATATTTTCTAGGTCGACTACAGGACTTGAACAGACGATTTTCTATATTGCAGTGTATAATGCCTATCACTGTATAATTGAAGGACAAGACCTTATAGCCTTGCAAACATAGCAAACCATTGGTGTCCCATGATTGTATTGTGGGTAACTGATGGTGTGGCCGATGGAGCCCCCACTAAAGGTGAAATGCAGCCGGTTCTACCTGGTTCTGCCAACCTAGTTGTTGGGTAGGGTAAGGATATATTTATTAAAGCATGTATACAGGATAATACAGGAAAAAAGGAATCTACATAAAAAAATCACATACACAATACATATAAATTGATTCTAAGTCTCATAAACGTGCTTTTACCTTAATTTCAAGAGGCAACACATATGATATAGAATCTCAAGCTTACCATAAGTAAAACCCCTCATGTCCTACTATGATTTATTTATGGTCTTAGTGCTTTGCGGCTAATGACCAAATTCTGAGAACATACTACTGTTGAAGTCACTGACCAGTACACAGCGTACATAATAACAGAAGGAGCGCACTGTGCCTTCATCATGTACTAAACATCTGCAGCTCAAATTTATTTGTGAATATTTTATAAGGAGTCAAAACACTCTCCATATAATAACACTTTGTTAGCCTTTTTGGTATTTTCTGTCCTTTTTTTGTCTATTATATCGTTCCACAGCTGCTTTTTTTTTTGCCATTGCTTCATTTGCTGTATGATCTAGCTTCATAACTGTGAATGGATATTAGGCATTTCTCCTTCCTTGGGCATGGATACAACATCTGGCTAGTGGGATAGGGGGGGGGGGGGGGGGGGTGGGGGGGGGGGGGGGTTTTTTGGGGTTTTTTGGTTTTGGTTTTTTTTTTTTTTTTTTTTTTGTTTTGTTTTTTGGGGGGTGCCCCTTTGATGTTGTTTGGGGGGCCCTTTTTCTTGTTTATATCAGCTGGATGCCTTCTGTAGCTGGTGTAGGTATTATACATCTTTTAGCCTGGTGACTATTTCCTGTTTTATTATGATATTGTATATATTTATCAATGAAATTAAAATTAATTTGTTATGATATTTTTTGAGCTACACATGCTTTTTTTTATAATTGGAGGTGCTCATTCAGTAACGATTTAATGAAATATAAAGGTCATGTGTATAGGCAGAGCTTTTATAACATGTACAATTTTACCAGCATGTGTAAAGATCTGCAGGCCAGGGCCTCCCCCATGCCCCATTACATGGTCTGCTGCACTAGTTAATCATTGTGGTTACATCACTGACCAGAAACACAAGAGAAATCTTGACCTCTATCCCCTCATCCTTTCCACTGGCAGGGGTTCCAGAGGTAAGACCCCACAGATCATAATGTTATGGCATATCCAACTGACATCAGGGAAAGTGAATGATAGTTGTGCTGAAGTACTTGGCATGGTCACTACACAATGGATGGGACTATGTTGTTCCAGCTCCGTACACTCTGTTACTTCTGCTATCAGCTGGTTGGGGTGTTGTGTGTGGATCCCCCCACCCATCTGATCTTGATGACCTATTCTAACGAGAGGGCATCAATATCTAAATTTTTGATAAGACTACAGAGCACTGTACTTTTCTTTCCTAATATATAAACTGTATGTGACATATTCATGTTAGAATCAATAAGATTCAACTACACTTGTATCAAAATGAGTTTCCTGGAAGGGACAGCAAGCTGCTAAGACTTTTACAAAGATGTATATTCAGCCCTACATGCCAATATCAGAATGCTCATAGATTAAGAGAAATTCCACAATAACCTTTTAACAATACAAGCAATGGATGTTTAAGGTAGTTTCCCGAGAAAGAGCTTTAGTAGAAATGCTAGCAAATATTAACCTCATAGTAATTAGTACAAAGTACATCTGAACAGCATTTAAGAATTTTAAGTTGGTGAAACACACAGCAAAGTACAGTACAGACATAATGTTATCCTTCATGCTTGTGTAGGCGCTTTCTCAAGGGGGTCCCCAGTGCTATGGCTGGCTTAGAAAGAGAAAAAAAAAAACTGCCTATTGACAAAAGAATTTCCATGTCTGTGGATTCAATAGAGTAAAAAGTACGTGGGTGGGCAAGAAATGGGAATGAGTAGTCCGAGCCATTTCACCATGGATCAGTGAATTAATAATGGGGCAGAGATGAATGGCTTTTGTATGAGGTGCTCACTTCTTCAGAATACACATCTTTGCATTCTAGTTCTAAAGAGCTGGGAAGGGAGGTAGGAGACAAGGCAGCTGCATGATTTGCCATTGCTTTGCTAGGTCACAGGGTTTGTCTGTGTTGGTTGTTTCACCTTCGCTGGTGCTCTCCTCAATGTGAGAGATTCTTGTCCCTAACCCACTCATTGCCTCCCACTAAGCCAGCCAATTCACTTTGCTCTGTACTGATGAAGGACAACAATCCGGAAACAGCGCTGTATGCAGATAAGTGAAATTGGCTTGGCTAAAATCCCTTTTGCTGTCTCAAGGCTCGGTGAGTCAAAAGCAAATTGAGGATCTGTTACATCCAACAGAGGGCGCATGAGCTCCCCAGCTCCTTTCCCATAATGCCTTGTGATTGGTTGTTTCATAGACCTAGCACTGATACATTTATTCTTTAAAAGGGCTTTCTTCCAATTAACTTTTATAGCTTTTCAATCGGTGGGAGCTGGAACCCAACCAATTTGGAAGACTTCCATAAATTTCAGTGGGCATATGTATATATTCATCCCCTGCTCTCTGACAACCTGTTTGCCATTGGCTGCTGCCTCCTAATAGAAAAGCATCACCATTGGATGGCACACAATAGTAATAGACTCAAAAAAAGTCACTTTTTTTTAAATGTGGTTTTACTAGTTATAATTTTGCACATGATGTTATGTTTGCCAATATACAACCATTGGACTTTACTCATGATGTGCTATCTGTGGTTACCTTGGGATTGTAGGTAAACCTAATAAGTTTGAGTGCCTAGAGAAAAACATAGTTTGTTTTATACTCACTGATATCAGCCATGTCACACCCTGTGTGTGCAGATGGTAACTACGATCACAGCACTATGGACTACATGTTATCATTCTGGATTTAAAACATCGCTTTATGGTTGAAGGGCGTACGACAGTCCAAATAGAATTGCTCCTGTGAACTGAAGCATAATTTCATTACAAAGTTTCAACCTGGTTTAACCAGTTCAGGACCTGTCAATTTTCCATGGTTCAGGACCAGTCACATTTTCAGGATTTTTCATATATATGGTTTTAAGGTCTATCAGATTTTTATCCTTTGAGTTATTCAAATAATTTTTGCATTTTTTTTGGTGATAAATAGAGTTTTATTTTTATGGATTTTTTTTTGTTTTTCTTTATTTTATTACATTTTAGTATGTTTTTTCTTTATTTTAATATGTGAGAAAATATAGACAAAAAAAAAGAGGAGAAACGTGTCTGTTTTTCCCATTTTTCTTGTTTTTTGTTCTTTTTCTTTATTAGCACAAAGTGCTCCTATGTTCCTCTCCAGAGCTGATCTGGGTCCTTTAGGAAGTGGACCTGCATCATTGCAGCTCCCATAACTGTATACACAGTGATAGGGAAGGCAGGGATGTTAATAAAAAAAACGCATCCCTACCTTCCTTGTAGGAGCTCCGGCTGTATTAAAGGTCGGATCCTTGTTTCTGCAGCTGCACGATGTAGTTCAGCTGCTTAACACTGCAAGCATGTAAAGGCACATCCTTGCAGGGTTAAGAGTGGACCGCCTGGACATATATAGTCATCAGTTGGTCCGGAAGTGGCTAAAGGAACTCTAAACATAGAAAATACACAAAAATATACATTCAGCACTTCCTCCCCTTTTAATCCCCTCCTTTTATTTGATTCTATTTTTGCTCATGTCACATTTCCGCAAAATAGATAGTTAAATCTTCACGATGACCTGTGGCCACATCATCCTCACAGTCTAAGGTCCTGTAAGGTCAATTTTAGTGTTCGCTCTACAGGGTTTTGCAGAAACAGGAAATAGACATGGGTACAGGTACTGGACATGAGTGACAACATCAGCAATAGCAGATTTTGAATCCATTTCAATTACTACCTTACATAGCTAAAAACCAACAGAGTGGAATAGAGTGTCGCCTTAAGCCCTGTCCTTTGTCAAGCCCCTTCCCTTAGCCATGGCCCAGCTCCAAATGGAACATACTGACAGCTGTGTTCACAAGGCTGATAAGCAATGGCTGCCCCTTACTTCAGCCGGTCAGCGGGGGTTCTTAGGGTGGGACCCCCATTAATCAAACATTGTTTGTCCATCGGGATAAGTAGATGTCACTGATAGCAAGGGGACATCTTGTAAATTGTAAAAGAATTCTAAAATAAACTAAAACTGCTTGATTTTACTTGTAAAATGATTCAGATATACTTACAAAAGGCAACCACTGTGATCCTTTAGGATATAACTATGGTTAGTAGTTTAAAATAGGAAGTAAATGTGGGTAAAAGGTTTACAAATGCACTGTCAGATGTGTCTTAGTCATACAACACCCGAAGTTTCTTCCCAGACTCATGATGACTCAGTAATACTGGCACTGGGCAAGCCATGGCACTCGGAATACACAGTACTAATGTTTTCCTGCACTGGTTAGTACTCTGTGTGAGAACTGCGGTCATATCCTTCTCCTGTAACCAATGTGTCTCGGCGACTCCGCTGTGCTGTGCAAGGTCACTGATTAGCACTCGGCTGCAGGCCTGACACATAGTCAAAAAGGTCATCTCACTCCGGTTTACATGAATCCTGGCAACCATATAATCTCCAGGGGAGATCTCCTTCAAGCTCCCAAATACAATTAGACAACATAGATATGTATACACAATGTCTGAGCAGTCATTACTGTTGCTGAATAGAGTACAATTATACTGCAAAGCAGATGTTGTAGATTGTTACACACTGGTCACCCTATGTACACCCATCATAGGGTATATGACTACAAAATATCCATCACGTTTGCACTAAAGTTTCTGCTTCTTGTTGCAGTGATCAAGATTTTGTATAAAGTTAAGGCCATTTCCTGCCCATTTCTTCAGTCATGAGTAACACAGTATGGTCAGTATTGCAGTGGATGCAATTCACACACATGATATATTGTACATATAGTCACACTGAAGTCACCAAACGCAGCATGACAAATTATAATTGAACTGTCTGTACAATATCTGATTTATAACTCTTATTTGCACATATTCCACACTTCCTCTTCTTGCTTGTTTTTTCAGTATCTTGTCGGGTGGCTCAGTGGTTATCACTGTTAGGCCGGGGCCCTACGTAGCGTAAACGCTGTGATTTTGCTACAAAAACCGCGGCGTTTTATGGTACCTACAAAGTGGATGGGCTTCTGGCTAATCCCATCCACACATTGCAGAAAAATATTTGCAGCGGACGTAACATTTTTTTTTAAATCACAGCATGTCAATTATACCTATGGAAATGTTGGTGTTTTCTATATAGGTATAATTGAAGCAGAAAGTCCACAGTGGAAAACTCTGTGGACTTTCTGTGAAAGTGCTGCAGACAAAACCGCAATGTGTTTCCGCCGTGGTTTTTCCCACAGCGCCTTTTGACTGCGGCTCTCTACATGGGGCCTTAGCTTTATAGTGCTGGATCCTGGGTTTGAATCCATCTGCATGGAGTTTGTATGTTTTCCCTGTATTTGCGTGGGCTTTCTCTAAAGACATACTGGCAGGGAGTTTAGTTTGTGAGTCTTACTTGGGACAGTGTTGACAAGGTCTCTAAAGTGCTGCAGAATATGTTGGTGCTGTATAAGTAAGCAAAATACATAATAATTGCTAATGAAATCAATGTGTGTACATACAATCTGGTATATGTACATGATGCAGTTACCAAAATCAACCCCAGGGACCATAACTTGTTCAATACATCATAAAACAGAGAAAAAAAAATGTCTAGCATAGATTGAAGGGGTTGTTATACCAGTTGTCCTGGCTTGTGTTCTGCTTGTATTACCCAGAGCGAGCTGCTGATATTGGTGGAATGTAATACCATGCTGGTCCTGCAGTGGTGAAATCAAATAAGCAGCTGGCTTTTTTTCTCACTCTTTCTCCAGCGTGCTGTCATCACTGACGTCAATAGCGGCCAGAAAATACAAGAGTGAACTAGACCACGAGCAGATTGTGTTTGCCCAGATCAGGTACATCAGCAAGGCTCTATTTACTGTGTCAAGTTTATACATCAGTATCAACAAAAACCAAAAATATACATGCATGAAAAACATACAGTCATATATACCTGCATATGGCTATAGGTTTCCATATGTTTGCACCAAATTTTGGTCGGGACCCCACGTATCGTAAACGCCGCAATTTGCCCGCGAATCCCATCCTCACAGTGCAAATCCCAATCCCCAAAACCATCACGGTTTATGGAAATCGCAGCATGTCAATTATACCTACGGAAAAGCCAGCGGTTTTACTATAGGTGTAATTGAAGCAGCAAGTCAGCAGAGGAAACCTCTGCGAACTTTCTGTGAAAAGCGCTATGGGAAAAAAACGCATTTTTTTCCCGCACTACTTTTTTGCGGCCTTAGCCTTTCTCAGCTTTTGGACACATTTTAATGACAACAGATTTCAATGGCCTTAGTACAGATGTAGGCAACATTGGTGATGTAGAGATGAACTGTAGTAATGCCATGTTAAAAATTATTTTTGTGCTTTTTACACATATAAAAGGAGCAACCATGTTAACACCACAGACTAGTGCTTATTTGAAAAGTATTTCTGCTTTAATAGAAATAATGTTTTCACATGAAGATTGTTGCTTATTTTTTGCAGATAAATGTAAAAAATAAAAAGAAGCAAAGACATGATATATTTTTAGTATGTTCACTTCTTATCATAGAAGAATGTATAAATGGAGAAGAGGAGGGAAGGATGTGTGAGTCAAACAATGTGTTAAAATAAGAGGCCCCCAGTCACTCTTCATAGCTGAACTAAAACAGGCCTTACACCAGAGATTTTTGTCATCTATGGCAACATATTTCTTGCCATCAGTCACACTTTTTATGTGACATGAAAGACTGTGACCACATAAAGATCTGTGAAAAATATGATCTGGCGTGTTGGACTTGGACTTTTTCCAGTCGTTGTCAGATGCAATCGTAAGCAATACATGTAAAGTTGTTTGTGCCGAACAACACATTTGCACCCTAAAAATAGAAGCCCAGATCACAGATCAAGACAGAAGCCAAGGCTGTCAATTTGTAGCTTAAAGGAAATCTCTAATTTATGGTGGTCATGCACATTAGATGTATATCAGCAGAACCAGGGGTGGGATTCAAATTTTTAACAAAAGGTTCCCTACTTTTTGTGTGGGATGTTTAGCCATGCCTCTAACCTTGTGATGTCCCAGCCAGTTCCGTCTGATCCCCTTTTGTGCCACCACATATTAATAGTGCCCTTTTTTGATTAACATATACATTAAAGTCAATAGTAGAATGAAAGACAGCGGCATTCACCATGCTGTTCACTCCTCGTACAATGTGTAGCGGTGGATTTAGGTACTGCAGCAGTTGACATTGTATGGCAAGTGAGCAGTAGGGTTCCTGCTATGTTAAGATTACTGCCAGCCACACTGTCTTAGAACAGCTGGTCTACAGGGGACCCGCAAATGTAATATTGATGGCCTAACCTAAAGAAAGTTATAAAGGATAACCCATTTAGTATACAGGGGAATCATTTATAATAGGGGGACAGGGAACACTCTGGGAGAGAGGAGGCACTGTGGGGGCTCCAAAAGGGATCGTTACCTGAAAATGTTCATGGTTTGCTATACATGGTGCCCTTCCTTCTTAAGTTTTTGTGGGACGCTGTATGCCCCGCCCCTCCCACCCTCAAAAACTTTGCATGGCATTCTGAAAATGCTGCTGCTTTAGAGCAGTTTCTTCTCTACTCACTCTGTGTATTGTATGGCAGCTAGTCTTCACCCTCCAGCTCAGAAAGTACTGCAATTTTCAGATACAGCATGCAGTGGAAGAACCTGCTAAAAACTGCAGAATATAATGAAAGAAATATAATATACCAGAAATAGTGTTAGGCTAGGTTCACATGTGCGTCTGAGTCTTTGTAGCCGCAGATTCAACCAAAAATCGGTGGAGAGAAAAGTCCTGCATGGCGTCTGCGGGTAACCACTGTTTTAGTGGACGGGCTCTCTCTTGGCAACGGAGAGCCAAGCACTAGTGTGAACCTAGCCTTACTTCTCATGTACACACACGGTAGTTTATCTTGAAAAGTTAAGTGAAACTAAAGATATTCTTTAAAGAGGACCTTTCACCACCAACACAAAGTTCTTAGCATCTGTTAATAGGCAGCGCTCCACTGATTCCAGCACAGTTGGAATTTTCTTTCTAGCTCTCGCCATTCCTGAGCAACAAGTACATCTAGTTTTGGTGCCTGATGTGCAATTTCAGCTCTGTAATGTCAGAAGGGCAGTGTCAGCTAGGGTGTGATTCAGAGCTCCAATCATAGGCAGCAAGGATCAGAGTTCAGAATTACACCCGTTGTCTGCTCCTGCCTGACACCGCCCTCCTGACAGTACAGAGTCTAAATAGCACATCAGGCAAGAAAACTAGCAGCATTAATTCCTTGTGAATGGGAGGGGAATAGAGAAAAAAAATCCAATTATGCCAGAATCAGTGGAGCAGCTGCTATTAATTGAAAAAAAAAAGCTGACCTTGTTGAAGGTGGTGAAAAATACTCTTTAAGTAAAATACCATTGTGTAAACACAGCCTTAGACTACTCCATTCTGGGGCGTGGCCTGGACGCGCATGGAGTAGGTCGCGTGCAGGACCTTCTCTGCTCCACCGCTTGCAGCTGAGACCCGTGGACCCTTCAGAATTGCACTCATGGGCAAGCACTTACCGAGGAGGGTGGCCCCAGGCACTCCAGCGCCTGTGGAGAGGTCTGGGAGAGCCACCCTGGACGGCTCTCCCCACTCACTCACTCAGCAGCCTTCTCTGCCGGGCCAGGCTAGGCTGCTGCGGGGCGGCCATCTTGGATTCCCTCCGCTCTTCAGGCACAGGGGTCGCAGCGCAGCCTTTCTCCTCCCGCGCTCCCCCTGTCAGCCAGCGGAGGACCGCTCCAGCAGAGATCCCTGTCGGCGCCTGGGCAGCCCAGAGCTTTTCCAGCACGAGTACTCCCACAGTCTCCTCACCCTGGGATGTCCCAGCAACTACACTTTGCTTCACCAGCACTTCTGGCAGAGCGGCATGAGAGGACCCCGGATGTCTCCAGCTCTCCAAGGGGCTCTGAGGTCAGTGGCTCTGCTCCCTCCCACACCGCTGATGAGTTACAGCCTGTGGCCACAGAGCTGGTCTCTGTGGCCCCCCACCTACTATCTTCCCCCATCGCCCCTCCCCTCCATAGCTCAGGGGGGGATGGCGCGGTGGAAGGCGCTGGCGTAGGGGCTCCTCCGCCCCCACACTCCCAAGGATTATGGCTCCCCCCCTCCAGTCCTGTAACCCCAGAGCTGCCTCCCAGGTCCATCTTCAGCACCGCCACCTTTGGTGGACCTCCTTCCTCAGCTACCTACTAAACAAGACCTTAAAAGTATGGTTGTGGAAATCACAGCATCCTTCCGATCTGAAATTGCTACCCTCCGCACTGATTTACACTCCATTGCTAACTGAATGGATACGCTGGAGAATGACCATGACACTACCAGGGACTATGTTGCCTCGCTGCATGATACTACCGCTAACCAGGGGTCAGCTATACGGGACATGCAACGTCACTTAGAGGATCTTGACAACAGGGGTCGGCGCAACAATATACGCGTCAAGGGACTCCCGGAAGCTGACCAATCTGAGGATCTGCCTGCTCTGCTGGAGGCTGTCTTCAACACTATACTGCAGGAGCCCCCGTCCCACAAAATTAAGTTTGACAGGGCACATCGAGCCCTTCGACCCAGAGGATCCTCCGCTGCACCCCGTGATATCATCTGCTGCCTCCACGACTTCACCCTTAAAGAGGCTATAATGAGCAAGGTGCGCAAACTCAAAGACTTTGAATTTGAGGGAGCTCAACTACAATTTTATCAGGATCTTTCGCTAATCACCCTCCAGAAACGCCGCCATCTCCGACCCCTCCTCCAGATCCTTCAGGAACACCAAATTCCTTACCGGTGGGGTTATCCGTTTGCTCTCATTGCATGTAGGGATGGTCGCTCCGCTACGCTTCGCTCCTTCTCGGATTTACCTCTCTTCTGCGACCTGCTGGATGTCCCCTTGCCGGATTTAACAGACTGGGAGCTAATCCCTCCACCCCCTCCCCCACCACCGGTTTGGCATCGACTGGAGCCCAGACGACGTCATGCACCCTACGCGGCGGCGACCGCTCGGAGGCCCCGACTGGAGACTGGTTCCTGAGGAGGATGCTCCTCCTTGAGACGTTTTTTTTTTTTCGGTAGTGCTTTGAAAACTGCAAGCCTTAGCGTTATGTTTGCTTCTCTTTTTCCTTTTCTAGGTCTACGGGTCTCAACTATTATGCTTATTATTGGATTGTTTTAGCGGAGTGGGGCGGGATGGGGTTCCGGTGACTCCCCTTCCATCCTTCTTTTTACTGGTGGTTGGGGATCTGCCGCCTCCCCTCAGACCTCTTGTCCACGCTCTCCCCCCTAAGGGGATACTTGGACTGTGCGGCCATTGATCCTGGTTGGACCTCTGGCTGTCCTCACTGGTCCCCAGGCGAGTGACTTAGCCTCGCCCACAAAGTATTGTTTAATTGTTATACTTCTTACTCTGTCATTTATGTTGTCTTTTGCCTCCCCCCCTTTTCCACCCTCCCTCCCTGATCTAGAGACCTTGCCTCGACTTTGGGTTCCTGTTTGTGGATCGCCCTTCTGCCTCTTCGAGGGAAACCTGCCAGCGTCATGTGAGATGGGTGAGCTTATTGCAATCCGCCACTGTCCTCCAATCCTGAGTCCCAATGGTTAGGTGCGTGACAATTAATGTTAAGGGCCTGGGTTCCAACACTAAAAGGCGCCATGTCCTTAGAGAACTCCGCTCCTTACGAGCAGATGTGGCGTTTCTTCAGGAGACTCATTTTGACCGCTCCGGTACCTTTGCCTTCGCTAAGCACTACTTTCCCATAGCCTTTTCGGCCTTCCACGATCGACGCAGAGCTGGGGTGGCTATCCTTCTTTCCCGTTCCTGCCCAATTACAGTGACGACCTCCCACATAGACCCAGGGGGCCGATTTGTTATTCTGGAAGGGCTCCTTCATGGTGCCCCGATTGTTTTATGCAATGTTTATGCCCCTAACTCAGCGCAGATCCCATTCTTGCGTCGGGTATTCTCCCGCCTGCGCGCTTTCCCGGCATCAGCTTGGCTTGTGGGGGGAGTCTTTAACATGGTCTTCTCTGAACGGGCGGACCGATTGGCGTTACCCCAGGGTCCAACCCCCCATAGTATGGCTCAGCTTGCACGGGAGTTCCGTAAGCTGATCCGCGCCCATTCTTTGTACGACCTTTGGCAAGTGGACAACCCTACTGCACGCTCTTACACCTTCTTCTCTCACCCTCATAACACTCACACCCGCATTGATTATTTCTTTGGTAATGCTCCCGCCCTTCGTTTGCTCAGGGACACGAACATTGGCTCCCTCACCATGCCCCAGTTGTGGTTACTCTATCTACGACCCCAGTGCCTACTCGCCAATGTCATTGGCGTCTTAACGAAACATTGCTCAGATCACCGACCTCCCTCGAGATCCTGCGCACACACTTGATGGATTATTTCAGGGACAACTTAGGTTCGGTAAACTCTCTTGCCATTCTCTGGGAAGCCCATAAGGCGGTCATGAGAGGACATTGTATCGCATTGGCTTCTAGGCTTAAAAGGGACAGACAGGCCCAGGAACAGCTTCTCCAAGCTCGTATTCGGTCCCTTATGACAACTTTGGCAGCACATCCATCCCTGGGGGTTCTTCACCGTTTGGTTTTGGCACGGGCTGACCTCCGTGATTTGGAGACCCGCCATGTGGAACGACTTCTGCTTTATACTTGCCAGAGGTTCTTTGAACGAGGTAATAAGTCTCACACCCTCCTGGCAAGAACCCTCAGGGATCATCAGGCCTCCTCCACACCACACTCTGTCCGTGACTCCACGGGTACCCTTCAACACCACCCTGACGCTCTGGCGCTGGCGTTCCACTCTTACTATTCTAAGCTGTATAACTTACCCCCCCCCGCGAGCACTACCCCCTGGGGATGACTCAACACTGCTAGAAGACTATTTAAAGGATTGTTGTCTCCCACGCCTGCCTCCTGAGGCCTTGACTTCCCTAAACACTCCCATCACCAGGGAGGAACTAGAGGGGGTCCTGAGGGACCTCCCAAATGGGAAAGCCCCGGGCCCAGATGGGTTCACTTACAATTATTATAAGGTTTTCCAGGGTGAACTTTCTGCTCATCTATTGTCCCTCTTCAATTCCTTCCTCTTAGGCTCCCCCATACCCCCGACTATGCTCTCCTCACTGCTCACATTGGTCCCTAAACCAGGTAAGGACTTGCAGGACTGTGCTAATTATCGACCGATTGCTTTGCTGAACGCAGACCTGAAACTCTTTACCAAACTCCTAGCCAATAGGTTAAATGCTTTGCTCCCTCTGCTTGTCCATAAGGACCAGGTGGGATTCATCCCCTGTCGTCAGGGTGGTGACAACACCAGGAGGACTGTGGATTTGGTGGAGGTGGCCAATCATTATTCTACCCCGGCCCTTCTCTTGAGTCTGGACGCTGAAAAGGCTTTCGACCGCATAGATTGGTCGTTTATGCATGCTACGCTTAAGGCGTTCAGGCTCACGGGACCTTTCCTCACAGCTATCCAGGTCCTCTACTCCCTACCCACAGCAGCAATCAAGCTTCCCCATGCATCCTCGCCCTTCTTCCCTATTCGAAATGGCACTAGGCAGGGTTGCCCCCTGCCTCCCATCCTATTTGCCCTCTGCATTGAACCGCTGGCAGCCAAGATTAGGCGAGACCCTAATATCAAGGGGATCATGGTTCAGGATAAGGAATTTAAGGTCTCTCTTTTCGCAGATGATGTACTCCTCACTCTCACCTCCCCTCATACTACCCTTCCAAACTTGTTGCGCTTGCTGGAGACCTATAGCGATCTCTCAGGATACAAGGTGAACCCTGCAAAGACTGAGGCACTCCCACTCAACATTCCACAGGACCTTCTCCTTCTCCTCCGCAGTAATTACGATTTCCAGTGGCGGGAGTCCTCTATCCGCTACCTGGGAGTCCATATATCCACCTCCTATGCGACCCTCTATTCGGCAAACTACCCGCGGTTGTTTCGTGAGTTAAGAGCCCTATTGGACAAATGGCAACCCTTACCCATCTCCCTTTTAGGGAGAATTGCCGCGGTCAAGATGACTCTCCTTCCGAAGCTACTGTATTTTTTCGAGACACTCCCGGTTGCGATTCCTCGGGGAGAATTACGGAACCTGCAGAAAGCTATTTTTCAGTTTATCTGGCAGGCAAAACGACACCGAATACCCAGATCTGTTATGCTGGCGGATAGGGGGTCTGGGGGTATGGCCGTCCCACATCTGCTACATTACTATTGGGCGTCCCATTTGCGCCATATCCCACTTTGGGCGGCTATGCCAGCATATACTAGATGGGTGCAGATAGAGAAGCTCTGGCTGGCTCCCATGCACCCTAACGCGCTTCTGTGGGTTGGCTCTCCCCCCGCTCCCCCTGCCTCGTACCTGCTGGGCCCTATTCGGTTTACTAGATCTATTTGGTCTGCCTGTCGTACTAGATTCTCCCTGATGTCCCAGCACTCATCTATGGTCTCCATATTATACAACCCCCTTCTCCCGGAAAGCCTGACCTCTGCCATGACTAAGGTGTGGTCTAAAGCTGGTCTTTACCGGATTGCGGACATGGTTGATCCTGGAACCTTGGAACTCAGGTCCTTTGCCTACCTTATAGCTAACCAAAACCTGCCAGGTTCTGAATGGTTCCATTATTTACAGGTGGTTCACTTTGTCCGCTCCCTCCATGGGTCCCTTAAAGTGTCACTGCCCACCGCTTTTGAAAAGATTTGCCATGCAGGTACGTCCACTAGGGGCCTTATATCCTCTATTTACCAACTTCTTACCTCACAAACTACAGGCTCCCCAGTTACCTATCGCTATATGCTTAAATGGGAGGTGGCGGTGGGTAGACCCATCTCCCAGGAACAGTGGCGGATTGTATGGTCTCGGGCCCAGAAATCATCTCAGTGCATTACATTTTGGGAAGCGCAGTATAAGTTGTTGATGCATTGGTATCATACCCCGGCTCTCCTCCATGCTTTAAACCCATTGGTTCCCCCATGGTGCTGGCGCTGTGGAGCTGTGGTGGGTACCCTGCACCACATCTTTTGGACGTGCCCTCTCATCCTGGGTTTCTGGAGGGAGGTCAGGACTTTGACGACTGCTCTCTTTTTGCAAGAGGTCCCTCTTGACCCTCTGGTCTATCTCCTGAACCTTCCCCCCAGGCACCTGAGCAATAAGTCATCCAGGCTTTTCTTGCACCTTTGTACTGCAGCTAAAATTCTCATAGCTAGAAACTGGAAGAAAGTGAGTCCCCCATCTGGTCTTGAACTTGTGGCTAGAGTGAAGGATGTGAGGAGTCTTGAATGCCTGACCGCGGGCCTAAACAACTCACAGGAGGCCTTTGGGGCTATCTGGGTGCCCTGGGATATGTATTGTACATCACAGGGTCTCTGATCTCTAGTCCTCTTCTCCCCTCCCCTCCTTTCCTCTGCTTCTACCCTTGTCTTCTTAATCCCTTCATCCCTCCCCTCCCTTGTTTACTGTCTAATTTGAATGCATATTGCTTAAGGGAGAAGAGGCGGATAGCCTCTACCTACCTCATTGTTTTCTGCTTGTTTGATCTTTTTTTCTCTTTATACCTTGTTAATGAAAAAAATTTTTCAATAAAAATTACAGTTAAATAAAAAAAAGACTACTCCATTCTGAAAAATTATTTCAATTAACCACATACTAGTACATGCAGGCAATAAACCTAAACCCTGAAGGGGGCAAAACTTTGTATATGTATTCCAGGAAGCAATTACACGTTCAGGTTTGGTTACAAAAACAACATGAAAGCACCTGAATGTGTAACTGCACCAGTAGTAATCGCCTACAAAACAGCACGTTCTCTTTCTAGTTACTGCTCTTCCCAGTCTGTATTTAGTTTCAAGTTTTCAACATGTGGATCTATAGCAATGCGCAATACACATATCAGGTAATGCATGAGAAGTATTGCTGCACAAACTGGTCAGCTTCATCCTGTCTGGAACTAGCTGACGTGCCAAATATTAGTCATCCAGTACTATATTTTTCCAGTGTTATGATTATCACTGTAGTATCTCATATATCAAGTCATGCATAACAGTATTAAATCAAATGCCAAACATTGCTTTGGGTCGCATACTTTGTCTGTGTCATGTAAATCATGAAAAATAATGTTTAATGTTTTCACAAATGGTATGAGGACAGTATAGTAAGAGGACAATGTAGAAACACCAAATACACAAAACCAAGTCTGCAATTCTGCAAGATATGATATATACCAGCCTGGGTGATGCAGTAGGAAATAACTGTTTTGGGAGAATTATCTGGCAGGGCATGCACAATGTTTTTTTTTGTTTTTTTTGTATAAGGCAAGGTTCGGGGGTTTCCGTCCCCGAATCCACTTAAGAAATGTGGAGAGAAAAGTCTGCATTTTTCTGCCTTTTTGGCATGGAAACCAAGCGGACCCCAATATAGTCTATGGGGTTTGTGGGTTTCCGCGAGACACCGCTTTTTTAAGCGGATTAGGTTCCGTTTGTGTGGTCCCCAAGCAGACCCCACGAACAGAAACCCGAACGCAGGTGTGAACCTAGCGTAACTCACGCCAGAAAATTATTGTAATTGTTGTTATAACAAATATGTCCAGCCAAGGTGTCTCTGCCACAATCCGCCCCACGCTTTGCACATTCCTGGAAAGTAGTGAATGAGGTGCAGATTGGAGGATGCGGAGCAAATTTACCGTAACAAAGGTCCTTGCACCAAATTATCACTTACCTACACAAAAATGGTGTACATAGGATAATAAAGTCACCCCTATATTTTTTTTACAGCTTCTACCTCTCCACTGTTGAAGTCCATATATTAGGCATTATTGTTAGTATTAGATACTAATAAATAAAAATTGAACAAGCTATCCTATACAGTAGGTTCCACAGTAGCAAGTTTTTTTCTACTTTCACACGTTTTTCATAGGATATAATGGTTGAATAATTATGTATATTTATTTAAAATAATTCTTACTATTCCACGTTATAACCAGAGTATGTAAAAAAAAAATATTCCTATATCTTCATTTGAGCACTAGGGGCTGATGGCAATATTTTTCCCCACAAATCCTGAGACCAGACATGTGATATGTACAGTGCTGGCCAAAAGTATTGGCACCCCTGCAATTCTGTCAGATAATACTCAATTTCTTCCAGAAAATGATTGCAATCACAAATGCTTTGGTAATAACATCTTCATTTATTTTGCTTGCAATGAAAAAACACAAAAGAGAATGAAAAAAAAAGTCAAATCATTGATCATTTTACACAAAACTCCAAAAATGGGCCGGACAAAAGTATTGGCACCCTCAGCCTAATACTTGGTAGCACAACCTTTAGACAAAATAACTGCGAACAACCGCTTCCGGTAACCATCAATGAGTTTCTTACAATGCTCTGCTGGAATTTTAGACCATTCTTCTTTGGCAAATTTTTCCAGGTCCCTGAGATTTGAAGGGTGCCTTCTCCAAACTGCCATTTTGAGATCTCTCCACAGGTGTTCTATGGGATTCAGGTCTGGACTCATTGCTGGCCACTTTAGAAGTCTCCAGTGCTTTCTCTCAAACCATTTTCTAGTGCTTTTTAAAGTGTGTTTTGGGTCATTGTCCTGCTGGAAGACCCATGACCTCTGAGGGAGACCCAGCTTTCTCACACTGGGCCCCACATTATGCTGCAAAATTTGTTGGTAGTCTTCAGACTTCATAATGCCATGCACACGGTCAATTAGTCCAGTGCCAGAGGCAGCAAAGCAACCCCAAAACATCAGGGAACCTCCGCCATGTTTGACTGTAGGGACCGTGTTCTTTTCTTTGAAGGCCTCTTTTTTTTTCCTTTAAACTCTATGTTGATGCCTTTTCCCAAAAAGCTCTACTTTTGTCTCATCTGACCAGAGAACATTCTTCCAAAAAGTTTTTGGCTTTCTCAGGTAAGTTTTGGCAAACTCCAGCCTGGCTTTTTTATGTCTCTGGGTCGAAGTGGGGTCTTCCTGGGTATCCTACCATAGAGTCCCTTTTCATTCAGACGCCGATGGATAGTACGGGTTGACACTGTTGTACCTTCGGACTGCAGGGCAGCTAGAACTTGTTTGGATGTTAGTCGAGGTTCTTTAGCCACCATCCGCACAATCTTTCGTTCAAATCTCTCGTCAATTTTTCTTTTCCGTCCACATCTAGGTAGGTTAGCCACAGTGCCATGGGCTTTAAACTTCTTGATGACACTGCGGACGGTAAACACAGGAACATTCAGGTCTTTGGAGATGGACTTGTAGCCTTGAGATTGCTCATGCTTCCTCACAATTTTGCTTCTCAAGTCCTCAGACAGTTCTTTGGTCTTCTTTCTTTTCTCCATGCTCAATGTGGTACACACAAGGACACAGGACAGAGGTTGAGTCAACTTTAATCCATTTCAACTGGCTGCAAGTGTGATTTAGTTATTGCCACCACCTGTTATGTGCCACAGGTAAGTAACAGGTGCTGTTAATTACACAAATTAGAGAAGCATCACATGATTTTTCAAAAGGTACCAATACTTTTGTCCACCCCCTTTTTTATGTTTGGTGTGGAATTATATCCAATTTGGCTTTTTGACAATTCTTTTTGTGGTTTTCCATTGACGACAAATTAAATGAAGATAGTATTACCAAAGCATTTGTGATTGCAATCATTTTCTGGAAGAAATTGAGTATTATCTGACAGAATTGCAGGGGTGCCAATACTTTTGGCCAGCACTGTATCAATATGCACTTCCAAGCTTTTCTTTAGGATTGTAGATGACACCATTGGATGTCTACAGGAGCAGAAAGATACGACCTTGTCACCCACTCCCTGTGGTGGCCGTTGCTGAGCAACTCTCCAAACATATTCAGACTACACTTAGCACAACAGAGCAAATGAGAATTTTAATTACTCCCTAATGTGTGATTCCCTGTAGCTATATGAACACAAATGGAATTACTAAATCTTTTAACTGCATAATTATCAGTAAGGGGAACTAAGGCTACATTCACACTACTATTCCAAACATAGGCATCAAGTAAAGAAAACATTTATTTTTTAACATGGGAACTCATGGGCGACAATTGCCACAGTATACCTGTAGCATCCATTGGAGGAATTCATTGGAGGTATGTGTGAAGAAATTCTCTCCTCTGAAAGACAATGCAGTGTGAAAGGATTTATTATATAGGAGGCACATAAGGCAATACAGCAAAACCAATCATATAACCATTCCAAAAGGAAATAGAAACAAAGTATAAGAGGTATAGTAAAGATCTAAGATAGATGCACATCACAAGGAACGTATACATTGTAGATATCAAAAAGTCCAGAAATCAAGAAATGTCTTCAAAATGTCTCCAGCTGGTTAGGTCAGAAGATCGTATTGGTGGTCTATAAGCTCTGACATTATAAAACAACCAAACCCTTTGGTACAACTCAGAGACTCATGGAAAACAATAACCTGTAAGGCCCCGAAAAACGGACATGTAATGGACATACGTTGACATACGTTACATGTTCGTTTTTCAGGGACTCAATGTGTAAGTACACATATCATACCATTTTAACAAATCATTTAAAAAAATAGGACGTTCTATTTTTGTCCATTTTCACGAGTAGACATTCCAATACAAAGAGTACAGCGTTCAGCTATATCTGGCGGTCCCATTAAAATTAATGGAGTGGTGTGTACGCTGCCCAACTACTGCCCCATTCAAAACGCTCTCCAGAATAATGGGAATCTGAGCGGTCTGACCCCATAATCTACAAATTATCCTCTATCCTATGGCTAGAGGATAACTTGCTTTGCAAAAAAAAAACCTTTAACTATGTGTACAGTGGTACATGGTGATAATTATATATTCATTATTCTGTATGAAAAATAGAAAATACAGCAATGTTGTTATATATCTGACTATTTTTGCTGCTGACATGTTTACAGATGCCCGCACTATAGTTCAACACTACTGCATTCTGTCATTTCAGCATTGAGCAATAAAGTGACTGCTGGGCTCCATATGCATAAGTGCAATATCCTACGTGGAGCTGACATTCATCTTGAAATGGGGTGTTTTTTGCTGCATTCTGTTGCTGTATTCTCTCTGTAATCATAATGGGTATCCTGTTGTTTTCAGTCTTTGCACTGCAAAGGGTAAAAGTCAGTAACAAAAACTAGAAGCGTAAACTGACATGCTGTGGATTAAAAATCTATAGTGTAGTTCAATTTACAATGTAGGTTTTCAGTGTAGCATATGGATGGCTTGGTTAAATCTCATTCAGTTTGTTACTACTTTACATCGCAGCGCGTTAGCCAATTACAAGTCCCTGACAGCTACCCAGCTACAGGTACATCCCATGTGGACATACCCTAAAGATGAGTATTATATGAGCTGTTGTCTGTCAATCAGCATTTCTGATTTGCTAAAAAGCTAGTGACAAAAGGGATCATCTAGCAATGCTCCTCCAAAATGTATTTTTTATTCGAAACCTAGTTGTGTGAAAATCTTTGGCACCCTGCTTACAAATATTGCTCAGAAACCCTAAAATTTTCTAAAATTCTGGCCTACCAGAAACACCAATGTACCATTATTGAGCTAGCATACCAATGATCTAATAGTCAAGACTAGATCATAAGGGGTACTATGTCTCCCTAGAGATCAGGAGTCGGCAACCCACTGCACGAGCCATAACGACCTGGCATGGGAACCTCCTCCTTTGTGCTGTGTACTTTATAACTGATGGTCACTTCGTCCTCATTCTGTTAGCCTCTGACACCTGCATCCATAACTTGGCAGCAAGTGGAGGGCCAAGAGACTGTACACCTCACTCAGCCTCTTCTATAGTAGCACAGTGTGCACCTACCAGCATGACTACCAGAAGCAACCTCCATACCACTACTACCTCCACCAACACTCATGTCTTCTATCTCTACCTCCTCTACATCCAAAAAACACTGGCAGTTCTCATCCAACTCATCAAGAAGAGGAAGAAGAGGAAGTCTTGGGCTATAAGGCATCTGTAGAATCAGACGATGCCACATTACTATTAAAGAATTGGATCTGTGTCAATGAAAAAGACATTGTTTTATTGTACAAAAATAGAACATGTTAAAAAACAGAGGAGAAGGAACACACAGAACCCTGACCCAACATTTGTGTTTCAGTGCTTTCAATAACGTCTTTATTCTCATTAAGTATGACAACACTGCGGCTACTGGCAGGACTGTCAAGACCAAAAGAAGTGTTGCTGTTTCCAGCCACATTCTTATTATTAGTACTTGCACAAGTGTGTCCTCCTTGCAATTCTTTTGCTTGTCCCCTGCCCTGAGAATTCCAGTCATTTTACTGTAGACTACATAATTATAATTGTGATTGGCAACAATTCTGACACTGTGTATGTTTTTTTTTGTTTGTTTGCTTGTTTTGTTTTTTTTACAAGAAAACAATTTCAAGAAAAATAGCAAAGCACTAAAAAGGTGACCTAGTCAGTGAATATTAGACTAGAATTGCGTCAGTCAGCTTGTTTTTTTTGCCATTACAATGGAGCAATTTGTATGTATATTGGATAATCAAAGAAAACCCCTTAACAAACAGAGTTTTTTCAGATTAGTAGGCGGTGCCAAGCTGTTTATTGGGTGACTTTAAAAAAATGTAGATTTTTGAAATTAGCACAGGCTGCATGACTGTTTTTTGGGTGAGAAAAAGAAACCCCCCTTAAAGACTGATTTTTTTCAGGTTAGCAGGCTGCATCACACTGTTTTTGCGTGAAACTGAGATTTTTCAAATTCGCACAGTGTTTTGCTGTTAGAACAGAGGTTTGTATTTAATGTAAAAAAAAAAATAAAATAAAACTTGTGTCCAAAACCCCTTGAGAAAGGATTTTCTGCTAACAAGACTGGCTTTGTCAGTAAAAATAATATAACACTCTGTGGACAGTCACAGATCAAACTGCTCCATTGCAAAACAGATTTAGAGAAAATTAGATTATTGGGAATGAAAGGGTTAATTGTCATTTGTCTTTATTACTGCAGCAGTCTGGCTTACACAGCACAAATATTCTCCCTCACTCCTAGCTATGATTTCTTCCACTATCTTCCTATAATTGATTAAATCTGACTAAACTTTGTTCTACTTCTCCTACTTCTAAGATTGCTTTAGATCATGCAATGATGAATAAGACATCCATCCACTACTTCCATCGTCACTGAAATGCCTTGTGTTCCTGCGAACAGTATCTTATATGCTGCATGTTACATCAGCACTGTAAGGTTTCAATATACCACTGACTATTAGCTGTGAGGCTGTCAGATTATTTCAGGTGATGCCAGAATGCCACACTGACTCACAAACACTTGTGTCTTCTGTATTTTCAGTGTGCAATGCATGTCGCAATGGCCATTTTAGTTTGTCCAAGACGAGTCACCATTTATTTGGCTCAGAACAAATCAGTTCACTGATCTCTACTGCAGACCAGAAAACTTCTGTTTTTATAGAGGTGCTTACACTTGCTGATGTTCAATTAATCTGCTACTGCTACTTATCCTCTTACATTGACAAACTATAGGGTAACAATGTTTTGAACTTTTGACTTTTAGGCTCCATATCTCACCATCCACTACAGCTACAATCCTGAGACTACCATTATTTAATAGACAATCATCTTGAGTATCTCATACATAAATTTGACTTGCAACTATTTAGCATATGATTAGTTATGCAGTTTCTTGTCATGTAACTGCATTGTTACTGTTTTGCTCCTGGTGGTGGAAAAATCTTTTTCTTATATACTACAAATTACAACTTATTTTCGCATTCCCTAATAGCTCAGTGTGTTATTACGTTGATTCCCAAGTGAAAGGTCACTGGTTCAAATCAAGGAACAGCCATAAAGTAGATTTCCCAAGAAAAGAGAAACAGCATTATCCAGCTCATCGATAGTGGTCTCTCAGCCAAGAAAATTGCCAAACTGCATCATGTGAGTGCCACAACATTTGGAATAATTCGAAATTAAGTCTGTCTATCCATTCAAAAGCCAAGAGCTGGACGTCCAAGCAAAATATTGGAGTCAACAAGTTGGCTCCTCACAAGGTCTATTAGTTATGGCGCGACAAACACGGCACTGGAGGTGACTCGTATGCTTCATAATAGTGAGATCACAGATGTCCATGCAAGTACCATGCGTTATACAAGTCTGGAATGGTGTCCTGAAAAAAGGTGAAGAAGCCTCGACTTCAATATCGTCATAAGAAGCGTTGGCTCGAGTTTGCAAAAAAGTACGAAAAGTGGACAGTAGAAGATTGGAAATGGGTGATTTTGAGTGATGAGACAAAAATCAATAGACTGGGCTCTCATGAGTGCAAATGGGTATGGAAGAAACAAGGAAAAAGGGGACTAACGGAACAGTGTTGAAAGCCAAAGTTGGATTTACAAAATAATAAAAATTAAAATTTATATTTTTAGGAACAAAACAGTAACAATGAAGTTACATGACAAGAATCTGCATAACTAATTATATGCTAAATAGTTGCAAATCAAATTTATACATGAGACCAGGAAACTCAAAAGGGTACTACAGTGCACGGTGCCAAAAAAATGCACAACTAATTTTTTCATGTGACTGTGACAGCAGTCTACCAATGCAGACGGGACCAGATGACTATGTTTTCTTACAATTATTTTTATGTAGTTTACAAGACATGAAACATTCATCAAGTGAGAAACAAAACGTATACCATAAACAGAATAACAGGTCATCACCTATTATTAGGGACATCATATGAAGATGGAAGATATTGATTCATTGGGCTATAACATTTGGAGAACCTTGGATGATCTCACTTGAGGGGATGGCTTGGGAAACTCCAATTCAAAACTGGGGATTAATAGAGGGGTAGGAGAAAAAAATGAAAAAATAGGGTAAGTGGGGGAGGCGGTTTCCTCACGGGGTGGTAGTCACGAAGGGTCAAATAAAATTGCCGGTAGGCAAACTTTAACACTTCAATAAACCGAAAGCAAAACTGACTGACTACCTAATGTGTATTGGAATAGTGAAGAAATCAGACGATACCTTTTAGAGGCTAACTGAGTATATTTGGCAACCACCAAACCTGCGGCGTATTATTGTCCGGAGTGCCCTGAAGGCCCCAACTGAAAATGGCACACCTTGCCTGCAAAACAGGTGCAAGACCTGCAGGCACATCCACACCGCTGAGAGTGTACCTGTTCCACAGTCACAACAGGTGCACAGAATTAGGGGGACATTTTCCTGCAGGTCTTCCAGTGTGGTGTATCTCATAATGTGTGTGCAATGTCCCACCACAGGCCTCTATGTGGGGGAAACAGGGCAGAGACTCAGTCAGCGCATGAACTCACAGAGATTCAACATTAATAATAGCAGAACAGATCTCCCAGTGGCCACACATTTCTCCGGAGAAGACCACTCTGTTGAAGATTTGTGGGTTGTGGTTTTAATGGGACATTTTAAGACACAGAGGGAGAGAAAGGAATGGGAATATAAGTTAATGCAAAAATTTCAAAATCTGCAATTTGGACTTAATATTCATACCAGTGTGAGGGTCACAAATCACCACCTGATAGCAAACAGATAGCAGCAAGAATTACTGATCCCTCCGTCATGCCCCACAAGTTTACAGATTGTTTATTTCTTGACCTGTTGCAAATAACTTCTCTACTGATATTACATTTTGTTATTTTTAAAGATTCCAAGATCCTTTGAAGCTCCATGTCTTCTGTGTATAAAAAGTCTGTGAATTTTCAGTTTCTTGTATAACACCATGTCTGAAGAAGAGAGCTAGTACTCTCGAAAGCTTACTTATCAAAACTTATCAAATATACTCAGTTAGCCTCTAAAAGGTATCGCCTAATTTTTTCACTATTCCACTACTCTCTATGGCTAACACGGTACAACATTATACTAGTACCTAATGTGTATGGAAGTCTGCGCTACCCAACAGTAGATACTGTAGAAAAGAGGAATCTAGCATATTGGACTTCAACGTGTCTGATTCCTTGTTTCCATGGAAGTCACAGAACCTGGCCAAGTGGCTGCCAGGAGACAAGAATATCAATAATGGAAGTAGAGTATTGCACAGATCACAGAAAAATTATACCCAGATACAACCTTTATTTGACCTATTAAAAACATTCACAAAAATAAGTGGTTATGGTGAAAAGACAAGGTTATTAGGCACAGTATAAGGTAGACTCTTATTCCTATTCTGTGACTTCACGTACCAGTGAACTGCATGATGCACGTCCTCACAAGGCTGGTCCAGCCAAGGGCCCACAATAGCTAACATTATTGCTTTCCTCCTAAAAGCAGACTCATTTGTAGATAGAGGTTGCATATGCAGAACATTTGTTTAATCCATAAAAGGGGAAGAGTGAAAAGACAGAGGGAAAGGCAGTGCAAAGCTTGTGCATAGGTGACGGATGTTTGCTATAGGTCAGTTTAAAATAGAGCCATAGGCTAACAGTAGTGGGAGACAGATCAAGAAGGACAAATATTTCCCTAGCATCAACACACATAGTTTCTGGGAATCTGTAGATAAATGTAGTCAGAATAGTCAGAAAGTATGTAAAGGTGAAATGAAACAAATATAATTATATAGTCAATTTATTATATTTTCGTACATAAAACATTTATGACTGCACATCTTTCCAACAGAAACAATATTAGTTCAATGTAGGGAGGGTTAAATTTGTCAGATGAAACAGGTCTCTGGGCTGTGAGTGGATTACAATGCATTCTTTTGGTTTCAGGTCAAATCTGCTCTTTTAGCCGGTTCAAACTGACATTTTATACCCAGAGCCCTTACCAGAACATGGCTTATAAAACATTTCATGAATTTTATAGGTCACTGTCAAAACATCTCTGGAAGATGGAAAAGGTAATAAAAGGAACATGAGTGTAAATCTACAGCACTAGAGAAAAGACAGATGTCTGCTCTGGGATCTGTAATGTTATCAGAAAGTTGCAATTCTATGTCAGCTCTTTACATTCACAACAGCATTAACAGGTCCCATTTATCACTATTACATTTCTAATTACAGAATCGATTTTCTACTTTACTTATGATATGGAAACTGCTCTCTTAATTTTTTCTGAAGTAAACTTGGGATTGGATTGTGTCTATCTCATTGGGATCCAAGACAAATCGTCCACCCTTTCTATGTTATGTCCTGCTCAATTTATTAGCGAAAGTGGTGAGCTGCTTCCAAGAGTATGTAATGCAATCCCGCATTACTACTTCAGTAGCTAATGAGGTTTTCAGAAGCCGGACCTACCATGATCTGCAGGTCCACATGGGACAACCCCTTTATTTACTAATCTATATCCAGGTTCACTGTCGCCCCCAGTCTCAGCACACATTGGGTGGTCTCCCCATCCTGAGTTATTCTCCTTATCCACCTCATATTATACTGCTGACTTGGGAATCCCGACTAGGATGGAGCAACCAGGAATTTATGTATTTACGTTATACCTTTTGAGTTGTTATTTTTGTGAATAACTCAACTTTATATTTACACTAGCAGAAGGACCTGGCTTCAAACGTGTATATTTCATTTTTTGTTTGTGTAGTGGCCCCTTAAGTATTGGCCAGTTTTGCACTTGACATCCAATATGGCAGTTCAGTATAGGTACAGTCTATTTATGGCTGTGTTGTTATGGTAAATGAAATGTGACATAACTACAGTATATGTCTTATTGATACCTTGCAACACTTGTGACACAAAACAGCGTTGTTTGGATATATTACCTTCATTTGCTCTATACACCGAAATGGTGGTTAATAAAATTTGGAATATTGCACTTTGAGTATGAAGTCTCCTTTATATTTCCCATTCATTTTGTAGCTATTTTTGGCTTTGGCTCAAAAGAAAAAAATGCAGCAAAATCTGCAACAAAAAAAGCTGTGTTTCCGCAACGTGGGGCCTTAGCCTAAAGGGGTTTTCCAAATCCAAAAAATTGCTGAGAGTAAGGAGTTGTTTAAAATATAAAATGAATGTTAGTCACTACTTTTTCGCCCAGCCATTCCACGTGTAAGGCCCAGCCCTCTCCATCAATCTCTAGTTCTAGCGGGCCCCCCATGAGACCACTGCAAGCTATCCCTAGCCCCACAACCATGTGTTTTATGTGTGGTAGTTAGTTACATTATTGCTGTAGTGTCAGGGATTATTGGTGCAATATTCCAGAAAATTCTATGAAGACTTTTGTACAGATATGCTAATATATTTTTAAGACATCTGCGGTGACCAGATGGAAGGTAACGCTGCAGTTGGGATTGCGGGGTGCAAACAGCGCAGACTTGTCACGGTCTCTGGGCACGAGGGCGCAGCGCTGGTGCTGTCCCACGTTACCACCACTGGTACCGGTGATGAGGGGGCTGCACAAATGTTGGTGGTGATTGTTCCCCCGGGGCGCTTCCCCTATACTGTGCCGACTGGTGGTGTTTGGGGCGCCCTGATGTTGTCGGTGCAGAGTCAGACACAGAAACGGTTGTAAAGTTGAACTTTTACTTCCATGGGTGTGGAGGCACAAATGCTTAAACAGTTTCTTCAATACAAAACAACGGGGTACGCCTGGTGACACAGCAAAGTCCTGGGGTGCAGGGTAGACTTGATGAAATGTGTTCCTAGCCCTTATACTTCAGTGTTACAGCCCTGAGGTGCGTCTGGGCTCCTATTTGGCTCATAGGAGGATGCCCACCATGATACTAGTACATAATATTCCCCACTCACGTTATGTGGTCCTGATAGCTCAGAGTTTCGGGGTGCAGTATTCAGGGTGGCAGGATATTCCACAGGTCTGGCCTTGGCCCCTGGATCCTGTGATACTTGCTATGGAGCACGTGTTCCAGAATGTTCTCTCCACAGTCTCATGCTGACAAGATAATGATGCCTGACTTCCTTCAGGGCGATGGCTAGGCAGACAGGGGACAGGATCTTCTGAATAGCTGGAGTATGTCAGCTCTCCAACCTTCCTGGGCCTGTCTAGGACTTGAGATTCCTGCACTAAACTCACTGCTTTCTTCACAGGACATCACACTTATCTCCTCACCTCCTCCTCCTAACACTCCACACTTCTAACTCCTCACACGCAGGACCTTCCTGCAGGGGTGTTACCATGGGGACCCAGTGATCAGCTGACTCCTCCCCTTTTCCCAGGCGATGTCCTCCCATTGGACATTTGGTTACTATTCAATCCTATGCGAGGTGTAATGCATGTGTGAGGCTCACTAGGTGGCGCTGTGTTGTGTGAGACTCAGGACCCCCTGCTATGTCACACAGGCTATGAAGCAACAGGAAATAATACAATGCACAGAGATCACCCTCAGCCCAGCCATAGCCAGCTCTGGGATGCCACATACTCCCCCTCTTTCACTGAGCCGACCTCGGCGACGGGCTGGGGTGAAGGTGAGAAATGTAACATAACGTTAATAAATACGAATAAAGTGCAAATGTCACTAACAGTTTAGAAAAATATAATACTTAGAAACTTGAGGTAAGACCTCCCGGCATAGTCCTGGAATGTCCATGAGAAGTCTGAAGGGTAACGGAGAGATAATTAAACTCAGACTTATGGAACCTTTTGGCGGTACCATCAGACAGTCCATATAGAAACAACAGTAGTGCAAATGGGTCCAGAGGCTCTCTGGCACAAATTTCGTGAGTGTCCATTATCATGAGAGTCTCTCTGAGAAACAATAAACAGTCCTTTCTGTAAGGAAGAGTAGGCACTCTAGCACGAATGTCCATACCGCAATGGGGTAACAGAACTTCCTTGGCTCGGTGAGCCAGGCACTATGGCTTGGATTGTTGCATATAAATGTAAATACTATATTACATGGCAAGATATTATATATATACTGTATATACACACAGGAAAAACATTAATGTAATCAGAGCAGGAATAACATATATACAGAAGCAGAGACAGTTAACCTCTTTTACTCAAGGACAGCCATGGCATCACTATAGCGTGTTGGAGGTATGCCTTTTGTGGTACACTCAGAACGCCTAAGTGGAACGAGATTTGAATCAGGAACAGAGTCACTGAAATCAATTAAATCACCTGTCGAAGGGTTCTCTTGCACTAGAGCAATTGGTGGATAACAGCTAAATGGTAGTAGTTTAGGCGCCCACATAAGCTCAGTTAACGTTGGGGGTCTCTCTTTCGCTTCAGAAGGTGACAAGATCTCTGTACTCGTTGTCTCAGCTGGGGGCACCTCTGTGGGTAGTCCTTCTTTAAGGCACAGCTTCAGACGGTTTCGGTGTACTACTTGGGGCTGTCTCCCAGGTTTAGAGATCTCATACACGTCGGATTCAGGATATGGTATGGAGATGACACTGTATGGTTCTTTCTCCCAGAATGGATCCAATTTCCCTATCCGATGGTTATTCCTTAACCATACACGGTCGCCAACTTTCAGGGGCGCTGCATGGGCGTGATGGTTGTAATCCTCCTGTTGTCTCCTACGAACCTCATCCATGCGCGTTTCAACTATCTCTTTAGCTTCCTCCATACGTCGGCGGTGTTCAACAACCCAGTCTGTTATGGGTAGTGGATTGATGGTGTCAGGGACCTTCACACCAAGGGTTAAGTCTGAAGGAAGTTGACCTTGTCTTCCAAACATTAGATAAAATGGTGCGTATCCCGTAGATGTTTGGGGTGTGTTGTTGTAAATATAGGCCAAGTCCTTGATACGCTCAGGCCACTCAACACCAGGTGTAACTGCGGCTGTTCTTAGCATGCCGATGATCACTTGATTTGCCTTCTCGCACATACCATTCCCTTGAGGGTGATACGCTGTGGTTCGCAATTTCTTGCAGTCTTGGAACTGACACAGCTCACGGAACAATTGGGATTCAAACGCCGATCCACGGTCGGTGAGGATATGCTCAGGACAACCGTAATGGCGGACAAACTCTGCGTAGAAGGTCTCAGCCGTAGTTCTTGCTGTAAGATCTCTGACAGGCACGATGACAAGGAACTTGGAGTAATGATCCACCATTGTCAGAGCGTAGCTGTAGCCGGAACGTGTGGGACCCAACTTCACATGGTCCAGAGCAACAATTTCACACGGCTTTTGAGTCTTAATTGGATGTAGAGGGGCCTTCTGATCTCTTCGACCTTCCTTGGTGATATTACAGGCGGGACACTCTCGGCACCAACTCTCAATGTCACTCCTCATCCCAACCCAATAGAAGCGACGACGGATGGTAGCTTCGGTCTTTTGTACCCCGAAGTGACCGGATCTGTCATGATACGCCTCAAGTATCATCTGTGCGTCTCTTCTTGGTACGAGGATCTGATGAAGCCTTTCACCTGTGACAGGATCAAGAGTGTTTCTATGTAGAAGGCCTCGTTGGACAAACAGGCGCTTCCTCTGTCGCCAAAGGCGTTTTAATTCCACGTCATGAAGACCTCTACACGGGTTGGTATTCTTCCTGTAAGCAGGAAATCTGACAATTCTCCTAAAACTCTGCTCTCTTCTTGGAACGTTTTCCACAGAGATGGCTCCTGGAGGGATTCGGCAGCTGTTTTCGCCAGAGATTCTCCTTCTACAGGGACACCAATAGCAACCTGTTGGGCAAACTTGTTGTAGAATGGTGGCATCTCCACCTCTTCCCAAATGTCTTCTCGGGGTGGTTCTTCTCCCACAGGCAACCTTGAGAGTGCATCAGCGTTAGCGTTGGACTTGCCACTGCGATACTTGACAGAGAACTTGTAATTCGTGAGTCTTGAGGCCCACCGTTGTTCAAGGGCTCCCAGTCGAGCAGTGTCCAGATGCGCCAACGGATTGTTATCTGTGTACACGGTAAAGGGTGTGGCAGCCAGGTAGTCTTTAAACTTCTCTGTCACGGCCCAGACAAGCGCCAGAAGTTCGAGTTTGAAAGAACTATAGTTCTGGTCGTTCTTCTCCGCGCCTCTCAGACTCCTGCTGGCGTAGGCGATGACTCGCTCTTTGTTGTCCTGAACCTGGGACAACACTGCACCCAAACCTTGGTGACTTGCATCTGTGTACAAGCGGAATGGCTGACTGTAGTCGGGATAGGCTAGAATTGGTGGTTGCGTCAGAAGTGCTTTAAGCGCTTGAAAGGCTTCCTCTTGACGCGCTGTCCAGTCTACCGTAAGCTTTCGGTTGTAGTTTTCTCTGGGACAACCGCGCAACAACTCGTTCAGAGGCTCGGCTACTTGGGCGAAGTGTGGTATGAAACGCCGGTAGTAACCTGCGAATCCAAGGAAGCTTCGGACTTCTTTGACGGTTGTTGGTCTTCGCCAGTTCTGGACTGCAGTGATCTTTTCAGGATCAGGTTGGACGCCTTGTGCGCTCACAACATGCCCAAGGTAGTGAACTTGGGGTTTCAACAGGTAGCACTTGGAGGGCTTCACCTTTAGGCCGTGCTGTATAAGTACCTTGAATACCTCGGACAGGTGACGAAGGTGTTCTTGGTATGTCCGGGAGAATACAATAACATCGTCCAGGTACAGTAGCACACTCTGGAAATTCTCATGGCCGAGGCACCTCTCCATAAGCCATTGGAATGTGGCTGGGGCATTACATAGCCCAAATGGCATACTATTGAATTCAAAGAGTCCCATCGGGGTCGTAAACGCAGTCTTTTCACGATCTTCAGGCGCCATAGGGACTTGCCAGTATCCACTGGTTAAGTCCAGGGTCGAGAAACAGGTAGCTGATCCCAAAGCCGTTAGAGATTCCTCAATCCGTGGTAATGGGTATGCGTCTTTGTGCGTGACATTGTTGAGTTTACGATAGTCCACACAAAATCGTAGGGTTCCGTCTTTCTTCTTGACAAGGACTAGCGGGGCTGCCCAGGGGCTGTTACTCTCCCGGATGACATCAGCATCTCGCATCTCTTGGATCAACTTTTTCACCGGTTGGTACATCGCTGGTGGTATTGGACGGTGACGCTCCTTGATTGGATGGTGGTCTCCAGTCAGAATGCGATGTTGTATGGTTGTGGTCTTACCAAAGTCCAATGGGTGTTTGCTGAATGCCTGTTGGTAACGCTTGGCCACATTGCGAACCCCATTGATGTGCTCTATAGTGGTATTGGCGTCTCCCACGTTCAATTCATCCCACCAGGACTTCGTGGCTCCATTCTGAATGTTCTCAGCAGCTTGGGTGGAAAGCTGTGTGGCGGTAGAATCACCAGAGAGAATGTCTTCTGGTGCTAACCGGTGTAGCAGGGCCACAGAGTGGAACTTGTGGAGGTTCACGGGAGCATCGCCCAAGTTGACTAAGCGGACAGGAACACGTCCATTGGAAACTGTGACAAGGCTGCGGGCAGCCATGACAAGTGGTTGGCCATCTACCTGTATGGGTTGTAGCAAGGCCTCGTAGTCCTGATTTTCTATGCCCCGACGGGCACGGCACCACACCATAGTTTCTGTTCCAGGCTGTAGGGTTACTGGACGGGTATCTTGGATCCGGACTCGACCAATTTCACCTTGTTTGTTGGCGAACTTGTGCTGGGCATTGAGTACACGAATGGCCCGCTGAATGGTCTGCTGGTCACTGGGAGAAGCTGTAAGGAGAGAGGCATGCAAGGCATCCAACACTTCTGCAAAGCAATGGCGTAAAACATTCATGCCTAATATTACAACTGCAAACCTATCATCCTCTACATCAGTGACAATTACACCCTGTCTAGGCAGTTTCAAGTCCCCAATCTGGATAGTGGGTTCCCAATAACCCTGCTGTGGTATGGGCTGTCCATTGCTGGCACACAGATTTATCCATGTGTCAGGTGTTCTATTCAACACACCTAAGTCCCAATGTTCAAGGAACACCTGCTTGCGCAGGGTTGTTACCTGAGATCCAGTGTCCACCAACGCTGTCAGAGGTACGCCGTTCACCCGGATTGTGATGTGTGGGCAGGCTGAGACGAAGCGTGACAATGGCACTGAAGATTCACCTGGGCCCTTCTTCTTTCCTCCCGAGGGGCGGCCCGCTGCCTCGGGGGTGGCCCGTTTAACTGAAAACACTGAGGCCTGTTGTGTCCATATCTATGGCAATAGGTACAGTATGGCCTCTCACTCTGCGGAGGTTTCACTGAAGACGGACGTCTGGGTGGCGACTCAGGTGAGATGTTGAGACTTCGCAAAGGATCACTGGACGATGAAGACGGCTGGGTCAGACGATCTAGACGGACGGTGATCTGTTCCATGGCACGGGTCAGATGATCCACTCGGGCCAGAAGGTCATCTCTGGAGTCTGCTGGTGTAGTCTGCGCAGTTTGGGCAGCAGGTGAGGTACCCAGAGGTAGTGGCAGGACAACTGGAGCAATGCTTGTTGAGGGTCCAGGTGAGGGAGCACAGATGACTGGGCTCGGCTGGGGCTGCTCCTGTCCCAAGACCTGGATGGCAAGGGCCTTGAAGTCAGCAAACGTGATGCTGGGATGTTGTGCAGCAAGCATTCGCAACTGACTCTGGAGCAATGTGGTACCCGCCCCTTCTATGAAGCGGTCAAGCAAGATTTTATCAGAGTCCACATTTTCACGTGGATCCACTTGCACCACAGCTCTGAATGCCTCTTGGAGGGATAAAGCATAGTCCCGCAGGGTCTCACCAGGTAGTTGTCGTCTGGAAAAGAAGCGCATCTTTACCTCGGAGACAGATCGCACGTCAAAGTTCACCTGGAGTTTGTCCAGAATTTGCCCAGGGGTTCTTTTGTCAGAGGCAGGCCAGGATTTGACCTCCCTAGCTGCAGCACCCTCAAGCTGGCCCAGCAGGATCTGTATCTGCTGTTCTGTATTCAGAGGATAGAACTGGAAGAGAGACAGCATCTTCTCACGAAAGTCCCTGAGGGTATGCGCCTCCCCTTTGTAGCACGGCAGCCATGGTGCGCCAGGGTAAAATGGCATTGAGAATGGTAGGCTGCTCGCCATGGGCACTGCTGGATCACTAGAAACAGATGGCACAATGTCACTTTGCTCAGTCATGTTGTTTGCAGGTATGACTGAAATTAGGTCGCCGTCTCTTTAAGAAACTCAACTGCTTGCTGGCAGGGAATGGAGACTACAACTTGGAATGCTGTCCCTTTAAGAATGCTGTAGCTATTAACAGAGTCACTGTGATGCAGGCTGACGGTGTGCTCCCCCTCTTTAATGGTGGCACTCCCCACAGACACTGTACACGGAAAACACTCGCTGGGGCCGTGGGAGGACTGAAGACAAGGACAGGGAGGCACAGTACTCACTGACAGCAACTGCAGCGTGGACCAGAGATCAGCGGTGCACAGCAGGGACGGTGATGCGTCACCGGAGAGTCAGAAATGGCGCTGGCACGTTCGCCTTTCACTTTCTTGTATGGGTGCGCGTAGCATTGCGCTCAGCATTCTGGGCTCTCCTAAGATGGCGGCAGATGGGTCTCCTGGCCTCATGGGCAGTGCTAAAAATCTCCCGCACTTTTGCAAGGTACAGTTAACCCTTTGTGGGCGTTCTTACACAGCGATGTGGCGCAGCAAACAAGTCCTGGGCGTTTTAACTCTTCCAGGGCTGTAACACACTGAGAGGACAGTCTTTAGGGCTTACTTCAGGGGTATAGGGCTCCCCCTCTTTGTGGCAAGCACTCTCAGGGAATAAACTTGATCCTAGCAAAGTCCACAATAAAGACCGATGCTCTGGAGACAATTTGGCGCACTTTTCGTGGCGACTTTCTCAAAATGGCACACACCCGTATCCTGTTCGTGACGCCAGTTTTTCTTGCGGTGACCAGATGGAAGGTAACGCTGCAGTTGGGATTGCGGGGTGCAAACAGCGCAGACTTGTCACGGTCTCTGGGCACGAGGGCGCAGCGCTGGTGCTGTCCCACGTTACCACCACTGGTACCGGTGATGAGGGGGCTGCACAAATGTTGGTGGTGATTGTTCCCCCGGGGCGCTTCCCCTATACTGTGCCGACTGGTGGTGTTTGGGGCGCCCTGATGTTGTCGGTGCAGAGTCAGACACAGAAACGGTTGTAAAGTTGAACTTTTACTTCCATGGGTGTGGAGGCACAAATGCTTAAACAGTTTCTTCAATACACAATAACGGGGTACGCCTGGTGACACAGCAAAGTCCTGGGGTGCAGGGTAGACTTGATGAAAGGTGTTCCTAGCCCTTATACTTCAGTGTTACAGCCCTAAGGTGCGTCTGGGCTCCTATTTGGCACATAGGAGGATGCCCACCATGATACTAGTACATAATATTCCCCACTCACGTTATGTGGTCCTGATAGCTCAGAGTTTCGGGGTGCAATAGTCAGGGTGGCAGGATATTCCACAGGTCTGGCCTTGGCCCCTGGATCCTGTGATACTTGCTATGGAGCACGTGTTCCAGAATGTTCTCTCCACAGTCTCATGCTGACAAGATGGTGATGCTTGACTTCCTTCAGGGCGATGGCTAGGCAGACAGGGGACAGGATCTTCTGAATAGCTGGAGTATGTCAGCTCTCCAACCTTCCTGGGCCTGTCTAGGACTTGAGATTCCTGCACTAAACTCACTGCTTTCTTCACAGGACATCACACTTATCTCCTCACCTCCTCCTCCTAACACTCCACACTTCTAACTCCTCACACGCAGGACCTTCCTGCAGGGGTGTTACCATGGGGACCCAGTGATCAGCTGACTCCTCCCCTTTTCCCAGGCGATGTCCTCCCATTGGACATTTGGTTACTATTCAATCCTATGCGAGGTGTAATGCATGTGTGAGGCTCACTAGGTGGCGCTGTGTTGTGTGAGACTCAGGACCCCCTGCTATGTCACACAGGCTATGAAGCAACAGGAAATAATACAATGCACAGAGATCACCCTCAGCCCAGCCATAGCCAGCTCTGGGATGCCACACATCCAGATATGTCCACATGATCAATACCTTTTACCATAAGTATTTAAGGTGCATGTTAATTGGCTCAGTCCATGAATTAACAAAAAGATAAATTCTAACACATCACAAAAAACGTATGAACAGACAGAATAATACAACAGTTTGTCAGCACCTTTCTTCATCTGGATTTATGGTAAGGAAGCGGCCCTTGCAATCTTTCTTCTACAACAGGCAAAAGCATTTGGTAACACTAACCACTAGCTGTTGGTAAACGCTTCATATAATACATACTTATGTCAAGCAGCAATCACATTTTGCAATACTGCTGAGATATATGTGATCACCTCATGAGATAATTTTACAACATGTTGAAAAATCTTTCTATAAATATTAAAGAGTTGTCATATTTTATGTGCAGGGAAATGCTCCCATTGTATACATCAAGGTGTCTATATACTTCTGTAGACACTAAGGATGTCAAAATAGTGTTCTTTTAACGCATATGTGGCTGGCATGCAATGACATTCCTTTCTATTAACTGCATAGTTGACTATTAATTATCAATACAGAGACAAAACATTTGTTTTTTTACAATGAGTCAATGGACGATTTATGCAGTTGTATGCCATACATTTGCATGTATCTGGGCTATACAGTATGTTTAGAATGTACATCTGGAGATGTCAAACATGCACTGCAAACACAATATGAAAGGACTCTGAACCCTGGCATTTTTCATACTGATGACCTATCCAGAGGATAGATCATGAGTATCTAATCTGTGGGGGACCAACACCAGGATCCGCATCAATCAGCTGATCTGGCTGCCTCTGGGCACCATAAGATACAGGGACAGACTGGGTCAGAGGCAGGCTGTGCTCCTATTCAGACAGTAGGATCAGAGCTGCAGGCTCTGTCCATCAAATAGCAGAGGCAGGACTAGGAGTAGAACTGCTTCCGGCCCTCTCCATTGTCATAGTTTCCAATCCCCGCAGGCAGTTTATGGTACAAGCTCCATGTGCCAAACCCCCACCAATCAGATACTGATGGATAGGTAACCAGTATAATATATACCTGGGGGGGACCTGGAAAACTCCTTAAAGCTAATGCTACACTAAAACATGTAGCTGTGGACAACATCTTTCAGACAAGCCACTCAACCAAAAACGTATTTAAGTAGCTTGTCTGAGACACTGTTGCAGTCAGCCCTATTTACAGACATTAGATACTTTGTCGCATTTGACAGGATGATCTTCATTTCGTGACATTCTTGTTGTCGTGAATTTGGAAGATTCTCTATATATTGTAACTAACCACAGTTAGAAATGCAGACAAAGTATGGGCATTTTACTTTGGGGGGGAGGGGTTTAAATATATTCTTCTGCTGACATTAAACGCAAGCCTTAGAATTAATCTTATTATGGGAAATGAATGCTAGACTATTAATATATACAGAAAAAAACAACATATTTAAGCCATTACAAGTGTCCTTTCTGTTCTGGACTTGGTGTAAAAAGAAATTGTGATAAGATGTATCACTTCTCACAGACATCTGATACCATCGATGTGTCACAAAGAAACCAAAAGGAAAACCACTGGGTACACAGCCTGAAAAACAAGTTTACACAAAGTTGGGTTTTAATACTTTTCTTATTTCCATTTTATATCTGTGCAGAAGAAATATTTCCTGGTAATGTTTATTATTAGTGTTATTTTACTGGTGGTATTTATTATCAGTGTTATTTTACTGGAAGTATTAATTTTAATAGGGTTGTTAGCATTGGCCAGTGTTGTGGGTCATGGGATACAGCACAAAGTAATAATACTTGCCAAGACTCACAAATCCCTTTATGATCTATATATTCCATTTAGTAAAAGGTGGTGAAAAACACACTGATACACAGGCCTATGAGGATGTATATTTGCAGGGAAGCACCCTAGTGACCCAATCTTTACTGATTCCTGTTGTAAGTGCTACTATTAGATATCGAACTACTACTTGACCACCATTGGTTTATCATCATTTAAAACTACAATAAAAAACAATCCCCACACTAAAAAGATGAAAAGCCACTGGGTAGATGTTGATGGAGTCTTTATACACTAGGTCTCACATATTTCACATACATTCCGTGGTTTCCTACTAAGAGTTGGTATATGACAAGATGTTTAATGGTGACAACAACCGCAGGCAGCAATTACAACTCCTCATTTTCCATTGCCCAACATGTTCTAGAACATTGTACATATATTGTCAACACTTCTCTTTGAAATATAGAAGAGATAAAATCCTACTCTTCCTTATTTCATAAGGAAATGAGAGGCGCCACAGTACTGCATAAGAACATATAGGCACCAAGGAATGCAAGGAACTGTCAGTAGTTTCTGGCTGATTTTGAGGAAGGTGATCTCTCTTTTTCAGTTATAGGGTGTACAGAAAGGGAGGGGGCAAAGAAATAAAAATAGATGAACTTATATATCATGGTTACTTTATGTTTACTTTAAGGGGCTATGTAGGAATAAAAAAAAAAATTGCACCATGAGCAAACTTAGTAATATACACCCCAGTCCCTTTTTGCGTTGATTCGTATATTTTCACAGCTCTACGAGGAGCTGGAAGTCTTGTCTCTTTGTCTCCCCTGCTGATGCTCCAACTCTGGATCACGCTACAAAGCTCTACCCTAAAGCCCACTTTACTCAGTATACAAGCAGCAGGAGTAGAGCGGGGTCAGTCATGTGATTCAGAGTCAATGAGTTGACAGAGGAGGCAAATACATGATTTCCAGTGCCATACAGTACTGTAAAAATCTAAGAATTGCCGCAATGGAGAAGTGGGGTGTATATTATAAAGTTTACTCATATGGTGCAGTGAATGCACTGCTGAAAAATGTTATTCCCCCATAACCAATTTAAGAATACTATTTTTAATATATTCTTTACATTGTCATTGGATCCCTGGAATACATTTTAAGCCAAATTAGTTAATATTAATTCAATGGAACATATTTATATTGGGTTACTGTTACTAGTGGGGTACCACAGGGGGCTGGATTGGACCCTGTTTTTTTAATACATGTATCACCTTATAGGGTGCTTGTGGAGTAGAGTGTGCAGTTAGGTAGGTGAAACTAAACTGTGTAAAGTAACTAACACAACTAACAGAGAAGAGCAATGTATTATATCACTGATGGATATGGATAGGTTAAAGGGAATCTACCACCTTTTCCAAGCATATTCCATAGTCACCACCATGTTACAGAGCACATTACAGTGTTAAAGAACATGCCCATGTGAATAAATGCACATGTGAACATAGTTCTACTGCTTCACTGATAACTTATCAGACATATGGCATATAGTGTAGAACTGTATGCACCAGTATACTGTACAAGAAAGTGGGACTTGACTGGGGTCAAAAGTCAAAAAAGTAGAAAATGGAGTGGCTGAGCTACAATGCTCAGAAATATTAACAAAGTTATTTAGTTTGAAAAAAAAAAATGTATATCTGCAGTGCTTTGAAAAAGTATCTGTCCCCTTACAGATTTCTTTTGTTTTTACTTTTTTGTCATACTTAAATTTTTCAGATATGAAACAAATTTCGATATCAGCGATAAGATAACTTGAGTAATACAAAATGCAGTTTTTCAATGATGATTTAATTTATTAACCCTTTCCTGACATATGCTGTAACAGTACGGAAGATCTTGGGTATTTAAAAAAGTTGGTTGCTCAGGAGCTGTGCAGCTGCTATAGCTTTTGTATTATACAGCAGAGACCTGGTGCAATGTCCGCAATCAGTGCCCACACTGATATTGGGCATTATCCCCCTGGCACCTCGATGAAAGCTGACTGAGGCACCATTTTGGGGTGGAGCGCAGGCTCCCAGAATTAGATCAAGGGCTGGCCATCTGTTGCCATGACAGCTGGGATCCTATGGAAGGCTCTTTTTTCCGCAGTCTCTTTCTTACTGTTGAATCATGAACACTGACCTTCACACCTTCCTGCACCAAGGCGTAAGAGTATGTCATGGGAATGTGTGCCTTAACCCACTATGACAAACTGTTACGTCATGGTAATGTCACCCACTCAGATGCTGAGGAGGTGACATCGGGAGCAGGTAAGAAATAGCTGACACCCGCCTGTAACACCTATGGACGGAGCTGAGCCTAAAGCCCCTTGCAGATGACCGTGGGCAAGATCAGTGTGCTATCCGTGTTTTTCCCAGACAGCACGCTGACCCATTCATTTCTATGGGCTCATGCACACGACTGTGATTTCCACGGATCAGTGTGCGGGCAGTGAGTCCGCGCCGCAAAATATAGAGCAGGTCCTATTCTTCGGATTCGGCCATAGAAGCCTATGACAGACTAAAAACCTAGAACAACACACTGATGTACTCTATGTGTCATCAGTGTGCCATCCGTATTTGCGGACAAGCTAGGGACATCATTAGATGTCTCCTGTGGGTTTTTTTTTCGGCTCACACACTGATGACACACTGTCCGTTTTTGCGGACATACGGCACTGATGCTAAAGACACACTGATGACACACAGTCCGCAAAAAAGGAACACTGATTACTAGTTTGTGGACCACAAAATACAAAGGGTCATCTGCAACTAGGCTTAGAAATTGCTTTGTAACCTTTTCTAGCCTGATAGTGGAATAATGTGTTTCTTTATAAGATCTTTTAGCCTACTTCATGTTGTCAGACAGGTTCTGTTTAGGTGATTTCTTGATTCTACAGGTCTGGCAGTTATCAGGCCTGGGTTTGGCTAGTGAGATTGAACTCAGCTTTCCAAAAAATGTTGAGGGGGGGGGGGGGCAATTATTTTTTCACATAGGTCCAAGTTGTCTGGGATAGCTTTTCCCCTTAATAAATGAAATCATCATTTAAAAAACTGCTTTTTGTATTTATCAGGTTATCTTTGGAAGAGTGAAGAAATCAGGCGATACCTTTTAGAGGCTAACTGAGTAAATTTGATGGTAAACTTTCAAGAGTGCTAGCTCTCTTCTTCAGGCATGGTGTTATACAAGAAACTGAAAATTCACAGACTTTTTATACACAGAAGACATGGACCTTCAAAGGATCTTAGAATCCTTAAAAAAACAAAATGCAATATAAGCAAAGAAGTTATTTACAACAGGTCAAGAAATAAACAATCTGTAAACTTGTGGGGCGTGACGGAGGGATCAGTAATTCTTGCTGTTATCTGTTTGCTATCAGGTGGTGATTTGTGACCCTCACAGTTCATACAAAGTGACATGAAACTGGCATGAATATTAAGTCCAAATTGCAGATTTTGAAAGTTTTGCATTAACTTATATTCCCATTCCTTTCTTTCCCTCTGCGTCTTAAAATGTCCCATTAAAACCACAACCTGCCATAGAGCAGCGACTCTGAGATAGAACAACCCATAAGGAATCCTACCAAAAAATCTACCTGGACCCCATGCCCTGGAACTACAGCAGCACTGGATAAATATATTGACTGTTTCAGAAGCAAAGTAAAATCAGAAATCCTGGAGAAACAAAAGAAACCGGTACATAACCTAACCCTGCAGGAACAGGCTATTGCTTCAATGAAAGAAAATCAGGAAATTATAATAAAACCTGCTGACAAAGGGGGCACAATAGTCATAATGAACACCTCAGACTATATCCAGGAAGCAAACAGGGAACTGTCAAATCCCATCCATTACTCCAAACTTAGAAGTGATCCCACAGAGGCCTATATGAAACAACTAAAGGATATGATCAAAAAGTTTCCAATCCAGGTCCAGAAGCAGGTAAAAGAGCTTAACCCAGAGGATCCCAGGCCAGGCTGCTTCTATATGATCCCAAAAATACACAAAGATGGCAACCCTGGGAGGCCTATCATTTCAGGCATTGGGACACTGACAGAAAACATCTTGGTTTGGGTGGAAAATCTCCTAAAACCCCTTGTCAGAGATACTCCAAGCTATATCCAGGACACCACTGACCTTCTTAACAAACTGAATTCCCTGTGCCCTCTACCTGAGGGTACCATTTTGGCCACCATGGATGTGGAATCCCTGTATACCAACATTCCCAACAAGGATGGAGTTGCAGCATGTTGGGTACACCTGGAAAAACAAAACTTCCCAACAAAACCAGTGACACAGCTCATACAATTCATCCTTAGCCACAACTATTTTACTTTTGGAGAGGATCTATATCTACAGCGCATAGGAACGTCAATGGGGTCCAGATGTGCACCCCAGTATGCAAATCTCTTTATGGCAGAACTGTAAGGAGCATATTTATCAACATGCACCACCAAACCTATGATTTACCTTTGTTATATTGATGATATCCATGTCATCTGGACTGCAGGTGAGGAGGCCCTACTTCAATTCCATAATGACTTCAATGACTTTCACCCTACCATCAACCTTAAACTTAGCTATTCAGAGAGTGAAATCCACTTTCTGGATACCACAATATACATCAAAGACCACCGGATACTCACATCAATATACCACAAACCCACAGACAGAACGGCCTACCTGAGAAACGACAGCTTCCACCCCAAGCACACAAGACAATCTACTATTTACAGCCAGGCTATATGATTCAATCGTATTTGCTCTGACAAAGCAGACCTGGACAAGCACCTCCTGGATCTGAGGACAAAATTTCTCCAACTGGGATACAAACCAAAAGTGACGGACAACCAATTAAACAAAGTGGCAGCCATTAACATAGACAGTCTCCTCACATATAAAGAGACCCAGAAAGAAGCCCGAGTGCCCCTAGTTGTCACATACAACCCATAGCTGGAGATCCTATGAAGGATTGCCAAGGAGCTCCAACCTGTGCTACATAGGGACAACAGACTCAAGGACATATTTCCAGTCCCCCCTCTCCTTTCCTGTCGGCAACCACCAAACCTGCTACGTATTATTGTCTGGAGTGCCCTGAAGGCCCCAACTGAAAATGGCACCTCACCTTGCCTGCAAACCAGGTGCAAGACCTGCAGGCACATCCACACTGCTGACAGTGTACCTGTACCACAGTCACAACAGGTGCACAGAATTAGGGGGACATTTTCCTGCTGGTCTTCCAGTGTGGTGTATCTCATAATGTGTGTGCAATGTCCCATCACAGGCCTCTATGTGGGGGAAACAGGGCTGAGACTCAGTCAGCACATGAACTCACACAGATTCACCATTAATAACAGATCTCCCAGTGGCCGCACATTTCTCCGGAGAAGACCACTCTATTTAATATTTGTGGGTTGTGGTTTAAAGGGACATTTTAAGATGCAGAGGGAGAGAAAGGAATGGGAATATAAGTTAATGCAAAAATTGGAAACTTTTGATTTCCACACGAAACATGCGGAAACATGCGGACAGAAAAGTGCTGCTTGCAGCACTTTTCTCTCCGCTTGCTTCATGCGGAAACCGAGCGGAAACCACACGGATCCCATTATAGTCTATAGGGTCCGTGTGGTTTCCACAGGTAAACCACTTGCAATGCGTATAGGTTTCTGTTTGGGGTCCCCCCAAGCGGACTCCCCGAACGGAATGCCGAACGCAGATGTGAACTGACCCTTAGATGGGGCTTTTTACCATAAGGGCAGTGAGACTATGGCATCATGGTATATTAATTGAAAGAGTGTAAAAAGGATATGGATGTCTATTTTGAAAGTAATAATATTAAAAGCTATATGAACTAGATTACAGAAAATTGGCTGATCCAGGTAAAATCTGGCTTCTGGCTCATGGGAACTTTTACTTTCCTGAGGATTAGCTTTGCAGGAGACAAGGAGCCAAAATGGACTTGTCTTTTTCTTATCAGTGATTTATTGAGGTTTTCAATGAAAGGTAGAGTATAAAGATATAGTGAGATTGAATCATTCTGTAAACATGACATCACATACAATAGCAATGATATATCACTGACAGTACAAGACATAAAAGAAAGGAAGATAAGAAAAAGGGGAAAGAAAAGGAAAGTAAAAATAAAGAAATCGAATAATGTGAAAAAAGAAGATGTCACGAATGGGAGATAAGTTTCCTGCTGCTGAAGGCCCGATCACCAGGATTCCCACTTATCAGGAGACCAAAAGCTGACTAGTGCTGCATTCACTTCTATGGGGCTGCAGGAGCTGCCAGAGATTACAGTCCCAGCAGCCCCACAGAAGTGAATGGAGTACCAGTCACGCAAGTGCACTTGTGCTCCATTCGCAAAGAGGCCTTAGGGGGACTTTCGGTCCCCCATCCTCCTGATAATTGGGGATCTCAGTGATTGGACACTTATTCCCTGTCTTGTGGATAGGGGATAAGTGTCCATAACGGGACAACCACTTTAAAGAAAAAAAAAAAGAAACACCAATAGGGATGGATCCAACATATGACAGACATGGTGTAATCTTGGTATCCACTGTGCTCATCATTTTGCTGGATAAAAAAAAAAGTCCTGAATGCAGGACATTTTTTGTTCATAATTTTCTACGAAATCTGCAATGGAGGCTCCTAACGAAACTTCAGATGTGAACAAAGCCTTAGGCTGTGAACTGCATGGTGCAAGTAGCCGTGCAGCCCTAGTTTAAATGTATTATTAAATAAGCCTAATACATGTATATAACTTCTAATAAAGGGACTTTTCAAATGCCCTCAAGCCTCTGTGCCATTGAAATTCCCCCTTTATTAAAGAAGTCATATTGGTAAACATGCATACTGCAGGAATCTATGATCAAAACAGAAAGAAATGATGTCTAAATAATAAAATACTGCCCCAGACTCGCACTGCGATCTGCTATTCAAGTTGTATTAGCATCATTGCTGAAATAATCGGTTTTATTAAGCTGTAGTAACATGATAATATCCCTCCCACACTGAGCTAAAGTGACAAGTACAGCTCAGCAAAGCTCCTCCAGTGACATTACTTGTGAACTGTGCTCTGTTTGTACAGCAGTGATACATCTTATACTAATAATATACTTGAAGCATTGATTTTACCCTAGCGCAATGCCAATTAGAGGAGAAAAGTCGACACTACACCGGACAGACTTTTATTTAGGCAGATGAGGTAAATCAGGGTTGTGTACCGTATTCACCCTACTGGACTTTTCTATTCTTTTTAAACACTGACTTACAGAAGTCTGATGCATAGACAGAAAAATAATCTTTAAAGGGGATTTTCTACACATATATATTTTATTAAAGATCCACCCAACTTTCTTAAAAATAAGGGAATTACCAAGAGTTAATTATCATAAACTTTTGTTGGCCCCACTTGCAAAATCCCCTTGACAGATGAAATGTGTCTGTTTTTAGTGTGCGGTTCAGTGTGATTGTGCCCAGAAATCTTATCACCTAGTAAAGTGGCTGCATTACCCTATGACTCCCTATTACCAGAGGCGTAGCTAGGGGTTCAGCACAGGGGGGCGAACATGTCCAAGCAGGCCCCCAACTTGGATATGTTCGTATACCGATACTATGAGTATACGGTGAGCGTATAGTGGTATATAGCCGCTCTACACAGGGCTCTGCAGACGATTTAGGTGAATACAGTGCAGTAACATTTAGTGACTTACTGGTGACGTCTCTGACTAATCGTTCACATTCCCTGTCTTTTATCTGGACGGCCATGACCACTTCTTCCAGCCTCTGTAAAGTTTGCAATACAGACATCTTTGGCTCCTTACTTTTCCAGGCACCCGACCCACATTATCCTCACCTACACAAAGCCCCCATCTTGCTGCTACCCCCAATTATAAAATATGTAATATACCCCCCCATAATGAATAATACCCCCAAGTGCATCTTTAAATTAATAACTTCCCTGTGCACCCCTTTAAATAGTTCCCCTTATTAATAATGCCCCAGGTGTTTCCTAATTAAAAAGAAAAAAAAAAAAAACACAAGGAAAAAAAAAATTATTGGGGTTCCAATACCCGGGACCCCGAGGATCAGCTGTTTGGAATGAACCATGGTACCTGTGTAAGCGCCGTGACAGCTTCTCTGTTTACATAGTGTCATTCTTTTCATAGCGGCCATGTAATGTAACTACAGCCTCGTCCTATACACGTCTATGTGACAAGGCTGGAATGACATCACACGGTCACTATAAACAGACAGCGTATGATATAAACAGGCGTCATGGCCCCTTCATACAGCTGATCAGTGGGGAATCACTTATCTCTTATTGATGATTTATTCTGAGGATAGACCATCAATAAAAATGAGCTGGAAAACACCTTAAGGCCAAGGCCCCACGTGGCGTCCCGCAGCAAAAAACAGCTGTGGGAAAAACCGTGGCGGCGACGCATTGCGGTTCTTCCTGCAGCACTTTGCACAGAATGTTTGCAGAGTTTTCCTCTGTGGACTTTCTGCTTCAATTATATCTATAGGGAAACCGCTGGCGTTTCCATAGGTATAATTAACATGCTGCGATTTCCAAAACTGCGACTGTTTTGGAAATCGCAGCGTATCCGCTGCGTGTATTTTACTGCAAAGCGGGGCTGGGATGGGGCCCCATGTGGCGAAAACCCACAGAAAAAAACTGTGTCGTTCTAGCAAATCCCATCCACACATTGCGGAAAGATACGTGCAGCAGACGCACTGCGATTTCCAAAACCGTTGCGGTTTTGGAAATCGCAGCATGTCAATTATACCTACAGAAACACTGGCGGTTTCCATATAGGTGTATTAAAAACAGAGAGTCCACAGGGGAAACCTCTGCAGACCTTCTGTGAAAATCGCTGCGGGAAAAACCACAATGTTACCGCCATGGTTTTTCCTGCAGCCCGCTACATGGGGCCTTAGTCTTAATAAAGCCCAAGTCCCACTTTCATTAAATTAATTGACCTTCATATTATGCCCCTGATATAAATACTGCACCTCTAATGACCCCTTATATCAATGACCACCCCCTTATGTTCATAATGCCTCCTAATATAAATGATGCCCCCTAATGGCTCCTTATATAAATAACCTCCCCCCTTGTATTCATAATACCCCGTAATAACCCTTATATAAATGACCTCCCCATCGTCATAATGACCCCTAATGAATCCTCCAATTATAGTTATAATTCCCCCTCCTATCCACCCCTTATACTATTACTATACCCACAACTGCGCTAAAAAAAAAAAAAAAAAAGTCATACAGACCTGCGATGCTGATGAATGGAGCCGACCGCCGCTTCCTCCCTGTCCACGCACAGGACATCTGTGTCTGAGCGCGGGCGGCGCGATGTTGTGATGTCATCGTGCCGCCTCTGTGAAAAGCAGACATCCGTCTGTGGTCTCGGGGACTTGCAAACCGCAAGCCTCATGTGGCTTGCGGTTTACAATGCTGTGAAGTTGCAGGATACATTTTAACTAGATCGGTGTCTGCAGACACCGATCCAGTTAGAAATAAAGGATGTATTAATGGCGGCCCCAGGGTGGGCCCCAAAAAGTCAGTGGGCCCGGGACAGCCGCCCCCTCTGCCCCCCCCGTTAGCCACACCTCTGCCTATTACCCTATGACTTCCTATTACCCTATTGCTATACAGTACAGCGCTAGATGTTTTAAAAAACATGTCACGTGACTGCTGGACATGATGTCATATCAGATAACATGTCACGTCCACACAATGTACAGAGCTGTGGCTGTTCTGGTGCCTGTTCAGAGCTGATTGGTGGAAATGCCTGAACTCAAAACACATTGATCTGTTATTGATGACCTATGCTAAGAATAGGCAAGCTTCTATAAAGTAATCTACATTACAGGGAGTCTGTCAGTAGTACATTGGATATAAACCTAATCCCAGTACTTTGTAGAGGTGATTCTACAGTTTCCAATATATCTCTGTTATCCATTTTTGGAATACCATTTTTATATAAATGGATGTTTTATTTATATGCAAATTATGGGAAAAGTGCTCTAGGGGGTGTACCTTCAGTCTACACTTTCAAGTTCTGAACTTTTTTGCTGCTTAAGGTGGTCATGGTAATGCGGATGCTCATTACAAAACTTGCTATTGGGCCCCATAGTTACTTGCTTATTAGTAAGTATTTAGTAGAGTCACCTTTCATAATAAATGCAGCTTTCAGGATGCATGAATCAGTGTCTATCAGCTTTTCACAGGCAAACATTTTTCCCTATTCTTGCCAAAATGATTCAACATCTCTTATAGGGGTTTCCCATCTCAGTGTTTATCCTGTCCTCATGTCTCTTCTTCCCTTTACTTCTTGGTTTTCAGGTCAGTTATCTCTAGATTTACATAGAAATAGAGGCATTGATCAGGCACTGTTATAGTCCTCACCAGGGCTCAGCAAATGAAAGCCATATGGAGAGATAGAGAGAGAGAGAGAGGAATAACCGCAAAATAACCCTTTAAAGAAATACCCAAATGAAACCCCCTTTTCCATCACTGCAGCTGTCACTTGTTTATCTGCCACTCTCCAGGCTTCTTTCATGTACTGTATACTGCACTCATATCGTTACAATCCAGTTTCTCCTCATTCCTGATCAGACTCCATCCTGGATTATATATTTCTCTTTATCTTTGCTCTATCAGTCCCATGATGTCTCAGCACAGTATCACATGGGCAGTTAGAGGACGGTGCTATATCTGCCTGCTACAGGACAGTGTACTTATCCTTCTCTCTTTGTTCTCCTAAATAATGTACATGCATATATTTAGGGAGGCTGAGCTGTAACTTCCTGCATGGTGTTACAAGTCTCAATTTGCTCCCCTTTTAAAATACCTTAAATACTAAATAAAAACATACACACACTTATTTTTGGAATAAATATGGCCTGATGCCTTTATTAAGGGGTTACTGACACAGTTAATAATGAATAAATAACAAATGAATAATAATAAATCAATAAATAATTAAAACCCCCAAAATTAATCAGACCAATGTTAAAACAAGCTGCGCAGCATTAGCTGGGAGACTGAAAACCCCACTAATAAGGCATTGCAGAGGCACATGAGGGGCAATAAGGCACTGCTGACCTGAACTTGACCTTCCACTAAGGTAAGAACCACTGGAGATAAAATAAAGGAAGGGAAAGAAACCAAAAACCATACCAAACTATTGTAAAGAACTCTACCAGATAAAACACCATAATAAAATGACCAATTCTAAAACACCTTTTAATATTAATAATTATTATATTTTAACTATAGGAGCTGGCACTGTAACACCATGGGCCCCCATTTGCTTAATACTGCTGGGGACCTTTGACATTATGTGACTTTTGTGTGTTCCAGGGATGCTATGAGTCTTTAATGCAGAACCCTGGGGGGAGGGGCACGACAAGACAGTGAGCCCTAAAGCTGAACCCCCCCACTGGCCCTGCCTACTTGCCTGACTGTCCTAGGTGACAGCCGACAACTTGGAGCCGATCCCTTCACTAAATAAGTGACACACAGAACAGGACAAGACAAAACAACACAGAAGCAGAGTTAGCAAGCCAAGGGGTCGGTAACAGTCGAGCAATGCAGTACCAAAACGAAATCCAAGAGAGTAGTCACAGGGAGAACCAAAGGTCAGAAGTCAGAAATACAACAATAGCAGAAAAAGGAGATAGCAGGGACAAAGTCACAAGACAGAATCTCAATAGCCAGTGACCATGTGTGAGCTGATGACCTGTTTATAGCAAGTCCAGGACCTGCCCCAGCCTTGATTGGTAGACAGGTTGTCAATCACACAGGCAAGGCTAAGATTAACTATTTGAGGAGCGGAAGAAAGAAGGTGCAGGAGACGGGTGTGGCTGAAATTCAATTACATAGTCTAGGACAGTGTTCAGATTGAGCAACAAGAACCTTAAGCAAGGAATGAAACTGAACATGCCTCCTTTGCCGCAGCGTGCGAGCGGAGGGTGGCGCAGAGACCAGAACAGGCAGAGACGTTACACCTTTCGAGCCACATGTTTGCAGGAACCCTCTGCGGGGACAATGAGTTTGGCACGGATATGCTAATGAGACAACAAAAGGGTCTTGGTACAACAGTAAGGGCTTGATTACAGAGCAGAAATACCGCATTCCTGAAACCAAAAGACTATATATGAACTAGTGATAATACATCAGAGAAAAAAATACATTACTGGACATACATAACTGGGGCTCTCATCATCACACTGGAGATCACATTTTAGATCATATTGTGACTTCCTTAATATATGGCAGTGTTCCCCAGTTAGTATTGACTTCCCAGCACAGAGCACAGAGGTTACAGCATTACTAGAACTAGTAGTTAAAGTGTACATGTCATTTCATTTGACTTTTCAGGATAGGTTGCTGTGTATGTGTGCTGGTGTGTGGAGACCAGCTGCTACACAGTAAGTAGAGGAGACTCTACTTAGAAAGGAGATCAAAGAAATGTATGCAGTCCTAGTGTGCTGAGGGTGACCTCTGGGCCCCAGTTGAAGCTGTAACCCCCATAGTTATGCCAGTGACAATGGCTCATGACCTATAAAAGATTAAAAATCCTTGCCATAGTGGGATGATGCTCATGGCTGTATTATGTGTCCTGTACATAGACATAATAGGCCACTCACCAAGATCAGTGGGCACATATTGTACCCTTGTAAAGAGGAATACAGTGTGTTTTCTAAGAAATTCATTGGTAAGATAATAAAGACATATTCCATACATGTCCTGTGATTGCACCCTCCATAAGAAGCATTGATTGATATACAGGCTTCATACATATGACTTTGCTGTCTAAATATACAGTTGTGCAAAAAAAAATTACACACCCCGGCAGATTTTTTGTTTTTTTGGCCTTTTTACAGAGAATATGAATGATAACACAAAAACTTTTTCTCCACTCATGGTTAGTGGTTGGTTGAAGCCATTTATTGTCAAACTTCTGTGTTTTCTCTTTTTAAATCATAATGACAACCAAAAACATCAAAATGACCCTGTTCAAAAGTTCACATACCCTGGTGATTTTGACCTGATAACATGCCCAGAAACCAAACCACGGTCAGGTAGATCAACCAAAATTTCGTCCTCAACTGCCAGGAAAATTGTTCGGGATGCAAAGAAAAACCCACACATATCATTAGCTGAAATACAGGACTCTCTGAAAACTATCGGTGTGGCTGTTTCAAGATGCTCAATAAGGAGGCACTTGAAGAAAAATGGGCTGCATCGTCGAGTTGCCAGAAGAAAGCCATTACTGTGCAAATGCCACAAAGAATCTCACCTTCAATATTCCAAACAGCACAGAGACAAGCCTCAAAACTTCTGGAACAAGGTAATTTGGAGTGATGAGACAAAAATCAAATTTTTTGGCCACAACCATAAACGTAGAGGTGTCAACAAGGCCTATGATGAAAGGAACACCATTCCTACTGTAAAGCACAGAGGTGGATCACTGATGATGTGGGGATGTGTGAGTTTCAAAGGCACAGGAAACTTGGTCAAAGTTGAAGGAATTATGAATGCAGCATGTTATCAGCAAATACTGGAGGGAAATTTACACTCATCAGCCAGGAAGCTGCTCATGGGACCTACTTGGACGTTCCAACATGACAACGATCCAAAACACAAGGCCACGTCGACCTGTCATTGGCTACAGCAGAAGAAAGTGAAGGTTCTGGAGTGACCATCTCAGTCTCCTGACCTCAATATCATTGAGACACTCTGGGGAGATCTCAAGCGTGCAGTACATGCAAGATAGCCCAGGAATTTACAGGAACTGGAGACTTTTTGCCAAGAAGAATGGGCAGTTTTACCATCTGAGAAAATAAAGAGCCTGATCCACAACTACCACATAGATTTCAAGCTGTCACTGATGTTAGAGGGGGCAATACACGGTATTAAAAACTGGGGTATGTGAACTTTTGAACAGGGTCATTTTGATGTTTTTGGTTGTCATTATGATTTAAAAAGAGAAAACACAGAAGTTTGACAATAAATGGCTTCAACCAACCACTAAGCATGAGTGGAGATAAAGTTTTTGTGTTATCATTCATATTCTCTGAAAAAAGGCCAAAAATCAAAAAAATCTGCCAGGGTATGTAAACTTTTTAGCACAACTGTAGATCCCCTGCCATTGACTTCTAGCATAAAAACCAATACTAATTTATCTTTGGTGGCTCTCTGTGTTTTAAAGTGAATTCTTTAGGAATGTGAGATACCTGAAGATGAATAGACACTCCTGTTCTAGAAAGTCTATTAAGTTTTATCATTTCGGCTTCAGCCCTTAAACTATTCCTCTGGATTCTTTATTCTTCTTAGAGGTAATGGTAAGTAAACTGCAATAACTGAATGCATGATCTGAGTACTGATGTGATTTATGTGCCTTTTTAGCTTGCAGTGGTGAGTATATGTCTACAACTAGCTTTGTCAGTATGCATATGCATCTGGGCATAAATATTCATCCTATGGGCATCTTCTTGCTATTGGTAATGTATTTTGTTTGCAGATTGTGTTTTCAGGGAAAGGATGTGCATCATTTACATGAGGGCAAAGGAACATTTGTGTTTTTCAGCCTGGAAACAGTTACCATGCCCTGAAGTTTATTGAGAGTGAGGAGAACAGATTACTCTTTCTAAATATTACAAAAACTCCTTCCATTTTTATCATAGCTACCTATTCTTTAATGATAGTATATCTCATACAGCACATAGAATATAGTGAAAACCCTAAGATATACAACTGTGTTCCTACAGTTAAACACAGTCCGTGTGCATGTCATATTTCCTGGACTGACCACAGGCATGTGAATGGAACGCTTAAGGCTGAGGCACCACATTACAGAAACGTTGCAGTTTTTGTTGCAGATTTTCTTGCTGTTTTTTTGAGCCAAAGCTAAGAGTGGCTTCAAAATATATGGGATATATAATGGAAGCTCTTATAATTCTCCCTTCTTCTAAATTCACTCCTGGATTGGCTCAAACAGTACTGCAAAATCTGCTACAAATAAATGAAGGTTTTCTGTAATCGGTGGCTTCAGCCTTAATATTAGTTGAGAAGCTGTCAGGCACATCTCAAACAACTCAGTTGAGTTTGTTTAAAGAAGTGGAATACTTAAAGGAATTTTCCCATTTTCCTCTCTTACAAGTTTGACTGCTCTCTCTTCTTCTTACTTCCTGTATTCTTCCACAAGCTGGTGGGCAGCTTATACCTGTTTGATGGACAGGACACTATGAGGTACCTTAATAGATATAGACATTGCTTTTGCCATGATAGTGTAACATCTTTGCCCGTTCAGGCTTCTGTGCCATCCTCCGGTCGCATGCTACAGTGCAGGGGCGTGTTCATTTGTGATCCTTTGACCCTGTTGTTTTTGCACAGCTGAGTATTCATTGCTGTGTGTCAGTCCAGCCAGTGCTATTAGTTCCTTTGGTTACTAAGGAGTTAAAGTTTATAGCTATTTGATTGACATTCCTCCTTGCCAATCAAGCCTAGGGCGGATTCCCTTTATATAGATTTCCAGTCCTCTCTTTGATGTTTGCTATTAGCTTCTCTGAGCGTGCTGGCTATTATTTGTTGCTGTAATTATATTTCTGACCTTGGCATTCCCGTTGACTATTCTCCTGGTTCTGATTTTGTACTTTGCTGCCTGATTGATTCTGACCTTTGGCTCTTTTGATTACTCGTGTTTGTTTGTTTGTCTTGTCTGCGTTTTGTGTTTACACTTGTATTGTAGGAAGGGACTGTCACCCAGTTGTTCTCTGCCGCCTAGGGTAGTTGAGGCAAGTAGGTAGGGACTGGGGCTGGATCAAGCATTAGGATTCACTGTCTCTGTCATTCCCTTCCTACCAGGTTTCAGTAGCAACTGGGGAATTGCTTAAATGGTAATTCCCTAACAGATAGAATATTTATTATGATTACTAGAAATCTATAATAAGTCAGATCAAATAATATGCACAGTAAATGTTTACAGAGTCAGATGAACACTTACATCCTACCAGGACAGACAACTGACTTGCAGTAAACTCAATATTATCTTTGTGTTTACATAGAGAGATAAAAACACTGTCCAATCATTTACCAGCAAAGTACAATTAGCTGAACTGATTACCTGGATAGCAGAGCAGAAGATAACAGATCTGAAAGTAATCCAGGGAACTCAGCCCCCATCTCCTCCACAGAGCAGTGACTCACATCATCTGACCTGATATCAAATAACTGGCTGGGTGACTTGACAACAATGTGTAAACAATGGGAGTAATAATCTCACATAGCAGGCAAAGAAAACAACATTGCTAAAGAAATGTTTTTAGGAAAACTCTTGAATTTACATAAACTAGCATAGTATATATAGGATCCTTGAGATACTAATTCCCCTTTAATTTCATATGTTAGATTTCTGTAAACTGCCTGGTGTAAACATTATACTTTCCAAAATATGAATCAGCAGAGAAATTGTTCATGCTATGACCCAGCAAAGAATGCTGGAAGATTACAGCTGTGAAAGCTGCAGAACAGTGAATGGAGCTCTGACTATGCAGGCTGTAATTCAGGATCAGTACAAGATAAATCATAAAAAGAAACATAGCTCAGCATTTTATCCTTTAACCCCTTAATGGCCAAGGCAAGTTTACCTTGACAACCAGAAGAATTTTTGCTTCCTACATTCACATAACTCCTATTGTTACATTTATGTAACTTATTTATTAGCATATATAGAATTTAAGGTTCTATTTTGTGTGAATTATCATGGAGAATAAGATATGCAGAAAATGTGAATTCCTCCTTTGTTTTATTTATACTATTACCCAATCCTCACAATTAATATGTTAAAAAATTCAGAAACTCAGCAACAATTCATATTTACCTTGTATTATTTGCATCATTTAACTACGACAGTTTTGTGATGTAAAAATATCATAAATCAGAAGTTTGCAAATTTTTAAAAGCCTGTTGTAAGAAAAGTTGTTGCATGTTGGGAGAGGAGCAATTGGCTCAGCCAGATTCATCATCATTTACACCAGTTTTCTAGTAGTAGATTTCAGTTCAGGTGTACGGGCAACCAAAGGATGCATCTGATTTATGACGCGGCCTGATGAGACTTATTCTAAGGATAAGCCATCAATATAATTTCATTTGCCTGGAAAGCCTATTTAGGCCAGGGCTCCACGTAGCATAAATGCCGTGGCAAAAACCATGGCATTTTACAGTACCTGCAAAGAGGATCAGATTTTGGTTAATCCCATTCCCACACATTGCAGAAAAATGTCCGCAACAGATATGCTGCGATTTCAAAAGCTATACCATTTTTGTAAATCGCAGTATGACAATTATACCTACGAAAACGCTGATGTTTTCCGTATAGGTATAATTGAAGCAGAAAGTCCAGAGGAAAACTCTGCGGACTTTTTGTGAAAAGCACTGTGGGAAAATATGCAATGTGTTTCCGCAGCGTTTTTTCCCGCAGCACTTTTTGGCTGCGGTTCGCTACGTAGGGCCTTAGCCTTAAACTATGTAAAATTGCTATACAGCTATACAAACAGCTATGTTGAGTCCCAATGAAAATATATCATGACATGCGATCCTGCATGATACTGACTTATATGGCATCTGTGAGTACAAAACAGCTGTTTGTCTCTGGAAAAAAACTGGAGGCATACAGAGGCAGAATACCGCCACTAACAGACTATGGATGCCTACTTTTTTTGTATTTGCAGTACATAATGTACAGAATAAAAATGCTATAAAATGCTTGAAAAAGTAATATAACAAAACAGCAAAGAAGCATAGGTGAAAGCAGCAAGGAAAGGACTCCCAATTTGCTGATGGTCTTTCCAGTTACCCATTACCCTATATATGCACATGACATTTTTTTTACACAGCTATCACATGGTCACATTAAATTCAAAATCAAAATGTCAAAATATAGGTCATGCTCTATTTTTGTTCACTTTCATGGATCTCTTCATACACTGCAATGTATGAGGGATCTGTGAAAACAGGCACCCTTTGGGTTCAAAACGCCTGTGAAAAATTGACATTTTCCACGGGCATTTTCACCCACGGTCGCATGAATGTAGGCTTACAGTGCATGTATTTTACAAGGAAAAAAAAATAAAATTTGGTTTTGTCCTTATAATTTAGTTTGCTGCTTTTGTTCTATTTCTTTATTTAGTTTTTACCCTACAAAGTGTCAAGGATACTTCAGTGGATTATTAGGTTTGCTGGCAGAAAGCGGTAATCCTTGTGTATGTTAGTATCTCCAGGGCAAGCAACCCCCTACAGAGATGATGTGCCTGGCAGCAGGAGCAGGGACGCTGAAATATGTCCACATTCATAGCTATGCTATACTATACTATGAGCTGAATGCAATCTGCTTTAAGCATCTATACTAAACAATGAATGCCTTGCCAGATTTCAATTGGTTAAATAAAGTATCTGGTTTCTGGGATTAACCTTTGTTTCTGGGACAATAAAAGACATAGCGGAGAACGACTGGGCATGTAGACATTAGAAAATCAACAGCACAAGGTCATCATCACCTTCTTCATATTGTGTCTCTGCACATAAGACATCCTTCTTAAGGTGAAACAATACTGCATTTATAAAAGTTAAAATAACTGGAAGTTATATTTTTGGACTCATGATTATAAAATGGATGTTGTCTTCGGTGGAGGAAGGGACAATAATCTAAAATGTCATATGTGTTGGATGAGCAATGTTTGGTTCATACAGACTACAAATTGTACAGGTGCATCTCAATAAATTAGAATATCTTTGAAACATTTATTTATTTCTGTAATTAAATTTAAAAAAGTGACCTCCTATATTTTCTAGATTCTTTACACACAGAGTGTTCTATTTCAAGTGTTTTATTTCTGTAAATGTTGATTATGGATTACAGCTAATGAAAACCAAAATCTAAGAAAATTAGAATATTGTAAAAAAGTTCAGTATTGTAAATTCAGTGTGTCCCCTGCCAAGGTTTCCTAAGCCTTTAAATGGTCCCTCAGTCTGGTTCAGTAGGACACACAATCATAGAAGACGCTGATTATGAATTGTATTACTGAATTACTGAAATGAATGAACGTTTCAAAGATATTCTAATTTATTGAGATGCACTTGTACACAACTTTGCATTATCACAGGTTTGTGTACTACAGTTTTATGGCCACAGGACATGGACTCTCATGGTTCAAACAGAACAGATCATACACGTAACATGTTGCTTATCAGTTTCCAATGGAATTGTTCATATATTAGTATGTTCACTCTAAACTGAATGATCAGAGAGTCTGCAAAAAAAAAAAAAAAAATGAAGACAAAAAACAGATGAAAGTTTCCAACCTGTCATATCACATTTTTTTACAAGCAATAACTGTCTTGTGGTCATCACAAACAATCACTTGTGTATAATTTTCTAAGGATAGTCACAAATAAGTTTTTAAAAATATAAAAAAAAAAAAAGAAAAGAAAAAAAGAAAAAAAGAAATCCAAAAATTCTAATCACCCCTGTTAAATATCATGATTACAATATTCATAGGACATAAGGAATTAACTATACTGTGCACTACTATCTTGGTATACAAGGGAATGCCATGGGTGCGTAAGGCCCCACGTATCATTTTTTTGTGCATTGTTTTTGCTTGCAATTCGGTGGCTAAAATTAATATGCTACGTTTTCCGCAGTTCTGTTTTTCTGCAACATGTGGATTAGATGAACCAAAAACTCATTTTGCTAGTACTCTAAAACACAGTGTTTTTTTTTCACTGTGTTCCTGCAGCAGCCAAAAAGTTGCATTTCCGCTACATGGGGTCTCAGCCTAAAGCTATATTGGAGGTTTTCCATATATAGTGATAGGAATATCTAAGAATCTAAGACACACCTACACTTTTGGTATAAACGACTGGCAGACACACAAAGATGATTGTGGTGGAGTCCCTGACATCTAACATGACACCTTCAACAATGGACACATGAGCATTGACAGATGATACATCTATTCTGTATTTTCCTGTATCTACATTTATAAAGACTTCAATAAATAACCAGTTGTTTATAAGAGTCCTCCTGATATATGGGTAAATACGATCATTGTTAATTTTTACAACCCCTCTTCCCCCTCCGTTTCCCTAACTTGCATATAAAAAAATAAACACAAAGAAACATAGAGATATTACAGATCCCAATGGACAAGCAGACAACCCCTTTAATTTACTTTAGCTGAGCTTTCATTCAAGTAACCCCCACCTACCCGATATTGATGACCTGCTACTGCACCCCCTATCCTAAGCATAGGTCATCAATTAAGGACACAGGGTAATTTGATTGTTAACTTCTTTATTTTTCTGTTGACATATTTTTTTGTGCAACAAGTCCTACTTTTAGTTGCCACCAATTTGGGGTATATACAATGTTTTGATAAGCTTTTAATAACCCCTTAATGGTGAAGGGTAGTTTGGACGTTAATGCTCAGTGACTTTTTTCATTTTTTTCCTTCCCCGCCTTCCAAAATTCATAACTTTTTTATTTTTCTGTCGATATGCAGTTGAAACCAGAAGTTTACATAAAGACACATATGCATGTTTTTCCCACTATCTGACATGAAATCAGAATAAACCTTTCCCGTTTTAGGTCAATTAGGATTACCAAAATTATTTATATTTGCCAAATGCCTAAATAATGAGAGAGAATTTTTTAAGGCATTTTTATTACTTTCTGCAAAGTCAAAAGTTTATATACACTAAGATTACTAAACCTTTAAACATTTTGGGAAGCTTCATATAGGTTTATTGGCAACATCTGAGTTAATTAGAGACACACCTGTGGATGTATTTTAAGGCACACCTGAAACACACTGCTTCTTTGTGTAACATCATGGGAAAGTCTAAAGAAATCAGCCAAAATATCAGGAAGAGAATTGTGGACTTTCACAAGTCTGGTTCGTCCTTGGGTGCAATTTCCAGATACCTGAAGGTGCCTTGTTCATCTGTACAAACAATTATATGCAAGTAGAAACAAGATGGGAATGTCCAGCCATCATATCGCTCAGGAAGGAGACAGGTTCTGTGTCCCAGAGATGACCGTGCTTTGGTACGAAATGTGTATATCAACCCTAGAACAAAAGTAAAACACGTTGTGAAGATGCTGGCTGACGCTGGTAAAAGTGTGTCATTATCCACAGTGAAATGAGTACTGTATCGACATGGGCTGAAAGGCCACTCTGCCAGGAAGAAGCCATTACTCCAAAAGAAACATAAAAAGCCAGATTAAAGTTTGCAAATGCACACAGGAACAAAGACCTTCATTTTTGGAGACATGTCCTGTGGTCTGACGAAACTAAAATTGAACTGTTTGGCCATAATGTCCATGGTTACTTACGTTTGGACATAAAAGGGAGAAGCTTGCAAGCCTAAGAACACCATCCCAACTGTGAAACACGGGGGTGGCAGCATCATGTTGTGGGGTTGTTTTGCTGCAGGAGGGACTGGTGCACATCACAAAATAGATGGCATCATGAGGAAAGAACATTATGTGGCAATACTGAAGCAACATCTCAAGACATCAGCCAGGAAGTTAAAGCTTAGGCGCAAATGGATCTTCCAAATGGACAATGACCCAAAGCATACTGCCAAAATGGTTACAAAGTGGCTTAAGGATAACAAAGTCAATGTTTTAGAGTGGCCATCACAAAGCCCTGATCTCAATCCTATTGAAAATTTATGGGCAAAGCTGAAAAGGCAGGTGCGAGCAAAGCGGCCTACAAACATGGCTCAGTTACACCAGTTCTGTCAGGAGGAATGGGCCCAAATTCCTACCAACTATTGTGAAAAGCTTGTGGAAGGATATCCAAAATGTTTGTCTCAAGTCATACAGTTTAAGGGCAATGGTACCAAATACTAATGAAATGTATGTAAATTTTTGACTTAAGAGAAAGTAATAAAAATGCCTTAAAAAAGTCTCTCTCTCATTATTCTGGCATTTGGCAAATATAAATCATTTTGGTAATCCTACTTGACCTAAAACAGGAAAGTTTTATTCTGATTTTATTTCAGATAGTGAGAAAAACATGCATATGTGTCTTTTTATATAGTGCATGTAAACTTCTGGTTTCAACTGTAGCTTTGTGAGGGCCTATTCTTTGTGTGATGAGTTTTACTTTTATTTGGCACGATTTTGGGGTACATATAATGTTTTGATTAGCTTTTATGAACGTTTTTGAGGATTTACTTTTTTCCAGTCCCACAAGGGGACTTAAACCTGGAATCTACTGATCCCCAGTGCGATGTACTGCAATACACTGTACACATGGCAACTCCTCAGAACCCTGCGATCTCGGGAGGTCAGAGGGTTGGCGAGGGGCTTTTGATTGTTCCCCCCGAATCACCAAGATGCCGTGATGCTATTGATCACGGCATCTGAGGGGTTAACATAGCTCCCAACCGTCCCACATATGGCGGGACAGTCCTGATTTTACACTGCTGTCTAGCGGTCCCGAATAGCTTACAGTTTGTCCCGCTATGCCCCTGGTGTTTTGCTGTTAACAAAATTTATTAGGGTTGGGTAAAGGCTAAATGGTAGATGCTAAATCCTAGTGGGCTAAAGGACCTTTGATGACATCATGACCATGTGATCAGACTCTTGTGTGGGCAGAGCTATTTTGGATACTGCAGGACAGTGTGATGTTACACAGAAAGCTGGCAACAAACGGTTACTGAAGGTGAGGAGAGAAGAGACAGCATGTGTGAGCAACAGGGTGGAACTGGGGGCAGATGTAGGGGACAGTTAAACTGAAGGCAGATGTAAGGGGAAGTTAAACTGTAGGCAGATGTAGGGGGCAATTAAACTGGGGGCTGATGAACAGGCAATTAAACTGAAGACAGATTAAGGGGGCAATTAAACTGGTGGCAGATAAAGGGGGACATTAAACTGGTGGCAGATAAAGTGGGACATTAAATTGGTGGTAGATGGAGGGGCAATTAAGCTGATGACAGACGAAGGGGGACATTAAATTGGTGGCAGATAAAGGGGGACATTAAACTGGGGGAAGATGAAGTGGGCATTAAGATACTGGCAGATGAAGGGGGACATTAAGATGGTGGCAGATAAAGGGGGACATTAAACTGGGGGCATATGGAGGGGGGAACATTAAACTGGGGGGCAGATGGAGGGTGACATTAAACTGGGGGCAACTGGAGGAGGACATTAAACCGTGGGGGGACTGGAGGGGGACATGTCTGCTTCTAGTTGCCCCCAGTTTAATGTCCCCCTCCAACTACCCCCACTGTTTAATATCACCCTACAGCTGCCCCAGTTTAATGTCCCCCTCTAGTTTCCGACAGTTTAAACTGGGACACGAGGAGAGGGACTTAATACTGTGGGGCAATTGGAGGGGAACATTATAATGTGGGGGCATATAATGTTAGGGTGACTGTAGGAGCATTATACTGTGTGGGGGCAAATGGAAAAATAGATGAGAATGGGCGGAGTCAATGTATAAGTGGGTGGAGCTAAATTTTGCATAGCGCGCTGCATATTTTGTCCCTCTTTCTGTCCTTTGAAAGTTGGGAAGTATGGGTTAAGCTACCAGAGTCAAAGTATTTTTTACAAATCTGGCAGTTCGTCCAAGGTCCCACTGAGCAGTAAGAGGTTAATGTTTTTTGAGGGGGTCTGTGTGAAAAAAATGTATTGTTCTGTCATTATTTTTGTGTTTTATTTTATGGCGTTCACTCTGCATTAAAAATGAAATGGCAACATTGTCTGGCAGATCATTACGATTACAGCGATGCCATATTTATATTGGTTTTCACATACATGGTACATAGACTCCCTTTTTGTGTACCCAGAAGCAGTGTAGGAGGCATAGCTCCAGAAGAGCACCGTACTATTACGTCTCTGAGTATTAACTATATGCTCAGGGCGACGTATTAGTATGACATGGAGTGGGAAGGGGTTACGTTTGGTTCATTAGAACCATAGGGGAGGCCAAGTTTTTTTTTTTCAACTTAATATAGACTTAAAATGGAGCGGTGAATGAGTTCTAGACTTACGTGCACTGAAAATATAAATATATAAATCGACTGCCCAGCAAATACAGTCTTGGATGCAGCTTATAAATTATTATAATGAAAGCCAAAGGCACAATTCACTTATATTGGCCATGCATGTAAACATCACCAAGGAACACTTCATACACTAATGAATGCTTTACCAAGCCAAAGTGATGGTACAAAATTGGTTACCACATTGTGTATGAGGATGACATAATGGTCACCATAGTTACTAAACAACAAGTAATACACAAGAACCAAAGCAAGCCCTGGGCAACAGATGAAAGGATCCAACATTATTGTGCAAATGCTGTCTTTCCTTATGTAAACATGTCACCAGAATACAAATACTTCCTGCTACATGCTGGCCTTTTAAAAGTAAAACGGATAATATTTAATATGGATACAGGGTCATTATTGCAAATAACATGAAATTTACAAATGTACTCATGTCTCACACCTATCTCTTTAGATGTAGCTTCACTTAAGAAACAAAAAAATTCACGACGGGATATATTTACTCAAAGGCAAAAAGTATTCACTGAAAGAAATAAATCATAAAACTAAAACATAACTTTTCATGATGCATATAAAAAGGCTCCCAAATTTTGCAATAATTGGGACTCACAAGTCACTTAACCTAAAAATCACGGTGATAAGGGGCATATAGATACCACTCCCTCTTTACCACACACTATGGGGATAAATAAGAGATTCCCCTACTCCCCAATTTTCAATCATTCCTCAAAGCATTTCGCCTGCATTAAATCTGTGAAGGCACATCAGGAGGATATAGTATAGACGACACTGCGTATAGCTAACATTCATGGGAATTAAGTTAAATACACCAGAGCTGATAGATATTGGTGACCCAAAGTAAGATAGTTCCCTACACCTAAATAGTGGCAGCCAGCATCTGTGATAACTAAGACGCCCCAATAAGAAATAAAGAGGTGACATATGCAGTGAAAACTGATGATGGTCACTGGTACTCAGATAGAATTAGCCTATTCACTTAGGAAACAACTAATGCTGCAATATCTGAGTTGGATAACAAACCAGAGGTGTGGGCACAGACTGGTAGAGGGACATAATATGCACAATTCAATGTAATTCAGCTGACTATTATTACTACAGTATTACTACAGTATTAGTGACTAAAATGATAGTGAATCAAGTGACCTCATATGTGAAACCTCTACTTAGGCTCTATCCTCATGTTGCAAAGATGTCATTTCCTGAATATCTCCTAGCAACAGCCCATGAATAACAGTGGTATCTGTGTGCTGTCTGTGGTTTTCATGGACCCACTGACATCACTATGAAGACTGGCGTCTTCATATTTACTGCTCTGGTGGAGGATACGCTTATAGCTGGTGTAGATTTCAGGCATCATTTCACCCAACTTTCTGGCACACCCACATCTTGCCTTCATTCAAGAAAGCAGACAAAAAATGCCACATGTGACAGTTTATCCCGCAAGTTGTGTTTAAAAAGTCACAAACCCCAGATTTGTAATTTTTAATGCCACAAGCTAGCGTTAATTTATCAGGAAGGTTTGTATACAACAGGTTTGTGTGCTGTCTGTGGAGAACAAAGACAGCACTTGGATGTTATTCACTGACTTGTGAATGAGGCTTGACTTTCACAAGTTCTAGATCTTGCTTTCAGACTTTTGCTGCTGTAAGGCACTTGTGTCTTCTGTTTATAATGGTAACCACAATGATGTGACAGATTCTATTGTACATTCTATTGTACAACCTATCCAGAGCCGTAACTTGAAGCTCTTGGGCTCCAATATAAAATCTGTAATGGAACACCTATCGTGTTCCATTTAGAACCTTTGGGGCCCCCTCAGAGTCTAGGGCCTAGTAGCTACCACTACCACTGTACCCCTCTAGCTATGCCCTTCAATCTATCCAAATGGAGACTAACAGAATTATAATGGCATTAATCTGCGCTCTGTAAAAGTTTCTGTCATTTTGGTGCTACATGCTGCAATATTCTTGCCATGAAAAGTGATGGAATCCCCAAACAGAGCCCTGATACAAATATATCATAATCTGTCACAACATTCCAAGGAAAGAACCATTCAGATAAGTGACGATTTTCTTAAAATATTGTATTCTCAGAAAAAGACACTGAGCAGCATCCAAGGTGTTGACTGCTATGTACAGTATGGCACTTTTGCTCTGAAAATCAGAGTGGTCTTCGATAATAGCAATGTAGCCTTCTAACATGGCTCAATGATATCAGAAGGTCATTCTGATAGAATTTCTTTAGACACTCTTCCCATGACCATGCCAGCTCATTCTATGACATATGGGAGACCGTATAAGAAGAATGAATAAGGCCTTTGATCAAGTACCGCCTTCACTTAGGAAACAATTTGATATTTTCATTAGTCCTTTGGTCATGGTTGGCTGTTTCGTGCGAATACTGAATTTCTCTTTTACTGATAATGAGCAATTTGTGTATAAGGAAAAAAATTGATCTGACAGTATTTGGAAAATAAAGTAATGATGTTAAGCCTAAGGGGATGAAAGAGCGAGCGTGCAGTGTGTGAAAAGCTATTAGAAGTTATAATTATCAGCTGGACCGTAGTCTGCTCTAATCCTATCAATTTGTTCATCTGCTTCAATGAGCCCATTACGAGGTATACTTGAGTTCAATGCAGTTTCTTTATATCAAGTATCCAGAAGAGATTTTGTAACATTTATCTCAGTTCATTGCTTACAATGAAAGGAAAAAACAGGAAGGAATATACAGTGCTTATACCTGTATGGGATGTAAGCCAGGAAACAAGTGTCTGGTTCAGGTTAGTGAAATGAACAAGAAAAATTCAAATTGAGCAAGCTCATACATGATGGCTTTGGTTGTTCTTCTTGAGAATGAAAGACAAAAAAAAAAAAAAATGCATCCAGATCGAAATGTCGAATTGCTGCAGACTTGGCAGACAGATATGTAAATGATTACAGATGTAGTCTGATTTCACATTGGGTCTTGAGACAAGAGGTAGTGAAAGTGTTTTACCTGCTACCCTATAAAAAGGCTCTCAGAGGCTACTTTTGGGTAGTGTACCTCTTGGTGAGAGATCATTGACTGCTATACAATGCACTTGAAGACATTTTGCCCAGTTGACAGACTTTGAGAGGAGGTACATCATTGGACTGAGAGAAGGAGGGTGGTCACTTTGACAAATTACCCACCATCTAGGCCATTCTGACCTAGTCGTTAGGAGGTGTTGGGAGCAGTAGTTACATGAGGGCACACAAACGGCAAACTCTGGATGGCCCTGACAGACCACCAGTAGACAGGATTATATGATCTGCCCACAAGCACAAGCCTGTTCCACAATTTCTTTACACACCCCTGTCTCTATTGAGACAATTTCCAGGTGCTTAGCAGAAGGAAATTTGATATTACTGTGCCCATTACATATCCTGCCATTGACAGCCTGTAAGGGAATTGCTAGAGGAGTAATTCCCCAGTAGCTGCTGTTGAACCCTAGAGGGAGGAGCACGACAAGACAGTGAGCCCTAAGCTGAACCCCCCTCCCTGTCCCTGCCTACTTATCTGAACTGTCCTAGGCGACAGACGACAACTGGGCGGCAATCCCTTCTTAAGATATACGTGATGACACAGAACGCAGACAAGACAAACAACAGGTCAGCTGTCCAAGGGGTCGTTAACAGTCGAGGAACGCAGTACAGAATCGAAATCCGAGAGAATAATAAAAGGTAAAGAGGTCAGGAATAAGAATATAGGTAACAAAACAGCAATAGTAAATAGCCAGCACGCATGAGGCAATAGCAAGCGCCAATGTGAATGTGAGCAAACAATAAATAGAAAGAACCCGCACCACACTTGATAGGAAGATAGGCTGTCAATCACACAGATAAGGCTAAAATTAACTATTAGAGAAGCAGAAGGAAACCAAGGAGAAGGAGATGGGTGTGGTGGAAAATCAATTACAGAGGTGAGGGAATAGGACAGTGTTCAGACAATACAAACAGAACCCAAAGGAAGCAATCACAGCTGGACCTGCCTCCTGCACTGCAGGATGGTGCCAAAGCCCAGACGGGCAAGGATGTTACATAGCCACTGTTGCCTTCGTTTACAGTGGTGTCATGAACAAGAAAACTGAACTGCTATGTACTGGAACTATATTGTCTTCAGTAATGAATCCAGGCTCTCGTTGGAATACAACAATGGTCAGGTTTGAGTGTGGAGGCCACAATAGGAAGCTCTTCGGTCCTGCCTTTGCTGTGGAGCCTTTGCTGGTGGGATGGTCTGGGGAGCCATTGCATACAACAGTCGGTGACCGCTAGTAGTGTTAAGAGGTTAGATATGTGGATGAGATCCTGAGACCATGTGTTGCCTCTAATGGCAGAGCTTCCAATTGGCATTTTTTAGCAGCATAGTGCTTGCCCACACACAGCAAGCGTTTCCGAGAAATGTCTCTGGCAGATTGCTATTCTTTTCAGTGGGCAAATGTGCTGCAAGATACCATATGTAACCTGCGAGCCTCCATGCCCAACCATATTTCATCTTGCATCCAGGCTAGAGACAGAGTACTAGAGAGCCTCCTTTCAATTGTACAGTTCTCTCTAATAAATGTATCCTTTTGCTTTAATCTTGCAATAACTCACATCATATCATAATTACATTCACAAACATAAGTTTCATTTCATTCCAAAAAATCCTTCTTGGTGCTTTATTTTCCTTGGCAATGAGTGTATTCCTTACCATACTGCACTTTTTATACTAACAACTGGTGAGGCCTTTAGTGTGGGTCATCATTATTTTTACAGTGCCTTGCGAAAGTATTCGGCCCCCTTGAACTTTTCAACCTTTTGCCACATTTCAGGCTTCAAACATAAGGATATAACATTGAATTTTTTTGGTGAAGAATCAACAACAAGTGGGACACAATTGTGAAGTGGAACAAAATTTATTGGTTATTTTAAACTATTGTAAAAAATAAAAAACTGAAAAGTGGGGCGTGCAATATTATTCGGCCCCTTTACTTTCAGTGCAGCAAACTCACTCCAGAAGTTCAGTGAGGATCTCTGAATGATCCAAAGTTGTCCTAAATAACTGATGATGATAAATATAATCCACCTGTGTGTAATCAAGTCTCTGTATAAATGCACCTGCTCTGTGATAGTCTCAGGGTTCTGTTTAAAGCGCAGAGAGCACATGAAGACCAAGGAACACACTAGGCAGGTCCGTGATACTGTTGTGGAGAAGTTTAAAGCCGGATTTGGATACAAAAAGATTTCCCAAACTTTAAACATCCAAGGAGCACTGTGCAAGCGATCATATTGAAATGGAAGGAGTATCAGACCACTGCAAATCTACCAAGACCCGGCCGTCCCTCTCAACTTTCATCTCAAACAAGGAGAAGACTGATCAGAGATGCAGCCAAGAAGCCCATGATCACTCTGGATGAACTGCAAAGATCTACAGCTGAGGTGGGAGAGTCTGTCCATAGGACAACAATCAGTCATACACTGCACAAATCTGGCCTTTATGGAAGAGTGGCAAGAAGAAAGCCATTTCTCAAAGATATCCATAAAAAGTCTCATTTAAAGTTTGCCACAAGCCACCTGGAAGACACACCAAACACGTGGAAGAAGGTGCTCTGGTCAGATGAAAACAAAATCGAACTTTTTGGCCACAATGCAAAACGATATGTTTGGCTTAAAAGCAACACAGCTCATCACCCTGAACACACCATCCCCACTGTCAAACATGGTGGTGGCAGCATCATGGTTTGGGCCTGCTTTTCTTCAGTAGGGACAGGGAAGATGGTTAAAATTGATGGGAAGATGGATGAAGCCAAATACAGGAGCATTCTGGAAGAAAACCTGTTGGAGTCTGCAAAAGACCTGAGACTGGGACGGAGATTTATCTTCCAACAAGACAATGATCCCAAACATAAAGCAAAATCTACAATGGAATGGTTCACAAATAAACGTATCCAGGTGTTAGAATGGCCAAGTCAAAGTCCAGACCTGAATCCAATCGAGAATCTGTGGAAAGAGCTGAAAACTGCTGTTCACAAACGCTCTCCATCCAACCTCACTGAGCTCAAGCTGTTTTCCAAGGAAGAATGGGCAAGAATTTCAGTCTCTCGATGTGCAAAACTGATAGAGACATACCCCAAGTGACTTGCAGCTGTAATCGCAGCAAAAGGTGGCGCTACAAAGTATTAACTTAAGGGGGCCAAATAATTTGGCATGCCCCACTTTTCAGTTTTTTATTCTTTACAAAAGTTTAAAATATTCAATAAATTTCATTCCACTTCACGATTGTGTCCCACTTGTTGTTGATTCTTCACCAAAAAATTAGAATTTTATATCCTTATGTTTGAAGCCTGAAATGTGGCAAAAGGTTGAAAAGTTCAAGGGCGCCAAATACTTTCACAAGGCACTGTATATCCAGAATGCTAAAACTAAATCTATCAAAAACACCATAGCCCTATAGAAGAAGCAATGTCTACATATATATATGAAACTTTATTAAATCGCACTCACATCGCAAGGAGCTGCAGGCACGATGTGAGTAATGTCATTACATCGCACTTACAGCTCCCAGGGGCCAAAGCAAGCAGGGACACAGTGGTGAAGCAGGAGCTGTCTGCGGATGGCTTTTGCTTCACCACTGTATTCAACTCATCTGCGTCGTCCGGACGCAGATGAGTGGAAACCTGGACATGCCTCCCACCGCCCGGGACAGTGGGACAGGACCCGGAATCCAGGACTGTCCTGCTGAATCCGTGACGGTTGGGAGCTATGCTTTCCATATACCTCCATCTTTGGAATTTCTTCTTTTCTTTTTACTCTCAAAATTGTCTTTTTCTCATATACACTTTCCCTCCTTCTTTTCTTTTTTGCTCCTGTTTTGTCCATGTGGTTTTACCTGTACTACATATATACGCCACAGCTGCTTTATTCGTTACCCACCATATCATGCACCTTAAGTATACACTATGTAATTCAGGGTTTTATTTACTTATGCCATTTTTATTACACCTAGGGATCAAGCCTGAGGAAGTTCATAATTCTGAATGAAACGTTGCACGCAAATCTGTTGATCCTACAATACTATTTGTTACCATATATAACATGGAGTTGTAATGTATGAAACCATTTCCTTGCTTTTTGAAAAAAACGAAAAAATTAATGTTTGCATCATTTTGCTATAGAACCTTACGGTGTGTGCAGTGATCTTTATACATTGTGGAACTGGTTGGAGAACCCCTCAACTAGCACCACCACCACCAACATAGAGTGTGCGGAACCAGCGACATATAAATACACCATCCTTTAAACAGCACGCACCCCTTTTAACAACAGATCATTTGCTGGAGAATCTTAATAATTCTGGAGCATCTGTCATTAGCACTCACAGTAATAAGAAAGTCTATTAATAAATTTCCCTTCCTTCATCTCAAACATTATGTAGCTTATGGCCTGGCAAGTACCAGCATGGAAGACTGCTATGCCCATGAACCTATCCAAATGGTGACTAACAGACCCCACTGAATGATAATGGCGTTTGTCTGGGTTCTGTAAGGCTTATGTCATTTTGGCAACAACAATACATGTTGAAATATTCATGCCATAAAAAAGGACAGAAACAACTGATGGAATTCCTGAACAGAGCCCTGATATAAACATATCATAATCTGACACAACATTCTAAGCAATAAATCACAATTTTCTGAGAATGTTGTATTCATAGTAAAAGACATAGAGCAGCATCAAAGGTGTTGACTGCTATGTATGGCACTTATGCTCTGAAAATCAGAGTGGCCTTCAATGATTGCAATGTAGTCTTCTCACATGCATCAATGACTGAATTTCTCTTGATCCCCTTCTTATGACAATGGCAGCTCATTCTGTGACATATGGGAGTCTGTATTGAACAATGAACATGGCCTTTGATCAAGTAACGCTTTCACTTAAGAAACAATTTACTATCTTCTCATTAGTCTTATGGTCAAAGTTGTCTGTTTTATAGCTATTGACCTGACAAGCACCAGCATGGAAGACTGGGTGGGAATCTGTGGCTCCATTGATTCTTAATCCTTAGGATACAGGTTAGTTTGGGACCTGCCTTCCAAAATGAATAACTTCTTTATTTTATTGTCAATATAACCATATGAGAGCTTTTTCTTTGCGCACTGAGCTGTATTTTAGTACCATTTTGGGGTACATATAATGTTTTGATTACCTTTTATTAACACACTCTGTGTGAAAAAAATGTACAATTCTACCATTTTTGTGTTTTACTTTTATGGCATTCATGCTGCATTAAAAATGCCATGGCAACTTTGTCTGGAAGTCCATTACAATTATGATATATCATATTTATATTGGTTTATGTCAGTATTGAATTTTTTTATGGAATTCACTGTATGCAATAAATAACATATGGATAGTGTAGACTTATATGCACATTGTGATACCTAATGTTTTTTTTAAATATTATTTATTTTTTAATGAGAAAGGGCTTTTTAAACTTTTTAGAATTTGTTTTATATTAAAAAAAAAAAAAAACTAACTTAACTTTCTATTTTACAAGGGGACTTGAACCTGGGATCTCTTGATCACCTGTACCATGGCAACCCCCTGGAATTCGCAATCTCATGGCTGGGGTGCTATCACCCATAACCACCCAAATGCCATGTTCATTATTGATTGTATAAAAGTGCTTTTGGTGTCATATGAAGGATGAGATATGCATCTGTAGCTGCTCTTAATCCTGAATATGTTTTTAACTGATGATATCTCTATCTATATATCTGTAAATAATCCAGATAAAACAGTAATCTCATCTTTCATATGACACCAAAAGCACTTTTCTATGTTTTATAATGGTCGAGAAACAAGTGTTTAAAGTGACTCCCCCCTCCCAGACTCAGGTTCCAAGTTTTATCAGAGCCCATACACCCCTGTACTCTAGTGAGAGAAACAAGGTAAAGAATACAGAGACAGAAGTGGATTTCAGTGCAGGATTTCAAAAAATTAGCCAAAATTTTTTAATAAAGTATATTTCAATATTTATTAATGTCACAGAAAATCAAAAAGTTGTTATGCTGTAAAAGTTACTAGCAAAACCCATGGTTCCCATACACATTTATTCTGTTTTTCAGATGCAGTATATATAAAGGCCAAAAATGTTGTTTTTACAGTTTGGATTTTATGTATGTCAACATGTGTAAGCACATTTTTACAAGCAGTTCCCTTAAAAGCACATCAGACAAAATGCTTCAGAATCCGATCTTTGCTCCACGGTATTTTACATTTTCGCTTTTTGTCTTAATTTCCTTATGAAAGTGCAATAAGAGCTGCAGCTGTTTTTTTCTTTAAGATATGTGGCAGACTCTTGATATAGCATGAGGTGTTCATAGTAACACATGACAGCTAATGTCAATAGATGTGCTTGCTATAGTCTACAAACATCCAGAGGCAAAAGGTGCAGTAGTAACCATCTATAAGACAAAAAAAAACTGAAATACTTGAAAATACCTATTTAAATTCAATAAAAACTACAGGGCATTATGAATCACAGATAACTATGACAAATATATAGCACAAAGATGCTGTGCGGGTGGAAGCCCAGATTCTGGATCTAAATGAGCAACTCTCAACACTGTGCAATTGACAAAACAGAGAGGTGTTTTCTGCTCACTGAGTATACACTCACTGAGGCAGATGGGGTTGGAGATGTGGAGCGAAGCATGGAGGCTCAGGATGGACAGGCAGAGAGCTGGGTTACGGTTAGGAAGAGGGGCAGAGGGAAGCATGTCATGAGGCTAGTCCTGACCTGAAACACCCCAATAAGTTTACCAAGTTGGCAGACAGACAGGGTCGGACTGGCCCAACGGTGGGTCGGTGAATCCCCTGGTGGGTCTCATGCCTTTAGGGGGCCCTACCGGACCTCCACTGCTTTTTTATAATAGTCAGTGGAGGTGTGGTAACGGTCCCTATTCACTTACCTCTCCCCGCTCCTGGACAGGGGGCCCCCCCGTATGCCGCGCATTACGTCATCACGACGTGATGTGAGGTGCACAGGGCCCAGGCTGCTGCGGGAAGAAGAGAGGCCACGAGCAGGAGAGAGGTAAGTGATGCAGCCAGCTTCTACCAGGGCATATAATGGCCCCTTCACTATTCCCCCCCATACAGTGGCCCCTTCACTGGTCCCCTATACTGTATGGGGACCATTGGACCATTGATGGGGACTTTATATTGGGGGGACAGTGATGGAGGCCAATAGCCTGGGGAACATTAAAGGGATTTTCCAGGATAAAAATTTTTATTTATTTATTTTTTTAATTAGGCCGGAGTAGGTGAAAAAAAAAAACAAAAAAAACCAAGAACTTTCTCTTCTGTCCCCAGTGTCTCCCAGGACGGTTCGGTCCTGCAGCTCTGTTGTTTTCTTCCAGCTGAAGTTCCCTCTGCACGTGACTACCTGTGGCTTAAGGGAAGGGACCTGGGATGACACAGCCAGTGATGATTTCCGGCAAAAAAAGACAGTGGAGCTGCAGGACCAGACCGCACTGGGATACACCGGAGCACCAGGGACAGGTGGGTATATCTTGGGGGGTTTTTTTGTTTTGTTTTTCCACCTCCCCTGGACTAATTATAAAAAAAAAAATTATGCTGGACAACCTCTTTAAAGTGTGGCGCATTAGGGGGTATATTAAAGGGTTTGTCCAGGCATTATCCTCAGGATAGGCCATAAATACCTGATCAGTTCAGTACACAATACAGGGCCGGAAGCAGGAAGCTCTGTCCACTGTATATTAGCCGGACACTTTCACTGCATCTCAGCTCATATTGAAGTCAGTGGGAGCTGAGCTGCAGTGAAGGCGCCGGACAACTATACAGTGGATGGAGCTTTCTGCTTCCGGCTCTGTGTTGTGTACCGAACGGACGCCATAAGTGGCTCCGTACAGCTGATGGGGCCGTGTGTCAGCCCCCTGCCGGTCAGGTATTTATGGCCTATCTATTTAATGTCCCCCCCCCACCAGATGTTAGCCCCCATTATTGCCCCCACACAATATAATGGCCCCATCACTGTTCCCCATAGAGTATGGGGGACCAGTGAAGAGCCCACTGTATGGGGTGACCAGTGAAGTGGCCATAAAAAACCTTTAAAAAGGTTGTCCATAAATTGGAGTGACCACTGTGGTGGCCAGGGAGGTTCAAAAATTAAAAAAAAAAAAAAACCTGTCCCCAGCACCCCGTTGTCACCTGCCTGTGTCTGTTTGTTCTCATGGTGGCGCTTGATTTCTGAAGACTCCCAGCAAGAAGGCGCCAACACGAGACTGAATGGACACTGGCAGCGGACAACGGAGCGCTGGGGACAGGTGAGTATGTTTTTTTATTTATTTACTTATTTATTTTACACCTCCTGCTCGCCACATGAATTGCTCCAGTTAATGGAAAACCGCATTAAAGAATTTATCTATCTTTCTAATATTGATGGCCAGTCCTTAGGATAGGCCAGCAATATTACATCTGCGGGAATACAACAGCCAGGACCTCTGCAGATCAGCTTTTCCAGGACAGTGCAGGTACAGGTAATGGTAACAATTCTAGGAGCCACGCTGTTCACTTGCTATACAGGGTGTAGCAGTGGGTTTAGGGAGTGCAGGGGTGCACATAGTATGGCGGGTGAGCAGCATGGCTCCCGACATGTTATTACCTTTAGCCGCCCTGTCTTGGTACCGCTGATCTGCAGGGGTCCTGGCGGTGGGCCCCTAGAAACAATTCCACTGATGGGCCCTAGACATCCCAGTCCGACACTGCAGACAGATGAGGGGCACATCAGCTCAGGGTTAGCACAGCTGCAGCAGACCACTTCCTCTAGTAACCAGGGGAATGTTGTCTCCAGTAAGAGGGGTAAATGGGAGCGTAGAAAAGGCCAGACAAGTGCTGGCAAAGGCCCAGCAGTCATGGTACAAATGACAAAGTTAGAGGTGGCTGTGAAGTCCTAAAAATTATTTTACGGACAGGTAGAAAACTTAAGACAATGACCTCAAAGGTGGCATTTTCTGAAATACTACGGGCCACACAGGAAAGGCAGCGGAAGATTAGGGAGGTAAACAAGTGGTTCAAGAACTGGTTTAAGAAAGAGGGGTTTGGGTTCTTGGAGAACTGGGCTAACTTCTGTATTGGTTACAGGCTCTTCTGTAGGGATGGGCTGCACCTCAATGGGGAGGGTGCAGATAAGGAAGCTGAGAAGATGGCTAGAGGGTTGGAGGAGTGGTTAAAAAACTAGGGACTGCGTGGAGGGCATAAATGGTATAGAAGGGGAAGATAGTAACATGGGGCCAAACAAGGAAACTGAGGGTGGAACTGTTAATAAGAAAATTCAGAACAGGGATAAAGTAAGACACCTAAAGTGCATATACTCTAATGCCAGGGGCCTCAACAAGATTGAGGACTTAGAAGCGACAATGCTGGAACAAAGAATATGACATTGTGGGAACAACCAAGACATGGCTGGATGAAAGCTAAGACTGGGCTGTAAATATAAAGGGGTGCTGTCAATAAAGACTGGATAAATAAACGAGGGGGCAGGCTTTCCTTATACATAAAAAACTGTGAGGAAAATGAACATGTAGAGTCCCTATGAATGAAAATAATGGGAGGACAAAATAAAAATAAAACAGTACTAAGGGATTTTTATAAGTCTCCCAGTATAATAGAGGAAGCAGAATGGTTACTAATGGACCAAATAGGGATGTCACCTAAAAATAATGAGGTAATTGTTATTAGGGACTTCAACTACCCCGATATATAGTAAAACAGGCTTTTGGAAATAATTAAAGACAATTACCTTTACAACTAGTGCAGGACCCAACATGAGGTGGGCACTTCTAGACCTAATTTTAACCAATAGTCCTGACAGAATATCAAAAGTGGACGTTGGGTAATACTGACCCCAGTCAAGTATCCATTTATAAGATGTTTAGTGGAGGAGGTACAAAAGCATTAAACCTCAAGAAGGCCAATTTTCATCTGCTAAGGGATGACTTTAGGGTCATAAACTGGAACAATGTCCTTAAAAACAATAGTTTAAATATGTCCTGTGAGAGATGTAAACCATATGGGAATGAACAGGTTGTGAACAAAAGAAAACCACTATGGTTAAAGAAAACTGTCGGGTGTAATAAATCATTAAAAGACATTGTTTAAACTATTAAAACAGGAAGGAAGTGATGATGTGTTAAATTACTATAAAGAGAAAAATAACATTAGGTTAATACTAGTGTTGGCCTATCCATTGTACTGGTCCATCGGAGGATCAGTATAATGGACAGGTGGACTGCTGTAATAGCGGTTACACACTATAATAGGTTTTGTCAGGTGTCATTTTAAAAATGAAACTGGTGGAGCAAAAAGTCCTCTGTGCAGGACTTCAGTTGGACCTTGCGACCGAGTCTCCAACTGAGACTCTGGCGCAGATTTGAACTAAGCCTTAGATGTATAAAAAGTGGATAAAGGCAGGTAGGCCATCGATTAAAAGGTCCTGTAAAACTCCCTTAAGGCTAAGGCCACACATAGCGAACCGCAACTAAAATACGCATTAGGAAAAAATGCAGCGGAAACACATCGCAGCGTTTTCATTGCATTTTTGCTGCGTTTTTCTCTGTGTTTTTACTTCCCTCATTAAATCTATAAGGAAAAAGTTTGCATTTCCCCAGTTAGACCTGACATACTCCGTTTTTCAAATACTCAAGTATTTTTGAAATTGCAGCTTTTCTGCAGCGTTTTTTCCCGCAATTAGCCAGAATCTCATTCACTTTGTGTTTCCACAGCAGCTAAAAAAGCTTTCTTTTGGCATCATGGGTCCTTAGCCTTAGACTGGGTTTACATGGTGCTTTTCTTCACATGCAAAAAAAGTATGTGTTTTCATAGAAAGAACACACGTGTTTATGAAAAATGCATGAAAACCACACAAGTTTTTAATACTGCGTGCATTTTTCAAAAACACTTGTGTTTCTTATATACAGTGGGGAAAAAAAAGTATTTAGTCAGCCACCAATTGTGCAAGTTCTCCCACTTAAAAAAATGAGAGAGGCCTGTAATTGTCATCATAGGTAGACCTCAACTATGAGAGACAAAATGAGAAAACAAATCTAGAAAATCACATTGTCTGATTTTTAAAGAATTGATTTGCAAATTATGGTGGAAAATAAGTATTTGGTCACCTACAAACAAGCAAGATTTCTGGCTCTCACAGACCTGTAACTTCTTCTTTAAGAGGCTCCTCTGTCATCCACTCATTACCTGTAGTAATGGCACCTGTTTGACATTGTTATCAGTATAAAAGACACCAGTCCACAACCTCAAACAGTCACACTCCAAACTCCACTATGGTGAAGACCAAAGAGCTGTGGAAGGACACCAGAAACAAAATTGTAGACCTGCACCAGGCTGGGAAGACTGAATCTGCAATAGACAAGCAGCTTGGTGTGAAGAAATCAACTGTGGGAGCAATAATTAGAAAATGGAAGACATAGAAGACCACTGATAATCGATCAGGGGGCTCCACGCAAGATCTCACCCCGTGGGGTCAAAATGATCACAAGAACGGTGAGCAAAAATCCCAGAACCACACGGGGGGGACCTAGTGAATGACCTGCAGAAAGCTGGGACTAACGTAACAAAGGCTATCGTCAGTAACACACTACGCCGCCAGGGACTCAGATCCTGCAGTGCCACACGTGTCCCCCTGCTTAAGCCAGTACATATCTGGGCCCGTCTGGAGTTTGCTAGAGAGCATTTGGATGTTCCAGAAGAGTATTGGGAGAATGTCATATGGCCAGATGAAACCAAAGTAGAACTGTTTGGTAGAAACACAACTCGTCGTGTTTGGAGAAGAGTGAATGCTGAGTTGCATCCAAAGAACACCATACCTACTGTGAAGCATGGGGGTGGCAACATCATGCTTTGGGGCTGTTTCTCTGCAAAGGGAACAGGACAACTAATCCGTATACATGAAAGAATGAATAGGGCCATGTCTCATGAGATTTTGAGTGCAAACCTCCTTCCATCAGAAAGGGCATTGAAGATGAAACGTGGCTGGGTCTTTGAGCATGACAGTGATCCCAAGAACACCGCCAGGGCAACGAAGGAGTGGCTTCGTAAGAAGCATTTCAAGGTCCTGGAGTGACCTAACCAGTCTCCAGATCTCAACCCCATAGAAAACCTTTGGAGGGAGTTGAAAGTCCGTGTTGCCCAGCGACAGCCCCAAAACATCACTGCTCTAGAGTAAAGCTGCAGGAAGAAATGGGCCAACTTACCAGCAACAGTGTGTGCCAAACTTGTGAAGACTTACAAAAAACGTTTGACCTCTGTTAATGCCAACAAAGGATATATAATAAAGTATTGAGATGAACTTTTGTTATTGACCAAATACTTATTTTCCACCATGATTTGCAAATAAATTCTTTAAAAATCAGACAATGTGATTTTCTGGATTTGTTTTTTCATTTTGTCTCTCATAGTTGAGGTCTACCTATGATGACAATTACAGGCCTCTCTCATATTTTAAAGTGGGAGAATTTGCACAGTTGGTGGCTGACTAAATACTTTTTTTTCCCCACTGTAAATATGCATGCATATTTTGACACATTGTTGAGAAAAAAACACATTAAATAAACCCCGCTAAACAGATCACTGGGTCTTATTTACACAGAGATTCTCAAACTCCAATGTTTACTGCCTAAGGCCCGGTTCACATCTGCGTTCGGGTTTCTGTTCGGGAAGTCTGCTTGGGGACCCCCCAAACGGAAACCTATGCACATAAAAAAGCGGTTTACCTGGAAAACCCGCGGGCCCCATAGACTATGATGGGGTCTATGTGGTTTCCGCTCGGTTTCCGCACAAAACATGCATGCTTGCTTCGTGCAGAAACCGAGCGGAAACCACACAGACCCCATTATAGTCTATAGCTGTTTTCTCCTGTCTTTCTATTGATAGTTCTGCTTTACTTCACTTGTCTCATTTACCACTTTCTCACTATTCCTGCATCCTGTTGTGTATAAATATCTGACTCTTCTGATATTGTGTTATACCATGCCTGATGAAGAGACCTAAGTAATCTTGTAAGCTTGCTTCTTGTCATCTTTACAGTTCTCCATTTGGTGAAGACCACCATGAATTTCCAACTACTAGATGTCTCTGATGAGTTTGGCATACAAATGTCTTAGATTCCTCTAAGACATCATCCCTTGCAGTCTGCTGCTACCACTAATACTGTAATAGTGGCATACAGAGGAAAACACTGAGGACAGAAAGAAAATTTGCTTATGTTAAAACACATCTCTAACCCCACCCATTCTATACCTATACCCTGTAACACACAGTGATGATCCCTAATGTCCTTGGTGGTAATAAGCATAATGTTTCTTGGTGCCCCCACCACTGTATAATATTCCTTATTGCTCTCCACACAGTATAATGTGTCTTAGTGCTCCCTAAACAGTATAATGTCTGTTAGAGGCTCTCAACACATTTCAATGTCCCTTAGTGGCCTTCCACACAATATAATGTTCCTTACTCGCTCTCTATGAGGTATAATGTAATTTATTATCCCACCACACCGTATAATGTTCCTTAGTGGCCCTCAACACAGTATAATGCTCCCTTATGCCAGTAGAATGAAAGAAAAAAGGAGTACATACCCACCTTACTCCCATTCCAGCTGCCATCTGCTATGTGATGCAAGCCTCTTCCGTCCTTTGGCCTGAGCTGTTGTGGCCTGGGTCAGGTCATTGCAATTCCTGTACCACTGATCAACTCACTCATAGGCTACAAGCTACTAGTGGTGCAGGGGGGAGACAAAGACTCATGTGCCCTGTCGCGGTAATGAACTGTATTAGTGGATGCCTAAACAGTTTATTACATGGTTGGATTATAATGGGACAAATAATTTCTGCCATTGGGCCTCTTTGTAGCCTCAAGCCCTGGACAATACCCCAAATTGTCTATATTATAATCTCCCCCTGGATAGGAACACAGGGCTGCTATCAGTGAGGGAGGGGTAGAAAGGGATGCAGTGCAGTAACCAGTGGGAAGGGTGGAAAGGGACATGTTGCAGTTGCCAGTGAGGAAGGTACAAAAGGCTGCTGGCAAGGTGTTAGGGATGTGAAGGGACAAAGTTCTGCTGTCAGTGGGGCAGTGTTGAGAATGGGTTATTATCATTGTTATTGTTTATTTATATAGCACCACTAATTCCATGGTGTTTTACATTTGAGGGTTAACATACGGTACACAAGATATAAGTGGCCAACTGGCACAGTGGGATACAGGGCCCTGCCCGCAAGGACTTACAATTTATGAGTTACCACGCTGCCGCCATTGGTGCCTCACAATGGTATTTGCCTGGCGTATCTTAGGAGGTATTTTGTGCAGCACTGTGGTATTTGCATACCTCCCAACCGTTCCGGATTCTGCGGGACAGTCCCGAATTGTGGGTCATGTCCCAGTCGGCAGGAAATATGTCCCGGATTCAACTCACCTGCGTCTGGAGAGGATGCAGATGAGTTGAATACAGTGGTGAAGCAGGAGCGGACAGCTACCCACTGTGCCCCCTGTGTGCTCCGGGACCTGTAGGCGCGATGTGATGACTTCACTCACATCGCGCCTGCAGCTCCCTTAACACTCTGGGACAAGAGACTGCAGGGGAGCAAGGAGAGGTGAGTATCAGTGTTTTTTATGTTAAACTTTGGCAGATGAAGAGGGACATTAAATTGTGGGGGCAGATAGAGGGGGGGACAATAAACAGGGGGGCATATTAGGGGGACAATAAACTATTAATGTCCCCCTCATGTGATCCCAGTTTAAACTGGGGTAGCTGGAGGGTCACATTAAACTGTGGGGTTAGAAGAGAAGAAGAAGTATTTTGTACTGCACTGTGATATATGGCACATCTGGAGAAGAATTTTGTGCTGCACTGTGGAATATGGCACATCTGAAGAAGCATTTTGTGCTGCTCTGTGGTATATGGTACGCCTGGAGAAGTATTTTGTGCTTCACTGTGGTTTCCCTTACGTCCCACAGCAGCACAATATGAGGTATTTCTGCCCCTGTGTGCTGATAGGACAGGCAGAATTTTTAATTAGCATAATTTATGCATGACTATGGGACCCTATAAAAGGGCCAAAGAGACCTCCCCCCTTGTGTTTTTTCTGTCCTGTGTGGTGGGACAGGTGGAGCGAGGTCTTTTTTGTCCTCCCATATTTTGAGGAGGAGAAGGAGAAGGAAAAGGAGAAGGAGAAGGAGGAGGGGAAGAAGAAGAAGAAGAAGAAGAAGAAGAAGAAGAAGAAGAAGAAGAAGAAGCCTAGTTTGTGTGGATTATAACACACTGTGGGCATGCAATGAAACATACTCATCAGATGAAGATACCTTGGAGAATTCCAGCAGACCTCTTTCTTCTAGAGAAAATAAATAGGCTGCTGAAGTCCATCCAGTCAAGGGACCAAGATGTTGATGGGGAAGCCCTCCACTTCCACCAATAGGGGACCTAGGGCCTTTCAAATGGTCATAACACTGATAAGCTCATGCTATTGGAGTGGAAACATCCTGAAAGAGCCACTATTTTATCCAGGAGGTTAAGGCCTTGTTTCCTATTGTTGAATAGGAAAGTATCTCAGAATTGCTGTCTCAGTTCCCAGCCACAGGAAGCATCTTTAGTTTGTGGCATCCAGTTAGCTTCCCACACCTTCACCAAGTTGGTGGCGCCAGTAGCAGCTGTACTCAGACTTCAAGGTCTATTCATAGTGCTATACTTGGACGACTGGCTAAAAAAAAAGCTCAGTCAAAATCCATCCTGCTCCAACATTTGCAGATAGCCATGTCCTTCAACTCCTAGGTTGGCTAATAAATTGTGGAAAGTCAGAGGTGATTCCCTCTACTCAGAGAAAGGTCTTGGGGTTTCTCCTGGACTCAGACCGCATGAAAATTTCTTTAACTCCTGCAAGGAGAGAAAGGTTAACCACAGCGGTCCGGTATCTTCTCAGAACATGCCTGGTCTCTATCAGGACAACTATGAGAGTCCTAGGCCTAATGTCATCCTCAGCCATGGCAGTCCTTTGGGCTTTATGACATATGCGTCCTCTTCAGATGGAAGCTCTAAAGGCCTGGAATCGTACTCCTCTCTGTCTCAACAAGAAGATCAGACTTTCCCCCAGTACCCATCTTTCCCTCAGATGGTGGATACACTTGAAAGACCTCGTTGGACCCTGTGACAACTGATGCATCCCTCTCGGGTTGAGGAGCCCACATGTACAAGAAGACCGTACAAGGAGTCTGGAGCAGGCTAGAAAAAGGACATCGTCCAACTGGAAGGAGCGCAGAGCAGTTTATCTGGAACTACTTAATTTCTCTCCTCTTCTCCGAGGAAGAGCGTTCAAGATCCGGTCCGACAGTATGAGGACCATATGTACCTGAACAAACAGGGAGGCACCAGATTGCTATCTCTCCTCAGGGAGACAGGCCTGATTTTTACCTGGGCAGAGGGAAATCTGACCCACTTATCCGCAGTTCACATCAGGGGCTCCTTGAACATAGTAGTGGATCAGTTGAGTTGAGGTCTCACCGTATCAGGAGATTGGTTTCTCAATCCAGAGATCTTCCATCAGATTACCCTGAAGTGGGGTCTTCTATAAGTAGACCTTATGACAACCAGATTCAACGCCAAGGTAGAGACGTTCTGCTCACTGTATCAGGAGGACTATCCCTTGGCAGTGGATGCCCTGTCCATCCCTTGGAGGTTCAGGCTAGTATACATTTTCCCTCCACTTTCCATGATACCAAGGGTATTGATGAAAGTCTGACAGGACCAAGTCTCTGTGGTAGCCATTCTACCATGCGGGCTAAAAAGAGCTTGGTTTTCCCAGCTCATGTACATGAGTCGAGGGATCTATTGGAGGCTTCCCCCACTCAGAACCTGGTTTCCCAAGGAACTCAGAAGCACCAGGTTCTGTGGAAATTCAACCTGACAGCCTGGAGGTTGACCAGTCCCTATGGAGTTCTAGAGGACTGTCAGAAGCCATCCTTCTGCACCAGAGCAGAGTCTACCAATAAGAGCTACCTAAGAATAGGTAACATCTTCAAAAAATGGTGCTTCAAACAGGAAGTTAACAGTTCGAATCCTACTACGGGAGAGATTCTAAAACTTTCTTCAGGATGGCCTGGATAAGGGCCTTTCCCCTGCCAAATTCAAGGTACAGGTTTCAGCCCTATCCGCCTGTTTAGGCAGACGACTGTCTCAGAATCCCTTAATTTCCTTAAGGGTACTATGAGACTTAGACTGATGGCTTCAACTACTGTTCCCCTGTGGGATATTGCTACAGTTCTCTTGGGTCTTTGTGGTCCTCCATTTGAGCCATTAGAGGACGTGGATCTTAAGTATTTAAGCCTTTAAAACCACCTTTTTGTTAGACATCACTTCAGCAAGGAGAGTGGGTGAGCTCCAGGCTTTTCTTCCGAAGAACCATATATTTCGTTCTTGCGGATAGGGTCCAGCTCAGATTTCTCCTGGCCTTAACCCTAAGGTGCCTTCTCGTGCCAATATCAACCAGAAGGTTTCCTTATCAGTGTTTCTTTCAGTTCTTTCCTCTGAAGAGGAAAGTCTTCACACACTGGATGTAGTAAGGTGTCTTCAGACCTACTTTCTACGTACATGTCCTTTCAGGATATCCGAGAATCTTCTTATTAATATGGTTGAGACAAAGGTCTCAGAGCTTCCAAACCTACCTTATCTAGATGGATCAAGGAAAAGATTAAAACTTCTTTTCTGCTCAGGGGTTAATTCCACCTGAATTCTTTACAGCCCACTCATCTAGGGCTGTGCCAACCTCTGGGACTGAGAGCCGTGTGATACCTCTTGATCAGATTTGTGCAGCCGCTTCTTGGTCATCTCAGCTGAACTTTGCAAGCACATCCACACCGCTGACAGTGTACCTATCCCACAGTCACAACAGGTGCACAGAATTAGGGGGACATTTTCCTGCAGGTCTTCCAATGTGGTGTACCTCATAATGTGTGTGCAATGTCCCACCACAGGCCTCTATGTGGGGGAAACAGGGCAGAGACTCAGTAAACGAATGAACTCACACAGATCCACCATTAATAACAGCAGAACAGATCTCCCAGTGGCCGCACATTTCTCCGGAGAAAACCACTCTATTGAAGATTTGCGGGTTGTGGTTTTAATGGGACATTTTAAGACACAGGAGAAAAGGAAAGAAATGGAGTACCAATTTATGCAAAAATTTCAAACTCTGCAATTTGGACTTAATATTCATGCAGCTTCATGTCACACTATGTTTGAACCATGAACTGAACTCAATATTCATGCCAGCTTCAAATCACACTATGTATGAACTGTGAGGGTCACAAATCACCTCCTGATAGCAAACAGATAACAGCAAGAATTACTGATCCCTCCGTCACACCCCACAAGTTTCCAGACTGTTTTTTTGACCTGTTGTAAATAACTTCTCTACTTAGATTGCAATTTTTTTTTAAGGACTCTAAAATGCTTTGAAAACCATGTGTATAAAAATCTGTTAATTTTCAGTTCTTGTATCACACCATGTCTGATGAAGGGAGCGAGTACTCCTGAAAGCTTACTTATAAATATACTCAGTTAGCCTCTAAAAGGTATCGCCTGATTTCTTCACTCTTCCACTACTTTGTAAAACATTGTCAGCTAAATGTCTGGAGTTCAGAGGCAACTGCCTTTGAACAGTCAGTCCTAAGTACTGTACAGCGAGGAAACCCTCCCTAAGGGAATTACTTGCTACATTCCCATATTGTGCTGCTGTGGGATGTAAGGGAATCGTTGATTGTGATGTTAATCTGTTTTCCCTTAGTCCCAACAGCAGCACAAGCTTCCTTCCCTAAAATAGGATTATTTTCTTTATAACTAACACAAGGGGGGAGGTCTCTTTGGCCCTCTTATAGGGTACCATAGTCATGCATAAATTATGCTAATTTAAAATTCTGCCTGTTCTATCAACACACAGGGGCAGAAATATCCCATATTGTGCTGCTATTGGGACTAAGGGAAAACAGATTAACATCATAATCAACAAATATGGCATGTCTGGAGAAGTATTTTGTGCTGCTCTGTGTGGCGTGGGGGTTTTGTGGGGGTATATGGCACGTCTGAAGAAGTATTTTGTGCTGCTCTGTGATATATGGCACGTCTGGAGAGGTCTTTTGTTCCTGTCAAAGTAATTATTTTAGGTGAGAACTTAAATTGTTCTTGTTGTCTGAGGGTTCTTCTAATGTCTAAAATAGCTTTCACTGGCCAGTGGAGACATGAACAAATACACAGACACAAAAGGTGTCTAGATATCAAGTCTGAGAGCCAAAAGGGCCCAGCTTCTTTTATTATATAGAAAAAGCAGTGGGAAAGTACTTCCATGAATGTGAGCAAACAAAAAATGTCACGAAGGTGTCACCAATCAGATCAATATACATAGCAAAGTTCTGAATATTCAGTTACGCTTAATGAGGACTCCATTCTTAGGGCAATAAAACTGTAGGCTTGGGGGTTGTACACAATAAGAACCTGGCTCAGGAAAGCAGATTAAAGAGACAAGGCTGGTTCCATATGTACAGATGGTCACTCCAGGACGTTTCTAGAAAAAACCTAGTGGCTGTAATGTCCAATAAAAATTCGTTATAGGGTTAACTATTTATAAAGTGTTAACCATTAAGGCTAGGTTCACATCTGCACCCGACTCTTCATTGTTTGGGTCTTCCAGGGAACCCGAATGACAGAGAGTCAGACCATTAAAACAGCGGTTATATTTTGTGTGAACATCCTTTGCCTATAAAACAGTATCAATTCTTCTAGCTACACTTGCAGACAGTTTTTGAAGGAACTCGTCAGAGAGGTTGTTCCAATCATCTTGGAGAACTAAGCACAGATCTTCTGTGGATGTAGGCTTGCTCAAATCCTTCTGTCTCTTCATGTAATCCCAGACAGACTGGATGATAATAATAATAATAATAATAATAGTCCTTTAATAGTCCCCCAATGGGGAAATTCAGTGTGTTACAGCAGCAAAGATAAGCAGATACAAATACAACATGTACAGGAATGTTCCAAGGTGAGAGGCATTACATTAATAGCAGACAGACAGATAGGACGTAGCAGAGGAGGGGGGGGGGATTTAACAGGCAGAGAGATATTTCAGTTCTCTGTGTGTAATGATCTCCGCTTAGGTCGGTGTTGGTTGTACAGCCTAACCGCGGTGGGGAGGAAAGACTTCCGATAGCGCTCCTTCTCACACCTAGGGTGGAGCAGTCGGTCACTGACAGTACTGCTCAGCGCGATCACAGTCTCATGCATGGGATGGGACTTCTTCTTCTGCATGGAGCTCACCACAGACAGTATCCTTCTGTCACCCACCACCTGCACTGGGTCCAGTGGGCTCCCCAGGACAGAGCTGGCCCTTCTAATCAGCTTGTCAAGTTTATTTCTGTCCCTGGTTGATATACTGCTCCCCCAGCAGGCCACTCCAAAGAAGATGGCTGATGCCACTACCGAGTTGAAGAAAGTTCTAAGAAGTGCCCCCCGGATTCCAAAGGCTCTCAGTTTCCTAAGCAGGTAGAGCCTGCTGTGGCCCTTCCTGTACAGGGCCTCCATATGATCTGCCCAGTCCAGCTTATTATTAAGGAGCAAACCCAGGTACTTATAGGTGTTCACAATCTCGATGCCCGTCCCCAGGATGTCCACTGGATTTGGAGGGCATCTGCCTTTGCGGAAGTCCACCACCATCTCCTTGGTCTTCCCCGCGTTAATCTTCAGGTGGTTCCGGTGGCACCAGTCCACAAAATCCTGGTTCAGTTCTCTGTACTCCCTGTCATCATCATCTGTGATGGGACCCACTATTGCAGAGTCGTCAGAATACTTCTGTAGGTAGCAGCTGGATGAGTTGCACCTAAAATCTGCAGTGTACAGTGTGAAGAGGAAAGGGGCGAGAACCGTACCCTGAGGTGCCCCCGTATTACAGATCACAGTACCTGACACACAGTCTCGGGCTCTCACGTATTGAGGTCGATTTGTGAGGTAGTCTAGGATCCAGTTGGAGAGGTGGTGGTCCACTCCAGCAAGGCCCAGCTTGTCCCTCAATAACCTGGGCTGTATGGTGTTAAAAGCACTGGAGAAGTCAAAGAACATTATTCTCACTGTGTTCCCTGGTTTCTCCAGGTGAGACAGAGCCCTGTGCAGAAGATGGATGATGGCATCATCTACCCCAATGCCCGGCCGATAAGCAAACTGGAGGGGGTCCATAGCGGGGCTCACTAGAGGGCGGAGATGTGTGAGAACCAATCTCTCCAAGATCTTCATCAGGTGGGATGTCAGTGCTACAGGTCTGTAGTCGTTGAGGTCCATAGGGTGGGGTTTCTTTGGAACTGGTACCACACAAGAAGATTTCCATAATTCAGGGACTATTTCCTGCCTCAGGCTCATATTATACATATATGTAATTATACCACACAGCTGGTCCCCGCAAGTCTTAATTAGCCTTGCACTGATGTCATCTGGCCCTGCGGCTTTCCTCGCCTTGATCTTTTTCATCTCCTTCCTCACCTGGGCCCGTGTGAAGGTCAGACTGTGGCCAGATAAAGATGGATTTCTGGATTTACTGGTCTGTTGGGAAGTGGCCGCATGGGGAGAAGTCACTGTGGTGGGGGAAGCTGAAGGACATACTGGGGTGGGAGGAGCTGGTGTGTGATCAAATCTGTTGAAGAATAGGTTTAGTTCATTAAGCCAATTAACATTTGCCTCAATCTGGCAGACAGACTGTTTATGACCCGAAATTGACTTAAGCCCCTCCCAGACCCCCCTTATGTCTTTTCTTTCCATTTGCTTTTCCATTTTTTCTTTATAACTGGCTTTTCCCTGCCTGATTTGATGCCTCAGCTCCTTTTCTACTTCCCTCAACCCCTCCTTATCTCTTGTCCTGAATGCCATCTTTTTCTCCTTAAGTAGTGTTTTTATATCAGAGTTAATCCATGGTTTGTTGTTGGAGAAGCACCTCACCACTTTTGTGGGTACTGTGTTGTTCACACAAAAATTAATGTAGTCTGTTATGCAGTGTGTGAGTCCTTCTATATCTTCTCCATAAGAATCCTGCAGCACTTCCCATGTGGTTGTGTCAAAACAATCCCTCAGAGCCTCATCACTCTCCTCGGACCATATCCTCACTGTGCGGGTGACAGCTGGTTCTCTACGTACAAGTGGTTTGTACACAGGTCGGAGATGTACTAGGTTGTGATCCGATCTCCCCAGGGGCAGTAGGGCTGATGAGTTATATGCCTCCCTCACGTTGGCAAAGAACAAGTCCAGTGTTTTGTTGTCTCTTGTGTGGCAGGTTACATACTGTGTGAAACTGGGCAGTGTGGATGATGGAGAGGCATGGTTGAAATCACCCGACACAAGAAAGAGGGCCTGGGGATGTTTTAACTGTAACTGGCTCAGCGTGGCTTGTAGGACCTCGCAGGCAGCGTCAGCTTTCGCAGAGGGGGGGACATATGCAGCTATCATATGATGTTGAGATCAGAGTTCTGTGGGGGCCATATCATCACTTCCAGGACTCCTCCTCCAAATAGTGGTCACAACAAATATTGGTGGGATTTAGAGTTCTCTTTTGTTCATTTATTTAATTTTGTTAATTTAGAAATATAAACTATTAACACTATTTTTGAAAGCATTCTTACTTCCCAGAATTTTTTCTACACCAGCCTAAAATGTCTATATAATCATACAGTCGCATTTATCATCCACTAGCCATAATGCAAAGTGTATCATGTAGCGTATTTACTGCAGTGGCCCATTGTATAACAATGCATAGTCTGCTGTGATTTCTTATACATTAAAAAAAAATATATATATATGTTGGCACATACCACCCTGATGGAGGGCAAAAGGGCATACTTTCGGACCCTGTCAGGTGAATGGAGGCATATAACTACGCTCAGCATATGTCTCTTAAGCTTTCCCAGCACATTATTCAAATGGGTTCACCTAAACACTTTTTCATTTAATCCCATGTAATTTCCTGCCTCTTATTACATTACCTGCCTCGCTGCTCATTGTATGTGGTACAAAGTTTAATTTAAAGAACAATGGTTCAGGTGGGAAATTTCTATACGGAAATCATTGTTGAGCTGAGTCAAGGATTCCTGGAGAGCAAACCTCAGCTTGTTACACTGTTGTTGAAAGATTTGTTTTTGAAACACAGCGCAGAATACCAGATGTACAATGGTATCAGCCTTGACTCCGGGTCGGTCTGTCCTCTGCGCTATATTTATCTGAAGTTGTAGAGTTTACTCAAGGTCTATTCATTTCACACGTGTTATTTAGGCATCAGTTTATGGTATTTTTAGAACATGAAAGAAATAGTTCTTTACTGTTGAATATTCTAAAAATATTGAGTGACTATTTGAATTTTCAATAGCATTACAATACAATATAACAAGGTGAATAAGGAGAAGAAGAATAGAACATGGAGCGATTGGTAATTTGTCTCATTTGTATTTTTCTTTAGTCCTAATGCACATACAGTGGGGAAAAAAGTATTTAGTCAGCCACCAATTGTGCAAGTTCTCCCACTTAAAAAGATGAGGCCGGCCTGTAATTGACATCATAGGTAGACCTCAACTATGAGAGACAAAATGAGAAAACATATCTAGAAAATCATTTTGTCTGATTTTTAAAGAATTTATTTGCAAATAATGGTGGAAAATAAGTATTTGGTCAATAACAAAAGTTCATCTCAATACTTTGTTATATGTCCTTTGTTGGCAATGTCAGAGGTCAATCGTTTTCTGTAAGTCTTCACAAAGTTGGCACACACTGTTGCTGGTATGTTGGCCCATTCCTTCATGCAGATCTTTTCTAGAGTAGTGATGTTTTGGGGCTGTCGCTGGGCAACACAGACTTTCAACTCCCTCCAAAGGTTTTCTATGGGGTTGAGATCTGGAGACTGGCTAGGCCACTCCAGGACCTTGAAATGCTTGTTACGAAACCACTCCTTCATTACCCTGGCGGTGTGCTTGGGATCATTGTCATGCTCAAAGACCCAGCTACGTTTCATCTTCAATGCCTTGCTGATGGAAGGAGGTTTGCACTCAAAATCTCATGATACATGGTCCCATTCATTCTTTCATGTACACGGATCAGTCGTCCTGGTCCCTTTGCAGAGAAACAGCCCCAAAGCATGATGTTGCCACCCCCATGCTTCACAGTAGGCATGGTGTTCTTTGGATGCAACTCAGCATTCACTCTCCTCCAAACATGACGAGTTGTGTTTCTACCAAACAGTTCTACTTTGGTTTCATCTGACCATATGACATTCTCCCAATACTCTTCTGGAACATCCAAATGCTCTCTAGCAAACTCCAGACGGGCCCAGATATGTACTGGCTTAAGCAGGGGGACATGTGTGGCACTGCAGGATCTGAGTCCCTGGCGGCGTAGTGTGTTACTGACGATAGCCTTTGTTACGTTAGTCCCAGCTTTCTGCAGGTCATTCACTAGGTCCCCCCGTGTGGTTCTGGGATTTTTTTCTCACCGTTCTTGTGATCATTTTGACCCCACGGGGTGAGATCTTGCGTGGAGCCCCCTGATCGATTATCAGTGGTCTTCTATGTCTTCCATTTTCTAATTATTGCTCCCACAGTTGATTTCTTCACACCAAGCTGCTTGCCTATTGCAGATTGAGTCTTCCCAGCCTGGTGCAGGTCTACAATTTTGTTTCTGGTGTCCTCCCACAGCTCTTTGGTCTTCACCATAGTGGAGTTTGGAGTGTGACTGTTTGAGGTTGTGGACAGGCGTCTTTTATACTGATAACAATGTCAAACAGGTGCCATTACTACAGGTAATGAGTGGAGGACAGAGGAGACTCTTAAAGAAGAAGTTACAGATCTGTTAGAGCCAGAAATCTTGCTTGTTTGCAGGTGACCGAATACTTATTTTCCACCGTAATTTGCAAATCAATTCTTAAAAAATCAGACAATGTGATTTTCTAGATTTGTTTTCTCATTTTGTCTCTCATAGTTGAGGTCTACCTATGATGACAATTACAGGCCTCTCTCATCTTTTTAAGTGGAAGAACTTGCACAATTGGTGGCTGACTAAATACTTTTTTTCCCCACTGTATATAAGAAACACAAGTGTTTTTGAAAAATGCATGCAGTATTAAAAACTTGTGTGGTTTTCATGCATTTTTCATAAACACGTGTGTTCTTTCTATGAAAACACATAATTTTTTTGCATGTGAAGAAAAGCACCATGTAAACCCAGTCTAAGGCTAAGGACCCATGATGCTAAAACAAAGCTTTTTTAGCTGCTGTGGAAACACAAAGTGAATGAGATTCTGGCTAATTGCGGGAAAAAACGCTGCAGAAAAGCTGCAATTTCAAAAATACTTGAGTATTTGAAAAATGGAGTATGTCAGGTCTAACTGGGGAAATGCAAACTTTTTCCTTATAGATTTAATAAGGGAAGTAAAAACACAGAGAAAAACGCAGCAAAAATGCAATGAAAACCCATGTTGCCAAAACAAAGCTCATTTTGTCTCTCATGGTTGAGGTCTACCTATGATGACAATTACAGGCATCTCATCTTTTTAAGTGGGAGAACTTGAACAATTGGTGGCTGACTAAATACTTTTTTTCCCCACTGTACCTATACTGTAGCTCAATTTCGTACGGAGTAGTAACAGGTTTACCCTTCATGGGACTGCATGGGCCCCTTACAATACCTCCGTATGCAAAACTGTGGCATGCGCCATGATTGCCATCAAACATATGAAAGGTGGAAAAGCCAAAGGAAAACCCAGAGAGAAGTGAGAACTGTCTAGTGTGCACACAACAAAATTGCAACACAACTGTTATACTACAAGATTCAACCTAAGAAATCATTGTTTTATTCCATCAAAAACATGCATTTATTTGTGAGCAAGAAGGCTACAGAAATAAGGAAGAAAACAAATGCTTCTAGGGGAGAATATCACCATATACGCAGCATCTTACAGAGCCTGTACTGAGATACACAGAGGCCTATGGCTCTGTACAAGGGAAGTGGACAACCTCTGTGCACAGTCACAGTTTTACAAGAAGTGGATTCTGACCATGTGATTGACATATTAGTGTGTACCTAGTTACCACGAGTTGGCAGATTTGATGCAAAAATGTCTACGGCAGAAAATCAATTCTAATAAGATTCTTTGTTCAGATGAATAAGATTTGCAACAAGTCTTCCATATGAAACCACCCTTACAGTTCAGTTATTATAGTTGCTTCCACAAAATTGCATCCACCTCAGGCCGGGTTCACATTACGCTTTTTTTTTTTTTTTTTTAAAAATTTACATAGTTACATAGTAGATGAGGTTGGATGAAGACATCAGTCCATCAAGTCCAACCTATAACCCTACAGTCCCCTGTAGTGTTGATCCAGAGGAAGGCAAAAAACCTCATGAGGCTTATGCCAATTGCCCCATTTCATGGGAAAAAATTCCTTCCCGACTCCAATCTAGCAATCAGTATAAAACCCTGGATCAATGTGCCCTTAAAATCTAAAACCCATAACCCATAATGTTGTTCAATGAATCCACCATCACCACTTCCTGGGGCAGAGAGTTCCATAGCCTTGTTGTTCTTCTATGTTGCTGGTGAAACTTTCTCTCCTCCAGTCGTAGAGGATGTCCCCTTGTCACTGTCACTGGCCTAGGAGTAAAAAGATCATTAGAAAGTTCTTTGTGCTGTCCCTTCATGTATTTGTACATTGTTATTAGATCTCCCCATAGACGTCTTTTCTCTAAACTGAATAACCCCAAGTTTGTTAATCTATCGTTGTACTCCAATCCACCCATTCCCCTAATAATTTTGGTTGCCCTTCTTTGTACTCTTTCTAGTTTGATTTTGTCTTTCTTGTATACTGGGGCCCAGAATTGTGCATAGTAGTCTAAGTATGGCCGTACCAGTGATTTGTATAGAGGCATAACTATGTTCTTGTCATGAGAATCTATACCTCTTTTGATGCATCCCATAATTTTATTTGACTTGGCAGCAGCTGCCTGGCACTGGTCACTAAAGGTAAGCTTATTGTCCACCACAATCCCCAAGTCTTTTTCATTGGCAGTTTTACCCAGTAATTTACTATTAAGTACATAATCATACATTTTATTTCGTCGTCCAAAATGCATAACCTTACATTTGTCAATATTAAACTTCATTTGCCAAGTCTCCGCCCATGGTTCCAGCTTCCTTAGATCCCCCTGTAATATTCTACTATCCTCCTCATTTTTGATTACCTTGCAAAGTTTAGTATCATCTGCAAATATGGACACCCTGCTTTGCAAACCGTCTACCAGGTCATTAATAAAGATATTAAACAGGAGAGGGCCCAATACTGACCCCTGTAGCACCCCACTGGTGACTGTTACCCAGTCTGAATATTTACCATTAATAAGCACCCTCTGTTTCCTATCAGTGAGCCAGTTGCGAACCTAAATGCATATGTTTTCCCCCAGTCCCAACATTCTCATTTTGCATAACAACCTTTTATGTGGTACAGTATCAAAGCCTTTGAAAAGTCCAGATACACCACGTCCACTGCATTACCCATGTCTAGTCTTGAACTTACCTCTTCATAGAAGCTGATCAGATTAGTCTGACAGGACCGATTCCTCATAAAACCATGCTGATTGGGTGTTATAAGATTATTTACATTGAGATACTCCAGGATAGCATCTCTTAGAAAGCTCTCAAATATCTTACCCACCACAGAAGTCAAATTTACTGGCCTATAGTTTCCAGGCTCACTTTTAGACCCCTTTTTGAAAATTGGCACCACATTTGCTATGCGCCAATCAAGTGGAACAGACCCAGCCATTACTGAATCCTTAAATATTAGATAGAAGGGTCTGTTTATCACCGTGCATAATTCCCTCAGAACTCGGGGGTGTATGCCATCTGGACCTGGTGATTTATCTATTTTAGTGTTTTGAAGGTGGTACATGCACTTCCCCCTGGGTTAAACAGGCGACATTTAATGGAGAGTTAACATTACCCCTAATCATGTTGCTGGCCATTGAATTTTCTTCTGTAAACACCGTAGAGAAGAAGGCATTTAATAGTTGTGCTTTTTCCTCATCCTCCTCCACCATTACACCCAGATTATTTTTGAGAGGGCCCACATTGTCAGTTTTTATTCTCTTGTTATTTATGTAATTGAAGAATACTTTTGGATTATTTTTACTTTCCTTGGCAATTTTTCTCTCAGCCTCAATCTTTGCCTCCTTTATTTGTCTTTTACACAATTTATTTTTCTCTTTATAGTTGTTTAATGCTGTGTCACTACTTTCTTTTTTTAGCACTTTAAATGCTTCCTTTTTATCCCTCATTGCACTCCTTACCGTTTTAGTTAGCCATATTGGTTTTCTATGATTTCTGGCCGGCTTATTCCCATAAGGGATATGTTTTTTTGTGGTCCTATTTAGAAGGCTTTTGTAAATGTCCCATTTTGTTTGTGTTCCGGTCACTTTGAGGACAATGTCCCAGTTTATGCTGCTAATCTCCTCTCTCAGCTGGTTAAAATTGGCCTTCCTTAAGTTTAGTGTTTTGTGTAGTGGCTCATTTGTTAAAATTAGGTCTAACAGTGCCTCGTCTCTTGTTGGGTCCTGCACTAGTTGCGATAGGTAATTGTCTTTTATTACTGACAAAAACCTGTTCCCTTTGTTGGACCTGCAGGTTTCTGCCTCCCAGTTGATATCTGGGTAGTTGAAATCCCCCATAATAATGACTTTATTGTGCTTTGTGGCCTCATCTATGAACTTTATGCTTTTTTAACTGCAATGCTGAGAGACACTTTTTTATTATGCATTCTACTATGCTAGTAAACAAGAGGTTTTCAATGTAATTGCCATTAGGTTTCAAAGAAATGCAAAGTAATGCGTACTAGGCATTACTGCAATTAAAAATGCATGTAGTTCTTAACTGAAAATTGAAAACAGCAATGTGTGAATCCTGCCTCAATGTCTTCCTTCAGGCTGCAGCTGTAGCTCAATCACTATGCTACAAAAGGTGTCCATTGTAGTCCTAATCCAATACCAATGCAATGCAAGCACTGGCCCTTTTACAAACTCCCTCTACACTGCAGAGACTTGACCAGGTAGGGTATTGCAAAAAGTCATCAAAATTTGGCATGTGACAAGTCTAACCACATCTTTGATTCTAAAACCTGATAGCTACAAAAGCATGCAAAGGGCGTTTTCACTCCACTTAAACTACAAAAATGTAAATTGTACTTTTATTTTATGTATATAAAGGTTTGCAGATGCACATTTTATTTGGAGTTCGTATAGATTATATATATTCATGCATGCCTTTTATCTTGTGTTTTAAGCTTGTTTTTCTTGCACCTGAGTTTTCATTATACATCTCTAGAGACACATTTAGAGTCTTGTAGCTATGCTTTAAAAGATAAGTATATTTGTAGCCATACTATGAATACTGTCATTAAAATGTACAGACATGCCAGATGCACAGTAGATGCTATCTCATGCCCATGCCTAATTTATATAATATAATATAAAATCAAGTGCTACTTTAACCCCTTCCCGCCAATGATATTTTTTGATTCCCGCCTCCCAAACCCCATAACTTTTTTATTTTTCCGTTCACAGAGCCATATTAGAGCTTAATGTTTGCAGGACAAATTGTTCTTCATAATGGTACCATTTATTACTCTGTGCAAATGTACTGGAAAGCTGGAAAAAAATTCAGAATTGGGTGGAATTGGAGAAAAAGCGCATTCGTGCGACTTTCTTACGGGCTTCATTTTTACGACGTTCACTCTGCAGCCAAAATGACATGTCACCTGTATTCTATGTTTCGGTACGATCTGGGGGATACCAAATTTATATTTTTGAGGAATGTCTATTGCTTTGATCACTTTTTATTCAAATTTTTATCAGAGGCAAAACAGCGAAAAAACGTCGGTTCAGCACATTTGATTTTTTTTTCCCCGCTTTGACGTTCACCATACGGAAAAAATATTTTTACAGATTTGTAGATCAGACATTTTCAGACACAGGGATACCTAATTGTGAAGGATACCACTATGCCAAGCCTCTTGGCCTACCTGCGATCACCCTTCTTACCTACCACTCACGCCCCATGAGTGGACTGGGTTCATAGGATAATATAAAACAAGCTTTATAAATTTTATATATTTATTAACCCAAGAGGGTCGGTACTAGCCACTAACATATACAGAAATACACATCAATGGCTGGTCAAGCAAATACAGGTAAATGCAAAACACAGTACAGAAAATAAAATGGGAATAAAAGATAGGAAAATACCAGAACAAGTTTGGTTCGCTAGGCCTCAGCAGTTTGGCCTAGGGCGCTTTATTTAGGCAGTAGTAGAGCCTGTCTGCTCCCATGTCTTCCAGCATCAGATCTCTAAGGCTTCACTGCTAGGCCTCAGGGCACTTGCTTAAGTCCACAGCACGACATGTGCTCACATCTCTCACGGGATAAGAACTCTCTCTGTTACCCAGGTTAGACCATATAACTATCCCCAGTCTCCTCCCTGAGTGATGTCACTAGTAGGGGAAGTCCCGCCCTCCATCTTGAAACCAAATAACTATAACCATTCACAAATCCTCACCAGATGACCATATTGTCAGGCACGGGGTATGATGGGGTTCGTGGCGAGATCCACATCGTGTAGACAACGAGAATGACATCCCAATCCCGTTTGGGTAATGAGATCAGTGTCTGGGTTCTGTGTGCTAAGCAGGGCTACAATACACATAGTCTCGGGGATCTCCTGCTGTGATAACAAGATTAGCACGGGTATGCTAGTGGAACAACAAAAGGGTCTTGGTACAGAGCAGAATGACCGCATTCCTGGAGCCAAACTGGTTTTGATAACAGTCATGACGCCACACGGTGTAGGACTAATATGGACAAGAAGTAATACATCACAGAAAAGATACATAACTGGGGGTCTCTCATCATCACACTAATGTGTATATGTTTCACAGTATTTATGTACCTGGTGGCTATGGAAGCCTATCAGCTCCTGAGCGGCCACCATATTTAAATACCCGACATCCGCCATACTAGTAGAGGACAAATACTTTTCGTGGCATTCACCCTTTAAGCGTTTAAGAAAAAATACAATATAATACATGCAGGTAAGGGATCCACACAAGTAAATTGGAACATCCATCCCTCAGTACAGCAGAAAATGATCACATAGTAGGCATGATAGTAGATATGATAGTAGATCAAGTATAGGTGTGTTCCTAGTGAGATAAAACATAGCTGTAAAAAAACAGAGGCAGGGAGAAAAAAGGAAATAAGTGAAAACAGGCCTCCTTGCAGTATCCGGCATGCTCTCTCCGCATCCTCAGTGACATCATGCACCTGGGTTCACTGATAAGCCCTGTGATTGGACCTCAGTGGTAACATAGGACACCGATCCTCAGTGATGATGTCACCAGGAGAGTGCCAAATCCCACAGGGAGGCTCAAAAGAGGTAAGGGAAGGTGAGTATGAATGTTTTTTTTTTTTTTTTACACCTACCCTGGACCTCGACCTATTATACTCTGGGGTCTGAAGAGATTCCAGAGCATAATGCAGTGGCCATTTTAGGTTGCTCAAGATGAATCTCCATTTGTTCATTTTCATAAAAAAACTAACAATTTGGAATATGCAGGTCAAACCCGGCTTAATACGAGTCAGTTTGCCCATCTCTAGTTACCACTCGGGGATGATGATCATGAATTATATAATTCCACGGATATCCTCTATATCACTGAACTATTTCAGGAAAAACTGTTGTTTCTAAAATGTTGTAGAAACATATTGTTTTTTGTTGGATTCAGTAGGAATTTTAAAAAATGTGGTATGCTCCATCGGACTCTAGAGAATATCTCCAAACACACTGTTGGAGATGGTAAGGCAGTTTTTGGAGGCTATACAAAACTGCCTTCATGCTTTGCCTTGTGGGACAGATTGTGCAATAGTCATAGAAAGCCAGAGTAATACAATACTTCAAGCTGCACACACATATTGACTGGAGAACTGTTCATGAACCCCACGTTTCTGCATCAGCGTGAATGAATTTAATTGTGTCCAAGAACTGCCAATAATGAAGAATTTAATTGGTCCCATCATGAGAAGTGAATCTGCTTCCAGGACTGCTAATAAAGGACACCTATACATCTTGTCGCCTGTATTTCCGGATTAATCCATATACATCCCAGGCCCAAATGGTGGGAGTAGTTATATCCCTCCTACAGGGGGATCCACAAGCTTGGGCCCTTAAACTCCCTCCTGGGGCTGAGGAGTGGTCTGATTTTTAAAAATGTTTTAAGTCCCTGGGCTCTATCTATGCTGAGCCAGACCACATTGGGCTTGCAGAATCGCAACTCCTCACCATGCGGCAGGGCAAACGCTCTGCCGAGGAGTATTGCTCAGAGTTCCGCAAGTGCAGTGTAACTGCAGGTTTGTGTGAGTCGGCCCTTAAGGCTCACTTTAAACAAGGCCTACGTGATCGTGTTAAGGAGGTCTGGGTTGGTTACCCAGATCCCCCTACTCTTGAGCAGGCTATGACTTTACCTGTCCGTATTGACCGGAGAATCCGGGAAATTTTTAAAGAGAGAATAGGGCAGCCTGTTTCCTCCAAGTTTACTGTCCCCTCCTCTCTATCTCCTGAAAAACCTACTTTTTCTCCCATCACTCCTGGTGAGGAACCCATGCAACTGGGAGTTATGGACACCAAGACTCGACGAGAACATAGTCTCTGGAATAACCTTTGCCTGTACTGTGGTACTTCAGGTCATATCATCCGAGACTGCTCTCTCAGACCCCGCACACCAGTAGAAAAACTTCAGTGCCTGAGTGGTAGTCGGAAGATGTTATCTGTGTCTGTCCTCTGGGGACAGAACTGTTTCTGGCCAGGCCTTAGTTGACTCTGGGTCTGCGGCAAACTTTGTCAAATTTTCGTTTGTCTCAACTTTAGGCATTGAGCTTTTGCCACTCGACACTCCTCTGTCGGTTACTGGAGCGGATTTTGCCCCACTGGCCAGGGGTAAGGTCCAATTCAAGACCCCCTTAATCACTTTGCAAGTGGGCACTGCACATTCGGAGGTCATGAGCTTTTTTTGTTATGGAACATCTTCTGATATTATTTTGGGGCTCCCCTGGTTGAACCTCCATAACCCTATTTTTGATTGGGGTAAAAGGGAGTTGGTAAAATGGGGAGATCAGTGCTCACCCCACTGTATTGTTTTGCACACCTTAGATTGTGTCAGTGAGGAGACGGTCTCGGCTGCTAAAGGTTGGGAATGCCCCTCTACAGTCATGGCCAAAAGTTTTGAGAATGATACAAATATTAATTTTTACAAAGTCTACTGCTTCAGTTTTTCTAATGGCAATTTGCATATACTCCAGAATGTTATAAAGAGTGATCAGCTTAACAGCAATTACTTGCAAAGTCAATATTTGCCTAGAAAATGAACTTTATCCCCCAAAACACATTTCAACATCATTGCAGCCCTGCCTTAAAAGGACCACCTAACATTGTTTCAGTGATTGCTCCATTAACACAGGTGTGGGTGTTGATGAGGACAGGGCTGGAGATCAATCTGTCATGATTAAGTAAGAATGACACCACTGGACACTTTAAAAGGAGACTGGTGCTTGCCATCATTGTTTCTCTTCTGTTAACCATGGTTATCTCTAAAGAAACACGTGCAGTCATCATTGCACTGCACAAAAATGGCCTAACTGGGAAGATTATTGCAGCTAGAAAGATTGCACCTCAGTCAACAATCTATCGCATCATCAAGAACTTCAAGGAGAGAGGTTCCATTGGTGCCAAAAAGGCTCCAGGGCTCCCAAGAAAGACCAGCAAGCGGCAGGACCGTCTCTTAAAAGTGTTTCAGCTGCGGGATTGGGCTACCAGCAGTGCAGAGCTTGCTGAGGAATGGCAGCAGGCAGGTGTGAGTGCATCTGCACGCACTGTGAGGCGGAGACTCTTGGAGCAAGGCCTGGTCTCAAGGAGGGCAGCAAAGAAGCCACTTCTCTCCAGAAAAAACATCAGGGACAGACTGATATTCTGCAAAAGGTACAGGGAGTGGACTGCTGAGGACTGGGGTAAAGTCATTTTCTCTGATGAATCCCCTTTTCGATTGTTTGGAACATCTGGAAAACAGCTTATTCGGAGAAGAAGAGGTGAGCGCTACCACCAGTCTTGTCTCATGCCAACTGTAAAGCATCCTGAAACCATTCATGTGTGGGGTTGCTTCTCAGCCAAGGGAATCGGCTCTCTCACAGTCTTGCCTAAAAACACAGCCATGAATAAAGAATGGTACCAGAATGTCCTCCAAGAGCAACTTCTCCCAACCGTCCAAGAGCAGTTTGGCGCTCAACAATGCCTTTTCCAGCATGATGGAGCACCTTGCCATAAAGCAAAGGTGATAACTAAATGGCTCAGGGAACAAAACATAGAGATTTTGGGTCCATGGCCTGGAAACTCCCCAGATCTTAATCCCATTGAGAACTTGTGGTCAATCATCAAGAGACGGGTGGACAAACAAAAACCAACAAATTCAGACAAAATTAAAGCATTGATTCTGCAAGAATGGACTGCTATCAGTCAGGATTTGGTCCAGAAGTTGATTGAGAGCATGCCAGGGAGAATTGCAGAGGTCCTGAAGAAGAAGGGTCAACACTGCAAATATTGACTTGCTGCATTAACTCATTCTGTCAATATAAGCTTCTGTTACTCATAATATGAATGCAATTATATTTCTGTATGTGATAAAAACATCTGACAAACACACATAAAAACCAGAGGGCAGCAGATCATGTGAAAATATAATATTTGTGTCATTCTCAAAACTTTTGGCCATGACTGTAGTCTTAACCCGAAAGTATTGCAAACGCCAGTGAATAAAAAACGTTTGCCTTGATCACCAGTGCCTGTTGTTGTTCAGGGAGAGGCAGATAAAATACTGGGTCCATCTAAAACTGGTTTGTCTGGTGAGGGTCTGGTGGCCCCTCATAAAAGGGGGGTACTGTAATGTCTCTGCCTGTTCGGGTCTCTGCGCCACCTTCTGCTTGCTCGCTGCGGCGGAGGAGGCGTGTTCAGCTTGATTCCTTGCTTATGGTTCTTGTTGCTCAGTCTGAACACTGTTTTAGTACTACTACTATGTAATTGAATTTCAGCCACACCCGTCTCCTGCACCTTGTTTCTTTCTGCTCCTCGAATAGTTAATCTTAGCTTTGCCTGTGTGATTGACAGCCTGTCTACCAATCAAATCTTGGGCAGGTTCTGGACTTGCTATAAACAGGTCATCAGCTCAGTCATGGTCGCTGGATATTGTGACTCTGTCCTGTGACCTTGTCCTTGCTACGCTGTTCCTTGCTATTGTATTGTATTACTTACCTCTGACCTTTGGCTTAACTTGACTACTCTTTTGGATTTTGATTTTGTACTGCTTTGTCTCTCTAGCTTTTGACCCTTGGTTTGCTGACTCCTCTTCTATGTTGTTTGTCTTGTCTTGTTCTGTGTCACTTATTTAGAGATGGGATCGGCTCCAAGTTGTCGGCTGTCACCTAGGTCAGGCAAGTAGGCAGGGACAGGGGCTGGGTCTAGTCTAGGGCTCACTGTCTCTGTTATTTCCTTCTTTCCTTGTTTCTGCAGCAGCACTGGGGAATTGCTCAACTGGCAATTCCCTTACATAAAGGCAATGCCTTTGTTTAACAGAGAATATTAAAATTGAAATTGTTAGCAGTAATTTATTTGCATAAAAACATCAAAAGTTATCCAAAACTGATTATATGCAAGATTTTACTATTTGTAAGTCTGTGAGTGCCTGCATGTTATGCTCTCTTAGACTTACATTGAAGCCAGGGACTTACGATTGGTGTGTGAATTAAAAGGTCAGTCTGGGGGCTCGATCAGAAGCTAAAGAAGATGAAAGACATTCTAGGTGAGTGACCTCACCCTTTATTATACTAAAGTATCCCATGTACTAAAGGGCTGTGGATTAAGAAATGACAGGGCTCAGACTTGCATACCTAACCTTTCTGATGACTGATCTTTTTTTGATAAGCTGCAATATGTCTATATATGAGGAATGACACAATTTCAAGCCATTAAATAACTTGAATGCTGCATTTTTAAGTATTTTCCCTTTTGGAGGGTCTATCTCTAATTCTCAGTCGACTTGGAGCTAGGGGGTAGATGCTAGCTTTTATGATGTTTCCCATATACATCACATGTACAAAATAAGATACCTTTCACTCACTCAGAAGCAGCATGGTGGACATTATAGAAAAGTACTGAACAATACCCATGGGAATAAAGCAATTGGTTGAGATAGAAAAGATGAACATTACTCTTACCGGTAATTGGATTTTATGTAGTCTTCACAATGGCACTAATCAGGATTCCCCACTTCCTCCATTAGTTCCCCAGTTGATACCAGAGAACCAGAAGGAAGATTACAAAGTGCATACAAATATATATAAAGTGCAAGAATACAGGGGGGAAGGGGCACCTTGAGCCGTTGTTAAGGGGTATAGAATATCCAATAACCAGTAAGAGTAATCTTTATCTTTTCCTAACACCTTCAAATGGCACTAATCAGGAGGATATAACAGAGGAGACAAAAATTAGGGAGGGACAGCAGCAGGGAGGTCAGGGGATTTGCCCATTTAGCTGTCTGGCAGATCTATAGCACCTTTGGCTCAAGAAACTGACATTGCCCTGGTGAAATGAACCTTCAGACCTTTTGATGAAGACTGATTCTTAGTGTTATAAGCCAAGTAGATGGTCGCCTTTACCCAGCAGGTGATGGGTGCTTTATTGGCATCTGTTCCTTTATTTGTACCCTGGAAGTTCTTTCTAAATAAGTTAGAACACAGCTATGAACATCCAAACAATGGAAGGACTTCTCCTTATCTGAAATAGGATTAGGACAGAACGAGGAAATAGCTATCTCTCTGGAATGAAACTCTGAGACAACCTTCGGAAGGAAAGAAGGATGATATTTAAGGATGATTCTATCGTCCAAGACTGTAAGGAGGGGAGGTTTATACGAAAAGCCTTGAAGTTCCCCAACTCTCCTAGCCTTAGTGATGGCAGGGAGGCAAGCAATTTAAAGGATAGCAGTCTAAGGAGCATATTCTTAATAGGCTCAAAGGGGGCACCAGACAAAGCCAAAAGGACCTGGTTACGGTCCCACGGAGGCACTGAGGACTAGAGGGCAGGGTAAAGACAACTGGTTCCTTTCAAGAATCTTTTTTTTTTTTTTTTTAGGGTTAGGGTTCTCATTTCAAGAATCATCTGACAAAGGGATTAACCACTAGCTTCTGATCCATAAACGCACTTAATACATACACCTATACTTTTAGGGTGCTGACTTTAAGGCCATTCTGCAGAAACTCCAGGATTAAGGAAATATCTGGTCCTGAAGAAGGGTTCCAGGAATTTCCAAAGAAGAAAACACACAAGTACATTTTTGAAGTTCTAGATTTCCTATTATTAAAGAGACAAATGTTATGGTTTGTATAATGAAAAGTTCCTCACTGTTTTCTAAATCATTGATTGCTGACATTCATTCTGTTTACTTCCTGTATAAAAATCAGTTCATGGTTATGTGATATACAGTCCATGGTCATGTTATGAACACATAGGTGCATAGCTCGTTATAGTCACAGCACAGTAATTGGACATCTTCCTGGTAACAGGCCGTGCGCTTGTATTTTAATCACATGACCATGGACTGATTTTTAAACGCTGGAAGTAAAGAATGACAGCAAGCAGAGACTCTGGGAATTAGGAAAAGGGGTGGGGGAGACATACATTAAACCTGGACCCTTTGGTTGAGAGAAAGCGTCCACATTCAATGATCCCCCTACTGAGACAGATGAGGAATCCTCCTGAGTAGTTCCATTGTCAAGGCTCAGTTTCTGTTTTTCTCTCAATTGCCTCCTCCTTCGTTCTTCCCTTACCTCTCTTCATAGACTTTTATAGGGATCATGTAATTTGATTCTTTACTGTGCTGTAACCCATGATGGAGTCAGGAGAGATTTCAGAGTGAATGTCAGCTTGGGAAGTAGTTTCTTCTACTTGCTAAATAATACCTTTCACTGATCTCACTCTGTTCTGGTTCTGATATTGGATGGGCCCCTGCCAGTACTTCCTTGTGTTCTACACAGACAAGAATCCATGGAGATGCCCACTTAGTCAATTACTCCACTTTTAACAATAACTAGCTAAGTGGGCATCTCCAGGCATTTCCTGTGGGTCAAGAGACATTAGAAGGTAAAGACCAACTGGGACACGGTTAGCTTTCAAACCATAGTGGGAGGGTAACTGTATCTTGACCGCATGTTTAGCTCCTTTAAGGATATTTTCATTTCCCTAAAAAACCTTTTGAAAGCTATAACTATCCTATAAGCATCTAAGGCACACAAATGTGATACCTTAGAATTTAGGATTGTTCGATATGCCAACTAATGGTTTCCCTTCTGCACTGCCATCATGTCAGCCAAACTGACTTATTTTTTAATAAAAACAAAACTGCATAGATGTCAGAAGGGGATAAAATATAAAAACATAAACCTGATGTAATATCAGCCAAAAAATTATTCTGTCAAAGAAGAGGAAAAGTGAGGGAATAAGCTGTCCAAAACAAGTCCTATAAAATTGTTGGCTGTCTGTGAGGTAGAAATCACAGGTGACTTCAGATGGTAAAAGCACAAAGATTTGAGACAGTGAGGACACAGCAGTTTTCTAGTGACACCAAGTGGCTTTAGTTAATCCCACAGTGTCAATGAATCTGAAAAAAGAAATTATTCTGGGATTGTGAATATTATCTGTGTGAAGTTACAAATTCCGTACCATGCCTCAGACCAGAGGACTTCTCAAAGGTTGTGCACTTAACCAATAAAGATGGAAGTAAGATTAAGAGAGTATGGTCAAAGCTTCTTTGTAGGGTGTGACATGTTATAAACCATACATAATTCCTTTCTATATGGCCATGAATCTATCATCTCTGATCAGCATGTGACTGTGTGGATGATCTGTGATAAAGTCGTAGAGTACAGTTTCCTTCAGAGAGTCTTTTACATGTGATGAGTTTATCTATGATCTAGAGCTAAAAAAAGCTAAACCTCTGTTGACTACAGGGCTCATGCAACGTTTGTCTTGTCTGATATATATTAAACATGGCTGGTGATAAGTATAATTTGGGTAGTCCCTTCTATCTATACCTTCCCTTATAAGGTAACCCCAGCACTGCTAGGTGCATTAGTCTTACAGAACCATCCACCATATGGTTTCTTTAGCAGCAGCACTGCTATGTGAGATAAGCTTGTTTATGTTTATTATGGTGACCACACTGTGTGATTTAGATCTGATACCATGGCGGCAGAATATTAAACTAATGGCTGTGAAAATGTTTATGTGGCTCTGCGGCTTTCTGTTGCTAACAGATCAAGCTATGTCACTTACCTCATAATGTTTCCCGGCACATCCAATTGGATATGTCAGAATTTATATTACCATCATGCACTTAGATCAGGTTACACATGACACAACACTGCTGCACTGGGACTGGAAAGTATGCTCATAGTATCGCTTTCACTCATACTATCTAGTTAATGCCACAGCTGAAATAACAATTACACTGGACTTTATATTTATGGGGATAAGCACTGTCATCTGACATACACCATGGTGTCAAGGAAGGGTAACCATTGCAATGAAGAATATAGTATTTGAGAAGTAAATATAGCACAAGTCTTAAAGAGGTCTTACACAAACTAGGGCTGGGTGATTGTGACCTTGATTACTATTAATGGCCACACCCCCTAAAACACGCCCCTTTCCTGGCATGAGTATGTGTTGGGTAAACCTCGCTAGATTCGTCTTGTAAGGTTTGCCCGTCCATTTCATTTGGTCCGAACACATCAGAACCAGAACTGCTATTATACTCTGGGGTCTCTTCAGGTGCTGCGGCACTGCTCCTGGTCTTCTCCAGACCTGTTGAATGATGTCAGGGACCGCCCTAGGCCTGTGATTGGGCCTCAGTAGTATGTGGTGTCGTGACACAAAGACGCAAGCCTGACCACAGTTGCCACGTGACTGCTGAGGCCCAATCATAGGCTTCAGTGGTCCTTTAATAACAGAACTGAAATAAATGACGTGCACAAAAAGACATTGCTTATCCGGATTAACGGCTGGTTTAGGTTATTTTCCGATTAATTGCCCAGCACTACCCCAAAGATATTCCTATTTTTTTGTACTGTTGCAGTGATAATTTTTGCAGAAGTAGCAACCTGAATTGGATCCATATTGGCTACCATATTAGTTAGAAATAGGTGGTCGCTAATTGAAGAATATAAACAAAAAGGGTGCACTTCCTGTTGCTACTTTTGCAGCCACAAAAAATGCAAAAATCTCCATAAACATAATTACCAAATTTTGACTCATCTGATTTACCAGTAGATGTTCTCTGTGAAAATCCTTAAAGAGAACCTTTCATCAACTCCACCTACTCCAACTCATTGCATCCTTCAATAGGTGTGTCTCCACTGATTCTGGTGCAGTTGGTACTTTTTCTCTAGCCACCATCATTCCTGATCAATAAGAGCTGTTATTTTCCGCATCCACATTGCATATCATATTCTACTGTCTGGTGGGCTGACACAATAAACAGGGTCCACCCACCTGATGGTAGGGTGCTGAAACTAATAGCACCGATTGCTCAGGAATGGTGGGATCTAAAGAAAGGATTCCAACTAAGCCAGAGTCGAGGGAGTGGCACCTATTGAAGGATGCAAAGAGTTGGTGAAGGTGATGAAAGGTCCTCTTTAAAACATGTATCCTGAAGTGGACGCTACTATCATGTGGAAGACCAAAATCTGATACACTTGGGAGAACAGTTACAGAATTATTCACTAATGTCTATTAGGCTATCTTCACATTGCCATCACCTTCCTGTTGTTTTGATCCATCTGAGGATCAGAACAATTGAAAGAAAAGTTTCCCTTAGTAATGGATACAAACGGAAGACCTTCCATTTCTATCTATCTCATTCACTTCAAAGTTAAAATGGATGCTCCTTTCTGTGTAATTTTAAAAAAAGTGGAACCAGATGGAAGAGACCATCACATTTTAACACTGAGGTGAATTATAATATATACACATAAGACATAAGTCTTCCATTTGTTAATATGGAAAACGTTTTTTATTGAAAGATCACAACAACAAAATGGCAACTACAGTGTGAACATAAATGAAATAAGTGAATAATGATAATCTCAAATGCATTTTGGTCCCAGGAAAAGTTTTGAAAAAAAAGGCAGTATTTTAAAGCAACCCCAGATAGTCTTACAAGGAAATTGTGGAAACCATAAGGTCTGTACATGCATTTGACAATGAAATATCAAAACAACAGTTCTTGGGTTCCATCTAGTGTTCTATTACTGAGCTGCAGAAATATTTTAGAGAAAAAAAATGTTCAAGATATTTCCAATAACCCGAACAAAACTGAAAGGTAGGCCTGCTGTGACCTCATTTCACTGCCATTGTGCCCCGATCAGTTTTTCATTTGCATTCAAAAGATATGGCCCCTGGTAGGTTATATGTAAACGAGCTCTTATTCAACAAATGGGCAGCAACCTTTTAGTGTCTTTGAGAAAAACAAAAGGTAATTACTCCACTTCTTACCCGGTGAATAAGATCTAATTTATATATAACCTGCTGGGGGCTGTATCTCCAACGCAAATGCTAAATTAATCAGCCGCACAGTGGCAATGAAATGTGGTGGTCCTATTTAAATGGGAGTCTGCTGTGACTGTGAGGGAAGTTGGAGAGGGGCCTCCCATGACTGCTGGAAATATGAAGGGGTGGCCATTCTAGTGATATGGGGGCTTCCATGACTACTAAGGAAGTGGAATGGGGGCTGTTTTGATTAATATGGTGGGGCCTAATATGACTTAAAAGGGATATTCCATTAGTATCTGATTGCTCGTGTTCCCCCTGCATGCCATTGCGCTTGCGTGACTGGCGCTTTACTCACTTCTATGGGGCCGCCAGAGATTGCAGTCCTGGAAGCCCCACAGCAGTAAATGGAGTGTCAGTCACACAAGCGTTCTTGCTCTTCATTCAGCTATCCTGATCACTGGTGGACCCAGTAGTCAGACCCCCAGTGATGTGATACAGGATAAATGTCTGTAATCTTAACACCGTTAAGGCGAAATCTAAATTCTTTAGATCAAGTAACAGCAAAGGCCAGTCTAGTCTTGGGTGTGTGTATTTAAACTGCCCCTCCAGTTTAATGTCCCCCTCCATCTGCTCCATATATCTAAGGTCATGAGGGGACAGGGGGCATTATATGGGGGCCACTTGAGGAAACATTAAATTATAAGGGGGGCCCACTAAATCTTTGAACAGGGCCCAATAAAGTATTAAAACAGCCCTGGATTTATTGATGATGTGTTTTGCATTTTTCTGGGAGAAATCCTGATTTAATTCCACCCAACAGTAAAAGGAGGTATTCACTCACCTCTCTTACCCGGAGAGTACAGTTGCAATAACTAAATTACCTACAGTTGTACCTAAATTTCATTTTTGGAAGTCCTATTCAAGGCTATTACTAATGTATTACCTTTCAATTGCACTCTGTCTGCATTTACTCACCCTCAAACCTCCAAGTGGCTGTCACATACCAACCGATTAGGACCTACTACGCCTTCATCGACAGCTTCACCACCTGGCTCACGCACTTACTGTCTACTGATATACCTACTATCATCATGGGCAATATCAACACCCCCAATTACTTAAACTACCCTTTTGCTTCCAAACTCCTGTCTCTACCTCCCCCCCCCCCGCAGGAACCTTAAAGGGGTTTTACGGGCAAAAAAAATAAAAGGTAGGTTAGTGCTATTAATAGGTTAATAAGTTCAACCAAATATCTTTAGCAGTGTTTTGAGTGATTTTGGGGTTTCTCTGGGAGCTCCTGGCATCTTCTGCATTTGTTTACACGGGTAGCTTCCTGCTCTGTTTTCCTACAACTACCATGATGCCTTGCACTTCAATCAGAGCTGACTCCCTCCTCCTCCCTTTCACACCCCCTCCATGTTTCCCTAGCTAGCCCGCGGGCTACTAGCCCTTCCTAACTAATTCACTAGTCCTCTCTGAAACCCCCCCATCCCATCATACTTACCTGTCTTCAGAGCAGGACCTTCTGGGCATGGGGCTTCGCTTGTTCTGGGCAGTGGGCACCTCCTTGCTGTCTGCCGTCTACCCACGTCTGTGCAATAGAGCCGGAGTCACACCCCGTGCCCAGAAGATCCAGACAGGAATAAGTATGATGGGGTGGGGGAGGGGGTGGGTTAGTATTGGTGACGCTCCGCTTCCGGAAACAGGGAAATGGAACGTCACTGAAAAATCGGAAAATGTGCCTGGGGCGGTCTAGGTAAATATAGCTTTTTGGTAAAGTAAGTCATTTTGAAGGGAGGTGGGTTGGTTAGCTTAGATTAGGAAGATCAGTTTATCCCGGACAACCCCTTTAACCGACTTGACATCCGCATTCTCACTGACTCTCTCCTACCACTCTCTGGTATATCCTCACTCCAGGACACAGATGCCACTGTTTTCTATAACACCACCATTACTTCAGCCCTTGACTCAGTGGCTCTCCTCACACACACCAGAGCTCGACTGATCAATAGGCAACCCTGGCAAACAGTCCTGACAAAAAAACTGAGATGTGCTTCAAGGGCTGCAGAACACCTCTGGATGAAAAGCCACTCCCAGGAGGACTTCATCAAGTATAAAGTGGCAGTTTTCACATTCAAGAATGTACTCACCTCAGCAAAACAGATTCATTTCACCACACTAATATCTTCCCTATACCACAAAAAGTTATTAAATACTTTCAACTCCCTTCTGTGTCCTCCGATGCCCAGTTCAACATCACTTATCCCAGCGGAAGATGTTGCCTCTTTCTTCAAAAACAAAATTGACACCAGAGAGAGACTCCCAATCTGCAGCCCAAACAACCACTCTCCCCAACTGTTTGGTGCCCTTCATTCTTAACCTGCCTCTCCTCCGTCATCAATGGAAAGCTCTCCGCCATAATTTCAACAACCCAACTCACCCCCTGTGCACTCGACCCAACCTAATCACACTGAAGTTTTTACTCCTGCTCTAACCCACCTCTTCAACCTATCCTTCACCAGAGGTATCTTCCCTTTTGCCTTTAAACATGCTACTGTCACACCCATCCTTAAGAAACCATCCCTCGACCCGTCCTCTCCAGCCAACTATCACCCTATCTCATTGCTCCCGCATGCCTCAAAATTCCTTGAACATCACGTCCACTTTGAACTATCCTCCTATCTCTCATCCAACTTACTCTTCAGCAGACTACAGTCAGGCTTCCGACCCCATCAATTCACAGAAACAGCGCCTAAGTCACAAATCACCTAAACGCCAAAACCTAGTAGCACTACTCTGTTTTCCTCCTTCTTGACCATTCCTCCGCCTTTGACACGGTCGACCCCTTCCTCTCACTACAAAACCTCTCTAATCCCTTGGCATCACCAACTTGACCCTTTCCTGAATCTCCTCATACCTCACCAACCGCACATTCAGCGTCTCCACTCGCACACCATCTCTTCACAGTGCCCTGTTTCAGTAGGTGTCCCCAAGGCTCTGTCCTGGGACCCCTACTGTTCTCCATCTACACCCTTGACCTTGGCTAACTCGTAGAATTTTCAATATCATTGCTACGCCCATGACACTCAAATATTTCTCTCTGGACAAGACATTACCGCTCTGTTGTCCACAGTTCCAGAATGTCTAGAAGCTAGTCTCCTTCCTCCTGCTTTTTCAAACTCAACATGGAGATAACTGAGTTCATCATCTTCATTCCACCTTGCATGGCCCCCCTACCTGACTCATCTATCACATTTAATGGTACCACACTTACCCTAGTCCACAGGTCCATTGCTTCTGGATAACCCTTGACTTATCCTTCAAAGCACACATCCAAGCCCTCAACACCTCCTGCCGCTTCCAACTCAAGAACATTCATTGAATCCGCTCCTTCCACACTCCTGAAACTACAAAAATGTTAGTCCACGCCCTCATAATCTCCTGCTTACACTACTGTAACACCTTCCTCTATGGCTTCCTAGAAAATTAAATGCTCTCATCCCCCTCCAGTCAACCCTAAACTCTGCCATTCACTTAATAGAGTTTAAAATGTTAATGTTGACATACAAAGCCAACCACAAACTGTCCCCCCCCCCATACATCTCTGATCTAACCTCCCATTAACTATGCACACATAACATCCAATCCTCTCAGGACCTCCTACTTAACTCTGCTCTTATCCGCTCTTCACACAACTGTCTCCAACACTTCTCCCATGCAACCCCCATACTCTGGAACTCACTATCACGACACATAAGACTGTCCCCCACAATCACAAGCTTCAAGAAGACAAGACTCTTGAAGAAGGTCTACAACCTCCAATAAGACTACTGCTACCACACCACCATCAGAACAGCCTCTACCCTAACCTACTGTCTCTATGCCCTTACCCTCACAGACATAAACCCTTGCAGTCAGCGCCCTCTATCCAACAGTACCAGTTGGTCACTGTTGGTATTGTATTTATTTTGTGTATTTTATGTATTGTAGGTAAATTCTCAAATTATAGCACCATGGAATTAATGATGCTCTAAAAACAAATAATAATAAGTGTGAAGTATGAAAGTTTCCATCCCCAAATCACAATAGGTCCTTACCCCTATCCCAACTAATGCAAATGAAAAACATCACATTATGGATCTAAATGAGCAAATTGCAAGACTGAGATCCATTGATAACTTGGAAAGGAGTTTGTTGCTCACAGAGCAGGAACTCTCTAGGGTAAGTGCAGAGGTGGATGGTAGCATGGAGGTGCAGGAACATGAGGCAGCTGGTTAGAAAGCATCGGGGTAGAGGGAAGAGTGCCAGGGAGGTGAGTCCTAAACTGGCGCACCCCAACAAGTTTGTTAAATTGGCAGATGAGGGAGATGTTAGTACAGGGGTAACACTGCTGCAGCAAGACACTTCCTCTGACAGCCAGGGGAATGTCTGCTCCAGTAAGAAGGGGGGTAGGAGTGCAGAGTAGACTAGACAGGTGCTAGTAGTGGGGGGATTCAATTATTAGGGGAACAGACAGGGCAATCTGTCACAAAGACCATGATCGTTGAGCGGTGTGTTGCCTTCCTGGTGCTCAAGTTCGACACATAGCGGATCGGGTTGATAGATTACTGGAATGGGGTTGGTGTGGATCCAGCAGTCATGGTGCACGTTGGCACAAATGACAAAGCTAGAGATAGGTGGAAGATCCTTAATTATTTCAGGGATCGAGGAAACAAGCTTACGGCAAGGACCTCCAAGGTGGTACTTTCGGAAATACTATCTGTATCACGGGACACATAGGAGAGGCAGCGGGAGATTAGGGAGGTAAACAAGTGGCTCAAGAGCTGGTGTAGGAAGGAGGGGTTTGGGTTCTTGGAGAACTGGGCTGACTTTGCTGTGGGCTACAGGTTCTATGATAGGGATGGGCTGCACCTCAATGGGGAGGGTGCTGCTATGCTGGTGGCAGAAGATGGCTAGACGGCTGGAGGAGTGTTTAAACTAGGGACTGGGGGGGTAACAGATGTAGAGGGCAAGATAGTGTAGACATGGAAAGAGAGCTAAATAATTTAACTGGGGGTAGAGCAGGGGGTGGGGTTAGGATAGTCAGTAGGCAGTGGAAGAGTAGGGATAAAGATAAATCCATGAAATGTATGTATACTAATGCAAGAATTCTCACTAACAAGATGGAGGAACTAGAAGTGATAATTGTTATGGTTCAAATGCAGTTCACACTCAGGAAGATGTCACAAAACCAGGACTACCAACTACTATGACAAAAGCTGCTACCAGAGATACCACACACCTCAAGTGACCCTAAACCAGCCTCCGGACGTCTTCACCAGAGCTCCTAGTGGTGGAGTTGGAATGTGAAGGTTCCTTTGGCCAGAGTAGCAACAACTGAACAGTGTACTGTAAGTTGGCGCACCACAGGTAGCAGCAGACCCAAAATCTCAGACTACTCACCACAGGAACGTAGGACCTGACAGACAATCAGAGGATACGTCTACTCAGACGTGCAGAGCTTTCATGGCAAGGAGGATAAGGTGACTTCCGTTGCTGCAAAGCAACCTTGAGAGCTGTAGGGCTTGGAGCAGTAGTGAAGTAGGATCGTCGTTTATCCGGTCGGCAGCAGAGATGACGATCAAGTACAAACGGTAACAGTAACAGTAGAGTAGTCGTCTATCCGGTTGGCAACAAGATGGCAGCAAGGTACAGAACATTAGGCAAAGACAGTTCCGGGAGGCAAACAACGGTCAAACCAAACGAGTACATGGGAGCCAAATCAGTAGACAGAAGCGAAGTCAAAACAGTGAAGCCAGGGGTCAGAAACACAATAGCCAGGTGCAAAGACAAAAGCCAAACCAACAAGACAAAAACTGAATAGCCAGCAACCAGGTTCAAACAGGAGTGACCTTTTAAAGACTCGGGAAACAGACAAGTAATCAAGCCTTAAAAGGGAACACACACCAAGTAAAAAAGACATTAGAAGAAGGTTGGTACACTCACGGCAGCAATCACTGAGGTCGCAGCTCTACTCCTAACAATAATGTTTTAAGAAAAATATAACATAGTGGGTATAAGTGAGACATGGCTGGACTCTAGCTATGACTGGGCTTTAAATATACAGGGTACAGGGGTACAGTATGTTTAGAAAGAAGCGTACCAATAGGAAAAGGGGAGGGGTTTGCTTATACGCAAAAATCCTGTCTTAAGCCAGTCTTGCGTGAGCAAATATGGGAGAAAAACGAATATGTGGAGTCCTTATGGGTGGAACTTAAGGGAGGAACACTTAATTACATACTGATAGGCGTTTGTTATAAATGCCTAAATATAATGGAAGACGCTGAAAATATACTAATAAAACAAATAGATGAGGTCGCAAAGCATAATAAAGTCATTATTATGGGGGATTTCAACTACCTGCAGGTCCAACAAAGGGAACAGGTTATTGTCAGTAATAAAAGACAATTACCTATCACAACTAGTGCAGGACCCAACAAGAGGCGAGGAACTTTTAGACCTAATTTTAACAAATGAACCTGACATATTGTCAAAAGTGGAGTTTGGGGTCATCTAGGTAATAGTGACCACAACAGAATAAGTTTTCTTGTACACAGTCAGTTCTAGACTGGACATGGGTAATGTGGTAGATGTAGTATATCTGGACTTTTCAAAGGCTTTTGATACCGTATCACATAAAAGGTTGGTATGCAAAATGAGAATGTTGGGACTAGGGGAAAACATATGCATTTGGGATCGCAATTGGAGGAAACAGAGGGTACTTGTTAATGGTAAATACTCAGACTGGGACAAAGTCACCAGTGGGGTGCCACAGGGGTCAGTATTGGGTCCTCTCCTGTATAATATCTTTATTAATGACCTGGTAGAGGGTTTACAGAGCACACTTAGACTATTGTGCACAATTTTGGGCCCCAGTATACAAGAAAAACATCGAACTAGAGAGAGTGCGGAGAACGGCGACCAAAATTATTAGGGGAATGGGTGGATTACAGTGATACATTCATACACTTGGGGTTATGAAGCTACGGGGAGACCTAATAACAATGTACAAATACATGAAGGGACAGCACAAAGAACTTTGTAATGATCTTTTTACTCTTAGGCCAGTAACAGTGGCAAGGGAACATCCTCTACGCCTGGAGGAAACAAAGTTTCACCAGCAACATAGATAGGGATTCTTTACTGCAAGAACAGTGAGGCTATGGGACTCATTGTCCCAGGAAGTGGTGATAGTGGATTCATTGTGGAAGTTCAAAGATGGCCTGGATGCCTTTCTCAAATGGAAAAATATTAGGGGTTATGGGTTCTAGATTTTGTTAAGGACAAGTTGATCCAGGGTTTTATACTGATTGCCAGACTGGAGTCGTGAAGGAATTATCGTAACCTGATGTGGGGCAATTGGCATAAGCCTCATGGGGTTTTTTGCCTTCCTCTGGATCAACACTGTAGGGTTATAGGTTGGACTTGTGTCTTCATCCAACCTCATATACTATGTATGTAACTATGTAACCTATATATATGCATTTACCCGCAACTTCCTGTGCCATGTGTGATCTGTTGCTATGTTTATACAGGTGCATCAGAGCCCTGTTCTTGTGATTGGTGAAGGTCCCGGTGGTTAGACCCCCACCAATCTAGTAGTCATCCCTTATGATGTGAAAAGGTGATAACTTTTAACCCTTTTCCAACACTTGACATACATACATGTCATTGTCGGTTGGGGCCAACTGTATTATTGTCGTGAACGTGTCAGCACAATTGTTATCGTTAATCACTTATACGCTGGGGTTAATTAGCGTATGAGGCAACTGGGCAAACATCAAAGCTTAGTTACGCTTTAAAGGGAGTCTACCACCTCCCCTAAGCATATCAAACTGTCGCTACCATGTTATAGAGCACATTATAATGATTAACAACATTCCTTTAAAAGGTAGATTTAGAGAGAAACAACTTTGAAATCTTATGTAAATGAGGCAGTTGGTGCACTGGGGTCGGGCTTTTAGCTCATTGGGACACTGCCCTTGCCACTCAGACCACTACCATCTCCTGCCTTTGCCAGCCAGTTGATCAGTTGATCCTCCCACTGCTATGACATCATCCATTTTACTTGAGCAGCAAGGGCAGTGCTCCCCAGGAGCTGAATTATGCATCAACTATCACATTTGCAAAAGGCTTCATAGTTGTTTTTCTCCAAATCTATAAAAGTCACATACATAACAAACCTATGTTATCACTGTAAAGTTCACTGTAACACAGTGGTGGCAATTGAATATGTTTGGGGGAAGTGGTAGACTTCCTTTAAAAGTAAAAAAAAACAAACAAAAAAACACAAAAAAAATTCCTGGACTATTAAGATATAAAAGTATGTATCCTGTGTGGTGAACATTGTAATGAAAAAAACAACAGAATGCATAAATTGACTTTTTTTGGTCACTGCCCCCCCCCCCCAATTTTTTTTTATTATTAAAAACTGACCAAAAAGTCCCCATTAAAACAACAGCTTAGGCTAGGTTCACACTACTATTATCTAGCTTTCTTCCATTATGTTTTTTATGTTTCTGACAGAAGAAAAAGTCGTATATGCAGGATTTGATGGAGGACAGCATCAGTCATGTTGTTTATATTAGAGTCAATGGGAACGGACACAGACGGGGGAAGGGGAGTTCTATCTGTACCAGTTACTCTGGTACAGTTGATGTCCATTCCTGTCATGCTATGACGGATGACAGCAACGGACATTAATAACAGTATTTTGAATGTAGCCTTATTCCGCAAAAAAAGAGCCCGTATGAGCCCTCTGTAGAAGGAAATATAAAAAAAAAAGTTATGTGGAATAGTATATGGCAATGCACAGAAAATATTTTGAAAACGCTTTACTTTTTTTAAAAGGTATTAAAACGTAACAAAAACTAGATAAATCTAGTATTGCCGTGATCATGATGATCTGCAGAAACAAAGTAGCGCATCACTGAGTGTCGTAAAAACAAAAACTTTAAGAAAATAGCACAACAGAGGTGAAGTCAAACTCACCTCTCTTGGGCACCGGCGTGATTCCCTGTTCTCTTTGGGTATTCTGAAGCCATGTGACCGCTGAGGCCCAATCACTGGCCTTAGTGGTCCCTGACGTCAGTCAGAAGGCTGAAGAAAGCAGGGAATCATGTCGGAGCCCAAGAGAGGTGAGTAACATTGTTTTTTATGTTTGACCACCTCCACTGACCCTCTGCTATATAACATAATAATAGCAGTTTTGTTTAGAACTGGTTTGGCCCGAATGAAACTGCAGGTGGAATCGACATTCGGCTTTGGTTATTTTTAGATTGACTGCATAGCCCTACCTTTTACGACATCTACCCTATGCAGAATTTTTTCCAGCACCCCAATATATCATACAGAATATTAAATAGTGCCATAAGGAAGTCCTCATATAGTCTTCATACAGCTCTGTGAATGGAAAGGGAAAAACCAACCAGGGGATTTTTTACTGATGAGACAATGGTCTTTGTCTATAATTTTCTACTTTGATTTATGGGACTTCTATTTGTGTCAGCAGGAGAGAGGTTCGATATCTTGGGTGTTTTTTTTCAACTTTCAACCATATTGTATATATATCATTATTGTAATGGTTATTGTCTAAACAAATCATTATTGTAATTATATATACATCAATATTTATAGTCTGAAAAATCCCTTTTTTAATATATATATATATATTTAATATTAGGCCAGGGAAGGTGAAAAAAACAAGACGAAACATACTCACCTGTCCCCGATGCCTCCCAGCGCGGTCTGCTCCGATATTTTCTTGTGGCAGAAGTCCTCTCCAACTGTGATGTCCTGGGTTCCTTAGGCTGCTGATTGGCCTCAGTGGTCAGTGCTGAGGCCAATTAGAAGCCTCAGTGGCCAAAGGAAAGGACCCGGGGACATCCCAGGTAGTGACGTCCTGTGTCCTTCGCTGAGACCACTGATTGGCCTCAACAGTCACACGTGGCGGGCACTTCTGCCAGAAGACTGGAACATGATGGGAGACACTAGAGCACTGAGGACAGAGGAGTATGGTATTTTTTTTTTTTTTTATGCGTACATGGAAATATAAAAAAAGTTATGGGTGTCAGAATATGGCGACTTTAAGAAATATTTTTTTTTTTGCAAAGTTTTAGATTTTTGTTAAGGGGTTAAAATGTAAATAAAACCATGTAAATTTGTTATCCACCCCATTCTGATTTTTTTCCCAGCTTCCCAGTACATTGCACAGAATAATAAATGGTACCATTATAAAGAACAATTTGTCTCGCAAACATTAAGCCCTAATATGGCTCTGTGAATGGAACAATAAAAAAGTTATGGGGTTTGGAAGGCAAGGAGTCAAAAACGAAAATTTAAAAATATCACCGGTGGGAAGAGGATAACTAGAGAGAACGGCACACCTCCTTCCTTGTTATGTGGTGGGCATGATTTTTGATGGCCACAACTCTTTTTCAGAGGGGACAGGCATACAGTGCCCAAGTCAGATCTAAAATGACGGGCCCAGGAGAGGTGTCTGCACTTCACGAAGTCCAGTTGGTGCCTCCACATTTTTCGGGAGAGTTGACAAGTAATTCAGGCCGAGTCTACCACACTTAGGACACTTAGGACAAGGACATGTGTCACCTCTCCCGTCATAGCCTACAGGTAGCGTCATCCTAGAGCACGCCCTCTACGTTAACCATAGAGCTTGGTTGGCAAAGTCTATGATTGGCGCGAAGCTCCGCCCACCAGCAGCACTTCCGCTTCCTGCTCTCTAGTACTGACGAATCAGTAGCAGACTGTAGTGACGGCGGCCGAGGAGGGTCAGTCAGAGTGAGACGTGTCGCTTACCTCCCCTCTTCCTTTCTGATCATGGCTCCCAAAGGCAGCAGCAAGCAGCAGTCCGAGGAGGATCTGCTTCTCCAGGACTTCAGCCGCAACCTGTCAGCCAAGTCTTCCGCTCTCTTCTACGGCAACGCGTTCATCGTGTCTGCTATCCCGATCTGTAAGTGTGAACTGCTCTCATCTTGCTCCAGGAGTCCATTCATACCATAGACGTGGCATTCCTTGCTGTGGGGTACATAGGCAGTCAGAAGTAGCAGTACACATATATGCACGGACTGTATATAGAGTATACGTGTAGGTGCAAGCACTGTTATTCTCACTGGGCTGCAGCAATGATTTTCACAGGATCTGACCAGATTGAATGGACAGGTCACTGCATTTTGCCAGGGTCCAAGCAGTTTTAATATGAGAAGTATTCTGGATTGCCATTTACACTGGATTAAAGGGGATTTCCTACAATTACACTTATTCCCTGTCCACTTCTGGGACCACCAGTGATCATGAGCATGGGGCTCACCACTCCATTTTCTTCTATAGAACTGATGTAGCAATGGACTCATCTATTTCCTTGAGTCTCCTAAAATGTATGAAGCATTAGTCACTTATTTTTACTTCTGCTCCGTTCACACTTGGCATTCGGAGACCCCCGTTCTCTCTCTTGGTGAGGGTCCCAGTGCTCAGACACTTGTGACTTATCCTGTTGATATAGGATAAGTGTTATTAAAGGCAAATCCTCTTTTTGTTTAGTCAAAGGAATTCTTCTCTATTTTCATACATGCACCTCTGACATAAGCCATTGGGTCTTCATTGCATAAGAGTGGTACTTCAGTAGCGTTGTACCCATCCATACTATATCTTGAAAGGATTATCCTTTGTAACAAAAATCAATGTATGGCATTCTATACAGTAGTGGAGCTCTGGAGCATATATAACTGTAAGGTTGGATTCACAAGTGCCAGGGTTTGTTGCAGAAATTCTTTGCCATTCCAGTCATCTGAATGATATTTGCAAAATTTCTTGTTGTTGTAGCCCAGATAACCCCATGGAACAGATTTTCGGACTAAATTTCTGTAACAAATCTGCTGTGTGAATCCACACTAGTAATTATAAATCAAAAGCTGTATTTCTGAGCAGTCTAGAGTACTGTTTCTTACATGGGCACATATCAGTAGTTGAATTCCTGCATTTTATAAGTATGGTTGTCATTGAACTAATTGTAGGAGTGTAATTTTGTGCCTAATGTTCACTTTCAGGGCTGTACTGGAGGATATGGCACATGGATCTGGTCCAGTCTGCTGTTCTCTACTCTGTGATGACTCTGGTCAGCACATACCTCGTAGCCTTCGCTTACAAGAATGTTAAATTTGTTCTTAAACACAAGTAAGTATTTTTAATCGTACTTCAGTATTGTTGCATGTGGTGAATCCTGCAGCATTAGTAATGGAATTACAGCTTATTGGGGAATTTTTAGTTAAAGGGGTTTTCCGGGCAAATTTTTTATTTTTATTTTTTTTAAATATAAAAAAGGTCTGTTAGTGCTATTAATGGATTAAAACTACACCCATATACTTTTAGCAGTGTTTTCAGTGATTTCTGGGTGTCTGTGGGAGCTCCTGGCATCTTCTGCATTTGTTTACATGGTGTTAGCTTCCTGCAGTGTAACTTCCTGTGTACCTTCTACACTACCTCTCTGTCACTGCTTCCCCCTCTCCTCTCTCACTCCGTTACACCCCCCCTCCCTATCTCTCTAGTTAAGCTATCCCGCCCATAGCTATCCCTTCTCAAGTAACTAAGCCCAACCCACCCCATCGCATTATGCTTGCCTAGATTCAGATATGGGAGACGACTCCTCCTTTCGTCTTCACTGTGCGCAGGCTGGAAGTACCTGTGAGGCCTGTGCAGTACAGATGGAGTGCCATCTCTACTGCGCATGTCTTGCAGTCACCTCCTGACTGCGCAAGGGCTTCAAGAGAGGAGGAGAGGCGAAGCCGTTTCCGGACACAGGAAAACACGTAAGTATTGTTGTGGGGGGGGGTGGAGTACTGGTGACATTCTGTTTCAGAAGCGGTGATACAGAACGTCACTGGATTATCAGAAAGTGTCCCTGGGGTGGTCATTTCTTTAAAAATAGAACTAAATTAGAAGTTAGGCGGGGGGAGGGGGGTTCAGTTTAGGGGTTAATCCATAGTTTATCCCGGACAACCCCTTTACTAATTTACTGGCTTGTCCCTTTGTATGCAGTAAAAACTGTATGCCTTATTGTTTGTTGCATACATCTTGCCTTGTTTAAAAAAAGTTACTTTTTTTTTTCCAGTATTCACCTGTAGTCAACTCTGTATTCAGTACAATAAGAAAAAAATTAAACCAAAAAACTGCAAAAATAAAACTATATACTGCTGTTTATTTGGCACATAAGAAACATGAATACGGAGTATGCATGCAGAGTAAGCTTTGGTGACTTTGAATTGCTCTTCTATGGCCTATGAATCTGGAAGCAGCATTGTACAGATTTGTTATTCAGTATTTCATTTTCATCAAAGTTAAGTTAAAGAGTACCTCTCACCACCTCTGCTGACTCCAGCTCTGTTAATCGGCACCAGACCTGTTAGTCAAAAATCTAAAAAGCAGTTCCGTCAGCCTTCCGGTGAGTAATGATCCCAGTTCTTAGCCCTGCACAAATGGTATATTCTGACATGTCTCATGGATTTTGCATATGATAGTTCAGTGAAAACAAATAAAAAAATAAGGTTTTTTTTTAACCAGTCTTTATTTGTTATTTAAATTTCTTTTTAGGGTGGCCCAAAAGCGTGAAGATGCTGTTTCCAGGGAAGTAACCCGCAAACTATCTGAAGCTGACAACAGAAAAATGTCTCGTAAGGAAAAAGATGAAAGGTAACTGGCCTAAACAGTACATGCGGGCAGCATGTTGAGCTAAAATTGGAGTATTTGCCTTTATTTATACTGCTTTTAGATAGAGCATTGTGATTTATCTGACAAATACACTTTATAGGAATTTTCACAGCTGTTAAAATCTAAAATAAACTCACTTTCCTATAAATTTTCCTCTTCAGTTCCTCACTAGTTGCCTAAACCTAGTGTTCTGCCTTTCTCACCGCTCCTTTTAGCCCTCCCTGCTAACATTAATTTTTGCGATAGACTGCATTTGCCTTATGTGTTATCACTGTGAATGACACACCAGCATACATGGAGAGTCACAAGGAGTGTCAGGGAACCAGAGTGAAATCTATACTTTTGAGGGCAGGGGAGGGTCATTTCAAACAGTTATATCTCGAGTGTTTATAAAGCCGAAAAACTTGCTTTTGGTGTCATATAAGAGAGGAGATTCTCCTCTGTCATACGACACTAACACAGTTGGGATTAGGATATTTATCTGCAGCAGCATAATATATATGATATAAATATTTTGATCACTTTTCAACCAGCGAAATAATATAGATAGCACTGCAACCTCCTTTTTCATATGGCACCAAAAGCAAGACTTTAGGTTTTATAACTCCCGAGATATAACAGTTTGAAGTGACCCTCCCCCACTCTCATTTTCTATGCACTTTACATAGCCCCGTCCTTCAAGCCCGTACTCCATACAGTTATTCAGTGAGAGGCACAAACCGCTCTCAATACAGAAGCAAGGGAAAGCATAAGGAGATGCAGGATTTCACAGAATGGAGACAAAATGTGTTAATAATTATGATACTAAATTTATTAATGACAGAAATACTGGCAGAAAATCAAAATGCCACTTTTTATCTAGTCTTCAAGCTGTGGAAATTATCTTTCAATGATAGAAAAGTTTGTAAGATATTAATATAGGTATGTTTTTGTGGACTTTGATTTATTTATTTATTTTTTTTTCTCTAATGAAAGGATTCTTTGGAAGAAAAACGAGGTTGCAGATTATGAGGCTACTACCTTCTCCATTTTCTACAACAACACGTTGTTCCTGGTTTTGGTTATTATCGCCTCATTCTTTCTGCTGAAGAACTTCAACCCTACAGTGTATCCTTTCTGAAAATCTAGCTTGATAAAGTTTTGTGATAACTTACAAGTTTGTCTTTAGTTTTAGATTTAAGGAGCCCATACGCATTCATTATCTGTTGGTCAAATGTTCCTTCAATCAACCCCTAGTACTTCTGGCTCTCTTATCCACATGCACACTTGTCTGATCATGGGTGTTTTCAGTAGGGAGAGTGAAGTAAGCTGCTGCCAGACTCTACTCATAGCAGCTTATATTCCGTGAGAACAAAAAGAGCATTAACATTCGACATTCCTTACCTTTCTTTATTCCAGTATCATATGGAGGCCTACAAACATACTACAAAGTCAGCATTCCCTACTGAAATTGGGGGATTTGTATGTCTTTGATCTAAAGTGTATGGGAGGCCTTTAGTTGATCTTAGACAGTGAATGACTGTTAACATCAGAAAATTTTAAAGTGTCTTCCACAGTTTAAGGAAACTGTCCAGTTATGTTAAATATGTATGGTCTGAATAGCTATTTATTCATCCCAGACATCCTTCCATAAGAAAGTAAGTACTTTGAACTCTTATTTTCAGACTAGCCTTTCTGTCTAATGGTAGCAGAGACGATGCTAACTCCTGTAATGGGTGCCATCACGGTTTCAGGATACATGCACACTACCTTGTGATATCCGTGCCTTCATAGCCCCTTCCATTGCCTTCAGTGAGCCCTGCTGCAAAATGGACCATTATAGGACCTGTCCAGAGTTTTGCCACGGGCTGATTATTCACGGGAGTGTGTATGGAGCCATAAAAACAAATTGGTTACTGTGCTAACCGAGAAAAATGGTCGTATGAATATGGCATGGGTAGTGGATTAAACAAACATAACTGGTGACATCACTCACTAGTTTCCTGTCCATTCTGAAGCTATATGGTCATGTTGGAATGGAAGCCGCATGAGTACAGAGGTAACTTGCTTTCATTTGGTATTTTATGTTTATCCCCCACAAAAATTTTTTTAATGCCCTATGAAGTATACTGCTTTTTTTTTTTTTTTTTTTTTTTGCTTCAGTAGGAAAAATTTGTTCCCTGTAGGGGGTGGCTGGATGTGTACAACCCATATAAGTGCTCTATCTAATTAACCAAAAAGTCTGTATGATATATGGGTTACCTATTGATTGAAAGGTTTCAGTGAAGACTGTATTGTAAAGTGAATTGCACGTATGTCCATGGTCCTTGAAGTGACAGCTTTATTTATGTATTTGTTTTGCCTTCTAGCAATATTTGTTAGTTTTGCTTGTCCTCCTCTCCATTTCCTTAACTCTTTCTTACAGAAACTACATTCTGTCTATAAGTGCTGCTTCTGGCCTTATTGCACTGCTGTCTACTGGATCAAAGTAAACGCTCTGAAAACGGACAAACAATTTGGTGCAGCAATGTGTTTCATGTAATTTTTTTATTTTTTAGGCAACGTGTACAATAAAGATTGGGTTGGATTTCTCTTCATGTTGTATTTACTTGCGTTTCCTCCAAGAATTATAGCACTTTATAGGCAAGCACTCCTGTATTTCTGCAGAAAATTCAGGGCTAATTTCTAAGCTGATGGCTAAGCTGGTTTGTAGTTTTTGTTTTAATAAGGTAAAACAATAACTGCAAAATATGAAATGGAAGGCAGGTTGCTAAAAATCCCTCATGTTCTTTAAGTATATAAATGCAATAAAACAAGCTCTGGGTTTGTAGGTCCAGGGGCTCACCAGAGGGATGGGGGCATTCTCTAATAATGCCCCTCACATGACCCATTTTCAGATAATTCCCACTCACATGCCCCCACTGTGACAATTAACAACAAATATATATGTATTGTGACAATTGGGGGTAGTTTAGCAACAAAAGTAGCAGCTTCCTGGACTTAACAGAGGTGTTAGTGGCGCTGGGGGCCAAATAAACAGCATAGCAGGTAATGGCAATCCAAAAGAAATGGCTTTTTTCATCTTGTAAATGGTAGCAGGAACAAAAATAACAAAGCCTAGCCCACACACATGGCAGTACCTCACTTCTTGAACCCTGACTAACTTCTGAAGGCAAGATGCTTTACTGAGGCTTCTCCTCAGCAATCTGGCTCACACTGAGCTTAACCAAGTCCCTTCTAGATTTCATTCCTCTTGTGACAAACCACCTGTCTCTCCAACTGGTCCACAATCCACCTGCTTCCTGCATTCTCCTGCTGTGTGCTCTCTCTCTGGGGTTGGATCCCGGGTATGGATGAGGTCAAGGTCCTTTTCAAACCTGTTTTTAGGTCCCTCTTCAGTGCCCTCTAGGTTAACATCCTCACAGTATATATAGATATGTTTACCTAACCCCATTTCCATAGAGAATCGTCTTCTACACTGTTTCTCCCTGCCCAGTGCAGGCAGCAGGATATAGTGATGTCACATCATCTGACCCACCAAGTAAGCTTTTGATGGCCCATCCCCCACATGGTATAGCACCCCCTTTACTGGCCCCTGCTCAGTATAATGACCCCCTTCTCTAGATTCTCCAAAGCACTTTTTGGAATTTGCATATGAATAAAACAGCAATTTTCTTGTAAATGGGGCTCCAAAGCTAAATAACAGAGGCATATTTGGAAACTTGTAGAATCTACAAGAGTGTGATATTATACCCAATTTACGTGTGTGGGTGGGAACCACACACAGGTGCCAACATTATGGGGTGGATCGCCGTAGGTGATCCATTACTATGACAGCCGGGAGCTTGTAATAGAAATATAGACATTTCTCAATACATTGCACTGCAGTGCATTAAATTAGTGATCTGAACGGGGTCTGAAAACAAAAGTAAAAAACAAAATACAGAAAAATTCAGGTAACACCTCATTTTGACTGCAAAATGAATGTAATAAAACAAAGCCCATAAGAAAGTTGCACAATACAGTTTTTCTCTCATTCTCCCCATTCTGAATTTTTTTTTCCAGCTTCCCAGTACATCGTAGGAATATTAAATGGTACCATTATGAAGTACAATGTGTCTTGCAAAAACTAAGCCATCATATGTCTCTGTAAATGGAAAAATAAAAAATAGTTATGGCTTTTGGAAGGTGGGGAATAAAAATCAAAAAATTGAAAATGGTTGTGGCTGGAAAGGGTTAATAAAGGACACAGAACTAGGGCTAGTTGCAAAACAATAGAAGCAATACTTTCTTGTTTTCTTCGTTGTTTGTTTACATGGGTGCATAAGTAACTTGCCCTTATACAGCACGTCATGACTGCAGCCAGTGATAGTATGCAGTACACAAGCATGGCACTGCTGCAGCAGATATTTATTATTGGTTTATAACAATCCCTAGCACTGGGCCCAGTATTAAAAAGCTTAGACAAACCCTTTAACTTCTAAGCCTATGCTGACTGTCAGTAATATTAAAGGAGTTCTATTATTAATCCCCAAACACCCTATATGTAACAATGTCTACTACATGTAGAAAGTTGTCAAAAGATCCTGGAATCATGGGTGGTGGGTCAAGGGGAAGAATTGTACAGTTTTTTTGTGAGTAGTTGGAATCAGCAACTTCTCCCACCAACATTTACAGGTCCTTTGTTTGCCCTGGTATTGTACATGTAGGCAATGTGGTTATTATTCATGTGAAATAAAATCACAGAAGCACTATGCAAAACTTTAATGCACTTTTCAGATAAAGCTGGGGGTCCAAATGAATAATGTGTAATTCAATTTCTATTTTCTTGCAGATTTGCACATTAGGTTAGGTCATCAATTTTAGATCGGCAGGAGTCCCCATAGACCTCAATGAAGCAGCCCTACAGTAACAAAACCCACTACTGCAAATTGCACAGCGAGTGAGCTGCATGGCTCCCAGTATATAAACATTACCAGGAGCCACACTTTCCCACAATAACAGATCTGTGTGGGTCTTGGTTGTCGGACTTTTGCTGATCTAATATTGATCGCCTATCCTAAGAACAGGCCATCAATTGTAGAAACTGGATAACCCCTTTAACGATTTACAAAAAACATGGGGTGGAAGACCATGTGACTGTCAATCAGCCTCCTCCACCCTGACTTCATTAGTTTGCAGAGTACAGAGTAGGCTAATGGGTGAGCACAAGTGGGAAATACAGAAGTATAGATCACGTGGGGCATCATGCTCTGTATAGGGGACAACAAAGGTACATCATACTGTGCATAGGGGCAACAATGGGGCATCATACTGTATATAGTTGGTCTGGAATTCTACTGCAGAAGATAACACAGCATACTGCATTATTGCATCAATTTTTTTTTTTTTTTTTTTTTTTTTTTAACCTGCACTGGAAACTTGTAAGGCTGGATTCACATCTGCGTTGGAGTCTTGTCTCAGTTTCTGTTGTAAATCACCAGACAATGTCCTGCAAGTCCAATTCAGTAAAAACAAAAAAAAACAAACAAACAGGTCAGTTGGGCTCCGTTTGCATCATTTAACAGATCCCATTTTTCTGTTCTCATGGTCCTCTGTCGGACTAGAAGAACGGAAGGAAGGAGGCAGGTGTGAACTTAGACGTAATAGAGCAGTGATGGCAAACCTGTGACGTGTGTCACAAGTGACACACCAAGACGTTTTATGTGACACACATCGGCAGCTACTTATTGTGTTATTGCAATAGGAAGCTGCCAATACTTCTTACTCACCTGTCCACGCTCCTGACCTGGCCACCCTCCGCTACTGCCATTAGGCAACGCAATCCTTCACGACGCTGAAGAATGTCGGGACGCTTCATACAGAGTGTCGGCTACATTGCACCCTGGAGACGGACTGGAGCGTGGACAGGTGAGTAAAAAGTTTTGGTCACTACTTTGTGTGGGGGGATAAATGGGGGTCATATACTGTGGGTGGGCTTCAAAAAAAGGGCTCAGATACTGTGGGGGGGGTATAAAAGAGGGTCATAAACTGTAGGGGGCCATAAATAATCGATCATATGGGGTTTAAAAAAAAAAAGGGACAGATACTGTGTGGGGCCATAAAAAGGGGTCATATGTTGTGGGGGCCATAAAAAGTGGGGTTATATACTGTGGGGGCCTAAAATAAAAGGGGGTCATATACCATGTGGGGGGCTAAAAAAAGGAGGTCATATACCGTGTGATTGGCCAGAAAAAGGGGGTCAAATACCATGTGATGGGCCAGAAAAAAGTGGTCATATACTGTGTGATAGAAATACATACAATACAAATACATATATCAAAAATATAACACTTTTTTACTAGAGCTACAAATAGTAAAAAATTATGGGTAGTTCTAAATGTGACACAGCACCCAAGTTTTTTTTTTTTTTTTTTTTTTTTTTTTTACAGATTATTGGCACACTGAGCTCAGAAGGTTAGCCATCACTGTAATAGAGCATCCAATGCACATGTGAACACAAATTTGGCCAGGTTTACGTGGCTGTAATACTGAGGTAATCTATACTCTGTGGTGGTGGACTTTCGCAAGCGCAGATACCCTCCAAAACCAGTGGACTTCCAGGGGACGGGCATTGAGATAGTCAACACCTATAAGTACCTGGGTGTGCTCCTCAATAATAAGCTGGACTGGGCAGATCACTTGGATGCACTGTACAGAAAGGGCCACAGCAGGCTCTACCTGCTTAGGAGGCTGAGGGCCTTTGGAGTCCAGGGGGCACTTCTTAGGGCCTTTTTCAACTCTGTAGTGGCATCAGCCATCTTCTTCGGAGTGGCCTGCTGGAGGAGTAACATATCAACCAGGGAAAGGAATAGCATCAACAAGCTGATTAGAAGGGCCAGCTCTGTCCTGGGGAGTCCCCTGGACCCTGTGCAGGTGGTGGGTGACAGAAGGATACTGTCCGTGGTGAGCTCCATGCTGGAGAATAACTCCCATCCATGCATGAGACCGTGATAGCGCTGGGCAGTACTGTTAGTGATCGACTCACTTCACCCTAAGTGTGAGAAGGAGCGATATCGGAAATCTTTCCTCCCCGCTGCGGTTAAGCTGTACAACTAACACCGACCTAAGCGGAGATTAGTCCATACAGAGAGCTGAAAGTTCTTAAGTTGTGATATCCCTTCTACTACATTTTTTTTTTTTACCTTTACCTTTTTTATCTGTACTGTCACTGTAATGCCTCTACCTTGGAGCTTTTTTGTATGTGTATTTCTATTATCTATGCTGTTATAACACACTGAATTTCCCCATGGTGGGACTATTAAAGGATTATCTTATTTTATGAAGCGGTCGACAACCTGTGGCACACCAAGTACCTCATCCTTGATTTTTTTCATTTAAATTGGCACATTGTAGCAAACAGGTTGCCTACCCCTGGTCTAGAGGGAAACCACTTAATTTATGTATATTTCTTCCTTTGTGATTTAGCAGTGGAATTGTTCAGTAATTTCTTTCCTGCCAGCATTTATTGGTGTTTTCAGTATTGTACTCTGAAGTAGAAGAGATGGAACAAATGGAGGTAAGATTACAATCTTTTTCTACTTAGCACAGCAGAGCAATATTTAAAATTGAACACTATTTCACATACGACTGATGGGAATCGCCATACACAGAAATACTGTTAGAATAAACCAAGCTGAGTGTTCAGTGTCTTAGACCACACGGTTAACCATGGAAATATTATCTGCATATGAAGTTCCTAATCTACAGATGTCTATTCTTAATAATTAGGGTATTTCTAGTCTTACAGGATTTTTCCCAAGATTTATAAAAATGAAACTTAAAAAAAGGTGACACATATTAGAACAGTGGGAGTCAACAGTCAGCTGAGTGAAGGGGATACCTGGTTCAGGCAAGTCACATGAAAGGGACTGAACTGCTATATGAGGCACAGACTCTATGCTAAGTGCTGTGCATGGTATACAGTGAAAAGTGCAGTGCTTCCCTGGGGGCAATAGCCCCGAGAATCAGCTGATTGTTTGGACAGGCTAGTGTCAGACCCCCACAGATCTAATTCTGATGGCCTGTCCTAAGGATATAAAAGTATTGGAACCCTTTTAAAAGATCCGAAGCACAAGCCGGAGCATTGCTCGTATTACTTGAATAGGAGCGGTGCTGCATGTGTTCCCCATCTACTCCCGAAACAACTGATCTGTGGGGTCCAGGTGGCAGAATCACACAATCCTTATAACAATTAAATTCTTCACCGCTCACTCTGTTGAACGATACCATTAGTTGGAGGAGAGGAACAGAAACGTCAGACAAATTGACCATCTCTGTGATTCTGTGATTTATAGAGCTGGGAGCACAATGTGGAATCTCAAAGTCAAATAACCTGGAGCCAGTTGTGGTTATTTCTTTGTTACTACTTTCTCCACCAGTAGCAGCAGTAGAAAGAGCTACAACTACCGACAACCAATCACATGAGCCTATAGCAGGTGGCACCAAGTAACAAGCTTCTTCGTAGGATGAAATGTTTGAAGTGTCTCAGCTCCAGCGTCCCTTCCTAATATTGACTCTCTGGCATAGTCACTGCCATAACTCACAACCGTCCTGCATCCGGTGGGACAGTCCCGATTTTACACTGCTGTCCCGCCGTCCCGGATATCTTATGGTTTGTGCCGGGATGCAGGCTGTGTGTGAGCAAGAGGGAGGAATGGGGGTGCAGGCTGTGTGTGACGTCACCCTCTTGCTCACACCCAGCCTGCATCCCCCACTCCTATTCAAGTGAATGAGGCTGAGCTGCAATTCCATCAGGAGAGAGACTTTATACTGTGGGTTCAATTTGAGGAGAACATTATAATATGGGGGCATATAATATTAGGATTATTGTGTAGGGAGCACAAAGAGAAATGGATTGGAATGGACAGAGTCAAATTAGAAGTGGGTGGAGCTAAATTTGCCACAGCGCGCTATGCGCGCCACATATTGTCCCTCTTTCTGTCCTTTGAAAGTTGGGAGGTATGGTCACTGCATGTAAGATAAATATAGTACTATTGCACTTCTTTCCCTGTTTAGTATAGGAGTTATTGCAAGTATGTTTTTTCTTCAGCTGCTGGGTCCAGTGCAGAGGATCTGTCATTTCTTCTTTGTGTTGCAGTATAGTGGATTTGTCAGCTCTCATATGTGGTGTAGTATGCAGGATCTGACAGCTATTCAATTTGTTATTCAGTTGTGTATTAAAATGTTTGTTATATGTCACTTTGTTTCATTTTAAGTTTAGCTGATTATGAAAACTTGAGTTTACCCCTCTTGCATATATATATATAGGCTGTGCCCCTCTCTACTGTACATTTGCAGTATAGCAGACCTTGCAGCTCTACTGTGTAGTAAACAGTACCTGGCGTCTCTCTTGTGTTGTGCAGGATAGTGAATCTGGCATTGTAGCTCCTCCTGGTCAGAGCCACTAGTCTCCTCTCACTGCACTGCTGTCCTAGTTGTTTCCCTATTTGTTGGGGGTTATTTAAGGCATTTTCTCCCATAGAAAGATGCAATAAGGTTCCTAGCTTGGTAGTTCCTGTGAAAGTATATTCGGCTTCTGTTACTCTTATTGCCATGTTTTACCTCTGCCTGTTTTGCCTGCCCCGATCTGTGGCCTGAATCCCATGATGAGTGAACTCTGTCTTCCCATATGTCCTACAGCAGCACAATATGGGGGGGGGGGGGGTATTTCTCCCCCTGTGTGTTGTTTAGGACAGGTGGAACTTTTAATTAGCACAAAAATGTGCTTACTAACCTGCCCTATAAGAGGGCACGAGAGACCTCCCTCACCTGTGTTTTTTTCTGTCCTGTGTGGGACAGGTGGAGGAGGTCTCTTGTGACCTCTCTAGAGTTAAGGGGTTTTTTCTTACCTTGAGGTGGTCATTTCCTTCTGTTGCCGGCCTGCGTTCCTTCTTCTCAGCGCTTCTGTCAGTAATTCTTCGGCCGGCGGTAGGCTTCGGCCTACCCGGAGGGTATGTCGGACTTTGCGACGGCCGGAACCCTTCTCTGTGTCCGGGTTCCCGTGCGGACGGATTTCGCCGGACTCCTTTGCGCCTACTTCCGGTTCTCGGAAAAAGTGCGGTAAGTTTGGAAATTTAAAATTTAAAGGCAAAATATAGAATTGATTTTTGCTGCTTGTTGTTTGAGCCTCTGACTTAGGCTTTTGCTCCTCTATGTTTCATTATGGCATTTGACCCGTTTTGGTGCTATAAATCTCAGGAAGGTAAGTAATATTTATTTATTCTTGTTCATATATTATATGAATGGTCGATTAATATTGCTGGCCTTGCTGCATGATTTCCTATGAATTTTTTCATTGTGGATTAGTTTTGTGTTTGGCTCCGCCTCCACTTATGGTTGCCTTTAAAATGTCCCATAGTCCATTTCGGTTGGGCTGTGATTTTATGGCTCTCCTATTGCTAAGGAGTAGAATTCTCCTCTGTGATTCAGAGATTACCCTATTTGACTATTGCGAGTGCTGTTGCTACATTTTTTGCGACGACCGACCTCCTTAAGGTACCCCTCTCTTTCTGGTTCTGGTTGCGGTTTGTAATATTGGTATTGTTATTGTCTGTTACTTTTTGTGGTCTTTTTAGATGGCTTCTTCTGCTTCCGGCTCTGGTGATGGAGATTTTAGGAGGAAGAAATCCTCCAAGTGTAAACATTTAACCTGTTTAGATTGTAAGACTCCCTTGCCTGACGGCTATGAATTCACCCGCTGTCGCCAGTGTCGTGGCCCCCCTTCTGAGGAGCCATCCATACGTGAGGTTGTGATATGGGTAAAAGAATACATGGAGGACTCTCTCAAGGAGGTCCGGAATTCTATCTCCCAGATCGCCAAGAGACCACGTCTTGAAAAACATCCTCTCTTGCGGGTCTCGGACGAAGATTTTCAGGTTGTGGATGAAACTTTGTCTTCTGATGACTCCGCTGAAGATACCAGCAGACCTCTCTTCCCACTCGAGAAAGTCAATAGGCTGCTGAAGTCCATCCGGTCTAAAGACCGTGATGTTGATGGGGAAGCCTCCATGTCCACCTATAGAGGGCCTAGGGTCTTCCAAGTGGACGAGACATTAAGGAAGTTAATGTCTTCAGAGTGGAAATTTCTGGAGAAACCCTTTATAACTACTGGTAGGTTTAAGGCCTTGTTCCCCATCACAGAGTCTCAACTGGATCAGTGGGGTCCTCCCCCTAAGGTGGATATAGCGGTAGCCAAGCTATCTCGCCGCACTCTAGTACCATCTGAGGATGGAGCAAATCTGCAGGATCCTATGGACAGATGCATGGAGAGTACTCTCAAGAAGGCCTACTCAGCGGCCTCTGCTCAGACCTCTGTCGCTGTTGCGTCATGTGAAGTTTCAGCCAAACTATGGGCTGATTTGCTCCAGCTTGAGAGGGACATCGATTCTGGTGTCTCCAGAGACGAGTTACTTTCCTTCTTAACTTTGACTTCTTTGGCGGCAGAATTCCTAGCTGAGGCCTCCCATTATGAATTAAGGATGGCGTCAAAGTCCTTGGCGCTTTCCACGGCGGCGAGGAGACCCTTATGGTTAAAACCTTGGAGAGATGATTTTATCTCCAAGTATAACCTTTGTGCCTTACCATTTGAGCCAGGAAGAGTCTTTGGCAGTAGCCTGGATGAAATTTTAGAAGGCTTGGCTGATAAAAAAGGCAAGACTTTGCCTCAGTCTTTTAGGGGCAGATTTGGCCCTGGCCGCGGCAGAGGTTTTTCACCTCGACGTGGTCAGCAGTCCCGGTGGGGCTCTAGGTATTATTCTAGAGGCTCTGGACGGAGATTTCCCAAAACCGAAGATAGAAGGAAGCCCAGTTTCTGACATGAGAAGCTGTCTTCCTGTGGCCGAAATTCCTGTCGGGGGTCGTCTCTCCCTTTTTCTCAGCGCTTGGCGGGGAAAAAATTCAGGACCCTTGGGTCTTACAGTTAATTCAGCGAGGTTATGCAATCGAATTTCTCTGTCCTCCCCGAGATCGGTTCGTCTTAACTCTCCGTCTTCCCTCGTCTCAGCAAGGTATTTTGGAACGCCCCATTCAAGAGTATATCCGCAAAGGAGCTCTAGGAGAAGTTCCTTCTCTAGAAGAAGGTTTGGGGGTTTATTCCCCCGTTTTTCTAGTTCCAAAGCCAGCAGGCAGATGGAGGATGATTATAGATCTGAGGTATCTAAACCGTTTCATCAGAAAAAAATGGTTCCGCATGGAAACCATAAGCTCAGTTTCTTCTTTTCTTCTCCAGGGCGACGTTTTTGTCACCCTAGATCTGAAGGACGCTTATTTGCAAGTGCCAATTTTCCCTCCGCACAGGAAGTTCCTAAGGATTGCGGTTATAGTTTCCGGCCACAGGAAGCATTATCAGTTCTCGGCCCTCCCTTTCGGGATCTCCTCGGCTCCCCACACCTTTACCAAGGTGGTAGCTCCCATAGTAGCCGCCCTCAGGCTTCAGGGACTCTTTGTGGTCCCTTATTTAGACGACTGGCTGATAAAAGCCCAGTCAGTGTCTGTTCTGCTCCAGCATTTACAGATTGCCATATCAATGCTTCAAAGCCTGGGATGGCTCATAAATTGGGAGAAGTCAGAAGTCGTCCCCTCAACCAAAGGAAGTTTCTTGGTTACTTCCTAGATTCAGACCGGCTGGAAATCTCCTTGGTGACTGCAAGGAAAGAGAAATTAATTACAGCGGTTCGGCAACTTTTCAGGAGGCCGAGAGCGTCCATCAGAACTTTGATGAAAATCCTATGTCTGATGTCATCTTCCATCATGGCGGTTCCTTGGGCCTTATGGCATCTACGTCCTCTTCAGATGGAAATCCTAGGAATTTGGGATCGCTCTCTGCCGGTCTCAACAGGAGGATTCGACTCTCCCCCAGGACCCGTCTTTCTCTCAGATGGTGGTTGCACCTCAAGGACGGAAGGTCCACGGTCCAACCTCCTTGGACCCTGTTGACTACAGATGCATCCCTTACGGGATGGGGAGCCCATTTGGACGGAAACTCCATAAAGGGAGTCTGGAGTGCTCCAGAAGGAAGGACGTCGTCCAACTGGAAGGAGCTCAGAGCTGTGTACCGTGCCTTACTCCATTTCTCTCCTCTTCTCAAGGGAAGAGCAGTCAGGATTCGCTCGGACAACATGACGACGGTATTATATGTGTACAGACAGGGAGGCACCAGATCATCATCCCTCCTCAGGGAGGCAGATCTGATTTTTTCCTGGGCAGAGAAAAATCTGACCCATCTATCCGCGGTTCACATCAAGGGCTCCCTGAACTCAGTAGCGGATCGGTTGAGTCGGGGTCGTGCCGTATCAGGAGAATGGTCACTCAATCCAGAAGTGTTTCATCAGATTACCCTGAAATACGGTCTACCGGAGATAGACCTCATGGCAACCCGACTCAATGCCAAGGTGGAGACGTTCTGTTCCCTGTACCAGGAGGACAATCCCTTGGCAGTGGATGCCCTGTCCATCCCTTGGAGGTCCAGGCTGTCATACATTTTCCCTCCAATTCCTATGATACCCAGAGTATTGATGAAAATAAGACAGGACCAAGCCTCTGTAATAGCCATCATTCCATTCTGGCCAAAAAGAGCTTGGTTTTCCCATCTCATGGTGATGAGTCGAGGGATATATTGGAGGCTTCCCCCCACCCAGAACCTGGTTTCCCAAGGATCACTGAAGTGCCAGGATCTGAGGAGATTCAACCTGACAGCCTGGAGGTTGACCAGTCCCTACGAATGTATAGAGGACTGTCAGAAGCCGTCCTGAAGACGCTTTCCTGTGCTAGAGCTGAATCCACCAAAAGGAATTACCAGAGGACGGCTAAGATTATTTTGGAGTGGTGCTCCAAAAGAGGCGTTGATATTTCTAATCCTTTGACTTCTGATGTTTTGGATTTTCTTCAGGATGGCTTGGACAGGGGCCTTGCCCCTGCTACTTTAAAGGTACAGGTATCGGCTTTATCCGCCCACTTAAACAGACGGTTGTCCCAGGATTCCCTGGTTGCAAGATTCCTTAAAGGAGCGGCGAGGCTGAAACCTGCGGTATCTTCTCCTATTCCCCAATGGGACCTTGCAACGGTTCTTTCAGGCCTTTGTGGTCCTCCTTTTGAACCTCTGGAAGCTACGGAGCTAAAATTTTTTGCCTTTAAAACTACTTTTTTGTTAGCCATCACATCTGCCAAAAGGGTAGGAAAGCTACAGGCGCTCTCCTCCAAAGAACCTTATATTGTATTTTTTTCGGATAGGGTCCACCTTAGGTTTTTGCCTGGCTTTATCCCTAAGGTTCCTTCACGTAATAACTATAATCAATTGATTTCTTTGCCTGTTTTCCTTCCGGATCCATCCTCAGAAGAGGAGTTTAAACTTCATACTTTGGATGTGGTGAGGTGTCTGCGAATTTACTTATCGCGGACACAATCTTTCAGGAGAGCTGAAAAATCTCCTAATCAATATGTATGGTAAAGACACAGGTCTTAAAGCTTCCAGACCCTCCTTGTCCAGATGGATTAAGGAGGCAATCAAAATTTCTTTCATTGCTCAAGGGTTGCTTCCTCCAGTTTTTTGTACAGCCCATTCGACCAGGGCTGTGTCGACTTCTTGGGCTGAGAATCACTCGCTTCCACTGGATCAAATTTGTGCGGCTGCTTCTTGGTCATCCCAGCTGACTTTCGTCAAACACTATCGTTTGGATGTCCGCAGTTCCGAGGCGACTGCCTTTGGCCAGACAGTTCTTGAGGTTGTAAGGCGAGGAAACCCTCCCTAGGGGAATTACTTGCTATATCCCCATATTTTGCTGCTGTAGGACGTAAGGGAATCGTTGATTATATTGTTAATCTGTTTTCCCTTAGTCCTAACAGCAGCACAAGGCTTCCCTCCCTAAAATCTTGTTTCTTTTACTTTATAATTTACACAGGTGAGGGAGGTCTCTCGTGCCCTCTTATAGGGCAGGTTAGTAAGCACATTTTTGTGCTAATTAAAAGTTCCACCTGTCCTAAACAACACACAGGGGGAGAAATACCCCCCATATTGTGCTGCTGTTAGGACTAAGGGAAAACAGATTAACAATATAATCAACGATACCCTGACCTCACATATCCACTCACCATACCACTGCTTGTCCCTTCAGTGCCACACACTGGCACCTCATTTTCGGAGAGGGTCTGCAGCTACTAAACTGAGACTACTCCTAGAGGCAGAGACGTATTTGAAGCTCCTGGACCCCAATGCACAATTTGTAATTAAGTCCCCATTTGCTATATGCTATCTATAATACTGGTGTATGGTGTATCCTTAGGCTCCAGGGCCCATTAGCGATTGCTACCTCTTTACCCCCTATAGCTACGCCCATGCCTAGAGGTAGTCACCTTATGGTTTTATACAACAAAGACCACATCCCCATAAGGAGTAGCTTGAAGTCAAACTGGTTTAATGATATGTTAGCTCCTCAATAATAAGCACATAAAGTGTATGTTACCATAGGCTCCCAATCAGCTGGCGTATGCCAAAAGTGTATCCTCTTGAAGTACACCTCTGGTGTAAGGCTCTGACTTAAACAGTTTGTAAGTATGTGTAAGTGGGCTGGTGTGTTATATCAGCCAGGGCTGATTTTTAGTAGTCCCAGACCATCCCTGCCTATATACAAAGTTTTAGGCCCCTTGCAGACGACCATGGCCGTGATCAGTGTGCTATCCGTGTATTTCACAGATAGCACACTGACCCATTCATTTCTATGGGCCCGTACACATGACCGTGAATTACACAGTCATGTTTGTGGGCCGACAGTCCAGGCCGCGAAATATAGAACAGGTCCTATTCCTGTCCTATTTTGTGGCCCTTGCTTCCGTGGCTCCTATTCGTTTAATGAAAGGGGCTGCGGAAGCACGTCTCGTGCACAAGCGGCACACAGGGGACATGTGGCTGTCACCCGTGTGCTGCCTGTGCACGAATTAAAGGAAAGGCTGCCTATCCCTTTAATTCACCGCTGGCAGTACACGGTCGTCTGCAACTGGCCTAAATCTCGATCATGGATTATTCACATTGCTGCATTCAGAGAACTACTAAAGTTTGCAAAACAGAAATACATTTAATATTACAGAGTAACCTATTTTATGTCTATGCAGCTGTATTACTTATATTTACCACTTTATTCAGTGAAGACTGCTCACTCTTATGATGCATCTTCATGTTTCATGCAGTTACACTGTGTGTATTGTAAAGCTTTGTCATAGTTATGACTGTGTCAAATAGAGTTGAATGTGTCAGATATTGCAAATAAGTGATGAGCTTTTATTGTGCATGTAAAAACTACTTCACAGAAAGAAAATAAAGTTGGTTTTGACCTTATTTCTGTAATGAACTCTTTTCTTTATTTTGGCCAGTCAGCAGTGCACAGTGTTTCACTTATAAGAGCACCCTTACCATGTAAGGCTAAGGCCCCACATGGCATCCCGCAGCAAAAAAGCGCTGTGGTTCTTCCTGCAGAGCTTTGCACAGAAGATTCACAAAGGTTTCCTTTACGGACTGCTTCAATTATACCTAAAGGGAAACCGCTGGCGTTTCCGTACGTATAATTGACATGCTGTGATTTCCAAAATCGTGACGGTTTTGGAAATTGCCGCACGTCCACAACGCATATTTTAACGCAAGGTGGGGATGGGATTCGCCCGGGAGAACCGCAGCGTTTACGCCAGATAGGGCTCCAGCCTAAAGCAGGACAGGATAGCATTCATTGGCAGCCAGTTGGCACCCTATGAGACATAAGTGGTCAACAGCCACCCTACTGCACACAACTAAGCAGTTTTATGTGAGATTTCCTAGATTTCTATGACTCCCATGCAGGAAAGTAAAACAATAGAAACATTACTACACATTTGTATTTCATAAGACGTAATTGTGCATTTTTTTGTAAGAATTTTTTAAATTTGTAAAGTGTTGCAGAATATGTTGGTGCTATAGAAATAAAATTATTATATTATTATTATTATTATTAAAATGCAAATATGGTGCCGTTCCTCTGGTATTCCTCAAGGCCATGTACCAAGTTTTAATTGTCTGTGAAAATAGAATGTGGACTTATAGAACCTTATACTGGCAGCATTGATTAAAGGGCTTGGAAAAATGCCCTTTTGAAGAGAGTCTGTTGCAAGAACGCAATATATCAGCCCATATATAGGTTAGCATCACAAGAATCAAACAGTGCTTTCCCCTTGTGAATCAGTGCCTCCATTGCAGAGATATCGATGTTTTTCTCAAAATGGAAATGCGTTCTTTGGAGCAATGAGTGGTCATTGACTGAGGTGGTCCAAACCTATCTATCTGCACAGCTGGGTTGATATGCTGGGTTCTGGTGACAGACTCTCTTTATAAAGGGGAAAGATAATACCCAGTTTTCATTTATTTACAAATTTCCAGGAGGATTAATAGGAGGATGCACAATGGAAAGAACTGTATTTATTACAGACATGATTAGAGCAGACAGATCTTTAATGGAAAAGTAGAAGGGAAAAGGGATTATACTAAAGAGGAGATAAAAATACATTTTGACGTGATTTTATTGATTTTGTAATACGTGAGAAATGCCTCATGAAATATTGACAGTTTTTTCTAGATTTGCTATGCATTATAACCTTTATTGTACCTAGAGACCACAGGACAACTTAGTGACGTATGGGTATCAAATTCGACAGATTTGCAGAAACGTCTGCGACTGTCCCATTCATGTGCCTGGAGCTTGAGGCATCCTCATGCTTGCCACGTAAACAAACTCATTCAGATGTAATATATTTTAAGCCACAGAAATGACTGCACGTAAATTTTCCCTAAAACTTAGAATGAATAGTTGGCATGTCCTTAATAACAAGCAGCTCCTTTAATATACACTAGGCAACTATAAATGCAGTAATAGATCCGCCTGCTACCAACCAATTCAGTATATAGATAGATTTTTATTATAAGTAAGAAGACTTCATAAGGATAGCAAATTTCCATCTGTAGAATAAAATAAACAATTGTCACAAAAATATACTGTAAATATCGCTAAAGGTAAGCTCAGCTATAGTGAATCATATAGAATGCAGAGTAAAGTTCAGACACAAAATTGTATAATGGTTTTAAAGATCTGTTACCTTAAAATACAATATTTTATTGTACTTTATTCTGTTTAGAATTAGTTAATATTAGATAGGCCAGGATATAATATATAATACAACAAACCACTTTTGAATATATTATTTACTGCAAGGTAATATATTATAAAATAGTCAAATCTTGACAATAGCAAAAACTCCAGTGTTGGTAAAGCTGTCTTAGAAGGCACCAAATGATAACAGAATTCATCTCTTCCGAGCTAAACCTTGTTCGCACAGTACAATATTGGTGCAGTATTCAGTGCATATTTTTCCAGCCAAGACCAGGTGTGGATCATAAAGAAAGGAAAATTCTAAAGCTACACTAACAGATTATAGCTTCAAATAAGGTTTAGACAAACCCAGTATATTACCTCAGCCCCACTGATGGGTAGGTTAGGGTCACCTAAATAAACAGTACCACCGTTGCTATTTTTGTCAACATGCAAAGAAGCTCTTTGGCACAATAAGGACATTGCCGCTTACCTCTTTGGAGCAATAGCAACACCTTTATTGCTGCAAGGAGCTCATTTGCATATTGTCAAAAACAACAATATCTTGGCAATGGAGGCATAGATCCACAAGGGGAAAATACCACTTGATTTAGGTGATGTTATCCTATGCTATCTATGGGTCTGGATTGATATGTAAACGTATTGAATTTTTGTTATGAATGTTACCTTATGGGTTTTCTACCTTCTTCTGGATTAAAAGGGGAAAATAATTGTATATAGTTAGCCATACCCCTTTCCTACATCTAAATACTGTGCCATCTCTTTGCTGAACTTGTTGGCAATATGTATTTTTTTCAACTGTACTAACTATGTAACCAGGGGTGATGCTAAAGACTCATGGCCCCAGAGCTTGGCCCCCTGTGCAGCTTCTCCTCACAACCAGAAACCGTGCCCCACCCATAAGCAGGGTTCACACTACCGTTGGAGTCCGCTATGAAGGTGTCCGTTAAAAAAAAATAAACGGACACCTATCATAACGGACCCTAACTGATGAGCATCAGGTAGTGTCCGTTTTTTAATGTCACATACCGCTAGGGGGGGGGGGGGGGGGGGGGGGGGGGGGGGGGGGGGGGGGGGGGGGGGGGGGGGGGGGGGTCACCCCAAAAATATAATTATTAGAGACAGCAAATCTACAAGACAATATTTTAGCATGGCAGGCTTACATACAGCTTAGCTCAGGTTTAGACACACGGGCACCTCTGTAATGGCAGGCTTACATAAAGTGGCTCAGCTCTATGTATAGCAGTATACCACTGTAATTGAAGGCTAAGATACAGCCACGCATCTCTGTGTATGGTAGTATACCACTGTGGTGGCAGGTTAAGATACAGAGACTCAGCTCTATGTATAGTAGTGTACCTCTGTAATGTCAGACTTAGATACAGTGGCTCAGCTGTATGTTTGGTAGTATACATCTGTAATGGCAGGCTTAGGTATACAATAGTATACCTTTCTCTCTATATATATATATATATATATATATATATATATATACATACACAGCTGTGCTAAAAGGTTTACATACCCCGGCAGATTTTTTGTTTTTTTGGGTCTTTTTTCAGAGAATATGAATGATAACACAAAGTTTTTCTCCACTCATGGTTAGTGGTTGGTTGAAGCCATTTATTGTCAAACTTCTGTGTTTTCTCTTTTTAAATCATAATGACAACTAAAAACATCAAAATAACCCTGTTCAAAAGTTCACATATCCTGGTGATTTTGGCCTGATAACATGCCCAGAAGTTGACACAAAGGGGTTTGAATGGCTACTAAAGGTACCATCCTCACCTGTGACCTGTTTGCTTGTTATCAGTGTGTGTGCATAAAAGCTGAGTGAGTTTCTGGGATCCGGACAGACTGTTGCATCTTTTCACCAGCCACTGACGTTTCTGGATTGTGAGTCATGGGGAAAGCAAAAGAATTGTCCAACGGATGTACGGGAAAAGGTAGCTGAACTGTATAAAACAGGAAAGGGATACAAAAAGATATCCAAGGAATTGATAATGCCAGTCAGCAGTGTTCAAACTGTGATTAACAAACGGAAACTCAGGGGCTCTGTAAAAACCAAACCACGGTCAGGTAGACCAACCAGAATTTCGGCCACAACTGCCCGGAAAATTGTTCGGGATGCAAAGAAAAACCCACACATAACATCAGCTGAAATACAGGACTCTCTGAAAACTATCGGAGTGGCTTTTTCAAGATGCACAATAAGAATAAGGAGGCACAAAGAAAAATTGGGCTGCATGGTCGAGTTGCCAGTAGAAAGCCATAACTGCGCAAATGCCACAAAGAATCTCGCCTTCAATATGCCAAACAGTACAGAGACAAGCCTAAAATCTTCTGGAACAAGGTAATTTGGAGTGATGAGACAAAAATCGAACATTTTGGCCACAACCATAAACGTTACATTTGGAGAGGGGTCAACAAGGCTGAAGGATGAAAGGAACACCATTCCTACTGTAAAGTACGGAGGTGGATCACTGATGAAGTGGGGATGTGTGAGCTTCAAAGGCACAGGAAACTTGGTCAAAGTTGAAGGAAAGATGAATACAGCACGTTATGAGCAAATACTGGAGGCAAATTTGCACTCATCAGCCAGGAAGCTGCTCATGGGACGTACTTGGACGTTCCAACATGACAATGATCCAAAACACAAGGCCAAGTCGACCTGTCATTGGCTACAGCAAAAGAAAGTGAAGGTTCTGGAGTGGCCATTTCAGTCTCCTGACCTCAATATCATTGAGCCACTCTGGGGAGATCTCAAGTGCGCAGTACATGCAAGACAGCTCAGGAATCTACAGGCACTGGAGACTTTTTGCCAAGAAGAATGGGCAGTTTTACCATCTGAGAAAATAAAGCGCCTCATCCATAACTACCACAAAAGACTTCAAGCTGTCATTGATGTTAGAGGGGGCAATACACGGTATTAAGAACTGGGGTATGTGAACTTTTGAACAGGGTGACTTTGATGTTTTTGGTTGTCATTATGATTTAAAAAGAGAAAACACAGAAGTTTGACAATAAATGGCTTCAACCAACCACTAACCATGAGTGGAGAAAAAAATTTTGTGTTATCATTCATATTCTCAGGAAAAAGGCCAAAAAAAACAAAAATCTTTTTAGCACAACTGTATATATATATATATATATATATATATATATATATATATAAGTGCTGGCCAAAAGTATTGGCACCCCTGCAATTCTGTCAGATAATACTCAATTTCTTCCAGAAAATGATTGCAATCACAAATGCTTTGGTAATAATATCTTCATTTATTTTGCTTGCAATGAAAAAACGCAAAAGAGAATGAAAAAAAAGTCAAATTATTGATCATTTTACACAAAACTCCAAAAATGGGCCAGACAAAAGTATTGGCACCCTCAGCCTAATACTTGGTAGCACAACCTTTAGACAAAATAACTGCGAACAACCGCTTCCGGTAACCATCAATGAGTTTCTTACAATGCTCTGCTGGAATTTTAGACCATTCTTCTTTGGCAAATTTCTCCAGGTCCCTGAGATTTGAAGGGTGCCTTCTCCAAACTGCCATTTTGAGATCTCTCCACAGGTGTTCTATGGGATTCAGGTCTGGACTCATTGCTGGCCACTTTAGAAGTCTCCAGTGCTTTCTCTCAAACCATTTTCTAGTGCTTTTTGAAGTGTGTTTTGGGTCATTGTCCTGCTGGAAGACCCATGACCTCTGAGGGAGACCCAGCTTTCTCACACTGGGCCCTACATTATGCTGCAAAATTTGTTGGTAGTCTTCAGACTTCATAATGCCATGCACACGGTCAAGCAGTCCAGTGCCAGAGGCAGCAAAGCAACTCCAAAACATCAGGGAACCTCCGCCATGTTTGACTGTAGGGACCGTGTTCTTTTCTTTGAAGGCCTCTTTTTTTTTCCTGTAAACTCTATGTTGATGCCTTTTCCCACAAAGCTCTACTTTTGTCTCATCTGACCAGAGAACATTCTTCCAAAAAGTTTTTGGCTTTCTCAGGTAAGTTTTGGCAAACTCCAGCCTGGCTTTTTTATGTCTCTGGGTCAGAAGTGGGGTCTTCCTGGGTATCCTACCATAGAGTCCCTTTTCATTCAGACGCCGACGGATAGTACGGGTTGACACTGTTGTACCCTCGGACTGCAGGGCAGCTAGAACTTGTTTGGATGTTAGTCGAGGTTCTTTAGCCACCATCCGCACAATCTTTCGTTGAAATCTCTCAATTTTTCTTTTCCGTCCACATCTAGGGAGGTTAGCCACAGTGCCATGGGCTTTAATCTTCTTGATGACACTGCACACGGTAGACACAGGAACATTCAGGTCTTTGGAGATGGACTTGTAGCCTTGCGATTGCTCATGCTTCCTCACAATTTTGCTTCTCAAGTCCTCAGACAGTTCTTTGGTCTTCTTTCTTTTCTCCATGCTCAATGTGGTACACACAAGGACATAGGACAGAGGTTGAGTCAACTTTAATCCATTTCAACTGGCTGCAAGTGTGATTTAGTTATTGCCACCACCTGATATGTGCCACAGGTAAGTAACAGGTGCTGTTAATTACACAAATTAGAGAAGCATCACATGATTTTTCAAAGGGTGCCAATACTTTTGTCCACCCCCTTTTTTATGTTTGGTGTGGAATTATATCCAATTTGGCTTTTGGACAATTCTTTTTGTGGTTTTCCATTGAAGACAAATTAAATGAAGATATTATTACCAAAGCATTTGTGATTGCAATCATTTTCTGGAAGAAATTGAGTATTATCTGACAGAATTGCAGGGGTGCCAATACTTTTGGCCAGCACTGTATACATACATACATGTGACGTCTTTTCTAATAGCAATGTTGGGAATGGAACAAAATCTCCTGTATAGCTCAGCAGTCTCTTCCTTTTGTGTCGTGCTATGAGAGTACTGTACACCTTCCATCTGCTCAGCCTACATTGTTCTCCGTGGCCTCCGTTAGTTGGCTATATAATGGCCTACAGTACTTTTGACATTAAAAGGTTACTGATATCCTAAAAAGCTAGGGGGCAGGTCAGGGAGCCTGTGTTTCATAAATCTCAGCGTACAGAACAGGAAAGAAAGATTTAGGATACAGAGATTGCCAGAGATTTAAAAATACCCATCATTCTTAGTGTGGTGAGAGGGCCTGTGTGTTTTCCTGACTTATGGGCCCAGTCACAACTATGACTGCTACAATTCCTATTGCTACGCCTCTATATCCTTCTCTTTTCTTGGCCCTACACCTGCTTTTTTCTGCTGGAAAATAAATAATTCAAAACTGCATAAATATTGCACAATGTGAACAAATTCTTGAGTAATGTACTCAGTATCGGACTGGAGTACCTAGGTATAGAGCCCACCTGTAGAATTCTTGCTGGGGGCCCACTATACAGCCACAGAATGCATCTATATATAATAAATTGGGTAGTTTGTTAAATATAATACCCAGTTTGTTACATGGGTGCATAGGCTGTGTGAGATGCTGTATGTTAAGTATCTGTAGGTAGTGCATTGAGTGGACCATGGCACCACTCTTGCAGGGGTTGGGTAGCTAGGGCCCACTAGCTCCCCTGAGTCAAGGGCCCACTGGTAGATGCACCTACTCCCCTGTGGACCAGTCTGAGCCTGGCTACACTCCAGTATAGCCCATTACATACCCTGATTTTTCTTGGACAAATGGAATGGGAAAGATTCAAAGTTTATCAATAGATTAATCTCATGGTGAGACTGGTCAAGAATAATGTAGATATATCCTCTACTTGTGTATATGAGTTAGTTATTGAAGTCTACATGCAGCATTTACATGAACATTACCATGCGGTGAATACATAGAAGAAATCCTTCATAAACCTGCTTTAATATTCTTCAAAATTACACTAAAAGCAATTTTCTCTAGTTAATAATATACTTTCTTAGAGAAGCAAAATATTAAAAACCAATGTCTGCCAGTAGATCTTTATTGATAAATCCAGCTATTCCTGGACCAATACTGCTGCTCTGTAGATTGCACATTGTCCAATTTAACCACACTTGTATATGGATAAAAATGATGTAAAATTGAGTAGTTTGACCCTTTTAACACTTAAAGCAGCAATGAAGAGGATGGTAATGGGCATAGATGGATTAATCAAATATAATGCTAAAGTTAAGTAAATGGTAAACATTAATATTTATGTACTGTGAACATTTGCGGCACACATATTAATTAACCTTCTAATTCAGTTATAACACTGTAAAAGATATCTGTCCATCCGTGCAACATCTTTGCAATATTAATAAGATCTCAGGTAAACTAATATGTCAAATTTTAAAGTGAATCTCACACAGTACTCGCAGTCCGATCTGCAGGTGGCATGTTGTAGAGAGGTAGAAAAGTTTCAGTATCACTTCTAGTTTTATTTATTTCATTCTCAGCTCATTCTGAGTCCACTGGGTGGTCCTACTCAGTGTTCGGTAGCCATCTATCTATGCAAACTGATACAGGGATGGCTGTCACTGGGTTGAAGTTATATTGAACCTTTTCCCACAAAACTATATGTAAATCTAGTAAGATCATTCTGCTCTATGCTGCCTGCAGTTGGAACTGCATATTCAGTGTGACATGTTCCCTTTAAAGGGTGGCTCCAACTGTAAAACATCTTTTCATAATAAATAGTACATGTGAATATAAGAAACTTGGTAATATATCTTATTAATGAAATATGTTTTCTTCTCCATTTACGCTAGGTTGACACTAGCGCTCAGGTTTCCATCCTTCGGGTCTGCTTGGGGACCTGAAAAAGGGAAACCCTATCCGCTTAAAAAGCAGTTATCCACGGAAACCCACGGACCCCACAAACTATAATAGCCGATTTTAAAGTGGAATGTGAGACGGAGTCTTATACTGAGACTCAAACACTAGTGTGAACCTCGTGTTATCAGACTATGCTACTTTTTACATAGAAATCTATGGAGAGGGGAGGAGGAGGGCTGCTGAAAATACACAAAAAACAGCTGCTGCTAATTGATGCTACACTGTGTGTCAGGGAGCTCTGAGTGCAGACAAGGAGGAGAGAGTGGTGTAATAAGCGGAGAAAGAAACATATTCCTTGAATAATATACAGTCATATGACAAAGTTTGGGCACCCCTATTAACCTTAATCATTTTTAGTTCTAAATATTTGGGTGTTTGCAACAGCCATTTCAATTTGATATATCTAATAACTGATGGACACAGTAATATTTCAGGATTGAAATGGGTTTATGTACTAAGAGAAATGTGCAATATGCATTAACCAAATTTGACCAGTGCAGTTGGGCACCTCAACAGAAGTGCTTAATATTTGTGTCCTCCTTTTGCAAATAACAGCCTCTGTGCTCCTGTGCTTTTAATCAGTTCCTGGTCCTGGATGGGTATTTTTGCCATTCCTCTTTACAAAACAATTCCAGTTCAGTTAGTTTGATGGTCGCCGAGCATGGCAGCCCGCTTCAAATTATCCCACAGATGTTCAATGATATTCAGGTCTGGGGCTGGGTGGCCATTGCGCTTGTAATTGTTCCTCTGCATGAATGCCTGAGTGTTTGGGCTGTGTTTTGGATCATTGTCTTGCTGAAATATCCATCCCCGGTGTAACTTCTCGTCACTGATTCTTGTACATTATTCTCAAGAATCTGCTGATACTGAGTTGAATCCATGCGCCCTCAACTTTAACAAGATTCCCAGTGCCGGCATTGGCCATACAGCCCCAAAGCATGTGGACCTCCACCAAATTTTACAGTGGGTAGCAAGTGTTTTTCTTGGAATGCTGTGTTTTTTGCGCCATGCATACGCCTTTTTGTATGACCAAACAACTCAATCTTTGTTTCATCAGTCCACAGGACCTTCTTCCAAAATGGCTGGCTTGTCCAAATGTGCTTTTGCATACCTCAGGCGACTCTGTTTGTGGCGTGCTTTCAGACGGCTTCTTTCGCATCACTCTCCCATACAGCTTCTCCTTGTGCAAAGTGTGCTGTATTGTTGCCGTGCACAGTGACACCATCTGCAGCAAGATGATGCTGCGCTCTTTGGGGTGGTCTGTGGTTGTCCTTGACTGTTCTCACCATTCTTCTTCTCTGCCTTTCTGATATTTTTCTTGGCCTGCCACTTCTGGGCTTAACAGAACTGTCCCTGTGGTCTTCCATTTCCTTACTATGTTCCTCACAGTGGAAACTGACAGGTTAAATCTCTGAGCAACTTTTTGTATCCTTCCTCTGAACAACTATGTTGAACAATCTTTGTTTTCAGATCATTTGAGAGTTGTTTTGAGGGCCCATGTGCCACTCTTCAGGGAGATTCAAATAGGAGAACAACTTGCAATTAGCCACCTTAAATACCTTTTCTCATGTTGGTACACCTGGCTATGGTTCAGCTCAGTGGGTTACAAAACCAATTTTGTGCTTCAGTAGTCAGTGTGTTGGAGTATTCAAATCAATAAAATGATAAGGGTACCCAATTTTTGACCGGTCAATTTCGGTTTAATGCATTTGCACATTTTCTGTTGTACATACCTCATTTCAATCCTGAATATTACTGTGTCCATCAGTTATTAGATATATCAATTGATGGCTGTTGCAACACCCAAATATTTAGACTAAAATGATTAAGATTAATGGGGTGCCCAAACTTTTTCATATGACTGTATATTACAGTTTCTTATACACCCTGAACTTTTCTTTTTTGGAATGTTGTTTTTTTCCTGGGCCTTCCCTTTTAAAAAAACAAGTCAAGCAAAAGTGGCACACTGTGTTATACCAAAACTGTAAGGTCTGGGGAGTGGAGCATGACATAAGGATTTTTATATTTGGTGTTCTTTGGATCTCTGTGTCATGAGCCACCTGCTCAGACCCTTGACTAGTCAGAGCACAGTGAATATACTTAGCTTGTAGTGTACCTTTAAGTAATGTTTTTGTTAGACATTAATGTTAGTGTTAAAGTTTGGTTTCTGAACCAAAACAGTTTGAGACAAGGGCCCCACGTGGCATAAACACTACGTTTTACAATCACTGCACATTGCAGAAAAATATGCGCAGCAGAAATGCTGCGATTTCCCTATAGGTGTAATGGAAGCAGAAAGTGCACAGAGGAAACCTCTGCGGACTTTCTGTGAAAAGCCCTGCGAGAAAATCCGCAATGCATTTCCGCCCCAGTTTTTCCCGTAGTGCTTTTTCGTTGTGGCCTGCTACAATGGGCCTTAGCCTGAAACTGTTTTATATTCATGTGTATAATAATTATTAGAATATTCATCTATAAACACTTGTATATTGTTACAAACCATATTACTTGATCAGATGTAAATATACAAAAAGAGCTACCTGCAGTCTTAGTGAGCATTACATTTTACTTAGAAATTACGCCAATTACCTTCTGTTATAAAATATACATGTTCAAAAATACCATACTGTCATCTTTACATTGTTCAGTACATCCAAATTCTCTTATTTTTTACAGATTAGATACATTTAGGAAAAATATATAAAAAACAAAATCCTTTAGTGTTTTTAGCATACATACAACCAGCAATCATAATATTTCATCTAAAGCAATTATAATGTATCATCTAAAGTAAGACTAAAGGTTGTATAAGGTAAACTTTATGGTATTTACCTGAATATAAGCTATGTAGAAATTTCCTCTGTATTGTGTCGTTGTCCCACCATAGTCTGATAGGGGCCTAAAACTTAGGCCGGTTCACATCTGCGTTCGGGTTTCCATTTGGGGAGTCCACTTGGGGATGAAACATGCAGCACTTTCCTCTTCGCTTGCTTCTTGCGGAAACTGAGCGGAAACCACACGGACCCCATTATAGTCTATGGGATCCGCGGGTTTCCCAGGTAAACTGCTTTTTTATGCGTATAGGTTTCCGTTCAAGGGATCCCCATGCGGACTTCCCAAATGGAAACCCAAATGCAGATATGAACCGGGCGTTATCTGTTTTGATATAAATATGCTTCATATAAAAAGCTGCAAATAGTTTAGTAATTTTTACATAAATTCTAACAAAAATGTATTCTTACTTTGATAAACAGAGAAAGGACAAGCATTTCTTTAAAAAAATAGTGCCATATATCTGAATACATACCTATCTATTCTTGGGAAGGCAATAAGGTTGTGATGAGCAGAGGTGATGCTGAGGCTTAAAATGTCATTGGGTTTCATGTTAGGTAGGAATAACCATAATACCCTTGGTGGGGTTAATAGATTGCATTTGAGGAGCAGTTATCACTTGCATGTTTTGTAGGTGCTAAGAAGTGGCTTTGGGCTCCTTCTGGCCATTAAACTCTTTCATGTGAATAGGGATTTAATTATTTTACCCTCATCACTCTTATATAGTCAATAATTATATTTGAAGGGTATTTCCACTTTTGAGAAGTTTTAATATGGACAGAAGTAAATATCTCAGCATTACTTATTTTATAATTAGCATCACAATCACACACTGGATTTATAGTCCATCCTTTAATTCACAGTTTTGCTGAATGCTATTGGAAACAACAACAAGCATATCAGACACATATTAAAGGGGACCTATCACCACCTCCACCAACTTCAGCTCCATTTGGCACCATTTTTTATTTAGCCCCCACTGGCCCGAGCAATCATTTCTATTAGTTTCAGCGTCCATTATCCTAATTAGGTTCTCTGCTGTCAGGTGGGAGGTCCCAGACTATCTGCTCTAGCCTAGGACATAATTACTATAGCGGGTACTGAAACTAACAGCACTGATTGCTCAAGAATAGTAGGGGCTAGAGAAAAAATTCCAACTGTGCCAGTATCTGTGGAGCAGCACCTATTGAAGGCTGCAAAGAGTTAGAGTAGGTGGAGGTGAAAGGTCCTCTTTAATACTGGCTTTTTTCGAATAGGTATAACAGGGGCAGAAAGTCTGTAGAAAAGTGTGCGAAATCGCAATGAAAAACGCTGTGGAAAAAACGAGATGCATTTCCGCTGCAATCTTTTCCGCACGTTTTTTTTTGCTGCGGCTCGCTACGTGGGGCCTTAGCCTAAATCAGTATTTATTTGCAGTTCTAGCCTATAATTAAGGTTGTAAGTAACTATAAGTATTTGCAGAGTTTTATGTAAATGAATTCTATATGTAATCTCTAATATGGTATACAAAGGATAACATGCAGCAACATATTTGGGTAAGTTGCCCAAAACTGGACTGGTTAGCTGAAATAATGTTCCTTAAATTATAGTGATCTGAAATTGACACAGGATAACTGCACACAAAGCAGGCAGAGGGACACAGAGGAAAACACTTTTCATTAGACATACATACACATATGTCTTTGATGCCTTTTTATGCAGCAGCATTAGTAATATTATTTCCATGCAAATTATTTATGAATATGAAAACAGAAATTAAAAAAAAAGTGTTTGCAGCTCTGTTTAACTTTGGTTGCCTATAAACTTTACAAGAATATCCTGCTTATGTAAAAGCACGATTGCTACAAATGAAAGGATAGAAAGAACAAAAGCTACACATGCAAATATTTCTATAAATAATCCAAAAAGAAATGTATTTTCTGATGTTTATACAATTATTTTGCTATTTGAAGTGATTCAATTCATGACAAACCGAATGTCAAGCCATGACTTAGATGTGAAAGGCATGCTTTTTGTGACCCAGATCCATGATCTCCTCAATTCCTGTATTTTGTATTAACTCATGACTCCTTTTATTAGATGGTCCTCCCTATGAATAACCTGAACCATAGGGTGTGCAGCCACTCGAAGACCCTTAATATGCAACTTGTCTGGAAACTTGACAGCAAGCATTCAGTTCCACTGCAGCGCCATCACTGGGAAAAATGCAGCATTACGTGATGACCTTAAAAAATGATGGGATGGGTCCTTTATTGACAGAGACAAAAAGTTCCCTGTTCTAGCTTATTGGTGGAGGTCCTGAATTTGACAAGGGGATTTCTAAATTAGATCTCATTGAAATTTCCATTTTTTTAGTTGGATTTGCACATGAAGAAAATAATAAACTTTATGAAAACAGTGCAGAGTCTTTAATTTTAAAGTGCCTTCATTTCTATTTAAACCATAAAAAAGAAAGAAGAATTCTGACTATTTTCTAAGTAAACTTTTCACTCCTGGCCCTGAAACCCCAAAACAGCCTCATATATAGATAATCAACAATTGGGCCATATTTACAGTAAAGCCATCATCTTCCAAAAGCATATAAATTTAGATAAAAGCGAACTTTGATACTTCATATAGGAGTCATTCTGCAACCTTTACATACCACACAGATACTGTAGATAGCATTTTATATAGAGCTGTAGTAATGTTTGAGGCTGATGCATAGTTTTCGGACCTCAATACCCAGTATAATACAGAATGGCGCCCCCTCTCGCCCCACAGAACAACAGAGCTGTAATAAAACAGATTGCATATTACATGTCTCTCCTAGAAATTCTTCCATCCAATGAAAGTCTTTGTATTCCTACTGCCATTCAAAATGGCATTCATTATATCTCAGCATAAGCAGTAGGCATGAAATCAAATGGTAAGAAACAGGTACAAAGAATATATACAGGTTTTCTTATGTGCTTTTAGGTTTTGTGGTAGCAATCCCACTTATGACAAGTACTGGAGCAAGTATCTGGGAAATCCATTAAATGTGTGATCCAGTACTATATAAAGGGCACTATTATAACCATGCAGACTGCTCTTCATGCAGTAGGTTATGATCTATAATCCTTTTTGCTGAATGGCTTGTTTCCCAAAATGTTGTCAACCTCGTTCACGATATGTGATGTCATCTTTGGAAGGACCTGCACAAAGAGAACATAATTGAGGAATCGTTATAGACCCACTGCTAACAATGACAACGCAAGGACAAATCATGGCATGAGATGCACGAATCACAGTCAACAATTATAGTAAAGTGGACCTGATGGCAATCCTGACACGTCTGTATTAGTGAATGCTTACATTCCCCATGAATTAAAGGGAACCTATCACCATGTAAATGCAGTCTAATCTGCAGGTATATTACAGAGCAGGAGATGCTGAGCAGATTGCTGTATATTTTGTGGGAACAGATTTAGTATAACTTGTCATTTATTAATTTATTTCTCAGTTTTTTTTCCATTCTTGAAAGGAGTGATTGAGTCCAGTGGGCGGTCCTAACAGTGATTGGGCATACAAAGACAGGCAGTCAATCACTGTTAGGACCGCCCACTGGATTTAACTACTTATTCTAAACATAGAAAGGACAGAGAAATAAATTAATAAATGACAGGTTATACTAAATCTTTTGACACAAAACTATACATAAATCTGCTCAGCTCCACCTGCTCTATCACATGTTGTCTGTAGACTGCATTTTCATGGTAGTAGGTTCCCTTTTACTGGAGCATATTTTCTTAAAACACTGTGTTGCGCCATTCCACTTTTATTCCTGCTAGAAATGTATGAATAAACTGACAACTGGGTGTTACCATTCCCCTTGTCAAAAGGGTGTGTCTCTAAGTAAGGCACACATTTCCAAGAAGAATTATAGAGTAACAGAATAACTCAAAGGTACAAGAAAAGATGGTCCAGATTTTTTGAGAATGTATTAGAAATACAATTATTAAAAAAATAATAATATTAAAAAAAACAAAACACATGTCCGGAGTACTGACAGGCCCTCTTTAAATTCTTGTATGTGCCAGTGCTGCCATTACTGCCTGTTTTATATTTGCCTTCTTCCAACCGTATATAATAGACTGGTAGATATCTTAGAAGCTTTACTAGTCCTTTAGGAAAAAGAAAATTCAACTTATAGAGACAAATCAATTCATTCTACAAGACACTAAAGATCAGAAACATTTTACATTTCCTAATCTAATTTTATTATTCTCTTGTGTCCATTGTGCTCTTGCACATTAGGCTCTTTGTACAGATAATATATAACAAATGCCAGGTAGATGAGAAGTCTTTGTTTTCGTACAGCTATTGCTACGTGTCGTAATTCACAATAACGGCTGGTATAAAGGGTCTTATGTGCACTTTTACACAACATACAGCGGACAGCAGTTGAACTCTGTATTGTTTTATAGTATGTGGATTCCTGGTAACCATCCCCCTGTATGTCCCAGAAACACAGGCCAATCCATAGTTCCAACCCAACCCTCCAGCAGTGCCCGCAGCTCCCCACCTGTACCCTACTCTGTGTCATAGACGCTAGCCCACCACATACAGTATACTGTATATAGGGAAACATACATATAGTAGTTAGTATGTGGAATAAAGACTTAAGTCCATCATGGTTAAATGTTTTATACTTACAAAACTATTTGATCTAGAGGAAGGCAAAAACCTGATAATGGGACAAACCCAATTCACCATAACGTACAGAAAATTACCTACTGACTGCTCATATATTATATACATGTATCATAGTTGGCAAATATCCATAGTTGGATTCAGAATTTTCTGAAATAATCGCAATACATTCAGGCATCACACAGCCTGCAAAGAGACTTGCTATACAAAAGCTCTGCCAAATATATCCAGCTCCATGAGTTTTGGAGCAGTTCATGGGCAGGTCTTAAATGTCCCTATTTTACCTATGTAAATGTTGGTAACTAAGCATATATATGTGTGCATAGTAGGTATATTGAATTCCTATACACTGCATGTACTTTTTCTCATACATTTGTATATAGTACATCCTGTGTATAATATATGCACTTACCTGTATGGCTCCTAGGTTTTCTATGAGCTGCTCTGGATTAGATGATCCTAACAGAACAGAACTCACTCCCTCATTCCGTAGACACCAAGCTAGAATAAAAATGGAATCCAAAATTTACCCTGTTATATGTATCAGCAGAGGGCACTATTTCATTGCTTATAGCCACATATATATATAATGTTGCAAATCCATGAGACTATATATAAAATGGTAGGAATGAGTCAGTAATACTTTACAGTTACCATAGGGCCCTAGCTTTAATGTCAATGTAAATCACATATAAAGAGTTTATATTGAATTACCAGGTATGCATATATATTTTCTTACCTACAGCAAGCTGTGGCAGAGTACAACCAAGACGTTCTGCAATTGGTGTCAAATCTTTCAGTTTAGATTGCTGTTTGCGGCCCTCTTCACTCAGTATTTTGTCCTTTAACCACTGGTAACACTGTTAAATCGTGACATCACAGAATCAGAGATTGAAAGAAAATATAAATGTAAGAATTAATCCTGAATATGTTATTTACTAGAAGAAATTGGATATAGTATAGATAGAATTGTAATTAGTTTCATGTATTATATGTAACAAAAGCCACAAAGTAAGTTTTCAGACCCCTTAAAATTTTTCACTCTACAGAAATGTAGATATTTTTGCAAACTTATTAAAAAGGAAAAACTGAAATATCACATGGTCATAAGTATTCAGACCCTTTGCTCAGTATTGAGTAGAAGCACCTTCCTTTTGAGCTAGGACAGCCATGAGTCTTCTTGGGAATGATGCAACAAGTTTTTCACATCTGGATTTGGGGATCCTCTGCCATTCTTCCTTGCAAATCCTCTCCAGTTCCGTCAGGTTGGATTGTGATCGTTGGTGGACAGCCATTTTCAGGTCTCTCCAGAGATGCTCAATTGGGTTGAGGTCAGGGCTCTGGCTGGGCCAGTCAAGAATGGTCACAGAGTTGTTCCGAAGCCATTCCTTTGTTATTTTAGCTGTGTGCTTAGGGTCATTGTCTTGTTGGAAGGTGAACCTTCGGCCCAATCTGAGGTCCTTGAGCACTCTGGAAGAGGTTTTTTTCCAGGATATCTCTGTACTTGGCCGTATTCCTCTTTCCTTCAATTGCAACCAGTCGTCCTGTCCCTGCAGCTGAAAAACACCCCCATAGCATGATGCTGCCACCACCATATTTCACTGTTGGGATTGTATTGGGCAGGTGATGAGCAGTGCCTGGTTTTCTCCACACATACCGCTTAGAATTAACTCCAAAAAGTTCAATCTGCTTCTCATCAGACCAGAGAATCTTATTTCTCATAGTCTGGGAGTCCTTCATGTGTTATTTGCAAACTCTATGTGGGCTTTCCTATGTCTTGCACTGAGGAGAGGCTTCCTTCGGGCCACTCTGCCATAAAGCCCCGACTGGTGGAGGGCTGCAGTGATAGTTGACTTTGTGAAACTTACTCCTATCTCCCTACTACATCTCTGGAGCTCAGCCACAGTGATCTTTGGGTTCTTCTTTACCTCTCTCACCAAGGCTCTTCTCCCACGATTGCTCAGTTTGGCTGGACAGCCAGGTCAAGTAAGAGTTCTGGTTTTCCCAAACTTCTTCCATTTAAGGATTATGGAGGCCACTGTGCTCTTAGGAACCTTGAGTGCTGCAGAAATTCTTTTGTAACCTTGGCCAGATCTGTGCCTTGCCACAATTCTGTCTTTGAGCTCCTTGGGCAGTTCCTTTGACCTCATGATTCTCATTTGCTCTGACATGCACTGTGAGCTGTGAGGTCTTATATAGACAGGTGTGTGCCTTTCCTAATCAAGTCCAATCAGTTTAATTAAACACTGCTGGACTCCAATGAAGGAGTAGAACCATCTCAAGGAGGATCAGAAGGAAATGGACAGCAGGTGGGTTAAACATGACGGTCACAGCAAAGGGTCTGAATACTTATGACCATGTGATATTTCAGTTTTTCTTTTTTAATAAATTCGCAAAAATATCTACATTTCTGTTTTTTTTTCTGTCAAGATGGGGTGCTGAGTGTACATTAATGAGAAATAAAATAAAGTGAAAAATTTAAAGTCTGAATACTTTCTGTACCCACTGTATATATATATATACTGTATATATACAGACTCTACCCAAATTCCCATGACAAATAATCTAAAATAATAGACTCCAGAGCTGAAGTGATGTTGTCATAGTACTAGTATAAGGTCACTTAAAGGTGTTGTCCAGTTTAAGCAAATAAATATTATTGTTTGTATAATAAAAAGTTAAAACAATTTTTGCAATATACCTTCTATATCAATTCCTCACGGTTTTCTAGATCTCTGCTTGCTGTCATTCATTCTGCTTACTTCCAGTGGATAGAAATCAGTCCATGGTCATGTGATAGACACACTGGTGCACAGCTTGTTACAGTCACAACACAGTAATCAGACAGCTGTCTGGTAACGAGCTGTGCACCTGTGTCAGAGGCGTAGCTAGCGGGGGGGGCAGAGGGGGCGTCTGCCCCGGGCCCACTGAGTCTTTGGGGGCCCACCTCGGGGCCGCCATTAATACTGTACATCTTTTATTTCTAACCAGATCGGTGTCTGCAGACACCAATCTAGTTAAAACGTAACCTTCAACTTACCAGTATTGTAAACTGCAAGCCAATACAGGCCTGCGGTTTACAAGACGCCAAGACCACAAACGGATGTCTGCTTCTCAGCACAGGCGGCGCGATGACGTCACACCATCGCTCCGCCCGCGCTCAGACACAGACGTCCTGTGCGTGGACAGGGAGGAAGCGCCGGCGGCTCCATTCATCAGCATCGCAGGTGAGTATGACTTTTTTTTTGTGGGTATATTACTAGTATAAGGGATAGATAGGAGGGGGAAATATAACTATAAAGAGAGGATTCATTAGGGGGCATTATGACGATGGGGGTCATTTATATAAGGGTTATTACGGGGTATTATGAATACAAGGGGGAGGTTATTTATATAAGGAGCCATTAGGGGGCATCATTTATATTAGGAGGCATTATGAACATAAGGGGTGGTCTTTGATATAAGGGGCATAATATGAGAGGTCAATTAATTTAATTAAAGTGGCACTTGGGCTTTATTAAGACTAAGGCCTCACATAGCGGGCTGCAGCTAAAAAAGCGCTGGAGGAGAAACCATGGCGGTAACATTGTGGTTTTTCCCTCAGCGCTTTTCACAGACGGTCTGCAAAGGTTTCCTCTGTGGACTTTCTGTTTTCAATACACCTATATGGAAACCGCCGGTGTTTCCATAGATATAATTGACATGCTGCGATTTCCAAAACTGCAACGGTTCTGGAAATCACAGTGCATCTGCTGCACGTATTTTTCCGCAATGTGTGGATGGGATTTGCTAGAATGCCACGTTTTTTTCTGTGGGTTTTCGCCACATGGGGCCCCATCCCATCCCGACTTTGTAGTAAAATATGCGCAGCGGAAACGCTGCAATTTCCAAAACAGTCGCAGTTTTGGAATTCGCAGCATGTCAATTATACCTATGGAAACGCCAGCGGTTTCCCTATAGATATAATTGAAGCAGAAAGTCCACAGAGGAAACCTCTGCAAACATTCTGTGCAAAGTGCTGCAGGAAAAACCACGATGCGTCGCCGCCGTGGTTTTTCCCGCAGGTTTTTTGCTGCGGGACGCCACGTGGGGCCTTAGCCTTAAGGCGTTTTCCAGCTCATTTTTATTGATGATCTATCCTCAGAATAAATCATCAATAAGAGATAAGTGATTCCCCACTGATTAGCTGTATGAAGGGGCTATGGCACCTGTTTATATCACACGCTGTCTGTTTATAGTGACCGTGTGATGTCATTCCAGCCTTGTCACATAGACATGTATAGGACGAAGCTGTAGTTATATTACATGGCCGCTATGAAAAGAATGACACTATGTAAACAGAGAAGGGGTCACGGCGCTTACACAGGTACCACGGTATTGGAACCCCAATCATTTTTTTCCCTTGTTTTTTTTTTTTTTTTCCCTTTTCAGTTAGGAAACATCTGGGGCATTATTAATAAGGGGAACTATTTACAAGGGGTACACAGGGAAGTTATTAATTTAAAGATGCACTGGGGGGTATTTAACATTATGGGGGGTATAGTATATATTTTATAATTGGGGGTAGCAGCAGGATGGGGGCTTTGCATAGGTGAGGACAATGTGGGTCAGGTGCCTGGAAAAGTGAGGAGCCAAAGATGTCTGTGTTGTAAACTTTACAGAGACTGGAAGAAGTGGTCATGGTCGTCCAGATGAAAGAGATGGGGAATGTGAAGGATTAGTCAGAGATGTCACCGGTAAGTCACAAAATGTTACCGCCCTGTATTCACCTAAATTGTCTGCAGAGCCCTGTGTAGAGCTGCTATATACCACTATACGCTCACTGTATACTGATAGTATCGGTATACGAACATGTCCAAGTTGGGGGCCCACTTGGACATGTTCACCCCCCTGTGCTGAACCCCTAGCTACGCCTCTGACCTGTGTACATCTCATGACCATGGATCATATATCACATGACCATGGACTGAGTTTTATCCACTGGAAGTAAACAATGAATGACAGCAAGCAGAGATCTAGAAAACCGTGAGGAACTGATACAAAAATAAATTGGAAAATTGTAGAACTTTTCATTACACAAACATTAACATTTAATTGCTGAGACTTGACAACCCCTTTAACCACATTATTTTGTTTAGGGAGATGTAATGTAGTCTTGAAATGCCATCTACATCATTTATTTACATGCTGTTTTCTCTCTTTAGCTAAGAGTCAGCATATACTGCAGCCTTCAGCAGGGACCCATTTATAACTCTCAGTGCAGCTCTATAAGCCCATACGCACAGCTATAATACAAATCTGTGTTGCTTGGATCAGTAATACGTCACTTATGGTATATTCATAGCATATTTTTTTTGTTATCAACTGTGGTGTCGCCACGTACCATGGACAACAAAACAAAAAAACAGGTGCAGGCCTGCGTGTGTTCAGTGTTCAGTCTGAGGAAATAATAGACTGCACCTCAACGTGCTATTCACTTACAAAAAACAGACCAGAATTGGATATGCTGCAAGTCTGTCTTAAAACTGAAGTGTGTATGCCCCCATTCATTGCTAATGGGTCTGTGTGTTCCCTTAGTCTAGTCCAGGGGTAGGCAACCTTTTTTGTTTGGCGTGCCGATTTCGATTAAAGAAATCAAAGTTGAGGTATTCGGAGTGCCGGTCAATAATTGTAAGTTTGATGACCCCTGCACACGATATTATGCCCCATAGCAGCCCCTGCACACAGTATCTGAAAACTGCCAAAAACTAGTATTTTATACACATTTAATGGGTAAAAATTTATTATCTGACTTACGGAACTTCTGTTTGTCAGAAATGTTTTATATGTTCATCGCTAGTGATAATTGCTATTGCTATTATTTTAGCGTGCAACGGATATCACTAGAGAGGCGGGCGGCGTAATTTACTCTATAAAGATCAGGTATGGACAGGACAGGGACAGTGAAAAAATGTAAATTTTATTAGTGACTTTGTGCATGTGCTGTGTAAGTGTTTGGTGCGACACTTTTGGCGCTGCGACCTGGACGATGGTAAATGTCTGGGTCACAGCGCCAATAAACTTCCTGGTTAGGCTCAGAAGGGTATTACATTATTCCTGTATGTGACAATCAGAGAGCAAAAGTACAGTATGCTCTCTGATTGATAGGAGAGGGGATAACATGGACAGAAGTCCCTGCTACCCCCCCTGGGGTCATCTCTAGCTTATGCACAGACAATGATGATTTATCATTGTCTCTGCAGTCTGCACCTCCTCCTCCCCCTCCTTCCTTAGCTCTAAGATGCTGCCTCAGGCAGGAGGGGGGGGGACAATTTAGAGCCCCATTTCTAAGGATCTGTTAGGGCCACAAAGATGCAACTGGATTCATTTTAAAGATGAGAATCTCATCTTTAAAAAGATACCAAGATCGCCATGATAGACGTTACAGTTTCAGAGCGATTCACTGTTAAAACGATGTCGGGAATTGAGATCGGCATTGGGATTTCAATGCCGAACATCGTTTTCACCAGCGAATCGCTCAGGATGTGTAAGGACGATCATGGTGATCTTGGTATCATTTTAAAGATGAAATTCTCATCTTTAAAATGAATCCAAGTGTTTCTTTATAGCTTTAACCAATTCACTCAGGTACAGTAGTGAAGCCGGCAATTACCGTCTTCACTCCTATACATAGACTGTGCAGACGCCGGGTGGTGCCACATCCATCTTCAGGCAGCACCCGGCGCTAATGAAATTTTAATCGGATCAGGCACATATCTGGGTGAGGACTCGGTTGCCCGTGCCAGGGAAATAAGCCTCGCGTGCCACTCTTGGCATGCGTGCCGGGGGTTGCCGACCCCTGGTCTAGTCCATCCTTATAGAAATCTATAGACCTATAGTTTACATCGATGTTCCTTGTGCTCCATTTGGATTATGGAAATATTCTTCCCTAGGTGTATTGCTTTATGGAGATGGAGGTACAATATGACATCACGTGATATGCCTACATGCAGGTCACCAGGGCACAACTTAATGCAGTAAAACAAAGTTTTTTGCATCTCCGGTACAGAGAGCAATAGCAATAAGCAGTTTTCCAACTTTTTGACAATTTCTGTAATCCCCATTAAAACACAAGGCCACTATCTCTGTCCTGGCTACCAAAGCCTCAGTCTCCACTCAACTAATTTAACCTTCCTTATATCCTATCCTATGGCTTCCCCTATAGCCCACCTCTGTGGGAGGCACCTTGCACCCTTGCATCCCACCCCCTCTCCAAGTATGCAGAGGTGAATGACAAATCCATATCTGCTGGGTCATAAAGCTCTACCTTTATTCACCCTTTCCCTGCAGCCAACATAGCCCAACATTAACACAGCAAAACAGAAGGAAGTCAATCCTAACAAATATCAAAAATGGAAAAACAAAAACATAAAAAAATATCTACAACATTTCAGGATTTACTTGTTCACATTTTGTACTTCCCCTGCGACGCATGATTGTTATTAGTTGGTTTAAATAGAGGTGAACAGAGGTTGGAGTGGATGGGATAGGATAGGATGAAGGGAGGGTACTTAGTTTAGGATTAAAAATTTTGGTCACTTGATGTTGATGATTTGTTTGCTATCATCCTTGTTATCACTTGAGAATTTGTTCTGAACTGTTTATTTGCATCTTTTGCATTTTTTATTACCTTTAGTGATGCTCTCGCACTTTCTGGAACTCCATTTTCATACTTCCCAGAGATGACACCACAAGCAAGGGGAGACCATGTCATTGCACCAACTCCTGTAAAACAAATCATTCAGAAGTCCTATTTTCATCCAAGATACTTGATGAGTTATATTGACCTCCTTGCAAATTAAAATAATTTTCCTGCACTTATGTTTTGTTTTTTTTTTTCTAGACCACCTACCAGGGGTGTAAATACTGGGGTAGCTGCGGTAGCGGCTGCCACAGGACCATGTCAAATGTTCGCCTTGGGGCCCAGCCATTCCTATTTACGCCACTGCTGCCTACAATTATCCTTACAAAACTTGTTTAGAAGTTTTGCCTGTGTTTCAGTGTAGCTTTTATTACCTCTATGGAATACTCATTATACAGTCATTTTATACTGAAAGGGATTGTGCGATATAAAATAGTTGTACCCCCTGTGAACCGAATGACTGTATACATCTGTGTTCAGACTGCAAAGTCTAAGAATAAGCCACACTCAATATGTGTGTCATGTGACTGATTTAGGCTATGGACCCACATTGCAGAAATGCAGCTTTTTTTGTTGCAGATTTTGCTGCGTTTTTTTTAGTCAAATTCAGGAGTGGATTTAACAGAAGAGTTTCCTTTATATTCCTTTTCAAGCCACTCCTAACTTTGGCTCAAAAATACACAGCAAAATCTGAAAGAAAAAACGCTTCATTTCTGCAAAATGGGGCCTTAGCCTTAAAATAAAATTTTCAGTGCTTGCTATTAGTGAGCTGATTCTTATCAGCTGACCTGAACAATAATAGGAATCACTCTGCCACCACTGAGCTACTCAGCATGTGTTACCACTCAGGAGACATTAGATGGACATTCTGAGTGGTATTCAAAAGAACAGCAGGGGGCGCATAACCAATATCCACTAATATCTAGACACAGGATAATTTTTTTTTTTAAAGATTCAATTTCCATGATAATGAACAGAACAGAGTCAGATATACCTTATTATTATATCAGTAGGATCACCATCCTAATTCTACAATAACTTTTATATGACAAGGCAGTAAGTTCTAATCACTACGTATAATAACAGCCTTTGCTGCTGCTGACGGGCCCCATTTACTTTTAAATCAGCTCATTTTGCTGTACCTGACTCCCATCATTCGATAAGACATTTATACATATGTTCACACATACCACACCTTTGATTGTACTCCTAGCATCTTTATTGCAGAGAAAATACATTTTATGGCTTTATGTAAATGATGCTGCAAGTGCTTCAGGTCTTACTAACCCCTGCAACATGTCTACCTCTTTGTTCTGCTTGACAGTGCTAACAACTCCAGGATAACATTTGGAACAAAGCCGCAAGCACTGTAAATCAGAGCAATGGAGAGAGGTTTGGTGGGGTTAAGCAAGAGAGCCCCAAAGCACTTATCGGCATTTATGGCCACATTTGCATAACCAAGGCATAACTTGAAGCTCCGAGTCCCCAATGCAAAATATATAACAGGGCCCCCACTTACCATGTGCTATCTGTACAACTGGTGTCTTGTTATGTTGTAGAGAGGACTTTGAACCCTCTGCATCTCCCTATAGCTATGCCCCTGGTAAACAGTCTCACCCTTAAAGCCATTTAAAATCTGAAAATGTAGGTGTAACTTTGTAGAACCAAAGTTACAAAAAAAAACAGGGAGACTAGAACAAACACAAAAATGCTGTAGCACCCTGCAGGCACTATGGCTGTTTTGCTTCCCTTTCTTCCTGCTGAAATATAGCAGCAAGAATCTAAGACAGAAGGAGAACCTAGCCTGCCGTGTTCCTTCATTTTCATCCTTGACTAAGCAACCACATGCCTTGTTTTCCTTCTGTACTTTCAAGAGAAAAGTTATTTGTCTGCCAGAGCTTGGAAGCTTCCATTGAAATGTTACTGTGATATGACAATAGACACATTTTCAGCAGGTACAAATAAAAGATTGTTAGCTGATATTGTTTGCTACCGCTTTATGTGACGTATATTGATTCTGTCAGTTCTTACATTACATTGACTTCCATATGTTATTGGTACAGCAAAGTGGAGATATGGAAATATATGCCCAAGTCAAGAAATGTCTCATGCAGGGTGTTGCTGGGTACCAATGAAAGAGCCTAAGATAATGCCAGTGAAGAGTGATTGCTCTGCACTGTATTAAAGTCGTTTAGTGCACTGGGGATGCAGGGAGACATAGTTTGGTTATTGGTTAGCATGGGTTACCTCTACATAAGGGGTAAGTAGCGCTTGATAGTAAATGTAGTCTGCCACCAGAACAGCAGCCCCAAAAATAGATAGATTAGGGTCACTTAAATCAAATAATGATTTCCCTTTGTGAAGCTTTGCCTAAATATTGCCATTTTTCTCAATATACAATGAACTCTTTGGAGCAAAAAGGGTGTTGCCACTTACCTCTTTGGAGCAAAGACAATGACCTCACGTTTCCAAAGAGCTCATTTGCATATTGGCAAAAAAAAAAAAAGGTGATATCTCAGCAACAGAAGTGCTGATTCACCTGGAGAAAAAACTGTTTGATTCAGCTGACCTAACCTATTCACACCCTTTAAGGTGGGCACTGTGTTAATGCCACAGAAGAGCTAAAAAGCTCCAGCCTGAGTTGCAGTTCTCGTCTGTCCTGAGTTAAAGAGACAAGTCCACCTGCCACAAGTGACTGCTTCTACCATTAAGGTGAAGTGTAACCACCTCTTGACGGCTGATGTGTAGCCACATTAGAGGCTGGGAGTTGATGTGAATCTATGTTGGCCTGAGTCACCAAGGGCTCCCATCACTGCTGAGCAATTAAATGCAGTTTTGGTGCCTGATATGCTAACTAGACACTCTAATGTCAAGAGGGTGGTGCCAGGCAGGAGCAGGCAAAAGGGTGTGATTCCACCTCTGATTGGAGCTCTTTGTCACACCTCCTTGCTTGCTACTGCCTAACATAACCTACTTGACATGAGAGAATTTATTTAGCACATAAGGCCCAAAACTAACTGTACTGATTGCTCGGGAATGGTGGGGGCTAGAGAAAAAATTCCAACTGCACTAGAATTAGTGGAGCAGGAGCTATTAAAGCATGAAAAAGTTGTTGGTGGAGTTGGTGAAAGGTGCTCTTTAAAATCTTAAAGGGAGTCTATCATTCGATATACTGTTTTTTAACTAAACACATGGTGGAATAGCATTTAGAAAGGCTATTCTAGTCCTATCTTTCTTCTTTTCTTGCTCCCCGCTGTTTTTGAATTATTTAATTTTTTTTGGGTTGTGCTAATGAAGCTCACGGAGCACAGGGGGTGTTCCCCCTGTGCTCCGAACACAGCAGCATCATACCCTGCGTGCTGCCTCCTGGCCCTTTCTTTCACGCCCCTCTCTATGCAAATGGAAGCTCCTCGTTATCCTCTTTGCTGCTTCAGCAACAGCAAGTGTTTCAGCGAGTCGTTAAGACACTTGCTGCTGCTGAAGCAGTGAAGAGGATGACGGGGACTTACCATTTGCATAGAGCGGGGCATGAAAGAAAGGGCCAGGAGGCAGCATGCAGGGTATGATGCTGTTGTGCTCAGAGCACAGGGGGAAAAGAAGAAAGGTAGGACTAGAATAGCCTTTCTAAAGGCTAATCCACCGTGTGTTTAGTTAAAAAAAGGGTATATCGGATGATATAATCCCTTTAAATGGGATTCGCACGTGTTTTGAACAGATGTCCTTACATAGATTTTTTATAACTGTGATTTTTATTAAAGATTTTACAGAAGGTATAACATATACAAAAAAAAAATTAATCAATGTCATGAAAAAGAAAACAGAGCATAAACAAAGATAAGGGGCAGAAGGGAAGGGAAAAGACGGAGAAGGAGAAGGGATCAAGAGGGTTACTGTCAAAGACCCTGCAATATGCAGTATGAGTCCCACAGGTCCCAGATAGACTGGAAAGTCTAGAAGGTTTAGGGACGCAGTCAGGAACTCTAAGCTACGGACATCTTTCATATGGGACAGGAGTTCTGTACCTGAAGGGGAGTCAACATGTCTCCACTGTTTAGCAATAAGAGTGGCTACAAAAGTAATGGGAAATATATAGGAGGTACTTAAACTTCTCCCTTCTGCTATGGTCATTACAGAAGTCATGGTCACAGTGTTTTTTTTACACCTTTTTTTGTAGCTACTGTATCATTTTTTTTAAATAATTCTGTATTTATAAATGAGGGACTAGTCTGGGTCAGTAGGGCCTCACACAGAGAAATTACAATGACATGTCAAACATATACAGATATGTACAAGGCTGCTACAACTAGTAAAAGAGAAACAGGCAAACATTACAGAGAACCCCTTGGAAAGTCCTCCAGGACGCCTTTACTTTTTTTGTGAATAGTTTGATAAATAAAACATAAAACTAAAGTCAGAGTGCAAGGGGTAAACCGGGCCCAAAAGATATAAAGAAGAGAGCGTAACAGAAAGAAAAAGAGAGAAAATTGGTAGCGGAGAGATGGTTGTGGTGGTGGGGGATGCAGAAAGTCATACGCAGACCCAGCCGACAAGCTACTGTATAATTTTGAACAGAGGTTCTGGCTTTTATGATGTCTACGGATTAATGCAGTGTGATATTACATAATATTGTTCTCATAGTGCAGCCTTATATAATCCATTACGCATCTCATGTCGACTAACACCTGGAGTTCTCTCAAGTTCTGCAGAAAACTAAATCAATAATGCAGAACCTGCAGTGGTAGCACACTGTGCCTTACCATAACCATTGCATCTTATACAACTAGATATATTTGATATGAATGTACATCTAGGAAAGCTGTATTAAGCTGGATACATCTTATGAGATAATACATTTAGGATTTATATAAATATGGAAATTTGCGGTTTACCTATTTTGTGGTACAGCTCCGGCAATTGAACTTCGACTTTCTCTCTTTGGAAGAGATGATATTCTGCTTGTTCACAAACTGGAGGGATCATATTGAATTGTCGTGCTACGGAGTAGGCTTCCTACAAACATAGTATGATATAACACAGTCAAAGTATACACATGAATATACTCTGTCACTGACGCTAGGTTCACACCGCTTGGGGACCAGAAAAACGGAAACCCAATCCACTTAAGAAATGGTTACCCGCAGAAACCTGCAGACCCCATAGACTATAATGGGGTCCACTGGGTTTTTGCTCGGTTTCCGCCCAATAAAATGCATTTTTCAAGTGGAATGGAGGGTGGAATCGAGCGCAGGTATGAACGTAGCCTGAAAATAATGATCTGAAAATATCTCTTCTAGATGCCCCATATTTTCCTTATTTTATTTATTCCATATAACATAGCTTTCCATGTTATTGCAGGATTCAAAGGGAAACTGTCACATTAAAAATGCAGTATAGTCTATGGCCAGCATGTTATAGAGCAGGAATAGCTGAGAAGATAGATAGATATAGTTTTGTGGAAAAAAATGTCATATAACTTTATAATTGAGTCATTTACATCTCTGCTCATTTTGGGCTTAGGAGTCCAGTAGGTGGTCCTTCTCAGTGTACATACACAGATAGCTTTCAGTCATCTAGTGGGAAC